>JBCFYV010000935.1:34099930-34832430 GCA_039000515.1 Timema cristinae | reverse complement strand
TAGCGGTAAATACAAATATCTTAGTTCTCCTAGTTTTAAATGATATTTTCTAAATTAATTAATATTTCCTACAAACTTATTATGTATATATTATCTCAATATTGTTAAAACTTAGCTGGATGCTAAATTTGCCAATTTAAACCCTCGCCATCAATCTATTTTAATACGTCATCCCTCCTTTCCATTTTATTTAAGTCTTCATCTCATCAATCACAGTTTATCAGTTTGATATCAGAATCTTATTGACTTTAAAATTTAAATAGCACACACCATTATACACAAGGCAGCTTATATTAGTTTTAAAGAGATAGAGGCAGTGATTCATTGAATACATTGTGAACGCTATTAAAGAGTTAAAATCATTGGCAAGGTCGTATATATATTGTTGAGATTCGGACGTCAGCTGATCTTGCATTCGACCTAAAGTGCTTGTTATTCGTATACCTGGGTATTGGTTGACACCCGAGACTAGACTTGAAAAAACACGGTTTCAAGTCATCAAAGAGTCTCTGAAACCTCTAAGCTTAATCCTTAAATATGAGAATTATTTAACATTCCAATGCTTCTTGAAAACAAACTAAAATGAAAGATTACTGCACATATTAGCTCGATAGGGCAAAGATAAAATGGACGGCAAACTACTTTGTTTTAAACTACAAGTAGCTTAGCGTCAGAGCTACGGGCCTTTTTACTACCTCATCAATTATCACATTTTATTATCTGAAATGGGTTTCATATAAATCGAATTTCTTAAAATGTTTATAAATGCCTTAAGAGTGAGAAATGGGTCTTACAGTTTCCTTTAAAAAAATAGATTTTTTTTTTCAAGGTTTTGCTTACGTCCTTCCATTCTCTTTCACTACTTCTCGCTTCTTCATTCCTCTTCCCCTTACCCCACCCACTTTTATCCATAAAACGACAGTTTTCATGTACGGTCTACACTCGACGGTATCACGCATGTCCACAGTTGAGTTCTCTCCACCCCCCCCCCTCCCTCTCTGCTGTTTTGGTTGAACCTTGCAATCTTCTTTGGGGTGACTCTCTAAAGAGCACGTTCCTCTCACAGATGATGATAGTGATATTACCGGATGAATGAGTCATGGGGAGTGCCCTCCACTCCCGTAGTGTTTGTGGAGAGAGGTCAGGGATCTGTGGTTAGTAACGTCTTCTATTCAAGTATTATGATTCAGGGGTGTCTTGCCAAGGGGGCGAGAGGGGGGTGGCAAGTGGCGATCCTCCGCCCGCCCCATTCCCCCAATGTTGGGAAAATTTTGAAAGCTGGGAATTTTGTGGAGAGTCGAGATCTTTAGTTGGGAAATTCTAGAATTATTCTGTAGGCCTACCACAGTACTTTCGGCTATGGATGGACCTTCTATACCGCGGATTTGTACAAACAAATTTTAAATTTCACAACCGTTTATTCCTACTATTAAAAGGTTCATAACTTAGCAAACATTGAAAGGAGATACCTTCGATAGTAAAATGTATAGGCCTAGAGCTTAGTTAATAAAGTTGGCTAGAAACGCCGTTGTCACTGCCTACTAGCTACTACTACTAGCCTACTAGATATTTTTAGCCTCAATAGGGCGGGTAGTCATTTAAGTTGGTCACTTAAAACCTTGAGTTGTTATGAGCTCAAACTTGTTAGTTTTCCTACACGCAATGATGGTGAATGTAACAAATATCACTTGTAACTTGAAAAATCCATCTATAATAACTTTAAAAATCCAGTTGCAATTCATAGTCCGATTATCACCTCAAATCTTACAATTTTCCTGGAAGGGAGCCCACAGACCCCCATTTCCATACCCCAGACCCGTGGTGTTCTCAACGTTTCCTTTGTCACCTAATCACCCACTTTTTTTAAATGTCAGAATGCCTAGAGTTGGAAAATTCACTATCTCACCCCCCCTTTAAAAAAAAATCGCGCAACGCCCCTGGTAGGATTTTAACAGAAAGAAACTTCTAGTAAATAAAAACATTTTAATATTATTGTATAGGTATTTATAAATATATCTATAGGATGACCATTAAGTCACATTCCAAAGGGCTAACTTGTTAACCGTTCACGTTTACTTTCATGCTCACGGTTGTGCAAATACTGATAATGATGCCGCCCTGCTTGTCAGGCATAGCCAGAACTTCCACAGGAGGCTCCAAACATGCTTGTATCGAAATGGACATCACAAAGTGGTTTATTCCTATGAACTGGGAGTTTATGGTCATCATATTAAATTGCAGTGGAAAATCACCATACTAGACGTTATGCACGCATGAAGGTAGCTTTAATAACTTTTCTCTCTTTCATATAAAGTTCTTCGTATCAAAACTGGACTGGGGGTTGGGTTAAGTATAGATTTTTCGTGTGTGTAGAATTTACTTTGTACTTTTCAATGCTAATATTGGTTATCATTGTGACTGGCTACTCACTCTGAGAGATCACCTAAAGGAGGGTGAATTTTAATTAAAATCGTCATTATTTTTTTAGGGACAGGGAAACTTTGAGAGGAAATTGTCCTCAATTTAGTGGGTCCAAGTAGAACCGTAACCTTATAGTACAGAGGCAAACTTATGAGCTGCTAAACAAAATCTTCCTTATTTTCTGCAGACGGATTAATTGAAAAAATATGTAATTAATAGGGACTATGTATAACAACTTAAATGTGATAATTCCACAACATCAGAGCCAATAACAATCAGATTCAATTATAACGGGCTTATCACTTCAGCCCTGTACTGCCTAAATCTGCTGCAAATAATCATGGCTCAAGAATATATATATTGTACACTAATTATATATACAGATCTATTACTGTATATCTCCATGTGTTACATACCAAGTCTCGGAAACATCGTTAAACAAGAATGGCGCCATCAGAAGTGTTGACCGCTCCCGCTGTTCCGCTAGCACTGCACTTGACTGGTCGGAGCAACAAAAACAACTGACTGCAGTGCGGGGTGGGCGGCCTGCGCATAGTTGGCTTGTGCCTACGTGATTTTTACAACGTAGAGGGATGTGTCCCCCTTCTTTCCTTCCCATGATTCTACGTTCAGCCACTGTAAAGCTCCACGATTCGCTGGGAACCACACACAATAATACATCACCAGTCGAATAGTCAACATGTTCGACGTCTTCTTCCATTCTACATACTAAACATCTGATCATGACAATGCTGCCGACGGACAGACCAGACAGACGGAAGTTACAAGCCGTAACTTTCAACATTTAAATTTGTAGGGGATAGGCGGCTCAGAGTCCGGAATGTAGTTTAAGGGATAGTTTTGTGCCTGTCGAGAGTATTAACCACTCTCATCTTATTTTACATGTTATTTAGGTTAGCCTTTTAATGACATGGTTTACATGCCGTGGAGTGATTTTACACTTCACATGTTTTCTGCTTGCATATCTGGCGTTGTATGTTAATTAACTTGTGTTTTTCACCAGTTTTCGGTGATAAACCTGTGGGTCATTTCTGCCCGTCTGACATGGCTCGCGCTTTGTGTGCTATTTATCTTATGTTACTCAACTTGTGGGACTTTTCTGCACCTCTGGTGGGGCCTGCATCAAACTAACTTTCATGTTCGATTACCGTTAGGGGGATTTTGATATCCTCTTTATTTATTGCAAGCCCTGCATGGTCATTTTTGTAATGCTTCTGTCTTAGACCAATTGGTTGTGCGTCAGCCCATGTTAAGTCAAGGCCTAGAACCCTGAATTGGAACTTTCCATATATATATATTAGGCCGGTCCATTTATGACCGGAGCTGAATAGGCATCTGTCAGGTACCTTTGTAACCTAGCCTTTAGGATCTAGCTGGGCTCACTGGCGCGAATAGTCCTCATCTCTTATCATAGGATTGTTCTTGCTAGGTTCTGAACAGGTTACGTTATGGTCCAGCTCTTGTGAGGAAGCTCGTAAGTTTTTTGTTGCCACAAATTACCTGTTGCTACCTTATCGTATAGGATGTCGTGACCTCCCGGTACAAAGGGGGGGGGGGGGAATTATCATAAGTAATTATTATTACTATCCACTGCTAGCATAGCAATCTTTTGAGAGGAGGACTGGTGCAACACGAGCATAAGCTTAACCTGACGTGGAAAATCTTGGACGCTTCACGCCCAATACTCTGTTTTGGAGAGTACTAATTATTCAACTAACTGTCTTGTTAACTATCCTGGACCGTTTTAGAGAATATTGGATTGTGTTATGTATTTACTCATTCTTTGTTATATTAAACTTATTAGTCAACATGCATTTTTATCGTCTTTCAAGTGTTTTCCTTTTCTGTTTATTTACCTTGTTCACGTAATCGGCGTCTCTAGTGTTAACCAGAGCACCGTTCCACATTTAAGTGAAAAATGACAATCTGGACACTAAAATAGAACTCGGACCTTTTGGCTTTACTCGCCAATTATCTACCATTGAACCATCCTGATTCGTTTCTGATCCAAGGCTACCTTTTGTCTTCCACATGTTGATGAATTTAGTTTAACGGTAACAGGTGAAAGTTTCATTCACGGAGACTCTTATATGGCTTAATAATACTGCCTAACGATTGCAAATATTTAAATTATTTATCACAACTGATACGTGTTGGCTATCCTGATAACGGACAATCTTAATCATCCCTACCCCTTAGATAGATATTTTATTAACGACAATATTAAATGTAATAATTTAAAAAAATAAGATAATAGTTCCGCCAGACCCTACATACACTCAATAAAATAAATACCATTTTAACGATAAACACCATCATGTCTTAATACATTCTTTAGGTCACTCTTTCCAATAATTCTCTCTATTTTCTCCTTTACTGCCCTCTGAACCAAATTAATTAGGGTTCTACCCTGTTTTCATTTATGTTCACTTCACCTTCCAAGAACCACCGTGAGTCACTCCAAACATCCAATTACCTTGTCAAACCTGGACAAGCCCAAAACTTGACTTCCATTCGAACATCTTCAGTACACCTATTAACGTCCATCATCTGCTTATCTACTTGTGGGCTCAAGTCGCCCTTGTCACTGAAGACAAATCCTCGTGATGACATTCTAACCTCTGCTTGTCTTCAATTCCTTCCCCCTCCTTCATCCTCTTGATTCTCAGAAGTATCGCAAGGGTGGGATTTGGAGCTCTTTTTTTTTTCCTTACCCCTATTTCTAGACAAATTGAATTTAATAGGCTCTCTCGAAGTTTTTTTTATTCCCTCTCCTTGTCTCCCTCCTCTCTGTATGGAACTGGTTAAACTGCGTCAAGTGCCACCTCCCTCTCTACTTTCCATCCGACATGATTTATCAAAGCGATAATGTCATGCTTCACCCGCATAAAACTCTTTTTTTTATTTTAACCAACTCTTGTATAAGAATTAATCTTTTTTAATGTCGTTATGCTGGATTCTCATACAAGTTGCTAGCTAGATGGCTAGGCGGGTGGAGAAGTAAACCTTCATTATGAAAATTAATCTTTTTTAGCCCCCGTGTATAGTAAAAAAAAAACACTGTCACGGCTAGTTTTCTGTTTGCGATTAGACTCTTTTCCAAGCAGGGTGAAGGACTAAAAAGTTCAACCTTTGTTTGACCTGGGAACGGGCCCTCATACTTATCATACAAAATATTTTACAAAAGATGGTTTCCTCTCAAATTAGTAACCATTTGATGTTTTTTTTAAAATAAAAATTGTCATAACTAAAAAGTATGACTTAATGAATTTAGGTGTGTGTTTATTATATAAATTGAGATCGTCTAATGATGAACATGAAAGTGAGAATATGGGGAGTAAGATGAAAATAAATAGTAAATTACGGTGCATCGCACAAACTTCATCTCTTTTTTTATTTGAAAAAAATATATATATATTTACTAAATACTCGTAAGATGTGTGAAACTAATATGAGTATATATAAATGGTTGTAAAAGCACTCTAACAAATAGCATAAATCAAATAATATATACACTTTTCGAAAAACATTGAGAAAATATGAACATATCTGTCCATCAACGATCAAAACGATCATTAATTTCACATTTCTAATATATATATATATATATATATTATATATATATATATATATATTGGCTTATAGCTCAGAAACTATTGATTTTATAAAAATCTATTTCAAGCAGAAGAGTTTTATATATTATTGTAACTTACTACTACTTTTCCATGGTAAGTTATTTCGTATCTATAATAGTTACAGAGATATTGTCAAAATTGCAAGTTTACGCTTTTGTAAAGTACAATTAACGTTATTTTCATGGGAAAATGAAATTTGCCATTTTGTTTGTAATGTTAAACAGTTTCTAAATAGGAATTTAAACCAAAATCGTTAAGAGCTGATTGCGAGAAAACCAATTGTTTATCTTTCAAACCTTAAACAATAGCTTTAATTTTAGGGTAGTATGTATATTTAACTCCAAAAATCCCTCGGGTGAACTTTATGGAAAACTCTACATACCAATTTCTAGCCCAATTGGTAAAATGTTTTCGGCTCTAGTCTGAGATACAGACAGACAAACATACGGCATCACAAAAACAACTTTTTTGGTTTCATGGGAATAACATCCATCAAAATCTCGAAATATTTTTTTTGAGCGATCACAATTTTCTCCCAGGGGCCGAGAAAAAGTAAAACTGAAACTCACATTTAGGCAATAAGCTGATTAAAAAAAATCCTAATTATTTATATTACAAAATATATTTAGGCCTATTTAAAAATTTTATTCAAATCCAAATTAAATTCAAGCAGCATTCCAATAAACTTAATTAATCATCAGATTTCTTCCTTAAAAAAAACAGTATTTCTATCAATAATTGGAGTGATTTTTAATCGTTCATCGCACCGTACTTTTTGATTTTTATTATAGGCCCCTATTCTTATCATCAAGGCTATAAATGACTTGATCTAAGATGAAAGTATTATAAGGGTTGCTATAGAGGGGTTGTGTCCATATTAGCATGAACAGAGGGAGGACTGGGAAACCATAGAGATACATTATATGTTGAAAACAATCACCTAGTGGACTGGCAAACCAGTCCATAGCCAGTCCGACGTCCTTAAAACGCTTGACCATAAGGTCAGTGAACCTTACGTATTAACTAGAGTAAAATCATATGTGTATTTTAATTTAATCATCTACTTTTATTCAAATAATAATGTGTTTCTCTCTGCTACTTTTCCTCATTGGCACGCGTATTTGAACTCTTTATTTCACATGAATTTCGTTTATATATTTAAAAATTGTTACTATTAATAAACGCTATATAGTAAACAATAAATATGTACTTTTATAATAAGTGTGCATTGATAAAAATGGAATGGACCAACTTTTGCAGCCAACCGTACAGACTAAAAAACCCCATATTTCACTGTGACAAGGTGATTGACAGGACTTGACACGACCTGCCCATATTTTCCCGTGGTGACGTCAAAAAGTGTATTTCCACACCTGTCAAACTTGTGAATGTTTTAATTTGTTCCGTAAACTTCTAATAGTTAGCCTTGTATTTTGAACAACCGCCAGAAATTAGGAGAGGGAGGGGGGGCGAGGAAAGGGGTTAAATAAACAGCGAGTGTTGGTATGAAGCCAGCCAGTCCGCTTAGTAGATGAAAACACCGCTTAGACCCTAAATGTTTTATTGCTTTTGTTTTGTTTTTTTTACAGGTAGAAAGACGTGTAGACACCTTGATAATTAGGGTGGGGGGAGGGGATGTTAGTTGCCTCATTTATTTCTAATGGACCTATTAGAGAACGCTTTGTTTTTTAGCAGAATCTGACAGAAGAGCTAGAAGATGAATCTATTTTATTTAGATTTTACAATGTAATTTTTTAAGTAGAGTTACATTATTAACCGACCAATTATTAATGTATTGTTTTGTTTATTCAATAAATAATTTTAAATAGTGTGTATTTATTTATTAAAAAAAAAAAGATGGCTACTTGACCAAGCTCTCACATTAATTAAGTACTACCATCGAAGGTCGTTATTCTTAAGCATGAGCTTACCACCTTTTGCGTTTATTAAAGGGTGGGAAGGTAGCTGTAGTTTAATAAACATCTAAATTTATAATAATACTTGTTTTACGATTTCTTCTTCAACTCACCTGATATAAAAAAATATAGCTAGGAAACCTGGATAGGCTTAGTCTTTGAGCCTGGTATGCTAACCGTTTTACGGTAGGCGATTTCGGGTTCAACTCCAAGGGGGGTCTAAAATAGTTATTTAATTGTTTTTAAGTTTGTCCTCCTACCAGAGTAATAAAATTTACAATATTGCATTTGATTATTTAATGTTGTTAAATATAGGAACATATTGTTATGTTCGTTCGCAAATTGACTAAAGTAAATAATTGGTAATCTCTCCTCAAAATATTTGGAATTTCTCGAAAGTATTTGTATTTATACTTTAGGCAAATTTTTCTCGTATTGGTTAGTGTGATTTTATAATTAATTTATATTGAAATCCAAGTGAGCTAGCTGATATGCAGTAGCCTCATGGCTTCTTTGGTGCTGACTGACAGCTCACAACTGACTTCTGACAGTCAACATTTAGGTAGGTATATACCTCAATTTTGACTGTCAGAAGTGACAGCTGCTAAACACATGTTATTGCTGATCATATGGTTCGGCGTAGGGATACATAATTTGGTCTAGTAACTTTTCAAAGCCGTCAGCTGCCAGTCAGCACCAAAGAAGCCATGGGGCTACTGTAGGTAGGTTATAACTTGTGTATAAGTGAATTTCTGTTTATTCAATGTGTTTCAAACTCTTAAATTACAAACAATAATAACCATACATCATTATAAACTTTACCGGTCTAATTTTAGAATTGTGCTATAAATAGCCCTATCATGTTCACCGAGTTGAAACTAGTATGTATTATTAATTATTATTATTATTATTATTATATTATTATTATTAATGTAAGGCATTCACAAGTGCCTTTTAGAAACCGAGGCAACGATCAGCGATTTCCACTGATTTTTTAAAGCACACTTTTAGTTTTAGTTTTTAAATGGAAATTCATAAAATATATTTTCAATGAAACACATTACCATAGGTTTTTTAAATTTTATTTTGTTAGTTTATGGAATCACATTAAATAAACTCATTATTGCATTACTAGTATGTTGGTCCTACGTGCTACCCTCGCAGTAGACCAGATTGCCGATTACGGGGATATCGAGGTTTGAATCTCGTTCGGGTGTACTAAGGGGTGATTTTTCAAAAATGGGTTTCCACTCTTCCTCTACACAAATGCGTGTACACTTCATTTACATATAATCTACCTGATCCCTAAACTATTAGCGTAATAAATACATAAGCGTATAACACGAACGGTAGTAAGATACGGCTCTAAAAAACACCAAAAAAACTCACCCTACGCAATATTTGAATATTCGAAGTCTTGGAAGGACAACACTCTTTCATATCGGGTAGGGCTTGTACTCAGTCGCAATAATATGTCACCCGCATTGCTAGGTGCGTCGGCTAAACGTCAAGATCGTATAGTCTGGTTTTCCGTTTATGGGGAAGACCAAGTTCAAATCTAGGCTGGGTGTATTGAGATTGTGTTTTTCTATATGGTTCCAACACTCTCTGCACACAAACACAGATACATACATATCCTCTAAGTTCTAACTTACGTATTCTTAGTAGTTTGCATGGATGTGAATATCCTGGAAGAGTATTGAGGCAAGGGTGCAAGAATAAAAAATAAACTGCACCGTTAATAATTGAATAACAATAGATACAATTTATACGCTTCATTATTATCCAATACAAATGTTTTGGGATCAGGGCAACTATTAGAGACCAACTGTAATGTTCTGAATCCCGATATATTTTAATAATAGAATAATAGTCTTATTTATAGTTAAACATTTGATATTGATTTGAGCTCTAGGCCTGTAAAATGAGAGAGACTGTTAATACTTTATTGTGAACTCCGAATGAAAAATACCTCGCCTGCTTTGACTACCCCCCTCCCCCCCCCTCCCGCGAAAATAGATTTTTCTTTTCATCTGGGAACTGAGCCAAAATATCTCAAATGTGGTGTGTTATTATTATTATCATCTAATGGACTAACCGGCCTCAAGATATACTGGTCAAAGGCCCTGGCTGCTGACCTGGAAGTCCCGAGTTCTATTCCCGACTGATACTGTATTATTTTTTATCGATAGGGGAATAATTTCCATGGTCTCCAGTGTTTGGTTGATTAGGCTAAAATTGGGTTAGCTCCACCCCGTCATATTCACTATCATCATCCCCTCACCTCATCGTGACACGGAAAGGATGTACGTTCGGGCGTCCCCTGGGCAAAGATACATTAATACTGGCTAATCTTTCTGCAAACTGAGCTACATATTGATATAGTTCAGACATGCCATTAATTAATTAATCTAATGGACCTTATTTAGTACGACTCCGGTTTTTATTTGCTAAACAAACTTAATAACGTGTTTTGAGATCATCTCAGTGGAGATAGTGAGTATTTAGTGGAAGGTAATGCATGTTTTTTGTTTGCAAAACTTGAAGTCTTTCACTAGTTGGTTCGTAATAAACATGACTTCTTCCTAAAATCAGATTATTTTACTAGGATTCCCATAGGAAAGAACTTAAAATAATAATACAGAAACACATTTTTTGTGGTCAAAATTTATAACCTTTTACTATATTATCACTTTATTAGTGTAATTTTGTAGATTTTCACTATTTATCAAAAGTGACATCATCAGATCGCATGCCTTGACCTATGAATATATTAAATAAGTTTTAATAAACATCATAAAACGTTTACTTTTATATTATTATTATTATTATTATTATTATTAGCACCGCGTCTTACTACCCGTTCGGGTTATACGCACTTACGCTAATGTATAATGGTAGGGTGATTGTGAGATTAAATGGAGGACCTACAGGTAAACGTGGGATCCAAACCACGGTGGCCTGGCATTCCCCACATTCACAAGTTTTGATTAATAATACACGCCTTGTCAGAGGTAAAGGAAGGGTTTGGCAATCAGATAAATCTGTGCCGGGACCGAGGATTGAACCCGGACCCCCCCTCCCCCCAACACAACACCTTACCCCTAGACTGCCAGCTCACCTACTTTTTCTTTTTTTTTAGCATCGTGTCTTACTGCCCGTTTTGAATTATACACTTATGTACTAATTACGCCAATGTGTTAAGGATGAGGAAGGTTTAATTTTGAGAAAGTCTACCCGCATTTTCGTGAATGGGAGAGTGTAAAGCCATTTAGGGAAAAACACATTTAGTAGCCTACATCTGACCGGGATTCGAATCCCGATCTTCCCATCATTGACAGTTCATACTATTTTGATAATGACGCCTTACACTATTAGACCACCGAAGCGGATAACTCAAGTACAATTTGAGGGCCTTCACATTTGTTGTTGGATGTAGTCGATCGTCAAGAGGATCCCACATCCAACACACCTGTCTCTTTTCATACTGTCGACCTCGGTGGAGGTTCTACACAAATATTCTCTTTCATCATAAAACTCAAAGTTGAACACGTGCGCACTATTTAAACTCTGTAACACTAAAACACACACACAAACTGTAACATTAAAACACACACACACACAACGTTATGGCGAATGATCATCCTGTTCTATGGGGAAATATCAGGACACTTTGCGTGAGCACAATTTGACAGAAGAGGTTGGCGCTTGCGTACTGAGCAGATCGGTTGGTGCCCGTTATACCCGCATCGCTTGGAATGGGGCTAAGGTATAAAACCTTGTCTTGTGTGGTTTGCCGTTGATGGAGATGTCGGTTTTTTAATCCCTTCAGAGTATACTGAGGCATTTTTTTTTATCTACGGTTTACCACTCTTACTCCACGTGAATGCAGGTACATTTTTCAAAATTCTACATTACATTATCACCGCGTCTCACTACCTGTTCAGGATGTACGCATGTATGATAATTACTCAAATGGGTCACGGATGAGGATGGAAGCATTTTAGAGGTAATTTGTGTGGGAGGGGAGTGTAAAACCACCCTCAATAGACCCAACTGGGGTTAGAACCATGATCTGCCAGCACCAGCAGGACAGTCTAACACGTGAGTGACAGCTTAGTTAGACCATTCAGAAGATTCTACCTTCAATCATTTCTACCCCATTAGTGTAAACATGTGAATAGTCCGGATGGGTAGCAAGACGTTGAGCATACACATTTAGCTGGTGCTCGTTATATGAATATATAATGTAAATTACGAATATCTCTATGTAAATATTCTCTTTGTTCTACCTCCTAAATCTGAAAGTTGCTTCAGTCAAAGAAACCAGCTAGTTTCTCTCGTCCCATGGACACTTCGAAAATTTAATATTATTTCTAGCTTTGTCTGTGTCTGTGTGTGTGTGTGTGTGTGTGTATGAAAATCTACTGCGTGAGGAAAAGGAAAAGGGGAAGGGGAAGGCTCATAAAAGAGAAGCTGAAATTAATTAAAAATAAGAACAGTAAAAAAAAACAGTGAATTCGTGGGATAGAGAAAACTCATTAATATCCATGTTACTCCCCATTTGCAGGGCCGCAGCTGAGGGAAGTTTCTGTTAATATGTAATATTATGTTGGTGGAGCTGTGGGAAGGTTGGCACAAGTAAAGAAGACTCATTTCCTGCTTTTATAAGCAGTGTTTATGCTGGACACATCTTATTTAGTCCCAAGAAAATAACCATCGTTCGTCCTCTAATATGAGATTTTAAACCGTGATGGTGATGTGTATGTTTTTTTATTTGTTATTTGCTTCAATTTTTTTCCCCCAGCATCACGTCTTGCCACCCATTCGGGTTATACACCTATGCACTAATTAAGATAATGAGTTAGGAATGAATAAAGTTGAATATAGAGTAGATGTACCCGTATTTGCGTGGAGAGAGAGAGAATGGGAAAATATTTAGGGAAAACCACCCTCATTAGGATACACCCGACCGGAATCGAACCACGATCGTTCCGTCATCGGCAGTTGAGATTAACGTCTTAGACCTTGCGGCCCCGAAGCGGGTTTTAAATTAATAATTGCCTCTCTAATATGATTAAAATCGTTGATACGTTATACTTGATATCACTGCAGGGGTGTGGCTACTGAAGAGCGAGAAGAATGGACACTTGGCCTGACCCTCTCTTAGTAAAATGGACCCCCAATAGAGGGGTTAGGGGCTAATTATAAAATATTATTGATAAAATGAGTAATATGTTCACCCCTTTCGATCTTTTAACAGTACTGATTTATATGGATCTTATTTATTTGCCCCAACAAAGTTCTCAACCTTTCTTCTTAGTGTTATGAGTTGGACCATGGGAAATAATAACACACTTCCAACATAATCTTATCATTATCCAACCCCGTTAACCCCCGGCAATCATCGATTTTAGTACGGGTGGGACTATAAACTATACTGTGGCCTATTAATTGGCCTAGCATCGAAACAATTATTTTGTAAATCTAAACTAATTTGTCTGCCCAGATTCATTTCTAGTCAGATGTATCGTGTACAAAGCACTACATCTTCTGGTATGGGCTAGAGCAGTGGTTATCAACCTTTTTGAGCTGACGCCCCCTTTGGTAGATCATCAAATTCCCCCTTCCCCCAACATATTTTTTATCAAATGCCCATGCCAATCCTTCCCAATATTCGTTGAGACAATTATACATTTTTTTTCTATAACTTCTTTATACAAATACCAATACAACACTGGTAGCGTAACGATACGAATAAATTGACTGAAAATTAATGTGATGGTTGGCAGAATTTTGTTTTTATGAGTTCTTGAAGATTGGGTCTTACAACTGGTAGGTAGAGTTGCCAATATCTCAAGGAAAAATTATCTTATTTTGGAAAATGAACTGAAACAAAGAATGTTTTCATTTCTCAACTTATTTTAACGCAATTTATAAATTGTTCCACGCCCCCTCGGAAAGTGCTGCAACCCCCCGGTTGAGGATCACTGGGCTAGAGAATGGGGTTACTTTCATTGATCTGTCTCAGTCTCACTTATAAAAGCTCTGACAAATATAAAAGTGGCAGAGGTATGAACCACACTAGTAGTAACATTCAATATACAGCCAATCCTTATGATAAGAACCTTCTCACTCAGTCAGAAAGCAACGGGAAACTACTCATTTCCCTAGTACACCTCTTCATTGCTGCCTAGGCTTGACAGTTGACGGTGGAACTTTTGAGGATTCAACCAGCCTTCGGGTTGAGAACTTATCATACATACATTTACAAAGTAATTTGTGAAGTCACGCTTTAGATTGTACTAAACCTAATCGTTATTTTTCTGTTTGTTTCTTCCACCAGGTTTCAATACCGGTTCGGTCTACACGATTACATATTAATTACACCGATGAAGTAGTAATTAACAAACTATGAAATGTACCCACATTTCCTTGAAGAGAAAATGGCAACCTATTTAGTAAAAACAATTGTCACCTTACCTGGGCTAGATTTGTTACTGGATAACTAGACTCTATGAGGTTTACACTTAGACCGCGTGTCATCGGCGTGGGTCTAGTCATTATAACTTATTTCTATTTTTCAAAGTATTTAATGTGCACCTTCTGAACCAACTTATTATATCAGCACACGATAATTTCTATGAACGAGAGCGAAAGTGCCTACCAAATTTGCCGGGAAAGGTATTTTGACATACCTTCCAGGATTCTTATACATACCACCATTGAAATGGGACAGATGATGTTACTTCCCGTCTTAACGAAGTTGTGCTACGGATTTCTATCGCTCAAGAAAAATCCGTTGACCCCAACTAGGTTTGAACCCAAGAACAGCGGGTCCTGAGGCGAGCACTTTACCTCAAGACCACCGAGATTGACTTTGAAAAGTATAATATGAATGCTTCGTCCAGACTATCGAGCCAAACCTCGAGCCGAACCCCGAGCCGAGCTCTTTTTCTACGTGTGGACAATTTTTCACGCGAGATGAGCCTAAAACCTTCTAGCGAGCCATATTTTACTTCACACGCTTCGGTGGATGACACATGTAATGAACAGTGTCACATTAAGGGGAGGTTAGTGTTATGAATGTAAAAAAAAATTATTTTTTTGTTTGTTTTTTAAGAACCAGCTTTTAGAATTCATTTAATTTTGAAATGAAGCATTTCGGAATAAAACTTTTTGAGTTATGAATTTTTGAAAATTTGGGTTGTTAGTTTATACACATTAATTTAGTGTTTCTAGTAGCGAAACAATGGCTCACTGCGAACATTCCGCCAAACACGCGACGGGGTCCGGTTCAACCCATGTTCTGACTCGCGACGTGGATTCGACAGAATATCAAATTTACAATTAGATTTTTACTATTTAAATTTTGAATCGAAATTTGTTTTCAATCTTTCCAGCCGTCTATTTATGGTTAAGTCCAACATAATCTTAGCACAAATATAATAGTTAATAGCCATTCCCTAGTTCATATAATTTATAAATTAATTTGTTGTATAAATGCAATAATGAATCTAATATAATAAAAAATGTTAACATTTATTTACTATTTATATTTTCCTTTGACCCGCCTTGTTTGCTTAGTTAGCTAACGCGCTAGTTTCATGTTCAGCTAGACTGCCAAGGAATGGAAGATCGAGGTTCGAATCTTGGTCGGGTGAACTGGGGGTGGTTTTTCCTAAAGGGTTTTCCACTCTCCCTCCACATAAATGTGGGTTCACCTCCTATAAATCCAACCTACCTGATTCCTAAGTCATTAGCGTAACTACTACTTAAGCGTATAACCCGATCGGCTAGTAAGACATGGTACTATAATTAGATTTGTAATTAATTTTATTTTCCTTTGAAACTTAAGAATTATGTTTCATCATGATATCTTTGATTCGAGTTAGAGATTTTGGATTCGTGTTAAAGTTTAAAACACAATAATTAAGTTTGTAGTTGTATTGAATGTTATAAAACTCCAAAATGTTACTAGCCATGGTATTGAAGAGGAATTGAAAAAAAATACAACTAATCACACGTTTAGAGGTGTTTGAACCTCCAAAACACCCGCCCTCTCTCTCTCTCTCTCTCTCTCTCCCTTATGAACCATATGGGAGTAAATACATGGGTTGTTGATCAAAATACCATGATCTGTCCACCTTTACCCCTCACGCTGTTTGAGTTATTTTTTGCTCACACATATTATCTTTGTGCGTGTAGCCATTGAAAAATTGGGAATATAAAATAAAATATATTCAATTTTTTAAAATTAATTTTATGGATACAACAAATATAGGCATATATTATGTAAAAAGCGCTTTATTTAGCGTCTTACTTCCCGTTCGGGCTGTACGCCAATATACTAATTACACTAATGTGTTAGGGATTAGTAGGTTTAATTTAGAGGAAATGCACTCGCATTTACGTGAAGGGTGGGCGAAAAACCACTAAAGAAAACCACCCTCAGTGAATCCGACTAGGGTCGAACCCCGATATCCCCGTCTTCGGAAGTTTAGTCTCTTGTTAGAGTAGTGCCTTAGTCCATGAGGCCACCGAAGCAGGTTTCTTTTAACTATGTTGCCTTATAAATTAGTGCTAAATTACAATTAATGAGTGACTCTACATAGGAACATATAAATAGTATTTACATACATTAATTAAGAAATATGCTTATAGCCAGAACGGCTAAAACAACCTGTTAAAACGGCAGACAAATTACGATATATATATATATATATATAATATTCATTACAATACCTTTAATCTCGAGTGCGAGTTTTTTTTTATAGATTATTCTATTTAATCTTTGTAGTGTATCGTAATACTATTTGATACAATATGTACTTAATGAAATTTGTGTCTTAATCAAAGATAATACAACGTGTGTATTAAGCTTGGTGATAATCTATCAAGCTTTAATTTATCATTTTAATTCTGACCTACCTCAAACATGTGTATATTCATCGAAATAGATTTTAGGGGAATTATTTAGTTAACTTCAAATTTATATTTAAATTATCTCAGTCCTATTCAAACTATTTATTTTACAGTTCGGTATCCTAAGGCAATACAACTTGAATAGTCTTAACAAAATTCAAAATTGTTATTTTTTTTTAAAAGTATGTACTCTCGTGCTATCGAAATAGTGGGCCAAGGATTTATTTAAAAATCACAACAAGGAATGAACGGGTATTGAAGGAGGTCACCAAATGGGGCTGAACTACAATGTTTAAAGTGAGATACACACACAAACACACACAAATAATTTATATATAACTACTATACATGGCACCTTAGTACAGCCCTCGGGCAATATTTGTGACGTGCTGTTATTGTGAGGATTTTGTAAACATCGTGAACATATAGTCCGTATTTGTGTATGAAGGGTGATATCTGAGTATGAAAAAACTATAGACCATTTTCTGTATGAAGGGATAGTACGTGTTCCCCCGAATCGATTTTCAATAATGGATAATTGGTGATTTATAATCGATTTTTGAGAATTGGTGATGGATGATCGAGAGGGTTTAAAACACGGATAATACAAAAATATATATTTATTCGACGTACCAAAAAAAAAAAAACCCGTTCATATTTTCAAAAAGTTCCTTCATATGAAAACCGTTCTATAGACCTCCAGACGCCTTGGATATGTTGATTGCCTCCCAACAGCCTTGACGAGGACTTCGTGAGGGTGCCTTAGACCACGCGACCATCAGTCAAATTGAACAACGCAGAGAGTGAGGCACGAACCCTATAACTTGCGAGGGGGGCACGTCCTTCCGAGTGCAATGGTTTTGCAGAAAGTGATTCCGCATTTGCGAAGTGGGGTTCGAACATCGCTTGGGTGAACCGGGGTGTTTTTTTTCTAGGCCTTCTGGGGGTAGCGTCTAATAAAACACAGATATTATAAAATATATATTTATTCGACGTAACTAAAAAAAAAATCCGTTCATATCGAAAACGGTCTATATTTTTAAAAAGTTCCTTCATAACAAAACCGGTCTATAGCCCCTCGGAGAGCATTGCAAAAGCCTTTCCAGACAAGGAGAAACTCAAAACCTTGACTCTAGCTGTCACAAACAACCGGGTAGGGAGGGGATATATAAGGGGGACATCATTTGATCGTCTATTTAAAACCGGGATCAAGATGGACAAGTTATAGCAGCTGGTAAATATTGTTGACGCCGTGCCGACCGTAAAATTGAGCGATCTAATTGTCGATCAAAAGTACTCGGTGGATAAATTAAAAGTGGTCGATACAAAGTTCGGGAGACGCGTAATAGCCTATCTGAATGGTGAGGTTTGTGTATTTCTACCCTGTCGTTTCGGTACTCTAACAGATGAAGACGTGTGCGAGCTGAATAACGAGACTCTGGTATTCACCTGTGCCGGAGTAAAACCAGGTGCACCCACCGTTGTGAACTTTGAACGCGTTTAAGAGTCAAGCAATACACGGCCAAAACCATCCATTACGCTCACCATGCTTAGAATCGGCTATATTAATATAATGTTTGTGGGTCATACAATTGCGGGTCGTGCCTATATGACGGCAGAAAATATTCACAGTGTGGCTGTGAGCGATAGACATGTAAATTACAAAGTAGTAAATTACGACAGAGGTGTACCACATGATCGAGGCTACATAGAGTTTTGCGACTCTACCTGTCACACGATAAGAGCGACCGAAGTACGACCTTACGAAAGAATCGAAGAGTCTTACCTGTGCGATACTACATGCGCTGTATACAATTTCCGCAAAGGGGACATTGTGGCCGTTTTGCCGAGGCTGCTACAACCCTTCCGCGCTCCATATCACCCGCCACCACCCTTCACGACGCCTCAACCAGCGACCTCACCCCCGGCATACCCGCCACAGCAAGAGTCGTCTGTCTACAGGACGCCGGAGTCAGAGTCGTCTCTCTACCAGACAGCAGAGTCAGCAGAATATTCACAGACAGAGTCAGCCGCGTGCCCACCACCAACGGAGGAGGAGGCAAAGTCCAAAGAACCCGTAAATCTCGAGGATTTAACAATCCACAAAACTTATTCAAACGTTTCAATTATAGGTGAAACGCCCAATGACTACATACTCGGTCTGGGCAGTTTCGGTAACGTCTTCCTTCCAAAGTCTGTCTATTATTTGAATTTTAAGCGATTTAAATCTAAACCACGCTGTATGATTTATCTTGGAGGACAAAGTGTTATGTTTAAAAGTGAATTTAAAAACTAGACGCGTTCGTTGTTGTTGTTGCATTCTATGAATGTTTTAAATTAATTGGTGATTGTCAATAAAATAAAATAAAAACTAGTAAGAAAATGTTATTATTTTGCCTCCTGTTCGGACACCTCCCTACGTTAGAGAGAATCAGAACTGCGCTACCATTATTTAGCGCACACCGGAGGAACTCTTTAACATTATCAATAATACAGTTTCTTTATTTATTTAATGGGAGCTCCTCAAGCAGGTACACTAATGAATAAATAAATATTTCATGGTGTGAACAAAATTTCTAAATTTTCTATTTGTGTAAATATATCTTCATGGTTGTAAATAAATATCCATGTATACTTTTATTTGTGTGAATAAATAGAAAGCATTTATTTTCTCTTGTATATGACATTTTATAATAACAAATTATTAAATGTTAGGAAATCTAGTTTTCAACATACAATTCGATAGTAGAACAATAATTATTTATTTATTGACTGTTACAATGATCTAGGTTTAAAGCCTGTCTGTGACAAGACCAAATCAACTTGAGAGGTTAAATATTTCTTTTTGTGTTATTAGACATTTAATAACTTTAATTAAAATGATTAAACTAAACTAGATGTTTGGGTAAATTTAGTGTGGTTTTTCATGCTTAAGAAGAAAGGGTTGTATTAATTACAGTTCCTTTCTTACTAAACCTAAAAATAAATAAATACAATTATATCTATATATTTTTATAATTCTTCACTCTCAGATTTTTTGCCTACTTTCTGGGTAGCTCCAATGCAATCACCACCAATTTAAAATCTACAGTTAATCGGAAATGGATAATTATATAACTACTAAACAATAAAAATAACAAATAGCTAGATTCTAAAATATGTAACAGTGTCTTTATGAATCCGATGATTTCAGTCTTGAAAGACTAGGAGGTCTAAACTTTAAATAGTCTGAAGGTTGAAATCCTTCCAATCAAAAAAAACCTCTAACCAACTCCAATCTCAATAACCAAAATAAATACAACAAAAGTTGAATCTATAAACTAACTTGTGAATGTAATGCTACATACATACGAAATATTGGAGGGGCACTTTCTATGCGTTATGCTGAGCACTTAAGTGACTTTAAATAGAATAGAATAAAATATAAATTGTCTGAATACCTGAAAACCTCAGCTCATCAACCAACACCCATTAACAAATGCATGACACTTTTTCAACCTTCCACCAAAGGTCCAAAAATGAGTATCGCTGAAAACCTCCATATTTATAATGCTACTCTTCATCACAATGTTATTTTTAACGAACAAACAAGTTTCAAGAACCAATCCCTTATCAATATAATCAAGAACCTCCCACAATATGCGATAATCAAAAACTCAAATAAGTCCCATCCTAAAAACCCGGCCCTCCTACCATCGTAGTTTAGACCTGTTTGGGCCAGTTCAAAGAAGATAAGAGCCTACATGTATTCTCCCTTTGTACTATATTTTCATTCTAAACAAAAACAATTTATTTTATTTTCATTTTTCTTCTATATATATTCAACAGCAAACAACCAAACGACTGACACACTAGCGACATCTCACATATTAACTCTTAACTTTCCCAAAAATGTCTACGTTGGTCACTTGGTCTTTTCTAGAACACCAATCACAAAGGTTATAAAATTAACAATTAACTGCACATAAATCTATTGCACTGTGTTAACACCAGGAATAATATCTTAGTCCCAATCTGAAGGAGAGCTTGCTAGTTTGGGTGTTTTTTCATAATATTCAACTTTTTATATTTATAATTTTCGTCCTCTTATTTTATTTTTACAAATCGATTACCTTTTTTAACACCAGTTTTTTGCTAATGTCTCTGTGTATCCTCAAATTGCTAGTTTGATTTCATCAGAATCTGTTTAGTTTGTTACTTTATCATAACTTAATATTTACTATTATTGTATTGGTTTGTCTCAGACCTGATGATGGCGTAATCGCCAAAACATCTCGTCCCCCAGCCAAGAGTAGCAACCAATTATACAAGGAGATGAATCAAAACCACACAGATAAGGAAATACACATTATTCAAACTTTTCCTTTTTGTATACGCTTCTTTCATAAAAATCAATTACTTATTTATATGATTTATATTTATAATATATCATAATTGAGTAATATATAGCATGGATGACACATCTATTGATTTCCATTAAATCTAAAATTAATCTTGTCTCGATAGTTAACACAAGCAAGTTTTTAGAAACCATTTGACTCGAATAACAAGTCTTTAACATTAAATCCTTTACAATCTTTTAATAATTTTGTGAAATAAGTTTTGTATTATGTCTTTAATTTTAATATGTTTCATATAGATTTTATATTGTTAATTTGTTTACATGTGTAAGGTACATGAATAACAACCTAGACAAATATTTTAACCTTTTTATTAATTATCTTTCCATTGTCACTGTTTAAATATCTTAAACATTACAGAATATGTATTTCTTCTCAACATATGTTCAAACTGTGTACTAGTATATTTAATTATTCAACTAATAAATTCACTATTGTTGGCATACGAATAAACCTATTATTTTTGATAAGTCATAACCTTCATTAAATCTATAATCTTTTCTCAAGTACTCAAAATCTTATAGAGTTTTTAAGCTATTATACTAATAACTCTAATATAGTCAATTTGTCAATTTCCACTTTTCATTTTATTATCATATATACCTATAATCTGCTACTAATTAAATATTGTTTTAGTACAGATTTATATTTTTTCTTTGATTTATGCTAATTAATTTCAGAACTTTACTATTTAACAATCTCAATGATAATTTTTTAGAAATGTTATTGTACCTGTTTTATTTGACTTAATTTCTTGATGTATTAGTTTTTCATCGAAATTATTAAATTATCTTCATGTTATGTTTCATATTTATATTGTTTAATTGACCAAAGAAGTTGTACCAATAAATCTGATTAGCTGTTCCATCCAAGTACGTTCCTTATATTATAAATTCATATTTCTCCTTATTACAACTAATATGAATATAACTAGAAATATAATAAAATATTATCAATGTTTATTTCAAAAGTAATGTTTAAATTTTACTATGTTCCTTTATATTTTAATACTACTATACATAAGTAAGGACAATGCTAAAATTTGATACATCATTTTCTTTTCTATTTATTCAACAAAATATTGTTAAAAATATATCATACAAACCCACTTCAACAACCAACAGCCATTATACATTTTAACAAAACTATTACCAAAGCTCTAACACTTCTTTTACCTTCTAATCTAGGCATATATCTACTAATGTATGAGGATACATTCACACAGTCCAATTTTAATAGACATAGTATTTAAACACATTTTTATGCAGTCAATATTGATAACACCCGCATCGGTGGCTGCATAATCTAAGGCATTGGTGGCCAACCTCTTTTTCTTGCATACCACTTTGTGCACACAAAATCTAGGGCGTGCCACTCCACCACAAAATCTTCAAACGAACCTTACCTTAGTACCACCACCATCTTTAGAAAAATACAGACAAACATTATTAGGCTCATTTAAAATTTGATAGTATAATATAGTATAACAAACATTAGCTATAGCCTAATGTGCCTACCTCAATATTTTGCGAAGATTACTACATATACAAATGTATCTTAACAATGAATATATAAACATACACTGAGTTTCTTATACAACTTAAAAGGAAATTATTACAATGAGCCATCATTCGTCACCCAGACAATTTGAAGCTAAGGGTTTTCCCAACCTGGTACACAGCAATGGAAATACTTGTTAATGAGATTAATTATAAACGAACCGCTAAGAATAATAACGGCCTACATCTTTCAAAATTGGAGAATACTTGCATAATATAATTACATATAACCAGATATTATCACATCCTTTCTTACAAGAACATATACAGTTTATTCTTGTCATAGTAGACGAACACTTGCCTTAATTTTTGATATCCGACTCAGACGGACTAAGAGAACATAATGTGAAGGACAACCACAATACCTCCTCGTCCCAGCAGTCATCCTGGTGAGCAGGATTTGGAAGTGTTTGATGACATTGATGTTTAAGGCTGGAGAGCTTTGCGCAGGACCCCTCACAAATGCCGCATTTAAGTGACAAAATGGCGCCTGGAGTTGAAGCTAAAGAAGAAACACACTCAAGCGCTAGCGCTCTCGACTCACCGATAGCTCCGATTATGTCAGCAGAGTGCTACGCCGACAATTGGTATGACGCGTTGGTCAAAGAAAATTATGTCTTTGATTTTAACCGCGAGCTGTAACTGTATTGCTGACGTGCAAATGCGGGTACACATCACGCCGTAAGGATGTAGGGCAATAACGCTAATTACTTCACCGGGGCAGC
Organism: Timema cristinae; assembly: GCA_039000515.1. Lineage (NCBI taxonomy): Eukaryota > Metazoa > Arthropoda > Insecta > Phasmatodea > Timematidae > Timema > Timema cristinae. Next base: position 34,808,828 of record JBCFYV010000935.1, on the reverse strand, counting down.
TGCGGGTACACATTTCGTGCTGTAAGGGTTTCAAATCCCCTGGCACACTAAATGTAGGGAAGGCGCGCGCGCCATCCCCACATTTAGACGATGTGCCATGGGATTTGAAACCCTTACAGCACGAAATGTGTACCCGCAGCTGCCCGGTGAAGTAATTAGCGTTATTGCCCTACATCCTTACGGCGTGATGTGTACCCGCATTTGCACGTCAGCAATACAGTTACAGCTCGCGGTTAAAATCAAAGACATAATTTTCTTTGACCAACGCGTCATACCAATTGTCGGCGTAGCACTCTGCTGACATAATCGGAGCTATCGGTGAGTCGAGAGCGCTAGCGCTTGAGTGTGTTTCTTCTTTAGCTTCAACTCCAGGCGCCATTTTGTCACTTAAATGCGGCATTTGTGAGGGTCCTGCGCAAAGCTCTCCAGCCTTAAACATCAATGTCATCAAACACTTCCAAATCCTGCTCACCAGGATGACTGCTGGGACGAGGAGGTATTGTGGTTGTCCTTCACATTATGTTCCCTTAGTCCGTCTGAGTCGGATATCAAAAATTAAGGCAAGTGTTCGTCTACTATGACAAGAATAAACTGTATATGTTCTTGTAAGAAAGGATGTGATAATATCTGGTTATATGTAATTATATTATGCAAGTATTCTCCAATTTTGAAAGATGTAGGCCGTTATTATTCTTAGCGGTTCGTTTATAATTAATCTCATTAACAAGTATTTCCATTGCTGTGTACCAGGTTGGGAAAACCCTTAGCTTCAAATTGTCTGGGTGACGAATGATGGCTCATTGTAATAATTTCCTTTTAAGTTGTATAAGAAACTCAGTGTATGTTTATATATTCATTGTTAAGATACATTTGTATATGTAGTAATCTTCGCAAAATATTGAGGTAGGCACATTAGGCTATAGCTAATGTTTGTTATACTATATTATACTATCAAATTTTAAATGAGCCTAATAATGTTTGTCTGTATTTTTCTAAAGATGGTGGTGGTACTAAGGTAAGGTTCGTTTGAAGATTTTGTGGTGGAGTGGCACGCCCTAGATTTTGTGTGCACAAAGTGGTATGCAAGAAAAAGAGGTTGGCCACCAATGCCTTAGATTATGCAGCCACCGATGCGGGTGTTATCAATATTGACTGCATAAAAATGTGTTTAAATACTATGTCTATTAAAATTGGACTGTGTGAATGTATCCTCATACATTAGTAGATATATGCCTAGATTAGAAGGTAAAAGAAGTGTTAGAGCTTTGGTAATAGTTTTGTTAAAATGTATAATGGCTGTTGGTTGTTGAAGTGGGTTTGTATGATATATTTTTAACAATATTTTGTTGAATAAATAGAAAAGAAAATGATGTATCAAATTTTAGCATTGTCCTTACTTATGTATAGTAGTATTAAAATATAAAGGAACATAGTAAAATTTAAACATTACTTTTGAAATAAACATTGATAATATTTTATTATATTTCTAGTTATATTCATATTAGTTGTAATAAGGAGAAATATGAATTTATAATATAAGGAACGTACTTGGATGGAACAGCTAATCAGATTTATTGGTACAACTTCTTTGGTCAATTAAACAATATAAATATGAAACATAACATGAAGATAATTTAATAATTTCGATGAAAAACTAATACATCAAGAAATTAAGTCAAATAAAACAGGTACAATAACATTTCTAAAAAATTATCATTGAGATTGTTAAATAGTAAAGTTCTGAAATTAATTAGCATAAATCAAAGAAAAAATATAAATCTGTACAAAAACAATATTTAATTAGTAGCAGATTATAGGTATATATGATAATAAAATGAAAAGTGGAAATTGACAAATTGACTATATTAGAGTTATTAGTATAATAGCTTAAAAACTCTATAAGATTTTGAGTACTTGAGAAAAGATTATAGATTTAATGAAGGTTATGACTTATCAAAAATAATAGGTTTATTCGTATGCCAACAATAGTGAATTTATTAGTTGAATAATTAAATATACTAGTACACAGTTTGAACATATGTTGAGAAGAAATACATATTCTGTAATGTTTAAGATATTTAAACAGTGACAATGGAAAGATAATTAATAAAAAGGTTAAAATATTTGTCTAGGTTGTTATTCATGTACCTTACACATGTAAACAAATTAACAATATAAAATCTATATGAAACATATTAAAATTAAAGACATAATACAAAACTTATTTCACAAAATTATTAAAAGATTGTAAAGGATTTAATGTTAAAGACTTGTTATTCGAGTCAAATGGTTTCTAAAAACTTGCTTGTGTTAACTATCGAGACAAGATTAATTTTAGATTTAATGGAAATCAATAGATGTGTCATCCATGCTATATATTACTCAATTATGATATATTATAAATATAAAATCATATAAATAAGTAATTGATTTTTATGAAAGAAGCGTATACAAAAAGGAAAAGTTTGAATAATGTGTATTTCCTTATCTGTGTGGTTTTGATTCATCTCCTTGTATAATTGGTTGCTACTCTTGGCTGGGGGACGAGATGTTTTGGCGATTACGCCATCATCAGGTCTGAGACAAACCAATACAATAATAGTAAATATTAAGTTATGATAAAGTAACAAACTAAACAGATTCTGATGAAATCAAACTAGCAATTTGAGGATACACAGAGACATTAGCAAAAAACTGGTGTTAAAAAAGGTAATCGATTTGTAAAAATAAAATAAGAGGACGAAAATTATAAATATAAAAAGTTGAATATTATGAAAAAACACCCAAACTAGCAAGCTCTCCTTCAGATTGGGACTAAGATATTATTCCTGGTGTTAACACAGTGCAATAGATTTATGTGCAGTTAATTGTTAATTTTATAACCTTTGTGATTGGTGTTCTAGAAAAGACCAAGTGACCAACGTAGACATTTTTGGGAAAGTTAAGAGTTAATATGTGAGATGTCGCTAGTGTGTCAGTCGTTTGGTTGTTTGCTGTTGAATATATATAGAAGAAAAATGAAAATAAAATAAATTGTTTTTGTTTAGAATGAAAATATAGTACAAAGGGAGAATACATGTAGGCTCTTATCTTCTTTGAACTGGCCCAAACAGGTCTAAACTACGATGGTAGGAGGGCCGGGTTTTTAGGATGGGACTTATTTGAGTTTTTGATTATCGCATATTGTGGGAGGTTCTTGATTATATTGATAAGGGATTGGTTCTTGAAACTTGTTTGTTCGTTAAAAATAACATTGTGATGAAGAGTAGCATTATAAATATGGAGGTTTTCAGCGATACTCATTTTTGGACCTTTGGTGGAAGGTTGAAAAAGTGTCATGCATTTGTTAATGGGTGTTGGTTGATGAGCTGAGGTTTTCAGGTATTCAGACAATTTATATTTTATTCTATTCTATTTAAAGTCACTTAAGTGCTCAGCATAACGCATAGAAAGTGCCCCTCCAATATTTCGTATGTATGTAGCATTACATTCACAAGTTAGTTTATAGATTCAACTTTTGTTGTATTTATTTTGGTTATTGAGATTGGAGTTGGTTAGAGGTTTTTTTTGATTGGAAGGATTTCAACCTTCAGACTATTTAAAGTTTAGACCTCCTAGTCTTTCAAGACTGAAATCATCGGATTCATAAAGACACTGTTACATATTTTAGAATCTAGCTATTTGTTATTTTTATTGTTTAGTAGTTATATAATTATCCATTTCCGATTAACTGTAGATTTTAAATTGGTGGTGATTGCATTGGAGCTACCCAGAAAGTAGGCAAAAAATCTGAGAGTGAAGAATTATAAAAATATATAGATATAATTGTATTTATTTATTTTTAGGTTTAGTAAGAAAGGAACTGTAATTAATACAACCCTTTCTTCTTAAGCATGAAAAACCACACTAAATTTACCCAAACATCTAGTTTAGTTTAATCATTTTAATTAAAGTTATTAAATGTCTAATAACACAAAAAGAAATATTTAACCTCTCAAGTTGATTTGGTCTTGTCACAGACAGGCTTTAAACCTAGATTATTGTAACAGTCAATAAATAAATAATTATTGTTCTACTATCGAATTGTATGTTGAAAACTAGATTTCCTAACATTTAATAATTTGTTATTATAAAATGTCATATACAAGAGAAAATAAATGCTTTCTATTTATTCACACAAATAAAAGTATACATGGATATTTATTTACAACCATGAAGATATATTTACACAAATAGAAAATTTAGAAATTTTGTTCACACCATGAAATATTTATTTATTCATTAGTGTACCTGCTTGAGGAGCTCCCATTAAATAAATAAAGAAACTGTATTATTGATAATGTTAAAGAGTTCCTCCGGTGTGCGCTAAATAATGGTAGCGCAGTTCTGATTCTCTCTAACGTAGGGAGGTGTCCGAACAGGAGGCAAAATAATAACATTTTCTTACTAGTTTTTATTTTATTTTATTGACAATCACCAATTAATTTAAAACATTCATAGAATGCAACAACAACAACGAACGCGTCTAGTTTTTAAATTCACTTTTAAACATAACACTTTGTCCTCCAAGATAAATCATACAGCGTGGTTTAGATTTAAATCGCTTAAAATTCAAATAATAGACAGACTTTGGAAGGAAGACGTTACCGAAACTGCCCAGACCGAGTATGTAGTCATTGGGCGTTTCACCTATAATTGAAACGTTTGAATAAGTTTTGTGGATTGTTAAATCCTCGAGATTTACGGGTTCTTTGGACTTTGCCTCCTCCTCCGTTGGTGGTGGGCACGCGGCTGACTCTGTCTGTGAATATTCTGCTGACTCTGCTGTCTGGTAGAGAGACGACTCTGACTCCGGCGTCCTGTAGACAGACGACTCTTGCTGTGGCGGGTATGCCGGGGTGAGGTCGCTGGTTGAGGCGTCGTGAAGGGTGGTGGCGGGTGATATGGAGCGCGGAAGGGTTGTAGCAGCCTCGGCAAAACGGCCACAATGTCCCCTTTGCGGAAATTGTATACAGCGCATGTAGTATCGCACAGGTAAGACTCTTCGATTCTTTCGTAAGGTCGTACTTCGGTCGCTCTTATCGTGTGACAGGTAGAGTCGCAAAACTCTATGTAGCCTCGATCATGTGGTACACCTCTGTCGTAATTTACTACTTTGTAATTTACATGTCTATCGCTCACAGCCACACTGTGAATATTTTCTGCCGTCATATAGGCACGACCCGCAATTGTATGACCCACAAACATTATATTAATATAGCCGATTCTAAGCATGGTGAGCGTAATGGATGGTTTTGGCCGTGTATTGCTTGACTCTTAAACGCGTTCAAAGTTCACAACGGTGGGTGCACCTGGTTTTACTCCGGCACAGGTGAATACCAGAGTCTCGTTATTCAGCTCGCACACGTCTTCATCTGTTAGAGTACCGAAACGACAGGGTAGAAATACACAAACCTCACCATTCAGATAGGCTATTACGCGTCTCCCGAACTTTGTATCGACCACTTTTAATTTATCCACCGAGTACTTTTGATCGACAATTAGATCGCTCAATTTTACGGTCGGCACGGCGTCAACAATATTTACCAGCTGCTATAACTTGTCCATCTTGATCCCGGTTTTAAATAGACGATCAAATGATGTCCCCCTTATATATCCCCTCCCTACCCGGTTGTTTGTGACAGCTAGAGTCAAGGTTTTGAGTTTCTCCTTGTCTGGAAAGGCTTTTGCAATGCTCTCCGAGGGGCTATAGACCGGTTTTGTTATGAAGGAACTTTTTAAAAATATAGACCGTTTTCGATATGAACGGATTTTTTTTTTAGTTACGTCGAATAAATATATATTTTATAATATCTGTGTTTTATTAGACGCTACCCCCAGAAGGCCTAGAAAAAAAACACCCCGGTTCACCCAAGCGATGTTCGAACCCCACTTCGCAAATGCGGAATCACTTTCTGCAAAACCATTGCACTCGGAAGGACGTGCCCCCCTCGCAAGTTATAGGGTTCGTGCCTCACTCTCTGCGTTGTTCAATTTGACTGATGGTCGCGTGGTCTAAGGCACCCTCACGAAGTCCTCGTCAAGGCTGTTGGGAGGCAATCAACATATCCAAGGCGTCTGGAGGTCTATAGAACGGTTTTCATATGAAGGAACTTTTTGAAAATATGAACGGGTTTTTTTTTTTTTGGTACGTCGAATAAATATATATTTTTGTATTATCCGTGTTTTAAACCCTCTCGATCATCCATCACCAATTCTCAAAAATCGATTATAAATCACCAATTATCCATTATTGAAAATCGATTCGGGGGAACACGTACTATCCCTTCATACAGAAAATGGTCTATAGTTTTTTCATACTCAGATATCACCCTTCATACACAAATACGGACTATATGTTCACGATGTTTACAAAATCCTCACAATAACAACACGTCACAAATATTGCCCGAGGGCTGTACTAAGGTGCCATGTATAGTAGTTATATATATAAAAAATCGCCATTAGGAAAAAAGTATGAAATGATAAAGTACTGTTAAACTATTTCGTTTACTATTAGTCCTTATCTTGACGTAAGACGCTTTGCGAGCTATTTGCATTTTAATAGTTGTCTGGGTTCCCTTTTTAATATAGCGGATAGTGAGTGATAAAGCCTTCTGTTACATTGTAATTTGTTTCTTAACGTCCATTCCCCACTCCATAGCAGTGGATATATATATATATATATATATATATATATATATATATATATATATATATATATATATATATATATATATATATATATTACTTGGGTATACATACAAACGCGCGCGTGGACACACACACACACAATATATACACACAAACACAAATACACGTCTCTATGCCGACGGCACTGCTCTGAAAATAACATTTTCTCTTTATCTCATTCTCAGTATTTTGATACAATTTCGATTTAACTTGATAAAAACGTTAAACTACTTTATTTAAAGTCGAAAATCCAGTATTTTTTTAAAAATATAATTTTCACAGACTGATTTAATATGGGTGTCAATGTGATTCACATTTATACTTAAATTGGTAACATATTTAAAATAAAACATCTATGTTACACTGATTATTTTCATTGTTGATTCGAACAAAATGAGCTCCAAAATTTGATTTTAACCCGCATCATGGATCGTATGGTCTAAGGCGTCAGTCACTCTTCAACAGACTGGACTCTCGATGTAGATGAGGTTGACATTCGAATTCTTGCGGAGTATACTGAGCCTGGTTCTCTCAAAATTGTTTCGAAACTTTCCTCCACGCAAATTAGGCTACAGTTATAAAAAAAATCCACCTTTCTTAACCCTACTCCATTGTTGTAAATATGTGGATAGACCGGTCGAGCTTTTTTTTATAGATGTGATGCAGACAGACACAAGTTTTTTAAAAAAAATTTACTTGAACACGCTCCTTCGCTGTATAGGCCCTTTAATTATATTTAACTTTATGCTAGAATGATGACAATATTTACAGTATGTGCAGGGAGATATTATTCTAATTGAGAGGTACAATGCTCATACTTTACTATTTAAATCAACCTAAATAATGACTACATAATACAAGTTGTTGCAGAAACTATTTTGAGTATGAATGTACGTTAGGCCGGAGGGGAGTGAACAGTATCCGGTCCGTGCGATTGAGCGCCAAGGCTTGCTTACTTGTTTGGCTTGATTAGTGTGTGGTAGTGCCAGGATCACAGTAGACACTCCAGGCCGTGCCGAGCCGTACCAAAAACTGTGACGTACTTGGCTGAATGACGCGCGGGAAAAAGAAGGCTGAAGTCAAAGCAGTTCTTTTACCGAGCCAATACGCTGTGGTGTGTTAAACACGTTTACAAACCGTGAAATAAAGGAACTGAAGAAACGTGGGAAATAACGGCCAACAATAAGAATTTACTTAACCGTGAGGATTTTTCTCTGGATAAATCTGTTGGTTACATTCTTGTAGGAAGCGTGTTCGTGTAGTGCGTGAAAGGAAAAAGCTGTGGAGAAATTTTATTTTGCTTGGTTGGTGCGGTGTCCTTCTGTCTACTTCATCCCTCTTTCTCGTTTCTTTTTTCTTCTCTCTTTGTTTTTCGTGCTTAGCGTCAGTCTTCTGTTTACCGTAGTTTTTTTTGAAGCGAAGCATTGAACGGTGGTGTATGTGTTTGCTAGCGTGGCGTGAAACTTAGCTGGATTCTTTCAAAGTATCGCGACGTGGTGATAAGTATTTATCGCGGTGGCTGGTCTGACAGATAAATAAATATATCGAACCGTTTTAGGTTGTGCTGTCAAAATTGTGTGTTGGTGGAAAAGGAAAACAATTTTGAAGTAAATTTTGTGAAACTCATGATTTTCTGTAATTAGTGTGACTTTATGACAGTTAATATTATAATTTTGGACTTATTAAAGGATATTAACTAATCTACCTTTGGTAAGTTTTTAAACAACTTAATTTAAAACTTAAAATGTATCATAAATAATGTTTCTAGTTTTGTCTGAATGTTTTTATTATGGTATTAAAAGCAACAGTATTCTTGGAAATAAATCCATGAACATCACCTTTAATACTGGTGTATCAGCCATATTGAAAACATTGAACATCATTTTGGGCGGGAAAAATGTGAAACTCTTTTGTGTCATGTTTTTCATTTTAAGTATTAATTATCCACAATATTTCATCGACGCCAACTTAAAAAAAAGAAGTTATATTTTCGCCTAAACATAGATGTGCTTAGGTACTACATCTTTATTACAGAGGATGGAAATTGTAAGTATGCATTATTTACTTTTAAATAACACTTCTTTAGTAATTATTTAACACGGGGTTTAAAATCAAACTCGGGTGTTTTTTTTTTTTTAAATTGACTTGATTACAGTTTAGGTTTTTGGTTAATTCGTTAAGCGTTCGTTCAACGTGCACTAGGTGCTGATTTTGACATTTGGATTTTCATGGTGAGTTTCTTATCGTCTCTCAAAGCGAAAACCACTAAACTTCCTCACACTTTGTTATTAAATTAGTGTAAGATTGAAACCAAACAGGCAGTTACGCGTAGCACTAACAATATATTTAGTTTATGTGATACAAGAGCATTGTCAATATATGGTACGCTACTGTTAATAATTAGTTTTCATAGTAGGCCTAATTTGATAAATATTGTTTTGCTCTTTCACCTATTTGACATGAACGTAGGATCAACAACAGTTTGTGCATCCCTCAAACGATCGATCGCCAATATAACAGTGGATTAACACTTAACAGCCCCACATTTTTAAGCGGTTAAGACTTTTTATAATTGAAGACATTTGATGCGATTATTCAATGTATTTTAATGTCATTGTGGCTCATTGTTGGTAAGTCAGAATTGAACAAAGTTAAGTGGAAAGGTCTATGTATTTTTACATTAGCATAAATCAAATTAGACGTAATCTCTTTATTTATTCTTTTTCTTTTTGAGAGAAATAAGAACATTTAATTGTTAGGTTTGATACCCCTTATATTGTTTCCTGGTCACAACACTTTTAATTTAAATTATCTGAACTGACACATAAATAGAGAGCGTTTTGTTACATTAGGAATGCACCTACAGTTTTTTTTTAATCTCTGATTTAGCATTAATATTCCATAGTGAATTTTAAATTCATGTATGCATTGAAGAGGTGTTTCAAAGGGTTTTAACCCGCCCTCTCTCTTAATACCATCTTCACTTAATAATATTATCTTTGTTTGATGAAATTAAAGAAAAGGTTTTATTTGAATACGCACATAACTATATATATTAGTTAGGTAGCACAATAAGATTATATTGTTAAGAGCCAAGTCTGTGACCAGGGGGTTGGGGAGTCACTTCTCTGTCCCCTATCAAATATTTAAATTTATAAAAGCTTATTTATGGTTGAAACATCAAAATATAAGTTTATAAGCAAATTTATTTTACATTAACCACCGTTATTATGTTTAAGTAAAGCCTACATTGATTTTAACGCCCTTAACACAACTATGTAAGGGCTATTAAGAACTGACATTGCATTTAATGATATATCATAATCCCTTGTAACACACCCTATTTGGCACCACATTAGCTACTTGGACTTGACTGGGATTTAAACTCTCAAACCTACCAGAGCTGGTTGGGTTTTGCATCCAATATCTTCTTAGCGGTCTTTACCATGGCATGGGACAGTGATTAAAATGAATCAAATATTTCAAACGATTAAAATTACTGTCAACTAATTGGATGAACATTATATGTATATTTAACTTTCTGGGGAATTTATATATGAAGACTGTAATCAATAGCAAATTCATCTAAATAATTATAGTTTTCGAAATAACCCTGCTTTTTAAACATTTTATACATTTGCTAACCAACGAGTAATGCATACATTTTAGCACTTTTGAGGGACTTTTTTCATCCTTACATGCAAAAAATAAAATAAGCCATTTATAGCACATAATTTTAACCTCAGCTCATATCTAAATGTACAACTTGATTTTTTTTATGATTGGACCTTTAAGTGCATTTTGGAAAATACAAACACATTTTCTTTTCGTCAGCAATGATATCATTGGTGTTATTTTATAAATATTGATATTTCTTAAAATTGACATCTCCAGATCACATGACTTGACGTATGAAGAAGTAGGATCTTTTTCTGTCAGCTATGTCAATTCTTAAGAAAATTAGGGTAGGCTAGACCAAAAAAATACACAATAGCCTCTAGAGACATTGAATTTTCATACATTTTCTTGGCCTCCGGTATTTGGGGAGTTTGTGCCCCCCAATCCTTCCCCAAAATCTGGTTATAGATATGGCCTTTAGTTAAAGAGTTTTAAATAATTATGTTTATCTTGCTCGTTTCTAGATATTTATGAAAAGTAGATACTGCTAGATTTGGGTTTATCAATCAAGCAGCTAATTTATATTTTTTAATATTAAGTAACAAATTAGTAGGCCTATATAGGTGACCTGGTGGTCTAGGGGTAAGGTGTCAGACTTCTGTGCTGGCGGCCGGGGTTCAATCCTCGGTCCCGGCACAGATTTATCTGATTACCAAACCCTTCCTTCACCTCTGACAAGACATCTTGTGAATGTGGGGAATGCCAGGCCTCCACCGTGGTTTGGATTCCACGTTAAACTGTAGGTCCTCCATTTCATCTCACAATCACCCTACCATTACACATTAGCGTAAGTGCGTATAACCCGAACGGGTAGTAAGACGCGGTGCTAATAATAATAATAATATAATAATAATAATAATAATAATAGTAGGCCTATATTAAAACTACAATTTTTAAAAATAAAATAAAAATTGCTTATTTTTAGTTTAGTGGTATTTGGGTTGTCCAATATTTTCACTCGTTTAAGGATATAGGAAGAATATTTTTAAAACTAAATTGCCCAATGTATTTTCTTGGAAGAAGAATTAAATTCTTACACAACTTTAACCAACTCCTCTCTTCCCCATAGCTCTCCGCGCCTGTCTTCCTTTCAAAGTCAACCCTGGCGCCTGAACGTGCAACTAAAATAGTAATGTCCTTTGAATTCAAATATCCATGTAAGGTGGAATCGCTGTAAGAAGCCTTTAACGTTTTAACACAAGGGTGAAAAATAAATTTTTCTCTATAGTGAAGTGCTGAGCAGGGTGGCCAGAGAAAATGCACTCGCATTGACGAATAGAGGGAATGATAAAACCACTCCCATTGTATCTGGCAGAGTCAAACTCTGGCCTTCCCGCCACTGACAATTCAATCCTTTTCGATCCTAACTCCTTAGACTGTGTGAGTATTGGTTCGACTCTCTCTCTCTCTATATATATATATATATATACGATTTCTATATATATATATATATATATATATATATATATATATATATATATATATATATATATATATATATATATATATATATTATCGATTTCTCCTCCGTGATAGTTGTAGAATAAATAGTCTATATGATTTGACGTATGAACATTAATTAAAGTAGCTTTGGTAGTTTTGTTAACATTCATATATATATATATATATATATATATATATTATATATATTATATATATGAATGTTAACAAAACTACCAAAGCTACTTTAATTAATGTCATACGTCAAATCATATAGACTATTTATTCTACAACTATCACGGAGGAGAAATCGTATCAATGCCTATAAAAATAATAAAGATACATTTGGTCGCTATTGAGATCAAAATAATATGTTTAGTTAACCAAACCAACATATTAAATTTGTATTTACGTACTATAAATTGTTGGCTATATTGATTAGAAAACACGTAGGTTAAACGAAGGTCATGAACTTTACAAAATATAAGATAGGGATATTTAACTGGGAATTTCCGAACCAATTGAAGACATACCCACACGACTTACGAACCAGCTTATTTAACTTTAAGGTAGACACAACAGACACCTCCCTGCCCCTCCCCTTTCCCCTTCAAGTTAGCACTGACAGCTATGCCAGGAATCTTAACACGTTGTGGCTACAAACTGGGAAAAGTCAGGAAATTTGTTGTTGTCAGGGAAAACGGGGTAATGTTAGGGAATTGAATTAAAAATACGGAAAATTCAGGAAATTTTAATACTTGTCCATAAAAACAATTAATTTGGAACCTAAACACTAAGGGGGTGTTCAAATATAATGTGTAAGTACATTTTTGGCCCCTCCCCCCTTGTAAGCAAGAATAAGCAAATGCCTGACCCCCACCCCCTCTTGCTTACGTAAGATTTGTCAACTTTTTTTCATTTGTTCACAGGAATAATAGTTCTTTTTTTCGTGCAACTAAGGTTTCAGACATCAAGCCGGTTTAGAATCACCGGCACATACAAAATTAACTTCAGGGTACCTACTGTACTTATTTTAACGAAAAATAAAAACTAGAACTAAAAATTTGAGATTATAATAAAGGTATGAACATTTTTAAAGTAAATAATCTTCTTCTTGTTGCTGATACCTTTGGCGTTGTACAGGGTGTGTCTTGTTACTAAGTCCGCCACTAAACGTGTGATTTTATATCTGTCGAATAATGCATTGTTGATCGAGTCAACCAATTTAACCCAGCGGGGTGTTGGAAGTGCGGTCGTTATGTTCACGTACTCGCGACCTGGCGTCTCATTGTGTGTGTGTGTGCGGTTGGTATTTTGGAAATTACGTGGGGAAATTACAGCGTTTTGCTTCAGGAGCTGGCTGTGTGGAGATATCTCACGTAGCCTGACCAAGGTTGTTTATCGGGACTTGACCTTTCACTAGGACACACATGTGTGTTATTGAAACAATATTTCGATAATACACTTGAAGTCTTCGGAAGGGGTTTGAAATAATGGCTGTCACAAGGAGTTATAATTCAACTGTTTTGTATATTTCAGGGGGATTTAACTCACACAAATGATGTAAACATGATTAATTGTAGTTATTATTTTTTATAATTGAATATTTTAGCCGAACAGATAATAGTAAATGTGTATTAGTAATATATTTCCACTTCCTGCTATTTCATTTTAAATTCTTTATACAACTTTATTTTGCAACAATGCTATAAGTTATAACACACAGTAGAATAATCAATCATTTTAAAGTAGACCCCAAGTCCTAGTCTGGTGCCACATGTTTTGTTACCGTCACTTTTAGCAATTTGTGTCTATTTTCATAGTTTTATTAAATGTATCTTTTTGTCATTGTTAGTTTCTTACTGAGCATTTATTTTACAAATATTTCAATTACTACACATTTATACACCTCGGAATGTATTCAGCATCTCACTTTTTACAATTAAATTAGATTGAACCTAATTATTATAAATATAAATTATTATGGATATCCAATAAAAAATATATATATTTATTAAATGGTTATTCAAGATTCGAATGGAATTTAGAGATTTCCGTGTCAGGCAAATATTTTATATATTTAAGTTAGGTATATCATCCGATGTAGCTACTTTCTAAACAAGAGACTAAACTATCACCTCGATTTTTGCGACTACCATATTTCATGAAACAAAGTGTAATTTGCATAGTTAAACGGATCCATCTAACTACTTGAGTATTTTTAATATGGAGTTGAAGGACCTTTCAAATATCTGTGCTCACATGCCACACCTGTCACCTACGGCAACTTGAACCTAGGACAAAGAAGATATTTACTGGAGGTTCTTGGAGGTGATTGCTAAATAATCCTGTCGACTTTTGATCAATTGGCAAAAATATTTGATGCCTTATAAATTGTTTGTTTCTGACTAAAGATTGCCACATATTGTGTAAGAAGTGACTGTTGAAGCCGGCAATCAATTAATCCAATTATATTGCTCTTTCCAGTTTTCTCAACTAATTGCTAAACACAACATTAGTTACTCAATTTAAGGTTGCCATGTACACACAGACCCAAACCAAATAAAGTGAACAATTTCTTTAGTGGTGAAGAGTTATGTTTTCGCTGGTGAAACCCCTTTTAGTGTATTTTGTGGGGTGAGATGATGACGAATCCTCTTATTTTTGGGTTCCACCTTATAATATTGTTTTTGTGAAGGTGGTGAAGGCAGGGTACTCTCTGAGGTTGGATTCTTGTTTTACTCCGACCTATTTATGTTAGGGCTGGGTTCTTACTGTCTATATATGGTAACTTGCTTTTTATCTATTTAATATTCTTTATTTATTATATTTATAAACTTAACCCGGTACGGTAGCTCAATGACTGTTTCTTTATATGTAGATATTAATCTGACGTGGACCGTGCCTATGTATCTATGCCATGGAACGACTGTTAATTGGTATAATTTTTTGATCATTCGATCCCAAACCGTTCCCGTATACTGCTGTGAGACGACTGTGAAGAGAAGCCTTATTTTTTTTCGATATTTCGAAGGAAATTGTTCCAAACCATCTTTATTTTTTTTCTAAGTGACACCATGGTATATCCTTCGAGAAGTGAAAAAAAAATAGAGACAAAACATGTCTTTCAGCCATGTTTCACAAGTGTTTGCAATAGGGGTGGAGTAACTGCGAACGTTGCAATTTAGTTGTCAACAATAAAAAAATAAATATCTTTAGTCGCCTAACTATGAGAAGATTTCCTAACACATATGGATGCTTTGAGTTTTATATTTTGAAAATATTATTTAATTTTAAAATATATGAAGGGTGGAACATTTTGATAAAATGATAATGATAACCAAATGCAATTTTATTTCATCACAGTGCGGACCTAAACGACCTTGAAATAATAATATTTTAAACGACCATACGAAATCAATCCAATAAACTAAAAGGACTCAAGCCTACAAAGAGGGAGGGATGCATCAAGTTGACAACTTTATGCTATGCCTTATTCATTTGTTATGTGTTTAGGCAATAAAAAAGTTAAGTAATTTAATCCATCGGTGTCTTCAGCTATTATTGTTCCTCCATTAGAATAACTCCAAACGTCCTGTATAGATTGGTCTAAATGGGTTGCTTTTTGGGAGGAATTCGCCTAAGATCCCACGACCTTTAAGTATTTATACTCAATCCATGTTTTGTAAATCTTCTGCTGTTGGTTGGCAGTTCTAGTTGGCGCAAATTATGAAAACTCTAATATAACATTTTTTTTTTTTTTTGCATTGCGTCTTACTACCTTTTCAGGTTGTACTCATATGTACTAATTTACGGTATGAGAAGGGTTAAATTGTAGAGTACGTGTACCCATATTTGCGCGAGGGAAAGTGTAAAACTATTTGGGACAAACCACCCTCAGTGCATCCTGCCGGGATTATAGCCCCGATCTCTCTATCATTGGCAGTCTAGTCTATAGCGAGAGTGACGCCTTAAGACCATGTGGCCACCAAGCAGGTTGTGATATAATTAATTACCGTTGGTCACTGCTACTATAAATTTGTTGGTTTATTATGTCTTCTATAAGGATTACCCCGTCCCCTACGCTCTTTTTATTTGTGTCTTTCTATCCTTCCGGACTATCCGCATACAGGGATTATTTTATATCTGAAAAAAAAAAAAATTGTAGCTATAGGAGATTAAAAAAAACTAAAACATTACTGGAATATTTGTTAATTTGGAACATTTTACTGCAAACTTTAAATAACGGGCCTTTGATTCGAAGAAAGTGAACTGAACCAAGCTAGATGATTCGAAAACATTTTTATTTTTCCCTCCTCCTCCCGATTTTTCTTTCCCTGGAACATTTGGTTGCGTAACGACTATAGGGCCTATATTACCACATCAAGGTCAAATTATCAGGTTCTAAATACCAAAGACATGACCTCATGTTTGTCACTTCTATGTAAAATGAAATTTCATTTCTCTATGATACTCTATAAAGTGTATAGACAAATGGGAATTCTTTCTGTAAAACGTGAAAAAAAAAAATATTATATTTTAAGACAATAATGACAAACCTAAATAGAGATAAACAATATATAATTTATAGGAAATATACTCCCATTTCCGTGGAAGTAGGGTAAATAAACCTCACTTAAGTGTACCCTAACGGTATTCGAGCCCTGACCTCCCCGTCAGTGTCAAACCAGACGAAACAGACGTCTCCGTCCGTGTGCCCATCCAGTGCGGGCTTCAATAAGGTTCCTTGTATGGCGGCGACCCGGCTACATTTCACAGCCTTACGATCATCCCCATCTTTCAACAATCTCTCTCCGCGCGTGCTGAAAGCCTTCATGCGTGATGGCCCAGAAAGAAACCACATGTGTGATAACTCACAGACGCTAGTCTGTGTGGAGTGAAACTGATCACTCGTCGTTTCATTGGGAGCGGTAGGGAAAACAAATTATTTTTAGTCCAACCCAACTGAAGAGCGAGTTTACATTAAGTGACGTACCTTCTGATTACTCTGAAAGATAGCAAGCTTATAGTAGAAATTTGATTACAAGAATCCCTTAGAAAATACAAACATATGGTTTTGCGGTCAACATTGATAATTTTTAGTGTTATTTTATAGGTATTGATTTGATGGTAATAACAAATGTGGCAGCTTCATATCACATGACTTGACGTATGCATGCGTGAAAATAGAAATAGTAACTTCTACCTTTCAGGACAAACGGAGTGTTCATCAGCTTTTGGTGTCCTCCGAGTTGAGTCGTTAAAGATATTATACATTTAAAGGTAGAGTGGCTATGGAAATACCCAAGTTTAGGGGACCTTGGTTTGAGCCAGGCACTGCCTTAAATAATTTAATATACAGCCCATGCTATTTGCATTCATCCAACAAACAGAATGTAGCTAGCAATAATATATATATGTTTAGAAAGAGCATATTGATTACTTTACTTTCCACTCTTCTGAAAAACTCGAAGATAAAATCTAGGTTTATCTGAGGGTTTGGGGGTACGCTTCTGGTGTCTACATTTTTGTCAAGTTGTGTATTGTGTGACCTGTGTTCCTCTTTGTCCGATGGCAGAGTTAAGTGTAAACTGTTCTTTGTCCAGTACCATTGTCTAGTAGACTATTTATTTGATAATTTTAATAATAACTAATCTATATTTAGCACCGCGTCTTACTACCCGTTCGGGCTATACGCTTAAGTACTAATTACGTTAATGAGCTAGGAGTTGAGAAGGGTTGAATACATTGGAAGTGAACCCAATTTGAGTGTATGGAGAGTGGAAAACCATTTAGGAAAAACCACCCCCAGTTCACCCGAGCAAGATTCGAACTTCGGTCTCCCCGTATTCGGCAGTCTAGCTCAACACGAAACTAGCGCGTTAGCTTACTACGCCACCTAGGCGGGAACTAATCTATAAGTAGGCCCAATATCCCTGTGAATTATATTATTTGAGCCACCCTTAGGGGTATGCAAACGATGAGGCCGCACTCTGATTTTTGGGGCCCCGCGCTGATTTAGATGACAAAGGGGGAAAAAACAAGTTGGGGGTGAGAAATGTTTGCTTGCGCGCTCGTACGCATCCTGTATAGGCGATCTAGCCAGTGGCGTATTCTCTGGGTATGCTAGTCCTGCGCCGCATACCCATGATTATATGGACTAGTTTCTAAATTCAATGTTGTTTGTGCAAACTGTGTGAATAGTAATGTTTAATTTGTGAATAAATATACATGTATAATGTATCTATATATTATTAATTTTAAACTAATATTTGTTCATAATTCAAGAACATTTGTGTTTCAAGTAATTATTCCTCCAAAAGGGTCTTCTACCTACCCAGCTTATGAAGCCCAGGACCTGCTGCTTGAAAACAGCGGGCAAAGCTAGAGAAGTTCTAATGACCTTGACCAATGTCTATGGAATTGCAACACTCCCTCTTCCCCCTCGACAACAAACATTGGCCAATGAACTAGTGTTTACAACCCAGGGCCTGCTGAATACTTATCAGTTATCACAATTAAAACAATGTGCCAACTATTGAACAGATATTCAAGAATCAAGATCACAATGATTATTTACCAGGCTAATTTAGCTGAAGAAAAATAAAATAAATGAAAATAATACATGTGAAATAATCGTATAAATAACAAGCTTTAAACTATGCAATAATTAAATACATATTTGATTATGTTTATGCATTCTAGGCACATGTATCATCATGTATTTGGCAAGCATATTTATCACAATTTTAGAGTGTACACGGGTGAAGTAGGAGATGGGAGGGTGGGGAATGAGGGGCTGATTTAACTGTAGTAGCTAGAAAAGGTTTTTGTTTTTTAGTATGAAGTATTTATGGAGTTTTAACCTTGTTGTTTTGGTTGTTGCTTATAAATTTATAATTTTTTGCAGCATACATTATCTAATTATTAGTCATTGTGATTTTATATAATAACACATTAAGGAATCCCAAAAGTTAGGATTGTAACTTCACAGTTTCAAAAAGATTGATCAGAAAAAAGGTAAAATAAAATTAGCAATAAGCCAATGACAGAGAAATAGGCCCAATAGGAAAAATCCTCCCTTTGTTACTGTAATCACAATTTACGGATCTAAATAGCTTCTGGAGCATAATTAGGATTTAATAGATAGTTTTAGGCTAATAATTATTATTGCAACGTGAGTTGGACAATCCACCTTATTCCTCCCACCAAGTTCTGATGGACTCTTGATCCATGTACTACTTAGTTCATTTTACTCTCTCTCTCTATCTCTCTCTCTCTCTCTCTCTCTCTCTCTCTCTTATATATATATATATATATATATATATATATATATATATTATATATATATATATATATTATATATAACTTTGCGTATTGCTACCTGCGAGTCCGACACCTTAGCTCAGTCGGCAGTTTGCCTGCCCACTGAGCTAAGGGTTCCAGGTTTGATTTTCGGCATGGCCTAAAATATTATTGGTAAAATTTGAATTTCCCTTCTCACGGTGATGAACTAACGACTGGGGGGTTGGGTGTTGTGTTTGTCCTAGATTTAAGTCGTATGCTGATATAATCACTTGGCCCAGAAAGTGCACGCTAAATACTTCAAATAAAGGAAAAATGAAAATGCTACTTGTGTTTACTTTTAATTACACTTAAACAATTTAATATTGTATGTCCCTCTTGTACAGTCAGGAGTTTGCTCATAATCTCAGATTATTTATGTATCACGATGAACTGCTGTGTTTTGTATTCTATTACAATTTGAGTGGATGATAATCATCGGTAGTTTCACGTATTGGTGTGTTTTGAGCATAGTTATGTTGTACTTTTATGAAGAACTAATATCTAGTAGACCATAAAGGTGGATATTCAAACAAAGATATAAATAGGTCAAAAAAGAGAGACGAGAGGAGTTGGGAGGTGCGAAGTTTCCCAAGATAGAATGCGAGTACGAAAAAAACATAAATGTTTGAGATCCATTGTTCTAAACTAGAGGTACTCATGTTTAAATATCTCTTGACCTTCTTGGCCAACGGTGGTTAAGAGTCTTTGACTCCCGAATCCTCCTTATGGCTTTTAGAGCACAGCATACCTATTACTTTTCTCAGAATACGCCACTGGATCTAGCAAATATTGTCAAAAGTGTAAAAACAAATAAAAACTTAATCATATGATTTGATTTATTAAACGAGTGAAGCGAGTTCTCGGTTTTAACTCCACCGATCTGCATTTATCTGTATGTCTATGGTGGATAAGTCTCGCGATAACTTTTAAACGCATCAACCGATTTAATTCAAACTTAGCACAGTTGTTATTTGTACCGTTAAACAGATAATATTATTTAGGGAATAAAATAAAGCCAAGGGTTGGGAAGAAATACACCCTTAAGTTATGTTTAAAAACATGGCTTCTAACATTAATGATTACATGTATATACTTCTTTTGGCATTTCACTGATAACTTATATTGATAAAAATTGGCTTATAGGGGCAAATTACTGTAATAGCATTAAACAAAATATAAGATTTTAAATACTTATTTTTTGGGGGAGGAGGTAACTCGTATAGTTTGGGACCCCACAAGCGAAGCTTGCCTAGAGCCGTACGTTTGCCAAGGGCTGACCTGATATTTTTCATTTGGATTGTGTGACTAATTCTGACCCTGTTGGACCGGTCCTACACTGTCCTTTTAAATTAAACCCCATATGTTCTTATGAATGTACACATGTGAGAGCTAAACAATGCTTATAGATCTACTGTCACATATTCATACGTAAAGAAATACATGTTACATGCAGCTGTAATCTTTATAATATATATTAATAATAACTATAAAATAACACTAATAATACGTATAGTAAAATGTCATCAATGTTGACAGCAAAAAATATATTTTGTATTTTCTAAAAGTTTCTTCCAACGTTTATTCGTAAGAAGGTCGAGGTATAGGTTACATCATTTTAAAGCGTACTAAAATAATAAAACTAATTATTTATTTTCCAAAGCAAAATTCTAAGATTAGCCTAGCATATTCTATTAGATTTACATTTCTATTTCGGATATTAAAAAAAAAGCTATCGTGCATTTTGTGTACTCAACGTCTAAGCGCGGAGGAAGGTCTCTTAATGTGACAAAGACCTATCTAGGATTTCAGACGCCTGTATAACGACACGTTGAATGGGCGGGAATGGCAGAGGGGAAACGGCGTCTGGATAGCGCCACTCCACCCGTCTCTGGCCTGCGTGGCTTTAGAAACTTTTCTTCTCATGATGATAGCTATAGTCTGAACGCTATACCTAATACTTCTCAAAACTATTAGATCTAAGTCGACATCGGTTGTCTTGGGGTAATGTGCCCTTCTCAGGACCCGATGTTCGTGGGTTCGAACCCAGCCGGCGTTGATAGATTTTTCTTGAGCAATAATAAAAGCCGTAGTACAACTTCCTTCGTAGGGCAAGTAAAGTCGTCGGTTCCATCTCGATTGTGGCATGTAAATGAACCCTGAAAGATGTGTGAACATACCTTAACGGAAAAATTTGTTGGCCCTTTCGTGCTCGCCCATACAAATTCTCATGTGCTGATAAAATCAGTCGGTTCAGAAAGTGGACGTTAAATACCTAAAATAAAAAATAAAATTAATACTTTATATATCTACTTTTATGTAGGTTGTCCATAAGCCAACATGTTTGTGATAAGTAGCTGGTAACTGTTTCTGTTGACATCTCTAAATACTTTCAGTGACCTTTTGTCATCGTTGACTACACAAAGCTTTTAAGTGCTCTAAAAAACCCGCAATGGTGATCAAGTGATATAAAGCGTCGTAAAACTATTTGTAGTTTTCCACATTGTAGACTTGGAATCCTGTGAGAATGGCTTTAAGAGTCTCTCTCATGTCGAATTAACCGAATAATTGTATAATTAATTACTCTAGAAAGAGAAATTTCTTCGAACCATGGTTTTCCACGTTCTTTATTTGACAGTGGACATTTTGAGATAAGTGTCTTAAAAAAAATGTTTTCTTGGCTCACTAACTCCCCTCAGTCCTCACTTCCTTCTAATAAAAATACAGAAAACAACACACCCCAAAGCAACGTATGGTTCGGGGTGTAGTGTATTACCCACCTTTAATAGGCACGTAAAAAGAAAATCTTCTAACTAAATGTGCAGTACTTTAGTTTAAAAAAATATATTGTAGAATTTAAATTTTAATCAAATAGTGTTTTGTAGAATCTTAAGTTAAAACACCCTAAACAGGGTTGATTCTCTCCTTAAAAACGCGGGTAACCCTGAAAAGTAATGAAATAAGGTGTGTGTGTGTGACAGGAAAAACAAGTCGGGGAAATTACTTAGAATTTTCAGATGTTTGCAATAATTTTCAAAACACAAAGTAGAATGTATTTATGTATATAATTCGTTATGTTTTTAATACAATTCATGTGATTTGCAAATAACCCTGAGACATGTTTCAAGAATTCAACATGAAATTGTGAAAAGTGAAATTTATAGTTTTTAATATAAAATATTGGTATAGTGCTTAATTTTTGGTCTGAAAAAGCTGAATAATTCGGCGAATTTCCAAACTTAAAAAATAATATCAACCCTACCTAAATTATATTTTACTCAGTAAAAACACACTGCACTTGTTGGTTAAATTTCCACAAAATACAAAATACAAGGTTTTGTTTAGTTTAACGGATTCTTCATACACTCGAGAACAACACTGTATTGACACTACTCTCGGGTGTCCGTTGTCTTTAAAGTTGCATTTCCGTATACAAATTTTGGGTTTGTTATGACGTGTAGTAACCGAACCAGATCTCTTTTAATGCCTTTCTTAATGTGCTTAGAAAATTGACAGAGGAAATACCTAAACCCATCACGAAAGTCCTATAGTATTAACAAATAACGTGTTTTTGTGTACATAAGATTCCTAGAATAGTTAAGGAAACGATTTTATTCCTCGGATTAAAATAATTTTCAATTTAGTTTTCAATTGAGGTACGAATTTGTAAATATTTCTTTGAAATTATCAAGTACAAAAATATCTACTCTTATCGCTTGTGCGATCATTCCATGTCTCTGCCTTTTCCATTATTTAAATTATTCGTAGGATGGAATGGGTTCTAAATCTTTGGGGAGCTACTCTCCATATCAGGAGCAAAAGTAGGATCGTGCTCGTTTCGTTGTACAACAGGAAACGGATCGAGATAAAAAATAAAAACTAGTGCCCACAGCAGTAAGTCTATCAATGGGTGGTATTGTGGAAGTGCTGTCTTGGCGATTCTCAGGCAGGCTTGCACCACGTGTAGACTTTAGTGAGTGAGGGGGGGAGGGGAACAAGTTACGTGAACAAGAGTCGAGAAGTTTTCAAGGTCAAGCAACTCTTCGACTGCTCAGGTGAAGGGGCTTCTTCAGCTATAGAACTATGTATAGTCGGGCTGCCACGTGAAGAACCATTTAAACAAATAAATGTATAGGTTGACTCTTAGCTTCCGAGAATTTGGCCAACAATAAAAAAATTAAAAAACTAAACAATTTTCTTCACACTTGGTCCTAACCTTGAGTTAAATATGAATAATTAACGAAAATGTCAATTTTTTTGGTGGCAAAGACTTTTTCTACAACAATATTTTTTCAAGAAAATTTGTTCTAAGTTTATTTGATTACAAAAATCAACCAACAAATTATAGTTTTTTTTATAATGTTCATGCGGTTTTGATACTTTCCGAATGTCAAATTAACTTTACTTAATTTTACTATACACTGCAAAATCTATATACAAATGATTTAACTAAATGGTTAGATTCATTTGAGGCGTGGAAATCTCAAAGGGGCTATATATAATGATTTAGCATATTTGTTTTTTTTAAATCTTAAAATGGTCTATATACCAAAGCAATTGTCCATCTCAAAGGCCTACTATGTTCAAGCACATATCTAAAATGTTTGCAATACTGCTCATAGATAGCGTTGGGGCTAACTCGCAGACCTTTTGCAGTTCCAGATTCATTAGACCTGGGCTCGATCCCCGGTGCTCCAGAATCTTTTTATGAAGCAGTGGTTCTGGAACTGGGTCAAAATAAGCCTCGTGAGGAAAAATGAGGGGTTATTTGAATAAAGAAGTAGCGACCCTGGTTTAGAAAACTGATATTAACGGCCGCAGGCTCTTTGTACTGATCACATAACATCTTCTCCCCACAAATGTTAGCACTATCATCGCAAACGACGGCGGCCGCTCGTTCGGTATAGGGGTCGTCGTCCATAAACCACGTAACGCTTTGAAGGGGAGGAGAGGGACCTCTGATGTCTATATGCTGTTGCAAGGGGGGAGGGTGGGGTACATCAACGTGTTACGTAACGCAGGTCTTATACTCAAATTCTAATGTTCAAAAATAATATTATTGTTCTTGTTTTCACCTTTGATAAACATGCTTATGGATAACTTCCGAATATCTGTGGCGTTGAAAATGCAAGGTTAGCACCTTCTTTTTGTCTATTAATATTTTTAATGCGCCTAGGTGTTACTGTCTGCCTGAGACTACAAACCCAATCACATTCGAAAACACATATTTCCATGCGCATGACACTCACCACACTTGTTTAAATTTGTCCATTATACTGACTCCCTCGCGTGCTTTTAGTTGGATAACAGCTGTTAGTCGAAGCGGCTTTAATTTATAATTATAGTTGAGTTTGAGTATAATTCTTTTTAATTTATAATTATAGTTGAGTTTGAGTGTAATTATCTTACATAGGCCGTGAATAATCGCTTGTGTTTGTACATGAACAAAAATAATTTCTTTAAAAAGAGGAGACTTGTTCATTGTTTGCGTAAAAAAGCGAGATCCAGAAAAAACCTAGTGTAAGAGCCTTGAAAAGATGTACATAATTTATCTCAAGGCAAGTTTTAGGAGTCCATCAATAGTGTTATTTCTTCTTACCAGAAGCATGTTATGAAAAGTAAAGCTCAAATATCATTAATTATTTTCAAAAGGTAGGTATATATAAGCCTATACCTTTTCCCTTCTGCTAAATTATTGTGTGTATATATAAATGAAACTATTATACACTCGCTACGGTAAACGCATTGTCTAAATTGTCATTCTCTCAATAGACTAGACGGCCGATGTTGGGGAGATGGGATTCGATTACCAGTCAGATCTACTGAGGGTTGCTTTTCCTAAATGGTTTCCCGCTCTCCCACCATGCAAATGCTGGTAGATTTCCTTTAAAATTCTACCTTTTTATTATATATTTTGTATTGTGGTATAGTCAAATTGTGTAGTTATTCTAGTTATTTTTTAATTATATTTAACTAATGGGGTAGAAATGAGCAAGGTAAAATTTTAGAGGTAATCTACCCTCATTAACGGGGGGAGAGAATATCTAGCTATTGATGTTAACTAAAGTAAAATTGTAGATTAATCCAAAATATAATTTAGAAAAGCTGTATGCTTAGACTTGTTTAAATAGATCTTTATTTGATGATAATATGACTATAAAAAATGCACATTATTAAAAAAGATGTATTTCCTCAACGTCAAGCATCGTACTTTAACATCATCATGTAGCGCCACTAAAGAAAAGGGTTATCCTACTCAGAACATAGTATTGCCGTCCTGCTTTTACTCAGATTGCAAACCTGGCATACATAACATAAATATAACAGAGGTTTTCCCTCCTGAACCTGAGGAATTAAATACTGACGTCGTTACGTCTGTATGAATAATACTCTCTGAAATAATTTATAATCAGGATTTAAAATGGATTTAAGAAGTATTAAATCTGAATCCCTCCTTTAATATCACAAAACTTCCCTATGAAAAAATGACATTCATTCTTGATGAGAAAAGTCACGTACCACAGGTAGGGGTAAGGGGGGCTAGGCTATATGTCTACATTGTGTTACATGGGAGGAAGGGGGGCTAAAAAGGATAAGAAAAAAGCGCTAAGTGGTTTATGGACGACCCCTAATTATATATGGTTTCGACGTTCATTTCCTTGTAGTTTTTTGATTGTGAAGAACTATCTAAAATTGACGTTTTAATTATGAGGGGACTGAATTGTATCCACTCGGAATGGTATCCATTCCAATAGTTTTGTAAAAAACTGCTTTTGTGAAAAATTGGAATTGTATCCTGAATTATATCCACAAAAACTGGAATTGTATCCACTGGAATGGTATCCATTCAATAGTTTGTAAAACTGCTTGTGAAAATGGAATTGACCACTGAATTATATCCACAAAAACTGCAATTGTATCCACTCGAATGGTATCCATTCCAATAGTCTTGTAAAAAACTGCTTTTGCAAAAATTGGAATTGTATCACGGAATTATATCACAATGGCGACTTGAGGTTTAACGAGGAACGTTTAACGTAAAAACTTGTCACACTTCTGGTAGAGGCAGCCTTGTCTAAACATATTTTCTTAAACATGAATTATTCATTCTCTTTAAAGATTGCACTGCATACTAGAAAATTAATTTGCAATCTTATTTAACTGGTAAGATTCTTTTTTTCAGGTCAATACATTTTAAAGTGTGTATAGACTTATATAATTTTAAAGAGATAAATCAATTATTTTATTTGGCAACAGACTTTAACCACTATGTTAAAAAATGATTATTTAAAATCTAGCTTTAATTTATTCAAATCTAGTGAGAAACGAGACACTGTTTATGAATTCTGGCAAGAATTTTATTAATGTGAATTGCAGCACTGCTTTGCTCATGTACTATACTCAGTGAGCTCTAGTGATGGGAAGAATCGAGTAAAAGTAGTCGACTACACCTTTTGTGTATCGTAATCGGCTGTACTCGATTCTTCCAGAAATACTCAAGTAAAAATAGTTACTACCTTTTTTTTATCTTAAGATATAATAAACAATATTGGTTGGCATGTTTAACGTGTTATTTTAATACAGAATCTTTTCCCCATACAGTTCATTTTTCAGTCATACTCTTATCAGTGCAAGTTTTAGAACAATATTCAATCCCCATTCGACATTTTTATCAATAATACATCTATGACCATATCGGGAATGGAACTCAGGACGCCTAGCTTGGTTGGCACACCCACTACCAACTGTGGTAGTGTTGAATTTATGCTAGGTGTTTCGTTAAATATTCGAGCCCCAACCTGATTACTAACGGTGACAGTATTTGCAAGCTATGTTCACTACAATTATTACAACCACCATAAAATTTATGTATTTCCCATTCTAGTGGAAATATACTTATGGCGTGATATTAATATATAGACTTTTGAAGCTGAAAGACAATGTTAATTTTCATAATTTGGTTGAAAAGAAGTGGTTTAAGAATCAGTTTTTTAAAAGTATATATTGCGTTCACTAGATGCATCAGTGAATGTTGTATAATAAATATTGGGTGCTTATTTCGTGTAAGTAATTGTGTTTATTTTTAAGCTACGTAATTGCAACTCCGCTGATTAGAAAAAGAATAGCGTTAACAGGGATACCAATGGGATAGAAAGAGACCTATAAGCGTATCTACTACAATCTAAGAACGAAACGACATATCGGTATTTATTATTTGCTCCATAAATTTATAAAGGTTTTGTAGAAATGTATGATATTTAGATATTTTAGTAACAATTCATCACACGAATAATATATAGCGTGACATTTATTAAAAATTCGCGTGTCTTATCAAGTGTTAAAAAAGAAAGAAATACTCTAAAATTTATTTCTCTCTCACGCATTATATAAAAGACGACCGATAGAAAATTTCATACACAGACGTCGAAATCAAATGATCATTGGCTGTTTTGATCTGAGTAAGGTTAATCTTAATGAGCCTAGTATTTCCATTCTTACCACCTAAATTATAGAGTTTAACCATAGCTAATTGTCGAGAATTAACATCTACAACCATGATCAAGTCACATTTTAAATTCTCCTAACCATAAAATATATTGATAAATGATAACATCCATCACTAATATTTTGACGAGTTTGAAGAGGAAAATGTAATGTCAAATAGGCCTACTTGTTCGGCTTTGCGAAATTTCAGGCAAGTTAAATTATTCTTTTTTATTATATTTTGTGAGATTGTTGACAGAAAACTTTTAGCAAGCATATTTCACTTTTTAGACATATTTTATTCTTATATATTCTAAACATTTCCAGATTTTGACTCCTGATAAAGTTGCGTTGTAGATATATCAATTTGTTGTTAAAAAGCATTCTTTAAAAATAAAATAAATTTGAAAGTTCAAGACTAATTAATTTATGATAGTTATTGTTAAAAAAATAGGTCAAAAAAAAATTAACACACAAGAATATGAAGAATCGAAAACTTAAAATATTTAGAATGAACGTTAGTACATTCCATTACAGTGAAATCAGGTTTAAAATACAATAGGTTTTAATAATAAATAAAAACCCCATAAAACAATCTTATTAATCAAACTAAAAATAATAAAATTCCAGATGTCAAGATAATATATCGAGTACAGCCGATTACGATACACAAAAGGTGTAGTCGACTACTTTTACTCGATTCTTCCCATCACTAGAGCTCACCGAGTATAGGACATGAGCAAAGCAGTGCTGCCAATTCACATTAATAAAATTCTTGCCAGAATTCATAAACAATGTCTCGTTTCTCACTAGATTTGAATAAATTAAAGCTAGATTTTCAATAATCATTTTTTAACATAGTGGTTAAAGTCTGTTGCCAAATAAAATAATTGATTTATCTCTTTAAAATTATATAAGTCTATACATACTTTAAAATGTCTTGACCTGAAAAAAAGAATCTTACCAGTTAAATAAGATTGCAAATTAATTTTCTAGTATGCAGTGCAATCTTTAAAGAGAATGAATACTTAATGTTTAAGAAAATATTTTTAGACAAGTCTACACTCTAGTATACAATTAATAAGTTAAGAAGATTCCATCCTGCTGCCCTCTACCAGAAGTGTGACAAAGTTTTTACGTTAAACGTTCCTTCTGTTAAACCTCATGTCGGCCATTTGAGGATACAATTCCAGTTTTTGTGGATATAATTCCAGTGGATACAATTCCAATTTTTCGCAAAAGCAGTTTTTTACAAAACTATTGGAATGGATACCATTCCGAGTGGATACAATTCCAATTTTTGTGGATATAATTCCAGTGGATACAATTCCAGTTTTTCACAAAAGCAGTTTTTTTTACAAAACTATTGGAATGGATACAATTCCAGTTTTTGTGGATATAATTCCAGTGGATACAATTCCAATTTTTCACAAAAGCGGTTTTTTACAAAACTATTGGAATAGATACCATTCCGAATGGATACAATTCCACTCCCCCTTAATTATGTGTGGTTTCGACATTCATTTCCTTGTAGTTTGTTATAAAGTTGCTAGGGAAGAACTATCTAAAATAAACGTTTTTTTTCCCAGGAAAGAACATTTAATAGCAAGTACAAAAATGTGTAACAGGAGCAGAAGAAGTTGAGAGTATGAGGAATGTCATGTACCTAACTAACATCATCAGCTTGAAGAAGTGGGAACAAAATTACATCTTGTTTGCTTCGAGTCTTAAATTCAGAGAGTATTACATATAAAAATACAGTTTGTTTCTGGAGTGATAACGGTTGCTCACAAAACAAAAATAGAATGATGCTTATTTTATATATGTTCATTGTGTCACATGGCTAATTTGAAGTAATTGTACATATATTTCTAGTATATAAACTTTACTTCTAGAATGTGACAGAAATATAGAGTTGATAGAGATAAGGAAAATAGTATATAAGTGCTATGTTCCAGAAGATCTAAAATAAGTTGTAAGATCAACTCGTTTGTAGCAAACTTTAAAGTTGTTGCTATGGATAGCATAAACTTTCGTAATTGACAAAAGATTGTAGACACGTTGATAAATACTTCAAAATAAATATTACAATTGCATCGTGGATAAGAGTAGATGCACATAATCTTGGTAAAGTGAGGATTCGTCAAACATTTAACTAAGAACTAGAAGATTGCGAAGTGTTAGTCCTAAACATTTTGAAGAACGGTAAAATGATTTAAGACATAAGTAGACCTACTATTTTAATCCACGGAATTAAATCTGAAAAAGACATAATTAAAGAAATGAGGAAAGAATAATAATATGATCAAATTCTTATACATCGTCAGCTCTACGTTGACTAAATACGCGATAAAATTATATTAATTACCTACATAATTCTAGATTAACTTATAGTTGAATTACTTAGTTTTTTCAAGAAGCATTATTTCTGCGAAATAGTTTGGCTGCCGGACTAATAATAATGTTTCAATAGTAAATATATTTAATTACATTATCAAATAAGTTAGGGCTTAATTTATATGGAAAATATGTTAAAATTGGTTTTGTACATGAGTTAGTCAATAACCATTTTACGCTTTTAACATTACAAACGGTACAAACATTCATTGACTTAATATTCAACTTAATTATTTGACAAACATATAAACTAGACCCCATACTGTTTTTTCGAGAGAAACACACCCATTCATGTAAGTTTACTATTGGAGTAATACATCCGCTCTTTCGTGGATGGAGAGTGAGAAACCAGTTATAAAAACTCTCACCAGTAGCCTAAATCCGGCTGGAATTCGAACCCAGACTGAGAGAAATTATATATGTATATGAAATAACCTGAACAGGGCACGCAATTGAAACCGCGACCTTTAGGTAGTATTGTTGTTATTATTATTAGCACCTCGTCTTACTACCCATTCGAGTTATACGCACTTACGCTAATGTGTAATGGTAGGGTGATTGTGAGATGAAATGAAGGACCTACAGTTTAACGTGGAATCCGAACCACGGTGGAGGCCTGGCATTCCCCACATTCACAAGATGTCTTGTCAGAGGTGAAGGAAGGGTTTGGTAATCAGATAAATATTTGCCGGGACCGAGGATTGAACCCCGGCCGCCAGCATAGAAGTCTGACACCTTACCCCTAGACCACCAGGTCACCCATGTAATATTGTTCTATGCGAGATTCTGCATAGTGCGCCATATACATTTTGCGGCCCGTGGTTTGATAACACCCCTCTCAACCCCGTACCCCTCTTATGTTCTCTGCCTCGGCACAGCTTGGAGTATCGCGCCGTCGTTGGGCCGGAACTTGGGGACTGGTTTCCGTCTCAAGATAACAGCTTTGTTAGCTGTCAGGTAAGCTGGGTGACACGAGACGTTTGTTTACTTGGCGGCTGCAGAGTTTCTGACGAGGTGGAGAACCGGGCACATGCGTCCGGACAAGGTCCAAGCATTACTCCATCCACGACTTCTTGAACCTGTTACTTTAGACGGTTGTAAAAACTTACTACCTATATCACTTTTCATGTAATCAATCTCGATGCCATGTACCTTTTGACGGGCGGCAAACTACACAGCCAAAGTCAAAACATATGTTTATATTTTACAATTCCTATTTAAAAGCATTGCGTTTTAATTATTTTTTTGCTCTGCATCTTACTATCCGTTTGGGATATACGCATTTAATTATATTATAATAGAGAAGGTAAAATCTAGAATAAATTTAACGATATTTACATGGAGGAAGAGGAACCTTGTAGGAAAAAACACCCTCAGTAAACCCGGCCTGGACCTGGATTCGAACTGTGACCTTCCGGTCACCGGCAGACCAGACTATATGAGCCTAACCTTTAGTCCGCATGCCCATTGGTGTAGGTTTCATCGTTCGTGTTTATTATATTGAGTGTTTGAAGCTCTCTCCTTCCGTCTCCAACCCACGGTCCCGGTCGTCATGTGTTTTATTACACCAGACTCGCAATAAATTGAATTTCCTCTGACAAGAGAGTCAAGGGTCTAGTTCGATTCTTATTGGGTGCACTAGACGAAGAGTTGGGGGTTCAAAATGTTATTTATTACTGTGGTTTTCCAATCCTTTTCCAGCGCTAATGTCGGTTCACTTCCTCTCAATTAGATAATACTAGTAATAACGTCGTTGTTGAGTGTAGCTTCTTTTTTTTTGAAAATAATATCTCTATTTTCTTATACAAAAATAATAACTTGTTCGTATGTCGTATTTATTTATTCGTTGTTAATACTTTTACAATATATGTTAATACCTATGATTTGATAAAAATCCTACGAAAAATGTGGATGTTAAACCTATAGTAAGCCTATTTGATTCAAGTGGTTCAACTGGAAATCAATATCTTATTGTATTATAAGAAGTGGAACTTTCTTTGAACATAAAATATTTTAAAGATTAGAACTTAGCCAATTAAAATGGATAAATAGTGAAGTGCTTTATCTAATATAAATTCAAGCTATTTAATTACTTTAAATGCTCACAATTTTAAGGTATAGAGTGGTAACTTAAAATATGGGTCTCTAACTAAAGGTCACGTCTATAAACTTCAGCGTGTATATTGAAATACACAATCTGGTGTGGTGGTAATGCTCTAGATCCCGGCCATTCGACCTTCTCTCACTTCTACTCTCCTGGCGTATAGAGTAATTAATTTCTGAGGTGGGGACACAATTAAGGCGAATTCCATTATCCCCAGATTTACAGACAGAATACAGTACTAGATATTAGCTAGTTTAAGCAAATCTATGTCCTAAAGTAGGTATAGCAAAATTAATACCTATACATGGCAAATGTAACTCCAATGGGTAAAACAAGGACAATAACTCACATGGCAAATGTAACTCCAATAGGTAAAACAAGGACAATAACTCACATGGCAAATGTAACTCCAATGGGTAAACAAGACAATAACTCACATGGCAAATGTAACTCCAATGGGTAAAACAAGGACAATAACTCACATGGCAAATGTAACTCCATTGGGTAAAACAAGACAATAACTCACATGGCAAATGTAACTCCAATGGGTAAAACAAGGACAATAACTCACATGGCAAATGCAACTCCAATGGTAAAACAAGGACAATAACTCACATGGCAAATGCAACTCCAATGGGTAAAACAAGGACAATAACTCACATGGCAAATGTAACTCCAATAGGTAAAACAAGGACAATAACTCACATGGCAAATGTAACTCCAATAGGTAAAACAAGGACAATAACTCACATGGCAAATGTAACTCCAATAGGTAAAACAAGGACAATAACTCACATGGCAAATGTAACTCCAATAGGTAAAACAAGGACAATAACTCACATGGCAAATGTAACTCCAATAGGTAAAACAAGGACAATAACTCACATGGCAAATGTAACTCCAATAGGTAAAACAAGGACAATAATAATTCACAGTTCAATAAAAGAAAATTAGTGATTTTGTTACACAGTAAACGGAGCTATCAACTCCGATAAGGCGCCTCCCCAAGCGGAGGATAGGGAGGTGCTCGCCTCGTTTAACGTGGGTTCCAAACCACGGTGAATGACTGGCATTCCCCACATTCACAAAGCATGAAAGCACACAATTTTCCAGAGGTGAAGGAAGGGTTTGGTTATCAGATAAATATGTGCTGGGACCGGGATGTGTACCCCGGAAGCCAACGCAGAGGTCTGATACCTTACCCCTAGACCGCTAGGTCCCCTGAAATACTCAATCTAAGACGAGATAATTGCGAAGCGAATTTAGAGAACTCCCGGTAGCAAGAACTCTTGATGAAGAGAATGTGAAACCATGAAAAGCCATCCTTTTTTTTTTTTTTTTTAGCAGGTCGTCATCGAACTCCGATCTTCTGGATCAGAGTCGGGCTTATCAATCTTTCTACTGACACTCTCGGTTCCACTTTCAAACCAATGTGTGTTTTAGAACCGATTGTAAGAATTTTAAACTATATTTGCGTATATTAATAATCCGTAAATAAAATAGGCCCTAAGTTAAATTTTCAATATTCGAGGAAAAAATCCTTAAGGAAAAATTCTCCCTTTATTGTTTATAATATTAAAAGTTGTTACTGATGATGACCAATATCTTTGATATATTGTTTCTCTGCTGAAGAAGGTCGCCATTAGCAGACGTGTGGCTCTGGGAACTTCTCTTGAGGAGCCCCCAGTTATTTGCTTTGCCCCATATATCCCCTTTCCCCCCAATATAATTAAAAATTTAGTATTTATTTAATGTTATTATAGTTGTCTACATCTCTATACCAATTTTCAGCCGTAAAAGGTATCAGGAAATGCCCTAAAAGGTAAAGTTATGTACTGCGGGAGTATCACGTTAGACAATACGGCCACCGAAGTGGATGACCGATTTACAATTTTGAGTAGAATTCTTAAAATAATTTTCATCCTTCCTCCCTATATTACTTTTTTCTTGGACTTAACTCCTTGGGACGCAACTCAGGCGGTAATAAAATTTTATTCGTCGCCTCTCCGGGACAAAATTCCTTGAATGAGTGTGACTCGGAACGAAAATTAATAAAGCTCCTTTTAAATTAAACGCTAAAGTTTTAATGTTCGATTTTCTTGTTCAGGTATTATTATTAAATATAGATACTTTATTGCAATAGTGTTACAACTTAAAACAAATGACATTTATCAGTTTTTAAAATCAACAAATTCAGGATATTAAAATATTTATTGAATAGCTACAATTATTCTATAGTGAAAGGTTTATTCAACCGATCCAAACATATAGTTTGATAATGTTAGAATGTTGATAATGTTAGAAGCCGTGCGTTAATGCATAAAGGTCGATTCCCCCAACCCTTCTTTCGACTTATTCCCTAACAAACTTCATATATATATATATATATATATATATATATATATATATATATATATATATATATAATATATGAAGACACAAAGGAACAACTATGCCCTGTTTAAATTAAATCGATTAGTTCGTTCCAAAGCTATCTTGAGACATATCCACCACAGACAGACAAAAATAGATCGGTAGAGTTAAAATGGAGAACTCAACTTCACTCGTTCAATAAACCAAACCACGTGGTTATGTTTTTATTTGTTTTTACATTCTGACAATATTTGCTAGATCGTCTATACATGAAAAATACTATATGAGCTCGAAAGCAATAATTTCCCACCCTGCCTTACACAGGGCCACCTTTAAATTACGGGGCCCAACTATTATTGTTTATTTATTCTAAAAGCTGTACTCATGTAACAACTTTGATAAAAAAAATGTTATTACGATTTTGACCCATCCTCTTCGATGGCCGTATGGTCTAAGGCGTTACTTTCTCAATAGGCTAGACTGCTGGTGGTTTTTCCTAAAGGGTTTCCCATTCTCCACACAAATGCGGTTACACTCTCTCTAAATCCAACATTATTAATCCCTAGCCCACTGGTGTAATTAGTACATAAGCGTATAACCTGAATAGGTAGTTAAAACACTTCGCCTAGAAAAAGAAAGATCCTTGCATTCTTACTAATTTCTAAACTCGACTGAATAAATCAGTACTTTTAAAAAGTTATCATATTCTTACGAATAGTTTGCTTCGGTCGTATTCTCTTCACTTTTGTTTATTCTCACGATCAACAAAAAGCAGATGTTTTGTGTCCTACAGCGTTGCCAGATTTCTTAGTTATGGTTCTTTATTCAATGTATATTTGGGGAGAGGTTGAGAAGATTTGGGTGATTATTTAATATTTTAAGTAAATTTCCAGATAAAAAAAAATACTTCCTTCGTTTTGTTATTAACTTGTGCTGCTATAAATTATAATGTGTAATCAAAAAGTAAGCCTAATATGTTATATTTCTATTGCTCTTACAAAACTATATTTATCATGCCATTGAATTGTATAGGTTGATTTATAATTGGTGAGTTATTTATATTATACAATAGACGTAGGACCTGCATTAATACAACTTAGCTGCAACCCGCTTTAGTGGTCGAATGAGCTAAGATCATCCCAAGGACCAAATCTGATTTATTAGTCTGAACCGCGGTCTGAAGCTATTATAAACAATTATTTTAAATATTTGTAGTAGTAGTTTTGGTTGGTAATTTCAAATTCTACTGCCAAAAATAGATTTATTACTCTCCCAAAAATTTATTATAAAATATTTTTATGGATAAAATAAAATACTTAATAAAATTCAATCATGACAATATTTATGTTTGAATCATAAGCTATTTCGTATCTGCCATTGTGGATTTCCCTTTAATTTTCCTCCGGGATACTGTGAGAACCACATTTTAACTGAGTGTTCCCGTCACTTGGACCACACTGGCTTAAGGGGAATCGTGCGTGCTCTAAATTGGGCAGAGATCACTAGACATAAATAACACCACAAAAAATTAATAATTTGTTTTCATTAAAAGGGAAACGATGGTATCACATCGTGTGCCGTGACTCGTGCAATTCAAAGAAACACTAAAATACAAAGATTTATTTTGCTTATTTATTTTCATTATGGGGACCTGTTGGTCTAAGGGTAAAGTGTCAGACCTCTGTGCTAGGGTCCGGGGTTCAAATCCTGGCCCGGGTACAGATTTATCTGATTACCAAACCCTTCCTTCACCTCTGGCGAAGTGTGTGCTTTCACGCTTTGTGAATGTGTGGAATGCCAGACATCCACCGTGGTTCGGAGCCCGCGTTAAACTGTAGGTCCCCTCTGCTTTCCACCATCATCATTCTCACTTATCAACATCATCACTATCACTGCTACTAATACTACTGCTACTACCGCTACTACCGCTACTAACTCTACCGCTACTACTACTACTGCTACTACTACTACTGCTACTACTACTACTACTACTACTACTACCGCTGCCGCCGCCGCCGGCACCACCACTACTGCTAAACGTTTAGATTCCAAACTGAACAATGGTTTCGATGGCAATAGTAATTATCACTGGAAGTTTTTATGTCGCCTTTACGATGTAGTTCTTGGAACTCTAGCTAAATGTATTTAGTTTTTAAGAAATGTAGTTTATATGATTTTTTTCTTCTACGATTGAATGAAATGATTAGGTCAAGCGTAGTAACCGATGTAAAATGCAAGGCTACTTTTGTACTACTCATTCGATATAAACATAACATATTATTAACTTTATACGAAATAAGAATGTAAAATATCTTATTTTTGAATCTCCATGGAAACAGCCTAAGTTATTATCATGTATGATGTGCTTCATATTTTACGAATAAATACAGTTACACACACTCTGACTCAATTAAAATATAGCGTGCATCATACTACATTAATTAGTGTCCATCCAATAAAATAGCGACAATGCATTTGTCCCAGAAAAGAACAAATGCGAAAGTATTCGTTCGCATTCTTCCATCTGTAGACATGTGTCACGAAAATATAAAAATTGAAACTAACCATACAGTAATATACGTTCGTCGCTTGCAAGATTTCAACAAAGGGCTTTCAGCAGAACAAAGAGGCCCAAATTTTTGGCGTTTTGAAACAGATGGAATATTTTACAATGCAAGTCAAGAGGAAGTGTATTCCATTGTTATGAAAGATGTCTTAGATACTGTATTGATGGGTTCTAACGCAGTTGTTTTGGCTTACGGGCAGACTGGAAGCGGAAAGAGTTTCACTGTTAACGGTCTCAGAAACCAGTTTCATCATCGTGGATTAGTCCCTCGATTTCTTTCCCAACTTTTCGATAAGAAAGAGAAGATGAAGAGTGTAGCACAAATCAGCTTCGGTATGTCCATGGTGGAAATTTCTGAATTTAATATAAAAGATTTATTGGTCGAAAAACGGAAGGTCACATCCTCTCAACATCGCGATCCCTTCAGTTTAGTAAAAAATGTACCCATAGAATCTGAAATAAGTGGGTTGAAACTTATATTTGATGGAGAAGGACGCCGTAGTGTTGCCACGGCCGCACCTTATGAAGGTTCCCACTTAGGGCATTGTATTTTAACGTTACATATTCAATACAAGTCTCTAGTAAAAACTGCAGCCGTCACAAACTGCTCCAAGCTTCATTTAGTTGACATGGCAGGCGTCACTTCTCTTAAAAAGCCATCTGCTGCTTGGAAAAGTCGTCACGACGTTGGTAGTGCAAACATAGATAAGTCACTTCTTGAGCATTATATTATTAATTTAGTCGAAACTCAAGATATGATTCCTCAACTAGACAAACATGTTTTCTTGACAAACAGACTCAGTACTTTGATCCGCTATCTTAGCGACTCACTTACGATAACCTCAGTCATGCGTTTCATCGGACATATTCGTGGCAGCTTCGCTGACCTCGATATTACCCTTTCTACTTTGAGGTTTGGCGGGCGAATACGTGCCATAAAGCCTAACTACCTCAATCTATGCACCAAGCCTGAGAAAGATTTGGAGGTTGATAACCTTCGCGAGAAGGTGAATCAATTACAGGAAGAATTGGAGTTGACGTATATTTTAGCAAACCAGCCCAACCTCGCCAACATATCTCAGGCAAGATTTGAACAAATGAAACGACTTGTGGAGAAGTTTTTGCTAGGGGAAGCAACCGAGCTGATGCTGCTTGCTGCAGGACAGACTACTCTTACGTTGCAGGTACCTTTCAATAAACTTACCCATGGTCACAATCTTAGTTTTATCACATACTTTATGTGTATGTTAACACACATTTTAGTAAAGTCTAGTTAGTCCCCCAGGCTCAAAGACCCAAAGCGAATACGTTTTAATAAAATTGGATAATCCTATGTTCAGATGAATAAGTTTGTAAAGTTTGATCAGTGTTTACAATCTAGGCTAGTACATACTTTATTGTTATATTATAGGTATTTAGTATAGCGAATTTATCCATGCATATATCACATTCCTTAAACCAAAACTTAGGGGATATATTTTTTGCTTTTATTAATTCAAAAAGAATGTTTACCAAGTGGTTTGCTATACGTGTTTAAAACTCTCACTTATATTGTGCGTATTAGCTTGCAGATTGGTTTTCAGTTGTTCAAAGATAAGTATGCTAAACTACTAGACGAGAAAGAACACCATTTTCAAAGGGCAGCGTCTCTAGCTGCAGCTAACGAGGGGGCAGCACTAGTAGCGGCTCAGATCAAAGTCGTAAACAAGGTCGTCTCACCTCATACAACCTCCAAAACGCGTGGTAAGAAATTGACCAAGAAGGAAGAGCTGTCTTCCCAGAAGGAGAGATTACCGTCGCCATCAGAGTTGCTTCCCATAGGTGAAACAGACAATTCGGGAATAAGCATAGGTCCCGGCAAAGCTTCGAACTACATGGGCGTTATTACACGAGCCATCAAGAAGCACAGAACAATAACTTCCCTGTTCTCAAAGAATTCCTCCAAGGAGAAGGATGGTATCAAGGAAGGATCAGGTTCTAGTGAAGCTTCTGTTACGGAAGAGAAAGATGAGCCTGTCAAAGATGATCCAAGCTCTCAATTACCTGCCCTCACCTCGGTACCTTCCAGGGATCAAGCTTGGCAATACTTCATGTCAATGTCAAGTATGGAAGTTAAAGAACTGCAGGTGGCTATAGAAGAACTGCAGGGCAAAGTCCAGTTAGCTCAAAGGTCGTATTCCACTGCGGCAACACAGCTTGGGCACGTCAGGACGAGTTTGGAGCTAGCGCAAGTGGAGTTGACGTCTGCCCAACAACAGAGGCACGTTCGATGTGATGAGATCTACGATTCTCAGGGTCGAATAACGATCGGAGAGACTGAGAAGAAATTTCTAGAGAATGTACTTCAGAAGAAAAATGAAATAAGTTATCTAGTAGACAAAGTTGGTGTTACGAAAACAGATTTGAAATTTCTTAGCCATAAACTAAACGAAGCAAAGGAAAAACTGGAGGAAAAATTTCAACATTTTTGCAGAACCACGTACGGAGTACCTTCGCCTGTATTAGAGGCACAACAATTGGAATGGGATCATCCTGCTTCGAAGGAATTTAGCATCGATAGACGCATTAAGGACTATCAGGAGTTTCAACGGGCTATGTTGTCCAGGGAAAGATCTAAACCTAAACCCCATTGGATATTGTAACATTATTTATAACTATTTATTTTTAGATCATCTAATAAAGTAAATTAAACTATGGTGATTTTGTACACACAAGTTTTATTATATTATTTGTATGCGTTTTCTAACAAATGGAATTATCTACTCTGCGTTTAGTGAATCACGATTATCTTGTCTTATTTTTCATTTCGGGAAGAGTAAAATTTGCATCAACTGGGATTCCAACCAGAGTCTTAAGAACCACCGCGCACTAGGTGACTTGATCATCGTGACCAGATGTTGACAAATGATTAGATGGCAGTTAGCGCACTAGCAGTTGTAACAGGAGCGGCCAGTCGTCTCCAGACATCACTCGTGATAAGTTTGTCTGTGTTGTTTGTATAATGGGCGTTGTTTTCAAACAGTGTTCATCAAAGGAAAGTAGGGACATCCTTGTGTGATTAAGACAACCCTTCTTTAAATTGCATAAAATATTAATAAACCACTTCAAACAATCCCTTCTCATAGCGCGTTTGTAACATAGAATGCCTGATCATTACATGAATCTCACCTCCTTAATGATTTCTAATACGGCCAAGTAACTCGTCAAGATGAATCCTGCTATTTAATTGGAAGACTTTATAAGATTAAGATCGGGAGCACATGACATAACTTTCATGTTTTTTAAATTTGCATTAAAAATAATATTAATTTAATAAACTCACCTAAGTACTTGGAAATTTAACTCTCACTCCATTTGATAGCCGCTGACGAAATTCAAGATTTGAATCCTTGCCGTGTATATTGCGGGAGGGGGTGTTCCTAATTTTATTTTACAGTCTCCCCCCCCCCCTATCTTCCCCTACCTCAATGCGAATGTATTTTACCTCCGAGGCTGTCTTGGATAACATTCTTAGTAACCCTTATGCAATACCCATTTTAGGTTGTTGTTGTTGTAGTAAAATGGTCAAAGTAGATGACCCGAAATTTAGGTGAAACTGGTTCTAATTCCAGGGCTGCTCGCTAAGAAATGTAATATTTGTCCAGGGGTTCGTTTTTCTATCCGATTAGGTTGGTTGTGTAGAACTTCAGTCCAAATTTCATAGGAAGGGCTTTTTAGAAATTGTTTCTTTTGCGTCCAAAATTGATAACATTTTACAATTTTTTTAAAATCACCGCGTCTTACCCGTTCGGGGGGCTACGCTTGTATACTAGTGGTTTTAGGAATTAGGAAGGCTATATTTATAGGAAGTGTAACCTCATTTCCCCGGAGGGAGGGTGAAAAACCATTTTGGAAAAACCACACTCAGTACACCCGACCGACATTAGAACTTTGATCGCCCCTTGATGGGCAGTCTATTCTTCCGCGAGGGTAGCGCTTTAGACCATGCGGCCACTGAAGCGGGATACAATTTATTATTGTTATTTTATCGGTATGGATAATACATACGGTATATCAACTGCAGATAATTAAGCTGACACACAAATACGTGAAACCCGCTTCGGTGGCCGCATGGTCTAAGGCGTTACTCTTGCAACAAGCTAGTCTGCCGATGACGAGGAAAGTGAGGCTCGAATCCAGGTCGGGTCTATTAAGGGGGGTTTATCCATAATTGTTTTCTAACCTCCCTCCACACAAATGCAAGTACACTCTCTAAATTAAAGCTTCCTCATGCTTAACACATCAGAGTATATGATACATAGACCCTTTCTATGAAAATTGGACTGTAGGCACAATGTCCTAACCTTAGTTGGTTTATAAATAAAGTGGCAACATAATCTGTAGCCTACATTTAAAATATGTACAATAAGTAGGCCTACTCTAATCAATAAAATACAATATTTTTAGTTAGTGGTAATCTTGACAAGTACTAGAATGGTTTGAGAACTAAATTATTGACGCGTTTTTCAGTACTTTGCTCGTGTACTTCATTAAAATTGTTTCGTGGTGTGGAAAGGGGAAATAAAACGATCAGGCGTACATTTGAAGCTCGGTAGCACACAATCCTCTTCTTGCCAAGTTAATAAACGTCACTGCTGTTGTATGAAATGTGACCGCACCGCATGTTAGGCGTATGTGTACGTACATGTAGTACTGCGGTTAGGACGCATCAAACCGCGCCGGGCCGATATCACTGTTTGAACAAAGTTTGTGAGTTGCAGGGGGTGGGGTGGGGGCAGTAGAGTACGCGTGGCTCAGCTGCTGCGATCGCATTATGTGTGGTGGCGGCTTTCGAGTGGTTCTGTTTGATATCCAAATTTTAAATCACTAATATATCGTTTTATATAGGATATAATTTGTATAATATAATATGGGATGAAACTTTTACTATATTAATATATTAGACACAGTTTCCGTCCTATAGTTTTAGTAGAAATATTTACCAACCTTTTCAAACCTCAAAGCTTCACCAAATAAGTCGTTCTTTTCGTGATCCAACAACTTATGGCCTTGGCTATGGTCAAGTCCGCTAAGACCTAGCTTCATGTGTTGGCAAACCATCTCTATTACACCTTGGTTCGAATTTTGATGGGGTTGAAGTTTCTTATTATTTAATTAAATGGGAATAGATAGCCGGGACTGATGATAGTAAGATGCCTTGTTAAATTTTTTTCACCCAAAGTAACATACTCTTTTCCTCCCAACTTTCTCTAAAGAAAGAAAGAATTAAAGAAAGAAGAATACTTTTTACCTTTTAGTAAGCGCGAACACATTCTTTTTTATAATTTTTACAATTGAGTAAAAATATTTTTATCCAAAAATGCTTCACCATTTCATAGCAAATTTTGATCTCGCGAGTATTTCGATGTCTAAATAAGGCCTGTAACATTACACAGATGGTAGGTTCAAGCAAACCCCCCTCCCCTCTACCTAAAGTCAACAAGTTGTAATTAGCGGGTCGGCACTAATTAGGCACACCTGGGATATTCTCTTTGAAAGAAGATAAACTTTGTAGCGAGTTGTGTATCGACTCGCCCTACCCGCCCAGCCATCGTTCCGAAGAAAAGTAATTAGATACGAGAGTTTTAATTACCTGGTAATCCCTTCTTGAACCCCCTCGTCCCCTCCAGTACTTTAATACCGTCATCTTACTGCTGATGTTTCAGGAATCGGGAACGAATTTGATATATCGTGAAGGTCGCATCACCCTTGCTGAAGAGAGGGACCGTTGGTTTCGGTACCTAAGTTAGCCAACTCGCTGGCACTAACGAGTATTAGAAATTTATAGAAATGGGATGAGTAGGGTGAATTTCTATGAAGTAAAAAAGTCCGGATGCGTAGATTATAAGAACCGCGTAAAGGAGAAAAACACCTCCATT
Organism: Timema cristinae; assembly: GCA_039000515.1. NCBI lineage: Eukaryota > Metazoa > Arthropoda > Insecta > Phasmatodea > Timematidae > Timema > Timema cristinae. The sequence goes on along the minus strand of JBCFYV010000935.1, from coordinate 34,765,792 downwards.
GCATCTGATCGGGATTGAATCCCGTTTCACTAGTTCATTCAGGTTTGTAAACCATTAAGCTAAATCTTGATCCATTTTCAAGGGTGCCTATTTGGGTTTTCCAAATGAGGGGAGGATTGAAGTCCCATCTGCTGGGGGTGGACCACAACCCCCCCCCCCCTCCTCGAGAGAGAATTTAAGGAATTAAACCTTGTGGGCGGGAACTTTTGATTATTTCAACATAATTCTGAGCAAATTATATGAGTTTCAGGACCCATTTTTCGCAAAAAACCTTTCTGAAAATGTAACATAAAATAAAATTCAGCTGTAGCTGAACCCATCGAAAAGAAACAGTATTTTTCACAAGTTTACTGAATAGAATAAAATGAAAAGACAGCCGTTGAGGAGGGAATCTACATTTTATAAGTTTTAACTCTGTTAACTCTGATATTGATGATTCAAAGTTGTTAATAACAAATAACATTCAAATTACAAATACACAATTTTATTTTTTCATAAAAATTAGCAAAAAAGTAAATATTGTAGAGTGATAAAGGGGGATTTCAAGGGTGCTGAAGCCCTCCTTATGCCCATTTACATTTTACTTTACATTTAGTTTAGCAAAACCTTTTTATGTAATAATAATGCTACTGTTACCTCAAATGTGCTTTTTAAATTGAGTACTTTCATTTAGGGATTTTAAGCAGTGAGGATGCGTTGTTTTCTCTAACACGTCCTTCTACCTAAACTTTAGGAAACAGTTTACTATACCTCTAAAATTCAACGGTACCTGTTTTGAGGTAAACTAGAACTTCTATTTTATTATTATTCTATAGATAAAAGATGTCAAATTTAAAAGTATGAAACGTTATTAAATTAAATTACTAAACAATATATGAAATATCCATTAAGTGTATTATTTATGAAGAGTCAATGGACTGAGTGGCAGAGTTGTTTACAACAGAAAATCAATTACAATCAACAACTGTGAGTGAAAGCAAATTATGTCATGAGAAAAAGTTTTTAATTAGGTTAAGAGTAATAAATTATACCGTTAAAAAGACATTAAAAATGTGAGTCGAAAAAGTACATGTGCATAAAACAATAAAACATATTAAAATACATGTGTTATAGACAATTAGTTAAAATAAAACAGGGTGTATAATATTGATAAAACAAGATAAAATTATGGTTAGAAATAGAGTCAAGGCTTTACATAAAAGTATTTAGTTGGTTTTTATAAAAAAAAATTTTTTAAAAATTATTCTATTCAGGATTTTATGTGATTACATTTAAACTACCCATAAATATATTAAGACAAGTGTAGATGAAATATGGGGTAGTATAAATAAAACTTATATTATAGTGTAGTAAGAAAAAGTCAAATGACACAGATTGGAGTTTTGTGAAAACAAAAAAAGTTTATATATATTTGAAATCTATTCTTATCTGGGAGAATTTTAATTCCCTTGTTCCTTGAGAATGGGGGTTGTTTAGTCACAATTCCGACATGTTTCGGCGCTCGATGGCACCATCCTCAGGCCTAAACAACATGGTGCCATCGAGCGCCGAAACATGTCGGAATTGTGACTAAACAACCCCCATTCTCAAGGAACAAGGGAATTAAAATTCTCCCAGATAAGAATAGATTTCAAATTATATATAAACTTTTCTTTGTTTTCACAAAACTCCAATCTGTGTCATTTGACTTTTTCTTACTACACTATATTATAAGTTTTATCTATACTGTAGCATCCAAAAGGGGCAGATGCCAACAAAAATACATCGAAAATATAAACACTACAAAAAAAGGGGGGGGGGGGGTTAACCCAGAGCGAGTGCTGAGGAGTTATTAACGTGACCCTCTATCTCATCCAGACGGCAAGAGACTTCAGCCTCAGTAAAGTTCATATTAAACCAAAACGTTTGACGGATTACCTTGGGAATGATGGGATAAATATATAATAAGATTAGTATAAGTCAAAGTTAGTCGATATTTATTAGCCATAACTCAATTAGATTTTTAACAGTTCCTCCAAATATATACATTGTTGATGTTGCGAAGTGTAAAGAAATTGGAATAAATTCATAACTATTAATTGAAGTCAAAGCTAAAGAGTCAGATGGTAAATATTCATCAGATTATTTAATGTTAACTTTAAGATGTCGCCCATTAGAAATGGCGCATAGTAAAAATAACATGATCATTTGGATTCCATCATTAAATATTAATCCTTTAAAAAAAGGCACCTAGTCAATGGTAACAAGACAATCTAATTTCCAACATAATATATATGTCCATTAGGAATGGTACATAGCGTATGACAATAAGATATGTTTAATTCAAATACTAAATATTTGTCCATAATAAATGGCTCATAGCGTATGACAATAAGATATATATTAAATTCCAATACTAAATATTTGTCCATACTAAATGGCTCATAGCGTATGACAATAAGATATGTTAAATTCAAATACTAAATAATTGTCCATAATAAATGGCTCATAGCGTATGACAATAAGATATGTTAAATTCGAGTTCTAAATATCTGCCCATCAAGAAAAGACACATAGCGTATCACAATAAGATAAACTAATTCAAATGCTAACATAGTTCCCGCGAACATTAATTTAAACAATACAGTACATAATCGATATAATCGATTAGTCGTGACTCTACTGGCGCTAAGTCGCCCTGACCTTGCAAATAAGGTGATCTCAAAAAAAAACTATGTTCTTAACTGTCAGATAGATTTTTTAGGTTATTTGAAATTAAAGCCAAAATTGAATTTAGAAAAGATTTACATTAAAAAAAAAGGTTTTATGAAGTAGAAAGCCGGAGCTTATCCTATCCCTGATATGACTCAGGCCCAATTGTAAAGTTCGTAGCCACAGGCACCAGAATATATACCCTAAAGCACAGAAGAGGGGAAGATGGGAAAAAAAAGGGGGGAATAACATTCTAGAATAAAAAAGGAACACGAGAAAGCGCAAGTTGATTCGCTTCGAGAGAGGCCGTGGGCGTTCCGGAATCTTCTCGGAGGGGATCTCTTTACTGCGCAAGTCCATTCAACCCAAGGCGTTGGCTTGAACTTGCCATTCAGTCTTCATAGTCAGTATTCAATTTTCCCGGTTCGGTGAAGGTGCGTTAGGTGGTTTTGTGTCGTTCTTCCACGCAGCCCCAGTCAACAAGCAAATGGGGTAAGTCTTGACTATTTCTGTTTGTCTCGTGTCTATCATAAAACATCCGATGCTACAATACTACCCCATATTTCATCTACACTTGTCTTAATATGTTTATGGTTAGTTTAAATGTAATCACATAAAATCCTGAATAGAATAATTTTTTTAATTTTTTTTTTTATAAAAACCAACTAAATACTTTTATGTAAAGCCTTGACTCTATTTCTAACCATAATTTTATCTTGTTTATCAATATTATACACCCTGTTTTATTTTAACTAATTGTCTATAACACATGTATTTTAATATGTTTTATTGTTTTATGCACATGTACTTTTTCGACTCACATTTTTAATGTCTTTTTAACGGTATAATTTATTACTCTTTACCTAATTAAAAACTTTTTCTCATGACATAATTTGCTTTCACTCACAGTTGTTGATTGTAATTGATTTTCTGTTGTAAACAACTCTGCCACTCAGTCCATTGACTCTTCATAAATAATACACTTAATTGGTATTGTCAGTATAATTTGTTTTAGTAATTTAATTTCTATCTTTTTCATATCTTTTAATTTGACATCTTTCCTTATCTAATAGAATACATATTGTTCCTTACTACAAATAATTATGTATTTTATGAATTTATTATTATTGTTGTTAAAAGACGCACCGATTTAAAAGTGGCTATTAACGTTAGTTGCACAAATAAATTCTTTAACCTAATAATGAAAATGATCCATACACTCTAAATAATTTGAGATATAATGGCTACGAGGGTGAGATGGGGAAACAATTGATGCATGATGGAATAGAGAGGGAAATGATTAAAGGTGAATACCAAAAGCGCTCTTGCGATTAACTTCTCCCACAGACGACGGGGTATTTCAGTTACTAGGGATGTATACTTTTTTATTATTATAAGGTCCTAAGATTTTTTTTTTTTAAACTTTCGATGGAAATATTAAATTCTACCTTTTTAAGACAAAGTAGGATATCATGTTTTTTGTCAAAATCACAAACGACTGACCCTGCTGAGCTGTTGAACTGGTTTTGGCAGAAAATAGGGTAAAGGTATGCCAATCAGTAGTTAAAAAGAACGTAGATGAGTGCTAGTTTTTTTTAATCAAGTCTTTTAAGAGTTCACGCTCGTGTGCCTTGTATAATTCCTTCTTAAAATCCCTTGTCCCCCCCTTCCGCTCTATCGGGGCCTACAGCAAGCTCTCTACGGAGTAGAGTGACTAATGAAGGCTCTTTGCTTCACATAGGTTCTCATCTCGCCTGTGTGATGCTGTGCAGGGTCTTAATACGTCATTAACACTCACACTATGGTGCGGGGAACGGGGTGGGTACTATCGTGCTGGAACGTCCGCAGGATGGTCATTTTCCATGTTCCATCATCCGTCCACGCATTTTAATGTATTAAAGCCGAGAAAAAAAAAGGTTTATTCTAACCTATTTTTTTAAATGTAGATGAGGAGTTCTTTTTTATAGGCCTCTCTGCTTCAAAATAGGGGATGGAGACTGATCGGAAAATTTTTCCCAATTAGACATATTTTTCTTACACGTCTGACAGTGTGCAAGCTACACTGGTCCCCATAATTTTGTTACTGAAAATAAATACAAGGTATAAACCCATTCGCCATATGAATGGTGTTAACTGACAGCTAGCAGAAAATGTAAAAACTGTTAAAAGAAAAACAGAATTACATCGAATTGTTTGCTGTGAAAGTTTTGACTGCCAAAAGTGACAACAAAATATAAATTATGGTCTTGCAGTTAATACTTGAGTGTTGCTCTTGTAACTTGCTAGCTGTCATTTACCACCACTCATATTAGGACCGAAATACAAACTCCAGTGAGCAATTTTAAGATAATGTATACCTACATAGATTACTTTACAACTTTATAATCTAATGCACCATTAAACACACTACATTTCTCACTAACGTTAATCAAAGATACTCTTCAGTGGCCGCATGGTCTAAGGCACTACTCTCGCAGTAGATTAGACAGACGATGACGGTTAGAATCACGGTCGGGTGGACTCGGGGAGTTTTTATCAAAAATAATTTTCCACTCTATCTACATGCAAATGCGCTTACACTTTCTCTAAATATAACCTCCCTAATACCTAGAACCACTAGCGTAATTAGTACGGGCTGTATAGAGTTGCGTCACAAGTCACCCCCTTGACCCATTTGAGTCCCGAAAAGGGGACAGATAAAATTTTACTCTCACCCGAGTCGCGTCCGAAGAATGTAACATATATTTTACTGCCAGCTAAGTGGCGTCCGAAGGAGTGAGGTCTAAGTTATGGAAATAATAGTGGAAGGATGGACAAAAGTGTGTTCAGAATGATAAATAAAATTATATTTCAGTCAATTAGTCAAATGTTTTATACATCAAACATTATTAATTGGGTAGTAAGACGTGGTACTAATAATAATACAGTAGACTCCCGACTATCCGGCTCGTGACTATCCGTCCCTCAGTACTATCTAGCCTAGTTAAAAAATCATTCTTCGTAATAAATATTAAGCTGGACATTACAAAATTTATCTTAAAATGTGTACAATATTTCTGTTCTTGGACTTCCTTTTTCTGTAATAAATTCTTAAAACGTACAGTACAGTACAAACATTTATAAAGTATCGGCCTGTACTAAGAGGTCAGAAAATATTAATTAGAGTGGGTTTTGGTATAAAACGTGTGTTTTTAATGGTATGGGGGGGGGGGGGGCGGGAGTAGGAAATGAGTATTTATAGAACTCCGGCTTATCCGACTTTTTTGCTATCCGGCCTGCCCTTCCGCCACATTAGGCCGGATAGTCGGGAGTCTACTGTAATAACATTATTATTTCTCAAGCGGCTTGTAAGTTTTAAGCAATAATTAAGTTATATTGAAGTATCGGGTTGATTCTACTTCATTGTTGTATTTAATGTTCTCTTCAAATTTTAAACTGGCAGAAAAAAAAAGCTTTGCACGATTTCTTTGTGCATCTCCGTCTTACAACTTTTTTTTGTGTGTAGTCTTTTGTTTTGATTCCACACTTTTACTTTAATTTAACAAGCCCAGTGTTTCACCAAAACATACTTTAATAATTATATACATATTTGGAGCTTAAAATGTAATGGGGCTAAATGACATCTGAAACACTCACTGGACTTCACAAGATTCTCACAGCAAGAACACTTGCCTAGCATCTATCTACTCCTTCAGAATTCAAGAAGCAACTCGGCTAAGATAGTGGAGACATACACGTGGTAGCAAGTATGGACTTGTTGAAATGTGGACGTTCCTGTTGTAGCTAGCTGGCAAGTGGAAGCATTTAATAGATGGGGAAATATATACATTTTGGTTTGGTCACCCTAAATATTATTGAATGAAAAAAGCGTAACTATAAATACAACATATTTTCCACGAAATTTGTTTTTCTTATGAAAATAAAGCATAAAACTATTGCATTACTTGTTCCGTTTAAGTGCAATTTAAAAGAATATATAAAACCACATAGCTCCCAAACGCTTTTGAATAACAATTTTTTGTGTGTGTGAAAGCTCTTAAAATTTAGTCTACTTATAAGCTTAGATCACACGATTTAAAACAATTACCCCTTCCCCCAAATGCATTTTTAGCCTTGAAAACCGGATTTTAAAGACAATTCGACTACTTTTAGTGGTCATGATTTATGAAGGGGTCAGAGTAACAAGCAATTTTTTTGATACAATATTCTTAAACACGTATATACAAGAAAAAAAAGTGGACTTGTTATTCCAAGTCCTTCATGGGGTTTTAAATCTCCAAAAGTTGTCAAAAATTAGTTTTGTGCGGTAGACTTTGACCTTGAAAAAATATGCTTTGGCTTCACATTTAAAATTTGTTCATATCAGAGTTTGTTTTGAGGTTTCCAACGAGCTAAGGTTGAGTTCTGTAGCTTTGATAGGAAAAAACTCTGAAATACAACTTTATTTTCCGCCGGTCATTAAACAAATAGCCTATATATCAAGGGGTTTATTATTTAAAAAGAAATATATTTTTGAGGTCTAGGAAGTACACGGACATGCACCTGCACATTTTCATCAAATTAAAAATGGCGGAGCACACCGCATTTGCTGAATTAAAATGGAATGACCCATACACTCTTGAACTAAACATTCTTAACTTTTTTGTGTCATCGCGTCTTTCTACTCATTCGGGCCATACTCTTATGGGTTAAATATGAGGAAGGTCGAATTGAGTTTAGTGTACCCTCATTTGCTTAAAGAGAGAGAGAGTGAGAAACCATTTGGATAAAAGCACCCTCAGTACACCCGACCGGGATTAAACCTCGATCTCCCCGTTATCAGCAGTCTAGTATATTGCGAGAATTGCGTCTTAAACCATGCGGCCACCGAAATGGGTTATTCTTCATTAACAATTTAAAATAGGTTAAATATAAGTTATAGACAAAATTATAAGTTTTCATAATAATTATTTATAAACTTGTGATTGTAGAGCTTCGCACAATTTATCTTGTCTGGGGCGAACAGTTGACAGGCACACAAGCAGTTTACTAACATCGATCAAAACTACTTCTTTGTTTAATGTTTCTGAGAGCAGGAAATGACAGTTCGATACAAGTACGAGGCATGAAACAACAATAGAATATTAACTTTAGACAAGCCTTTCAAACTAATCCAGAATGACTCAACATTAGATTAGTTTGAATTTATTTTGAGCTGTGTCAGCAAATACATATAAGAGTTTTATCTCATTCCTAAGAAATGAAATATTTCACTTTTTAAATAGCTATTAGGAGAATTAACTCGACATTGATTTTCGGGGGCGAAATAAAATAACGTAATATCATTATGTCTATAAAGGCTGGTGAATATTTCAAGATCCATAATTGTTTTAAGTGAGTTACACCATATGATATTTCAAAGTCGAGGATAAGTTGTTAAGTTACTTTCTTTGGTTTGCATCAGCCACTAATTTGGCCAATTTATGATAGTTTTTTTTTTACCAACGACTCTGATTACTAGCTTTCAAATTAGTTGTATGGGCTACGTGGTGCAAGCGTCAAGATCGTCTCTTTTGGTTCACCGGTGATGGCGAGGTCAAAGATCGAATCTCGGTCTGGGTAAACTGAGTATGCTTTTTTCCTAAATGGTATGCCAGTCAGTCTCCTTCCACCCGGGGTTAAAATTACTAAAGTTAGTATAAACTGGGCGGGTGGCTAGTGAGACGCATTTCATAAAAAACATTTTTGTTTTTAAGTTTATCGACACATTTCGGTCTCAAAAAAAAAAAAAAAAAGCTAATATTTGATCCTTCAGTGAAATAACACTGTTTTAAGGCAATGGCTACCTAACTAAAGATATTTTTGAACTTTTTTTTGTGTGTGAATACTAATGTTCGATGTGTCAAAACTCACGAAGGACCCTGTAGAAAAAAAATGGGTGCCAAATTGATAACATTATATATTCTATCAATTTTATTTAATATATATGTGTATATAAATATATAATTATATCTAGATATTATATATATATATACATAAGTAACAGCTGCACCTCATACGACTTACTCGATGACTGTGTGAAAGTAAACCTAATAAGTAATTACTTTTTTAGTTGTCAGATAAGGTCCTTCCTACGAGTATTGGACTGCACTAATGCCCTATACACACGGGCAATGTTTTCGTACTTAAATTCAATAAATAATTTGTATTTAAATAATAATGCTGAGCATTATAAAGCAATTAGCGAATCAGCTACTACGAACTATATAGCGTGTGTTCTTCACATTGTCATTGTTATCCTAGTTTTGAGAATAGCTATTGCAAATAACAAATTCCTTACAGAAAATGTTTTGCGTATGTAACACTTGAGCGTTTTACATTTTGAAACAATCTGACATATTTAAAAATGTTAAGGTTATATCTATAAAATAAATTTAATTAAAACCATCTCCTTCAAATGATTATTTTTTAAATGCGCTAAGCTTTTGTTTGAAAATCGGGAAAATTAGTGTTTAATTTACTTATGTAAGATAATCTCTTCTGCGCCTACATTTTTAGGGTTGCTACGCACCTAGAAAAAAATGAGAACCGAGGAAACAAAGGGATTTTTTTGTCTTGATAAAACCGATAAAACACAAAGAATTTTTCAAAATCCAGTAAAAATACTGGAATATTTGTTGATATGGGACATTCAACTGAAAGTTTAAAATATTAAGTCCTTGGATGGATGGAAAAGTGAACTTAAGAATTAAGCACGCTGGTTAAAACATGTTTTCTTACCTTCTAAACAAGGCATGTGAAGTGACAGAAGATATATTTCCCCATCAATCTGTATTCATCTTGTTTTAAACATAAAATACATGACTTCACCCTGTCAATTTGATGAAAAATGAAAATATATTGCTCCTTTCTTCGATTTAAGCTGCTTAGAAAAATGGTGAGTCCTTCTTGAAAACCTGAAAAACACAGGGAGTTTGGTAGTAAGAAGATAGTGGTAATCCTGATTTTGTACCTAAACATCGCTGAAAACTTGCACTGTTTGCTTGTTTTGTTGTTAATAGCCGCCGTGATATTTGATCGTTTGCCAGGTCTTAGTTGACTTTTACCTAACTCATTACTGAATTAAGAATGAATACATTGCTAGCTTGTTTGTGGTATTAGCTAGCCAGCAATACAATCATTGTGTTTGTACATTTAGTTTCGATCTTAGCTCACCTTTTATAAATGTGGTTACACTAGTCACACACTAATCAAGACCTGAGACACAGTGACAGATAGACGTCGCAAAAAGATGTTTTTATCAAACATTTCCCAGCATGACCACACTAAAATATTGTAAACAAATTTTGCTACACATCAACATATATAAAGTAATATTTTATTTTCAGAACTGGTGAATTTCCTCATCAACAAATAGATGTAGGTTCACAAACGTTTACCTCAATTCTTATTGTATTTGAAAATCTGAACATCTTTTACAGAGAATCATTGAAATACTATGAATGCATTTAAATAACTGCTCCAAAATCTAAAATATCGCGGCTCCCCGGTTAGAAAACACTTCTTTAAAATGAGTGTATGAAGCGTTCGAGTCTTTTCTTAAATTAAATTATTGGAATGTTTGTTTTCTTGTTCTTGTATGTGCTCAGTATTTACACTATTTTATCGCGTTAATATTTAATAAACCAAGATTATCCATGCATCTTCACTTTCCTAATGTAAGGGCTATTTTTCTATGAATAAGAAAGGTAAATTATTTTTACATTTTTTACTGTGGTTGTCATTTGTCATCACATCCTTACCCCATTTCGTTCTGTGGGCCTTTCAAAAAACTATTTCCGTTTGTCTTGCGTCTCAAATACCAATGCTTCACTTTTTGTTCTAGCACGTGTTTTTTTTTGTAGGTCTCTGTAATATCATCCCGGCTAAGTACGAGTAGTAATTAACATTCAGTCGCTGACTCTTTTCCTTCAACCCGACCATAGTTTTTTATACTACACTAAGGAAGGTTTTTTATTTTTTAAATAAAAAAATATTAAAGTGAAGGATGTTTCAAACAGATGTTGATATTATTACTGCAATGAGAGCTAGCCAGATTGCTTGTCATTCTTATCGTATGCTTTAAAAGGGGTGGTTTTGGTCGATTTTCCGTTCTTGTCGTGATTAACATTAATATGCTTATATAAATCTACACATTTTGGTTAGGGGTACATACTATTGTTGAATACGATACCGCTCTCTATTTGTTTGGTACCTTAGTCCAATCGATATCACGAGTCTCTGCCTTCTTAGCTATAGGTTCCGAGGTCTATTTTGGACATAGTTGACAAATTAAACCCCTATCATTGGTGAAATTAGGGCATCTGCTTTCATACTGATGAATTGATGGGCGGAGTATCGGGTGTCTCTTTCACTCGTCCACCATATATAATATACTAATATCTTTGCAAGTCATTTCCGTGCTAGAGACTTTCTAAGCTGCGCTGTCCTATCCCAAGCCATTATCAAGCCGGGTATTCTCCAAAAGAGCGAGCAAGGGCGATCATTTTCTCGTGCTCGCTGATGTTTACTAGTGTTCTCTTGAAATGTTCACCTTCGTCCATACCCCAGAAGTTATCCTTAGAGCATGTATTTTGTTTTATTAACGTTTCTGAAGACTGGTATTCTCCAAAAGAGCGAGCAAGGGCGATCATTTTCTCGTGCTCGCTGATGTTTACTAGTGTTCTCTTGAAATGTTCACCTTCGTCCATACCCCAGAAGTTATCCTTAGAGCATGTATTTTGTTTTATTAACGTTTCTGAAGACTGGTATTCTCCAAAAGAGCGAGCAAGGGCGATCATTTTCTCGTGCTCGCTGATGTTTACTAGTGTTCTCTTGAAATGTTCACCTTCGTCCATACCCCAGAAGTTATCCTTAGAGCATGTATTTTGTTTTATTAACGTTTCTGAAGACTGGTATTCTCCAAAAGAGCGAGCAAGGGCGATCATTTTCTCGTGCTCGCTGATGTTTACTAGTGTTCTCTTGAAATGCTCACCTTGCGTCCATGCTGGAGCGAATATTATGTTCTTGTTCGCAGTTTATCCATCTTTGCAGTGAGCGAGCACTTTTGTTTAGCTGGTTGTGAATTGAATATGGCTGATCGAAATAATAAATTACTTTGTACAAATGTTGCGTTTAATGCGATACATGATTTGCTAAAAGATAAGAGAGAAGTAAACATTGGTGACTAGAAAATATATTTAAAAACAGAATAGTATATAGTTTTAAGTCGTTTTTGAAAGGACTTAACAATAGCAGAAGACCTTGGAATGATTAGAAATTTCTTACAGAATGTTTATATAAATTAATAATTCAGTTAAAAATAAATAAAGATATAAAGTGCACTGCACCACAAGCATTTAAACAACACATTAATCACCGTCCACACTAAACTAGCATTCTTGCTTTTTCCTTCATATTCCCAACCTTTTTTCAACACTAACGAGTGAATGTTTGCTCGTTCGCTAACCGGTACTCACTACTCTACCTCATTGCAACCTATCACATCTAGGGCTTCCCAATGATCTCTTCCCATTGGTTTTGCCTGTCAATACCTTGAATACGGTTCTAGATTCTTCAATTCCCTTTAGAACCCAATAAATAAGAAAACATTGTGTTTATAGTTACCAACCCTCAAAAACAAAAGTAACACTAGCATAATCCTTCAAGGTGTCTTAATTAACGGTTTTTGCACTTACTGATGCATGAGCGAATAGTTGGCGAGGGTCAGGGTAGGGTGGACTGACTGATTTGACTTCGTGGTGTGGTACTGGTACCGGGGGAAGAAGTAAAGATGAATAATTTAGTTACCTTGTTTAACGCAAACATTATTAACGGGCTATTTTAAGGATTAATTACGTGGAAGTTAGTTTAGAGGATGTAAACCCTCATTAGCGCGGAGAGAGATTTGAACAATAACTGTGGAAAACTACTCCCATTGCACCCGGGCAGAGTTGTCATTCTAACTTACCCCGTCAAAGATGACATCGTTATGGTGACCATACGTACTGGTTTGGGGCAGGACACTACTCTTTTATTTGGGGTGATGTGTTGTCCTATAGGACAGTCGGTAGTAGACCCATAGGTCTTGGGTTTTAACCAAATCTTTCCAAAAGTACTTCTTTTTGTAGTTAAAGAAAAAAAAAAGTTCGAATTGAACAACGCTAGCACAAGGAACATCACCCTTGAATTTTAATTTTGAGGAATTTTATTCATAAGTTTTATTTTACAAAAGTTATGTACACGTTCATTGATAATTTACAGCTCCTTTCTAATATGTGTATAAATTCACATGAAAAGGGAAAATAGTAGGCCTACCTATGCTTAACTATTTTGTTAAATACTTCTTCAAAAATGTTTCTTGATATTATCTATTTTTTTGAAAAAGTTTTTTTTCTTTTAATTCTACGTATATTTTTTTTAGCGGGTTAACGCTTAATGCTACATCTTATTAGAAACCTTTGTACTGAAGTATTGTTTTGAAGTGATTTGCAACTAACTTCCTAAATTTATTTATGATCAATAATAAGTTAAAATTAAAATTTGTTTGTGTGTTTCATCGAACAGTATTTTATTAATCAATTTTCCTTGGAATTGACAATGAAACTAATATTCTTTTAGGTATTATTTGACTTTATTTAGCCTTGTTACCTTGAAGTATCAATGAAAAGTAAGTATTATTAAATAGTTTTGTGTTTACACGTTTTCTCTCTCTTTCTGCCTCTAGCTACTCTATTCTCCTCCCCCCCCCTTTAAAAAAAATCTCAACATATACATAGGTTACTATATAAACAGACTTCTTTTTGATTTTTTTTATCAATTTTTTAATATAAAATATGGTCACTATAGACACATAGTGCAATAATATTTTAACAGTGCGACTACCTGTGAACAATTAAACGGGGAGTAACCCTTGAGATGGCTACTCTTCATTAAGGTTTATTTGAACAAGAGATTCCACAAAGCTTCATTTGATAAATAAAAACACCTTGGTTTTATGAATGGGCATTTAAAACATTTCTTTCGTTGTTTTTCAAACTCTTGACTTCCCAATTTATCTTTACATTTAATTAGCATCTAAATAGTAATGTGATCATTAAATTCTGCATATATTTACATTTGGAATATACCTAATGCTTTTCTTTTAATTTGTTTTCACAGTATTTAGACACGCAATATTTAATAAGGAGGCTGCATAGATTTTGGGGAAATGCTCAAGATTAAAATACTAAGGAAAATCGAATGATAATTAGTATACTTTTATAATGTAAACATAAACAAGTTGCATAAAAATCACAAAACAAAATAAAAATAATATAATAATTGTTTAGTGTGTTTAGCGCCGATCGGACGATGAATTGATTTTAAATTAAAATTGACTGGAGGCAGAGGGATAAAGAATTTACACAGTTCACCTTTTAGGAAGGGTATTTTTGAAAATACAAACACATTTTTTCGCCCAAAATTCACAAAATTCTACAATTTTACTCATTGTTATTTAATAGATATTTATAATATTTTTCAAAAGTGACAGCTGTAGCTATCATGACTTGACGTATGAATACGTAACTTTTCTAGCTGTCAAATTATGCCTCTTTCCATGAAAATTGGACTGTAGGTAATTTATGGTGTCATTTTTCAGGGGCTACAGGTGGATCGCACCTTCCACGATCCAAAAAAGACTTAAATAATAACGTAAGTCAGCCCATTTGGTTTATAATATAATCCAACACAAAATTTAATACAAGAAAATGTTGCTAGGATAGGGAAAGTTTGCGAAAGCTGCAGTCATTTGTTAATTTGTGTAAATTTGTCTCTCGTCAAACTTTGGCAACTTATGTTTAACGTAGTCTTATGTATTAATTTAACTATGCTGTGAAGTTATTAATTTCGATCCGCAACGTACATCTCCTTTCCAAATCGTGCTGAGGTGTCAGGTTTTTGGCCAACCCTTGAACCGCGACGCGTGATTGTTTCTCTTTGCATGACCGCCGCGCCGCCTGTTTGCGATACACGTTTGTACATTATTAGCATTGTCACACACGATTACTCTGGAATTGTCTGTAACTTTGTTTACTAGCCACTCTACTCTCCGAGTCTGTCTTTAATGCTAAGCTAAGGCTCCCGGGTAATATTTATGGAGTACTGATGTTATCCTAATCCACCCGCACTTGTGGGAAGGGAGGGTGAGAAACAATGTAGGAAAACCACCTCTGTACACACAGCCTGAATTTGATCTCATACCTCCCTAAACCTGACAAGTCGATACCGATACCTTGGTACACGTAATCACCGTTACAGTTTTCATTTTTTGAAAATCTCAAATAATCCACATTGGCGGACACACGGACAAACTTAGTCTTGTACTGTCTGGTTTGCCGTTAACAGGGAGGTCAGGGTTCTTATCCTTATGGTATGGATGTATTAGGTTTTTTGTCCAAAAACTGTTCTACCTTCTCTTCAAACAAATGCTTATATAATTCCTATAAAATGTCTTCCTTCCTCATGCCTATTCCGTTAGTGTAAATTTTCTCATAGCTCTAAAGTTTAGTAAGACATGTTGCACATAAAAAAATAAACAAAACAAAAATCTCATATTAAAACTAAAATTTCTTATCTTCAGTTTTCCCTTATCTGCAAGTCGATAGTGTGTGGACCCAACGCCTATAAATGTGTCTGTGATGTGAAAGTGGTTCTGTGTAAGGCTTGACGTGTTTATTACCTCCGTGCTTGTTTTTGTGACTGATGACTCGAGTGAGTGTTTCCTCGTGAAGCCAGGTGTGTTTAGACTAGGGGTGGGCGATGAAGACAACGAGATTAACAAGAACTTGAAGATTTTTATTTATCACCTATTCTAACTAGTTGTTCAGGTAATACACAGTTTAAGAATCACCTTTACTTCAAGACCGCCAAAGAAGGACCTTACATTGATACCATCTTTCAAAGGTGACGGTTTTGTTTGTGCACCACGTTTTATTACCAAGTCATGAAGCTATTAGCTTATTCACCCAAATTAACTAGGGATGAGGATGGTATCATATACTACACCCCTGGCAAGCCACACAAGAAGAGACTGACACTTCTGTCCTTTTTTCCACTGGGGCGGGTAGAAACTAATCATTAGCTTGGTATATAAGTCCATGAAAGTATATCTAGCAAAGATTTAATATAACTTATATATATATATATATATATATATATATATATATATATATATATATATATATATATATATATATATAAAATAACGATACGACTATGCTTAATTTATTTTTTTAGCAACACAGGCGTCTAAAGCTGGATCTCCATGGAAAAATAATTGCCTGTTAAAAAAGTTACAACTATTTTCACGTACTGAGACATCATATTGTGTGTTCTGCAACTGTCACTTTTGAAATATTATGCCAATTTTTAAAGTTCTAGTATATAATAATTAGTCATCGTTTGTCAATGTTGGCCACCATACATTTATTTTATTTATGTTACATTATTATTATTATTATTATTATTAGCACCGCGTCTTACTACGCGTTCGGGTTATACGCACTTACGCTAATGTGTAATGGTTTGGTGATTTGTAGATGAAATGAAGGACCTACAGTTTAACGTGGAATCCGAACCACGGTGGAGGCCTGGCATTCCCTACATATTTATGTTACAAAATATGGTTCCACCCATAGTGATCCGAATTTATGTATATAGCGTTAAATGCTTGTATGCAAAATGTCATCACGCGATTAATATTGGTGTTACTCGGAAGATTTGCTCCGGTGGTTAGTGTGCCGGATTGTGTGAGTTGAGAAGTTGGTATTCAATTCCGGCCGGATGCACTCTTAAAGTTTCTTATTCTTCCCACAAAACGAAACGCCAGTGAAGTTCTTTTAACTTATCCCCATGCTGTCAACCTTGGATAAAACCGTTTGTTGAAAGAAGCGCTGATTGTATGAGTATCCTTGATTAGCCATTGCTTTTAGAGGCTGGAACTGTTCTCACATTTTACTTGAAATTATTCTCCTGCGTCGAATAAAGTCCACTTTTCATAAGAAGGTCCCTTACCTGACGGCAAGTAAATAAACTTGATCTACTTTCATGTATCCAGACGTCAGGTTATGTGATCAGCAGCTGTCACTGTTGATAGATATCATCAATTCCTATAAAAAACATTAATCATATATTATTCTTTAAATTGCAAAATGACACCTGGATACTGGAATGAAACCCGGGATCTTTGGCTTAGTGCGCCAATGCTCTGAACCACTGAGCTATCCAGGAACCGTCTCGTGCTCAGGGACATTCCTCACTCATATTTTAAGGCAGAGTCTGTGATGAATGTGCGGAAAATCGTAGGCTACAAATGTGTGATCAATTAAGATCATGAGCTATCAGAAAACGCAGCCATCATCGACTCTGTAGTGTGCTTGTAGCTGCCAGTAGTACAACGACAACTGTACGAAAGCGCATATCTTGATGGATTAAATAGCTAAACTGTTATATCTGATAGGTGACCTGGCGTTCTAGGGTTGAGGTGTCGGACTTCTGTGCTGGGGGTCCGGGGTTCAATCCTAGGTTCCGTCACAGATTTATCTGATTGCCAAACCCTTCCTTCATCTCTGACAAGATGTGTCTTAATCACAACTTGTGAATGTAAGGAATGCCAGGTCTCCACCGTGGTTCGGATCTCACGTTAAACTGAAGGTACTTCATTTCATCTCACAATCACCCTACCATTACACATTAGCGTAAGTGCGTGTAACCTGAACGGATAGTAAGACGCGGTGCTAATAATAATAATAATAATAATAATAATAATAATTACACATTAGCGTAAGTGCGTGTAACCTGAACGGATAGTAAGACTTGGTGCTAATAATAACAATAATAATAATAATAATAATAATAAATAAAAATGTCATATTTGATGATTACGGTTATTTCCGCATCTAAATATCACACGGTACTATTCTTGGATAGCCCAGTGGTAGAGCATTGGCATACTAAGTTAAAGGTCCTGGTTTCGATTCCTTTGTCATGATGTCATTTATCAATTCAAACACTATATTTAGATGCGTCTATAACCGTAATTATCAAATATAATAGCATTTATATTTAATCCATTACTAATCATATGGTAACATCTTCTCAATGTTGGCCGCAAAAAAATAAAATAAAAATCTTCATAAATATCTTAAATAAAATATCTTCACAATGAGAGCTAGCCATACCAAGGAAGCGACAGACTTAAGATTGAACAACCTCCTATATGCGGGTACCCACATAGCAAGCTTTTGACTGTGCAAAACATTTTTAATTTTCTTCCGACCTCAAAATATATTCACTTTTACTGTAAACAATTTGTTTGTTTTTTTGTTATAGGTGAGTAACTCATTCTCCGACTTTCATGTATGTGAACTTTGCTATCGAAAATCATCCATGGTGAGTCAGCGCCAACTATATTTTCTGTTAGTATCCAAACTGTAAATATGGATTTTTTTTTTGCAAGCGTGCTGGTAGGCGGGAAAACCTTGATAGATATGTTGTGTCCGTCTGTCTTTCTTTGATTTGATTAGGAGGGACACAAAGACTTTCTATAGCAACGATAAATGTTGGGATGCGAAGAAAGATTATGGGGAAGACATAATTAAGGGCTAGAAGTTGAGTAAAAGGTGAAGGGGGAATAAGAGATGGTTAATAAAAGCGGTTAGATAAAAGAAGTTGAATTAGGCCTACTATGACAAAGAGTTACTTTATTTCTCATAGCATGTCACGTCTATTAAAAATAAACCTTTAAATACTAAACCTAATTCTTTATTAAATGTTTTGGGTAGAGTTGGTTGTGCGCTATGCTTGAGAGATTGGCCAGAGAGAGCGGTAAACTTGACTTTTATTTTACACAATACATGGTTTTATCTTATTTAGGTGAACACTTGTGTGGGTGGGTCCACGGTGATTGCAAGTTGGGAAAACCTGGAAAAGATTGGAAATTTGATTTTAAAAAGAACTGTGGGAAAATCAGGTATTTCAAATATTTGTCTAAAATAAACCCGTTAATTTTGCACTTATAAACATTTGAATTTTTTTTATTTATAATTTTGAAAAAGTTCATTGTTTGGATATGACATAATGCTTTAGTACTTGTATGTATAGGTTTTTAAAATTCACCACTATCCAATTATTTTACTTTAAAATCCACTTTTCCTATAATGTTCCATTAAGTTAGCGAGTTTAAGCTATGACTATTAGTGAGCAAAATGACAATATAGCATACTAATAAAATATATTTGTTAAAGCTTTATCATTTATCATTGTGTGATCTAAATTCTGATTCATTGATCAGCTTAAATATATGTTTTTAATGTACCTTGCTGGAAAATTGGGTTCGACTCTGAGATTGGACTACTACAAGGCCTAGAATAATGCCAGGCGGTGTTAAAACTGCAACTCATCCTTTAATTGGCATTCAATCTAAACGACCTCAGATCCTAACATGTGACATCCAAGGACTCAGCCCGCCTCAAGGTCATGTAAGGTAGTCACACCGCTGCCAACTCGTCCTTGTCATGGTAATGAGTCGCCATCAATCTCATTATTGGGTGGTTCTAGTTTATATAGACGTGATGTGCTTGGTATGGCATTACTTTCATATATTCATACGTCATGTTATGTGATACGTAGGTCTGGTCTCTTTTTATATATAGCATTAATACCGATAACATAATTACTAAAAATATGGTAAAATTATATAAATGGTGACCGCAAAATAAATGTATTTTCTTAAACAACCTTTCTACCGTGTTTAAAGTAAAGCTAGTAAAATCCCTCCCCCTCCACCTCTCTCCCACCGCTCCCAACGCAACCCTCTACAGATTAGTTGTAGTGCCTCACCAGGAATATGTATTGTACAACCATGCACGCAAAGAGGATACAAAGTTCATGGTCTACATTATATTCTCACACCGACAGATGTTTGTTGAAAACATTTAGGTACATTTATAAAATATCGATAGTATATAAAAAGACATCAAAATGCCTAAACATGATTTTAAATTGCTTGAAAATTCCTAAGAAATAAACGCAATTCAAGAAATATTACCTTAAATACCAAAATGGTAAAAAAAAAAAAGATCAAAAATGATCTATAAACTATACATATCTGCAAGCAGGGAGTTGTTGAATAGAATTGTGTGGGCTTACGAGCAATGTGTGTGATGAAAAAAAAACAAACAAAAAAACATGTCATTAAAATCCGGGCCCTGTTCATGAAATTTGTTTTAAACTCCCTTCATCCTATTTTAATGTATATTTATTTCACCTTTGAAATAAACATCATGAATGAATTACAAAATAAAATCATTCAAAAGTTAATTTGATATTTAATTATTTAAAATATAGATTTGTAATACAAAGATATTTTCAAAACAGTGATGAAGTCTATAATGCACCTATGTTTGCCACGCTCTTCAAATCAAGTTTATTCTGGGACGTAATAATAACACATTAATTAATATATTTTCCTGCCATTTATAAATAATTGCATTATTTAAGTGTAAGGTTTTTTTTACTACTGCCTCAGTAGTAAACTTAAATATTTAATCCAAGTAAAGCAGAACGAAGCCGTTCAAATTTAAGAAAATTTTCGATAAAGGGACCAATGCATCCTTTTCGGGACGGATCCCCATCCTCCTAGAACAGGATCAAACACGCTATCGAACATTTGTTTGTATGAGAATTTAAGCTTATAGCGATTGTAAATACATCTTAAAACTTCACATCGTCCTTGAAGCGCCAACTCTATTTTTTCACTGTAGTAGCAGCTACTAGGCCTCAAAATCAGTAGTCAAATGTGGCATCATAGTAGCCATGAATTTAAGTAGCCGATACTTACTCGGCACATTGTGGAACAGTTGGGGAACAGTTGACTAACAATGTTTCCTGGTAAATTTTTCCTAGTGCGTACCAGGCTCAAGAATGCACCTTCTAGAAACAGGTCTATATCAACTCATCACCTAGCTTAATCTAGGATAACACATTTAACTTCAAAAAAGGCGCCTTAACCCATCACCGGATCTTAATATTTGGGTATTGGGCAAAATTACACACAAATAAACTTCTTGGCAACTCCTGGGTTCGAAGCAGATCCTTTCATACCCATTTTGTCCTTCCTACTTACTCGCTAAGGATAGCCTATTGGTGATACTTTGATGCGTTTCGTAGACATTGATAGATATAAATAAACTATTGAAATGAGTGATATAAACACTACTTTAATGAGTTGATATTCGTTATTAGTATCTTGATTGAATCGACGCATCTCGGCAATATTTACAAGAAAAGTGTATTTCTATGGTACCCCAACACTTTTGTTCAATTTACGTAATGCTGAAGTGGAAGTGTGGATTTTAAGGACCCAAGCTTGAGTACTTACTGAATAATACACCTTTTGTAATGGAACAAGTTTTATGGTGTTAAGAAGGTAAAGGGATGTTGTGGTGGATTGACGTGATGTGTTTGCTAGATGCGAACAGCTTACTCATCAATCAGTCATGCTTCATGAACATTATTTCTTCGCGAACTAGTTAATTTTCTGTTTGGTCGTTTGTGCACACTTAGGGCCGTGATAATGGAGAAACTTCTACACCCTCGAGGATTTTTTTTTTCTTTGACGAGCTAAGCTTAATATCTTGCGTCGCCGCTAGTGTGTTCTGGGACTGATAAGCTGTTTAGCTAAAATGTTTACTGGGGTAATCTAATTTTTTCATTAGTGTACCTTTTTTTTTATTATCCTTGTCATACATATTTGCTCTTGTAGCTTGCGGTTTCTACGTGAGGATGTAATTTTTGTTTATCGTCATTAGCCCATATAAATAAAGTGGATTTTTTGCAACCACTTAAACTCCCATTCAGTTGATTCAACTTTTTGTTCCTTCATTTTTGAGTTCAGAATGAAATTGTTTTGATAATAAAAAATATATTTTTATTTGGAATCAATATTGAAACGAAAGTAACCCGTAATGGTGTTCGCATGGTCCAAGATGTTAGGTTAGTAATATACTGGTTTGCAGTCACATAGGGGAGCAAATTTAAGTGATTCTCACCTAAAATGAGCCATGACTGAAGTTTTGCTATCCCTTATATTCGTCGAATGCTGGTGCATTAAGTACAAGCTACCCTCTCCATCCCTGCCTTTCATCAAAATAAGTTGTTGTATCCTTTATGTAGAATGCGTCACTAATTATAATACAAAATAAACAAGTGCGTAAAATAACAATTTGACAGGATGATTTGTCCAGTAAATCCGAGTTTCAAGTTAATTGGTGAAGGTTACATCGATCTTGTTCGTATATTTATAAAATTGACGTTTCTGATCACAATAGGAATAACCTTTAAGAATAGCTGTATAGTTATCGGACATAAACAAATAAACATCTTATCTTATAGCTTTTAAAATTGACACACTATGATAGACTATGGCAATCTATAGATAAATAATGTATGCCTACACTGTGGGATGTAAATGTCCTTTAAATCACCCCTTAAAATACACATTAGGGAATAACGAAACAATATTTTTAATTTTGAAAACAGATTGGATACATTATTTTAAATTTCTAAAATAGATGGGTGTAACGGTTGAAAGCCATCTGTGACGAACTGATGGGAGGTGAGAATTGAGACCTGCCGTCAAATGAACGGACCCTATACCATATGTGGCCCCCAATCTAACATCACCTAACCTACCTCATATTTTCTTAATTCCATTTTTTAATTTATGTGTGTTAACATAAAATAATAAAACGTCTAATTAAAAAGCCCTGCCAAAACACACATACACACACATTTTTTCCTTCCAAAACCTATTTTTGGAATCGGTTGCATTTGGCTCCTGCTCTTGAATACCCTGGGTCGCAGTGGGCCCAGCTCTGCAAATGGCCGGGTCGTGGTGGGTACAAACGGGTCGAAGCTGTCACATACCGGGTGTAACTTGTTTTTGATGTTTACAAAATTTTAAATGTTTACCTTTTTTTTTTTACTTTTCATAGATTTTTACGTTCTCACACATATTTTACGTTATATGTGCCCCTGAACTCAAAAAGTGGATCTTAAAATCTCTCCCCGCCTCCTCCTTAAATATCACTCTTAACCTGGAGCTATATAGTTGACTGATTCAATGGATTTCGTCACACTTGTTATTTAAAGTTATATGACATACATCGAAGCGAAATAGGGATTTTAATTAATCTCTAAATTATTTAGGCTATAGCTTACTGACGATGTTTTGAATTCATTTAAGAAAGGTTTTACGATTTGTTCAAATGGGTATCTATCAAGGTTTATATATAAAACACTTTTTAATGTTTTTAATATTGTTAGTGTTAGTTGATTTTTGAACATTTATTTTCTAACTTAAATAGATGATTTTAAATATTATTTATTTTATGTATTGAAGGCTTTAAATGCAATTATTGTTTTATTTGTTTGATCGAAGCGTGCACCAACTTTGAAGGGCAATATTTGTCATTTAATGTACAATATTTTGGTGTCTCAAGAATTGAAAGGTTTCTAAAATATTTTTTTTTAGTTTAAAAAAACAAGTTTATGAGTTTTGACATGAATTTGGGCCAGCGGGATTTATCGTATCCCCACGGCTGTTGAGGTAACATAATATTAATATAGAGTTACCCGTAAATTGAAAAATTACACCTGGACATGGAACTCCAACCAATAACCCTTGTCTTAGTGAGCCAACGCTATACCAATGAGCTATTCGGGGGTAAGTACCTTGCTTAGGGTCATTCTTCACTCATAATTTAAGGCAGAATCTGTGATGGACGTGTGGAAATCACTAGCTACCAATTGAGGTAACAGTGATATCACAGCTACCGGCGACTCGGGGGTCCCAGGCTAGATTCCCTTGTCCAGATGTCACTATCCAGATTACGAATATGATCCTTGATGCGACAATATCCTTAACCTGAAGATAATTTCGCTCTCCCTAGATTCGCTAATCATGTACACTCGGTTTACTCTGAAAGGTTGCAAGCTTGCCCTGGACGGTTCCACTATGGCGGTTTACATCAATTTAAGACTGACTCACTTCGGTGGCCGCATAGTCTGAGGCGCTACTCTCATAGTAGACTGGACTGCCGATGATGGGGGATCGAGGTTCGAACCTATGT
Source organism: Timema cristinae (assembly GCA_039000515.1). Taxonomy (NCBI): domain Eukaryota; kingdom Metazoa; phylum Arthropoda; class Insecta; order Phasmatodea; family Timematidae; genus Timema; species Timema cristinae. The sequence continues at coordinate 34,741,910 of JBCFYV010000935.1, read as the reverse complement.
CGGGTGTGTTAAGGGTGGATTTTCCAAAATGGTCCTCCATGCAAATGTGGGTACACTTCCTTTAAATAAAACCTTATTAATCCCAAAACTACTAGCGTAATTAGTACATAAGCGTATTGCCCGAACGGGTAGTAAGACATGGTCCAGAAATAGATAAATAAAGATTGTACCTTTCAGGTAAGACTGAGTGTACATTATGCAAGTTTTCTCTAATACATTAGTATAATTCAGGGTACTCTATAATATTCTAAAGTAAATAATTCATATTGCTTAGGTTTTGCTTTCTCACAAACTTATAAAAGTTGTGTTATTGACTAAAAAAAAAGGTTGTAAATTTATTCAATGCCTGTGGAATCGTGTGTCGAGAAAGTAAGAAAGATAAAGGATTGTGAAAATATCTAGAAAACTTTCCAAGCAATTGAATAAATTGGCGTTAGGTTTTAGTGTGGCCCTTCCCGCCTCAGTTATTACGGGATCTCTTTCCTCCTAGAGTCTCCGGGGTGCCATCTTCTCGCGAACCTCCTGGCAAACCGACCGACCGTTTGAAAACACACACACACAGAATTGTATTCGGAACCTCTTCCCCTTCACACCCCGAAGAAGAGGGCGGTGGGGATGGTCGACCATTGAACGTTGCCGGGAGAAATAAGACTATACGGATGCATATGGGGTGCGTGGGTGAAGGCTATGAATATATCGTGCGTATATGACGTCATCAGATCTCTGATGTGTGCCTCGACTTCTTTTTACGAGATCTAGCACGTCCGGCTAAACGACCTGTTGAATTGTCGCCATCTGGTTTTTTACTATCGGTTTTTTCTTCATCTTCACCCCTTTTATTTTTTAAAGTATAGTATAGCTACTGTCTAAACCACAGTATGTTTGTATTTTCAAAATATGGCATTTTCATTGAGTCGTAAGGTTTGACTATGTAGTATCGGTTCCGATGATTTCATATAGTCAAGTTTTAACTTCACAATATGTTTGCGTTTCTAAATACTATATTTTATCCATCTGTAAAGAGGCTATTTATACCTACGAAAATGTGATTTAAAATCGGTCTTTTCCGCCAGTCGAAAGATTAGGGTGGGACGGTAGGGATTGCGAGCTAAGGACAGTATTTTTGCTGTTTTTATAGTAAAATCCTTTTCGTCAAAATAAATAAAATATGTTTTTATTAGAAACAATGAGTTTAATTTTATACACACGGGAATCTCAAAAGTTCTTGGATTGGTCAGATAATTGTTCGATATTAGATGAGAAACAAAAATCCTGTTTTAAAACAAAGTTTTTATCTGTGGGGACGCTCCAATTTTAAAATTATGTACATTTCGTTGTCGAACAGTTTTTATTATTTGTCGAACAAATCAGTTTATTTGATGTTGGTTTTGTTCATACCAGTGGGTAAGCCACCTATATATCAAATTGTGTTGTGTCTCTATGCATTATACCAATAGAAACTTCACTGTTCACCTATTAGTATTCTTATTTAATTTTTCGTAGACAAAAACTGCTCTTCGAATGGGTTCTATTTCTACTCCATCTAATGCCAGAATAGTTGTTTTTTCATGTGCTTGTGTTTTCTATTATATAATTTATATTATAACTTATGGGAGCAAATGATTGTTTCTATCAGGCTGACTCGTTAAATTAGTTTGAAGCGACTGAACTCACTAATCCATCCTGTGAAAAGGTTTTGGCTTTTAGATTACCACACAATGTAGAGACAAGATTACCTTACCCACAAGCTACATCTAGATTCGTCATAACTAGTTTTGACTAGTTAAATCCATGGGGCACAGCTAATCACTCAATATGGTAACTCAAAAACAACCATATCCTGGATTGATTTCACCCATATATTGTGAAAGTGAATTAGAAAAATTATTGAATTACTTTTCTCTATTGATCTTTTTATAATTAAGATATGCTAGATTTGTTTTGTTGTTGTTGTGTTGGTCATTTATAATTATTATTAAGTAATCTAGAAATAAAATATAAATTCATTATTTACATTGCTTTTACAAAAAGTTAAAGGACCGATAGTAAAATGACCAAAATCGCCATACGTAGGCTTAAGCAATTTCACTTTGTTCACTTCTTTGTTAGTGCGTTAACACAAGGGCTATGAACTATATAATATAATTTTAAGAGTAGTGATAATGAGGATACCATGGATAAATTTCACCCACATTAGCATGGAGAGAGGATGGGAAATCTACAGTGAAAAACTGCCCTAGCGCTCCCTTCTCTCCATCACCAATCCAGCACGATCAATCACTTATGAACGGAACTATACTAAACAGTGCAACCATTCCCTTAGTAGAGTGAACACATAATGGAATCCGTGTGTGGAACAGTTGCGTCGTATGCAGAGTCCAATGATGGCCGACCTCAATGCGGCACGGTAGCGGGAGGAACAAGGCATTCTATTGGCAGCAACATTCCTGCTCGCCTTGATTACATTGTCCTCTGATACCCTCTTTGGTGCTTGGGGAGACGTGCCATGCGATGCATGACAATGGGGGCCAGTTCCCAAATGTGATCATTGCAATAGCCTAAGTGCTCGGTACTTTTCAGGGGATCCCAGCTCGAGGGGTGGAAACAATTGGGTCTGGCTTTAAAAACATTTCATTTAATTTATTTGAGCTATTTATCGTGCACTTTATGAACCGACTGATTATATAAGCACAGTACTTATAAACTAACTTCAATCTAGAACAGACACAACATCAAGCCCCCGGCCGTTAATTCATCACTGTGAAAGGGCAAACTCACATCTTTAAACGGGAAATTTAATTACGAACTTTGTGATATTTTATGACAATAGTTGATCAGAAAATAGATTATATTTAAGTGCCTTTATTCAGAGGAGTGATACGAAAGTATCAAACTAGGTTTACTAGTTTTATTGAACATAATATAGAGATTGTCTGCAGGTCGCACCAACTGAGCTCTATTTTTAGTACGCTTTAGGGTTTGGCCAGACTGACAAGCGTGCGAGCGACTGGGTGGCCAAACTAGCGAGCGAGCACGCGCGTAATTAGCATCCTAGTTCATTAGAGAAGATGTCTCTGTCAAAGACACTTGGTACATCTCTGCTCCTCGAAAAGTCTTACAACAAATATTGTGTATTTATAAAAAAAGAAAAAAAGTAGGAGTGCATTCAATTATGCATTGAGAAATGTGTGTGGGAGTTCCACCATCTATACAGACAGCTGAGAAGTTACCCTGATAGGTTTTTTGAGTACATGCGGATGTGAGTGCAAACGTTTGATTCGGTAACATTGCAAATATTTTTTATTGTACTGAAGTGTTTTAAAATCAGATTAGCCGCACCAGTGGTGGAATGGTGCGTTGCTGTTGATTGGGCGGCAAAGGTTCAAATCTTGGCTCGGTGAACTGAATGTGATTTTTACAACTTATTTATTGTTGTGGTTTTTCATAATTTTCCCAACTAATGATGATTCTTATTTGTTAAGACCTACTTTGATAATATTGAAGTATTTTAACATGTCAATTTTATACACACACACACACACACACACACACACACACACACACATATATATATATATATATATAGGTATGGTTTATGATCTTAACAATTAAATTAGTAGCAAGTAGCAAGTGTAGTAGTTAGTAGCAAGTGTGTTAAGCCTATCGATAATAATAAAATATCAAAATGTGAAGTGTCTCTAGCATTCAATGAACAAACATACAATAATATTGCCTAGCGCCTGTAAAATAGACTGTACCGGCTCGAATGTGCGCTCTTGAAAGATAGAACTATTTATATTTTTCACGCGCGCGCCGGTACAGTCTAGTTTACAGGCGCTAGGCAATATTATTGTATGTTTGTTCATTGAATGCTAGGAACACTTCTCATTTTGACATTTTATTATTATCGATAGGCTTAACACACTTGCTACTAACGGCCTAATTTAATTGTTAAGATCATAAACCATACCTATATATATATATATATATATATATATAAACTGATATGTTAAAATACTTCAATATTATCAAAGTAGGTATTTACAAATAAGAATCGCCGTTAGCACGGATTGAGGATGGGAAAACCACAACAATAAATCACTTGTCAAAAACCACCCATAGTTCACCTAGCCAAGATTCGAACCTTTTCCTCCTCGTCAACAACTATCGAGAGCGATCTGCTAATCACTCGCTCGCTAGCCAGTTTGGCTACCCAGTCGCTCTCTTGTCAGTCTGGCCGGACACTCAGTGCCAGTGGCAATAGTAGCCGACCTATGTTATTTAATTTTAGGAAACAGGTTGGAGTGGATGAATCTGTTTTAGGTGTACTAGCACTCGCCTACAGGGAAGTTGTAAAACGTTTAATAGAATAAATACTCTTCAGTCACCCAACCACTATTTGAATTCCGACTTTCCGAACCTGATAGCCGAGCTAACTCTCCATATTGTGCCGATATAATATGTTTAGTCATTTTCTTTCGGAACACAATGAATAATTTCTAAAAATATTAAAGATTACCTTTAATTAAAAACTAAGTATAGTTGTATTTTTTTTAAAATTTGTTTAGAAACATCCTGTAAAAGCTTAAGCTTGCTTGCCATTTATCTACGTTTTTAGTTATTAATTTGTTAAAATTGTTTGGTTACGTAAACATTTAAACGAACCAGAGGTCGTCTACCAAATGCACTCTAATAATATTAATAACTGTGAGTTGTTCACATTATGATCTATTAGCAGAGTTATTGACGATTTCATCAAGGCATTCTTCTAAAGTTTGATTTAGTTAGAGAACAAACTTTTTTAACAGTTAAAACATTTAATACAGTTTTCATATACTTTTTCATCATATCTTGTGATCTGAAACTGCACTTTTGATCATTAATATTAACACCAACTAAAAAGTAATACCAGTACTAATAATCTAGTAATATATATAGCACCGCGTCCAACTACCTGTTCAGGTTATACACATATGTACTAATTACCTAATGAGTTAGGGATGAGGAAGGTTGGATTTAGAGAAAATGTACCCGTATTCACGTGGAGGTAAAGTGGAAAACCATTTTGGAAATACCTTCCTCAATACAAAATTAAAATTAATGTTGAGCGCAAAAAAAAAAGTTTGTCCATAGTGTTTTTTTCTAACAAAATCTTAGCATGTTATTTATCTTCATATCTTTGGAATCCTAGAGCGTTGATAATCTTTTCAGTAAAGTAGGGGATATCGGGTCAAAACTAGTTTTTTTTTGTACACCGCGTTTTACAACATGTTTGGTTTGTCCGCATATTTTTTACTAGTGGGATATATGGGGAAGATACAATTTTAGAATAAATGTATCCGCATTTGCTTTGAGAATTGGAAAATCATTTAAGGACAAATCCAGTACACCCTACCCTAATTTTAACTCCGATCCTCCCGTCGTCGTAAATACACTGTTTTAAGAGATTGACACCTTAAACCATGTGACCAATAAAGTGGGTATTCAAACTACAACTAATCCACTAATAATGTACTACTTTATAATTTAAAACATTTCAAACATTCTTGGAAATCATCACTGAAGTAAATGTCAAAAATACATGCTCTCTTAGAAACCACACACACAGTCCCTGGCTATTATTTCATAAGTCAACAGCCCGAAGGTTGGTTTGATGAGATCTTTATCCATCCGACGCTGACAGCTGACAGTTTTAAAAAGTTACCAGACCAAATTACGTGTCCTTACGCCGAACCAGATGATCTGCAAAAACATGTTTTTAGCAGCTGCCACTTTAGACAGTCAAAAGTTAGGTATACACCTAAATGTTGACTGTCAGAAGTCAGCCGTGAGCTGTGAGTCAGCACTAAAGAAGCCACGGGACTACTGTACTCAGCCCTGCGGCTGGTTAGTGTTGCCTGCATCATCTTGTAGAAATACTATGTACTAGGGTAGTTCAGAAAGTGTGGTGGTTGGTTCCCCGTTGCCTACCACATTGAATTTCTATGAGTGAGAGCAAAAGGGTCTACTACCAATTTTGCCGGAAAAGGTATTTTCACATACCTTTCAGGAGTCTCTTACATGCCACAATCGACATGGGGCCGACGGGTCTACTACACTTCCGTAGGAAGTTGTGCTACGGATTTTTATCGCTCAAGAAAAATCCGCCGACCTTGGCTTGGTTTGATCTCACGAACATCGGATTCTGAGGCGAGCACTTGACCCCAATACCACCTAGGTTGACATTTCATAACTAATTAAAGAAAAATCTCAATTTCACCATTAATCAATTGTTCGGCTATCGGGAATCGAACCCGGGACATACAACTTGGTAAAAGGACTCGAACTTGTTGCTTAATTCTTTCTGAAATTGTAAATGTGCTAACATATGTTATAATCAGCTGTTTTATGTTTGCTTTGCAAAGCATCATGGGTCAACATACAGTTTTAATAGCTGTGCCACTCGAGCAGCTTCTGCTTTCTATTTTCGGTGAGCGTGTGAATCAAGCAATATGTAATCGGAATCGCTTTTATCGTAGTTTTACATTTAAAAAGTCCTCGGTCCCGGCACAGATTTATCTGATTTCCAAACCCTTCCTTCACCTCTGACAAGACATCTTGTGAATGTGAGGAATGCCAGGCCTCCACCGTGGTTCGGATTCCACGTTAAACTGTAGGTCCTTCATTTCATCTCATAATCACCCTACCATTACACATTAGCGTAAGAGCGTATAACCCGTACGGGTAGTAAGACGCGGTGCTAATAATAATAATAATAATAATAATAATAATAATAATAATAATCATTTAAAAAGTATATTCTGTAAATGATGTAACTTTTAATACACAGCTTCTTCTTCGCTCTCTTGCTTTAGGCCCTATATAGAATTTATATCTATTTTATATACTATGTACTATCTAATGTAGATGAAGGTTGAGACATGTTTTAGGCCAATTTTTATTTTTGGACAAAATAAATAAAGTCGTGCTTCACACATACGTTTAGTTTAATTGTCCACGCATAGTAACTTCAACATTTCTTGGGGTCAGATTCTTGGTTTAGGAGGCATTAATCCTAGCTACTAGTCGTTTGAAGTTCTGGGTTCAATTCCCGGGGTAACATAGATATTTTACTTGAAGGGTAATTGTTTCTATGGTTGCCACTTGCCATAGTCTAGATAATTAGGCTCAAGTTAGGTTTAAAACTTCTACTGGCATCACAAGATGGTGATGATCATCATCATCGGCTTAATTCAGCGCGCCTACATGGTGACCCAACCTCAGAAGACGGTTACATACCTGTCACTGCCAGTAGAAACCAGGAATGTCTGGCCGACAAACCCAAGTGCCACACGCTTAAAAAAAAAGTTCTTTGTATATCTGTCATGGAAGGAGAATTTGATGAGAAACTTTTCAAATGAATATAATAAGTTTTCATCAAATTCCAATATACGTATGACCAATATTTACGACCCTTTATGTTAATTATTGTAAGTAGACTTCTAAACTAAACGCATATACGTAGGTAGTGTTTTTTTAAACAACTTTTTGCTACAAAAACTGCAAAAATACTGGCCTCAACTCACGTTCTCCTCAATAGATGCAAAACAAAATAAAGGTTTTTCTCTAGTTGGACTTTTACAAAGACGCTGTGTAGTTTATTCTTCGCTCCTACACTCGAAACCCTGACGTCTAATAAAAGATTGAGGCGTCGAGAGTGGCTGGCCTGGTAACCTGTCCGTCACAATGGGGGGAGGGTTCTCGTTGTTCTGGAATTAGCGACCCTTGTGCCGCCTCTGCTTTTGTCAACGGTTGAGTCGGGGGTGGTGGGGCTGGGAGAGTTTTGCTGAATAATTTGAACCATGTCGCGGTCGATGAAAATGGACTAATTCAAGGCTTAGCGGAGCCTGGATTTAATTATGTTGTCAGTGGACGAAAACGTCCCGTGGTATTGTACCCTCCTCTCCCCCTCTCCCGTCCTGTGATGTGGGCAAGGTTGGGGGTGTCTCGTGTGGTTAAGCCCCTCCTAGGGGGTTAGATTGGAGGGAGGGTTAGCGCTGTCTGTCCTCTATGTGGTGTAGTCACAGTCGAAGTACCAAGTCTCGAATATGTTTCGTTTGTCCAATTATTGGGGTTTGACTACTATTTTCACTCTTTCCCCGATTGATACAGGCCATTAGGTTTGGACCGGGTTGAGTTTTCGTCTCGTAATTTCTGGTTCATTTCACTTATATATATATATATATTATATAATATTATAATAAATGTTAATATTCATATTTAAATATTTAATTAATCCAAAGTGTTCGCATCTAATCTCAGTTGAGCCTATGTTAAAAAAAAGTGCTGTCCTAAATAAATATTTCATAATTTTTTCACAAAATAAGGTGCTAAACTTAAATATATTCGACCAATTATATTCCAAGGTCATTGCTTCGAATTATCTTTGACAATGTTAAATACTACAATGCATAGTATGTTCCTTGAATCGTCCACTTGTGTGTTTGCCAGACAAGACAAGCGATGAGAGAGCTGTTGTACCATGTGATCTACAACGCCCATCTAATATCTGAAACTACTCAAGGTCACGCGGTCGTCACACGTGCTGGTCGGATTGAAGTCACAAACCTTCATCATTTCCGAACCTCTGGGAGAAATAATTAGTCTAGTTAATTGCCAACATTTTGTTTGTGGCCACCCGCATCGGTGAGCGCGTGTACTAAATATCAGGCTCATCTATTTTAGTTTTACAATGATGGAGAGGTCGAGGTTCTAATCCTGATTGGTAGACGAGTGTGATTTTTCCCACTCTCGCTTCACGAAAATATGGGCGTATATCTTCTTAATCATCTACCTTCCATAACTACCCCTTTTACTAAATTGAAATGCATATTTTCTGGACAAGTAGTAAAACTTGACGGAAAAAATAATTATTGATGTACAAGTAAAATAAAAGCATACTTATTAATGGCTTTTTAAAGGAGGAACCAACGATTGAAATGGAGGAATATATATGAGAAAGTTGAATTAAAGAAATAAGTTTCAAAATATCTGGCCAGGAAATCTAAATTGAAAATTGCTTTAAAATCTGTTTTAAATAGCTCACCTACAGGATGTATTTCTTGTTACTATTGTGGGTTCAGTATCTCTCAAACGTGAATTCCGGTGCGACTAAACAAAATTAGATTCAATTATATTCCTTTAATTTCAGATGGCAGTGAGACTTGAGATAAGTTCAGTATTTTTTGCAATTTTTATATCAACACTTTTTTTTGTGGTCAAAACAAATAAAATATTTCCTTAGTGGAAATATAGAGTTTAATTTTCTTCACATGGTGATATGAACAGATCTTACATGGATCTGTCATGAGCATAGCCGCGCTAGATGAGAAAAATGTTAACCGAAGAGAAAAGGTTGTCATTAAATTTTAGGACAACCTTGACAGACATTCAAGAACTGCTAATATCGCCATGTGAAAAAAATTAAACTCTTTGTTTCTACTTGAGAATGGTTTGATTTATTTTGTAAAAAGAAAACTATATTGGATATAAAAACGCTTTAAAAAAAAACACGTAACTTTTCTCACGTCCCCTACATTCCCACCTTAACATCTTAATCTGCTCGTCTCTCGCATGGCTTGATGAGTCACTCTCGTGTTAGACTGGGTCGCCGGTAACGAACAGATAGAGGTTCAAATCCTTATCAGGTGTACTTGATTTTTTTCCCTAAATCGCTTCCCACGTTATCTTCAAGCAAATATGGATACCTTTTCCCTCAAAAATTCTATCTTCCTCATCCCTATCCCACTGGCTCTTAGTGTATGCGTACAACTCAAGCACTTAATAAAACTAGATGGAAAAACAAAACATCAAGGAATGACACTAGTGTGAAGAACAAATTTCCTTAAAAAAAAAAAAAAACAAGATCACTTTATAAACTAACACTATGACGTAAAGGCATGTACTTGAAATTAATCCAAGGGTGTAGCCTACTTGAATTAAAATTTGTATCCAATAAACCAGCCTGAACACACGATTATAAAACATATTTAACGAAGTTGTTGAGGTTTTACTAATTAATCATTAAAACTTGAGTAAATACGATAGTCTCTTATCAAATTTTGTTAGACTATTATATTGACACTGTTATCGTAATTAATATCCATCAACAATTCTAGCTGCAGAACATTGGTTGGGATGTCTGGATATAAAAAAAAACGTAGTTCCAGTAACTTTTGTATATCTGTATGATGCCCGCCACTGTGTGGCAAGCACACATTGGATACATTCGGTTGGTAGACTTGTGTCAGATAACCTTGAATAGCGGTAGACGACCGCTGAAAATTGATGCTAATAACTAACACCTACTTACAGAAGAAAAGTCACGTTTGGAGATAGTGGGAGTTGTTACCATTGTGACACTGGACACGTTGTAAAGTATATCACTTTTCAGGGAAGTTGTAGTTCGTTCAGGCGTGCATTTTTATATCGTCTGGTTTGCCGGTGATGAAGAGGTGGGAGATTAAATCCTAGCTTAGCAAACTCAGGTTGCTTCCCCCTAAACTGTTTCCCACTCCCCCTCCACGAAAATGCGGATGCATTTCTGGTATGCTTTACCCTCCGTATCTCTTTACAATTACTGTTCTTAAATCCGTATAGCCCGGATGGGTAGTAAGACGTGGAGCTACAAAATTCACTTTTGTATGAATATTAAAATAAATTAATAAAATGACTTAAAGACTTAAGACGCGGTGCTAAATAATAATAATTTATATATTCTATTTGTTGTATATTTTAGTGCCGACCTTTAAAGGTCTTGTGACCGTTGGTCAGCAATATAAAAAGGTATATTAAAATTGACTTATTGTGGACAGGAATTACTTCAACTCGTGTTTGTAATGTACTCAGAAAATGTGTAGATCTACCTTAGTGTATATTTGTTAATTGGATTTTATTATAATGCAATGTATTAACCTATATAACACCTGTTACGACTTAACTTGATCTTTAATTATGGTGGTACTTTTTTTTTTTTACGAAATAACTTAATCTCAACATTTCGTAGAACCCGAACTAGTTGTGAGCCGCACTAATAAAAATTGACAATTGTTTGTTTACTAAAATATTTTTTGAAGTGAACAAATATAATCTTTTAGTAAGCTGGAAAATATTTTTGATGAAACTAGTAAAATCAAACGTGAATGGGGTTGGAGTATATTTATCAGTTTTACAGATTTGTACTACTTTTGGTGAACATGTTCAATATTTTCTCCCTTCTAGTGTTGTTGGTAGCTATGGACTAAAGGCTTAAAGTTATTCAGTAAATAAAAGAAAAAACAAACACGGTGAGGGGTTTTTCGGCGCTTGGAATTTTACAGATTATTATCGAATGGTCCCTGCGGGAAACCACCGTTGTTTGAAGATGAACCTCTTGAATTTACCACTCATTGACGTGTATCCGAAGATAAAAAAAAAAAGGAAAAAAACTCCTCAACCGTCGGAATGGAAAATGAGTGGTGGCGCAACCAACCTCCCTCCCCCTCCCCCCCGGTAAACTCACCCCGTAACCGGAGGTTTGTGCCGTGAACTCTCACCCCATTCTCCAGCTCATTTCCTGGGGGTTAAGGGTGGGTGGGTGATAATTACAGTTTGTGCAATGGAAGTATGGGGAGAGGGGCTACTAGCCCCATTATCCATTATCTGCCTGTGAATGAGTTGGGGGAGCTGCCTGCCCGCTCGCAGATAATGATGGGCAAGGGCGGTGGCCATCTCTTGACTCACTCCCCTCTCTGCATCACTGGACATGACGTCAGGGGTAGGGACTGGGGTTGACCTTATTTTCGCTCCATCACACAATATCTTCGCATTAGTTATCATATATCCGTTGTTGTTTTTTTGTTTAATTTGGGAGATTTTTTTAAATATGGCAAATTAAAATTATTTCTCACGCTACTAGAAAACATTAATAGGTGGTCGAATGGTCTAAGCCGTCACACACTCAAAATACTAGATTTACGTTGACCAGGAGGCATCTCTGTCGGGTGTATTTTCCTAAAAAGTTTTTCCTCCCATATAAACGCGGATACATTTAATGTACATTCTACCTTTCTCGTGGGAACCCCAACAGTGCAAATATGATCATGTCTCGGGCAGCAAGAGTAGACGCTGTACACAAACACGCTGCTTGATTAAATATCTCAAAAGGACCAATGCTTGAAAGTTGAAACCTATTTAATTTCACAATGTCTTTGGAAACACTTTACTAAGTACTCTTTAGATTTAGACAAACTAAACGTTAGTGGAAATCCTGTTTTATAATGATTTATTAATCTCTAATCATAACCAAAATTAACTGCCTCATTATAATAATAGTCATATTTTACTGACATGAACTTTGAAACGAGTTATAAACGGCGAATTGGAGTCTTTTCCCTATTTTATGTATTTTTATTCATATTTGTGTGCGATGTTCATAGTACTAAAACCACATACTATTTATGCGAAGGGGAGACATAGGCCAGTTTCATAGTCAAATTTAGTACGCCTCAAGTGCGACGCTACACTAAGTACATGACGACACCTACCTAGACCAGAATGGAATGGGCCGTTCTCCCATTGGAAACTGGCCCATTCCATTCTGGTTTAGGTAGGTGTCCGTCATGTACTTAGTGTAGCGCCGCACTTGAGGCGTACTAAATTTGACTATGAAACTGGCCCATAGCCTAACTTAATATGTTAAGTTAGTACACTAAGCTTACTACCCCTTCTTATAAGGTATACCATTGTGTATTGTCAGGTAAGGTTGCTTCCTCTGGAGGTAAATGGAGTGTACAATGGTTACACCTTCAAATAAAATAACACTGGAACCCGCTTCGGTGGCCGGATGGTCTAAGGTGCTACTATCGAATTAGTCTATAACGACGATTAGGTGAATATCGTGGCTCGATCTCGCTCGGGTGTACTGAGGGTGGTTTTCCTTAAATGGGTTCTCACTATCTCGACGCAAATGCAGGTACATTTCCTCTAAATTCAACCTTCCTCATCTCTAACCCATTAGTAAAATTAGTATGTAAGCGTATAACCCAAATACCTAACAAGACGCAGCGCTAAAAAAATTACCGGAAATAAAAGGTCCCGTGTTGACATATTAGAAGAGTTAATTATATTACAGTGTACACATTTAACGGTCGAAGTATCATTTTCTCATTTTGAGTAATCCCAAAGCGGATGCAATCTCACCATGCTGATGTTTTATTTTGATTGGCTATTGCCTTTATAGGAAACAAGTAGTGGCGTCCTAGCCTCGTCCTTGAGCTACTTTTCGTGTAAAATATTCGCAACGCTGATAAAATAAGGTCGGTAGTTACATCCACAGTAGGAACGTAGAAAAACATTCTAAATGGCACATATCTTGAGTAACTTCTATGTAGTCAATACATTTTATTTCGCCACTAACAAAGTCCAATATGTGGAAAAGTGAAATTGATTTTACACCAGTATAGGCTACAGTAAAATAACTCCTTGTCAAAATTAAATTAAATTATTTTCATTGTACATACCATGACGGTGAAGCAAACTGTTTAAAGTGTTAAAAATAATATCCTTTATCATTGACTTCTTCATTATTTATGGAGGCACTCTAATCCAAATAAACTTTAAAAATGTTGAATTAAAAAAAAATCAATATTATTTACTTGACTAATATGAAAAACCTATTTCTAGCCTTTTGAGTTCGAGTAAGACACATTAGCTTACATCTAACCTTAATTTGTTATGAGATGTGTTCATTGTGCTTGTTTTAGCTTAGTTTACATGAATATTAAAATGTATGTTAAAAATGTTACCTCAATAGTGTAATCTAACCCTGAACTTTTGATTTATTGCGTCATTGCTCTACTACTGAGCTATCCAGGTGGTTGTGCTTCGACCAACCATAAGTAGCTGGACGAACTCACACGTCCATAAAATACTCCGCCTTAAACTATGGATGATGTCTGACATTGGTGACAGGACGAACCTGGCTAGCTGAGTGGTGGGTAATGTGGTGCACTAAGCCAAAGCTCCTAGGTTCGATTACCGTGTGCAAGTATCAATTTTCAGCATATATCTATATTAAAATGAAATCTGTGGGTGGTATTTCTCCCGTAACAAATGTTAATTACAATGTATTAAGAATATATAGATAAAAAACCGTAAATGAAAATCATTCTTTAGGCAGAACAGCCTATTCCATTGTAAGCAGTGGCATGTATCGATCAGCTTCGAAGTAAGAAACCAGGTGATGGTGGAGGGGGGGGGGGGGGAGCAACCTTATTCGTGCAAAGAGAGATAGAGAGAAAAACACTTCCGGCAAGTACGTCGCGGTTCCTAGTGATACCATACGGAGGCGGGTTTTAGGTGTTTGTTGCGTCCACTCGGTGGGGAACTGCCCATGAATATTTATGGCCCTCTCTTCACGGGACCGAAGGATGTAGTGAACTGCAGTACGTGTTTACATTAACGAGAGAGAGAAAGTGAGTTTGTGAATGGGTTGGGAGAGAAAGGGGTCAGACCTTTTGCCCACCTACTCCTCCTGAAACCTTTCATCACTACCTTTATTTTATTTTGCTGGATGACGTTGAGCGATGTGCGAAATTGCTGCGCGCTGCGGTTAAAAACTTTCCATGAGGGGATTTGGTTTTTAAGAGGTTTGGGTTATTAATTTTGAATATGTTTCAATGAACAGCTTGATTGGCTTTTTGAAACTGTTTATCGTGTAAAAGGGGCTTGACCGAAGAAGAAAATATTGGCTGACGACACTTAAAAATACTTTAAAATTAATTCTATTAACAATTTGACGTATCCCATTTTATGAATAGTAATGATACTCCACAAATTTTTTAGATTATTCTCAAGGTAATTACAAAGCTCCAGTGACCACCGATTGGACATGTGTTTACTCAACTGTTGAAGTTAATGTAGCTACTGAGATCTTACTAAGATAGTCCAAAGAATCAACACTTGTGTTCATAAAATTACTATGAAAAATGCACTTTAAGTTTCCACTCAAAAAATATTCTATAAGTAAGAAAAATCAATTTTTCAACAAATATAAAAACCTATGGTATATTTTTTATCAATCTTTTTCGCACTAGCCTATCGAAAATTGGTTAAAGAAACTTTACCTTTTGATAGAGTGATCTAAATGAATCTAATAGAAACAAAAGGGTTTTTAGAAATATGTTATAAATAATTGTGTGGGTGGAGCCTCCTCTCCAATCTTGTAACTAATAGAAATATTATCTCTGATTCGACTTTGTATGGATTTGGAAATTATTTTAGCTCTGTATACAATCTTGCTTTACCAGTTATGCCTTGTTATATTGTTGAATATAATGTATGCAAGCCACATTGCTCCATTAGCTTTATTTCTTGCCATTAAAAAATTAAGTTCATCCGGGTGTGCTGGGATGAATGGGAAATCCCAAACCCTCTTTATTTTAAAAGGTTGTGCTAATATACTAGCCTACTTACCAGCATATATTTTCAATTTTTACCTCTCTAGTGGAACGTTTTCTGAAGCATGGAAACAATCTCTAGTTACACAAATACATAAAAAAAGGGAATACAAACCAACATTTTATAACTAGAGGCCTATTTCTCTACTAAATACTTTCTTTATAGCATTTGTGAAAATGCCGTATACATTTAACACGATACAACTCGGGCCACATCTAAACAACAACACCCCCCCCCCCCCCTTTCCATCTTCTAATTAGTCTCCAAAGAATGACAGGAAAGTAAAAATGTAACACTTTGTTAATAACTATTTTAGTTATCTTTCCTAAATTACAATTTATAGATTAAGTGGTTAGTGAGATATAGGACTTCAATAACCGTTATATCATCAGGACTCACTGACTCACTCACTGATAATAAAGACTTATAGCCAGAGGACTTCAAGCCAACACAGAGCCTTGAAAATTGGCATGGATTGGGATATAAACCAAGGGTAAAATACAAAACTCAGCTTTTCAAAAATGATAAGGCTCTAGGGTGAATTAGAGGTAAAGGAATTTTTCACTTATTATCACAGCCAAGTAACACATTATTTTAAAGTCTTTCGTAAGTAGAGTCCGCAAAAGTTTTTTTCATTTTGATAAGAAACATTACTCAAAAGCTATTATTATGGTTTGGAAATAATTTATTACAGTAAGTAGGTAACTACTTAAATAAACATATTCTTATACATAATATTTACCAAATCTATTATATTCTACTAAAACATTTATGTAAAAAAACGTGTCAAGTTTTACAGCACAAAAATATTGAACTTCTTCACCCTCGAAAAGGAGTGTCATACAAAAGAGTGCCACGTTCGACTTGCAATGTCTTTCCAAATAACTTGTCACTTCTCTTCACTCTATTAAGTTCGCGAATCTGATTTTAAGCCTATAGTTAAATTCTCCTATACACTTTAACTAGTGACTTAGTTCAGATTAGCGCACCTAGTTAGACTTAAGAGAAGTAACAAATTATTTGGAAAGACATTGCAAGTTGAACTTGACACCCTTTTATAACTCACTTCTTTTTGAGGCACGTTTTTTACATACATGTTTTTGGTGGGATCTAATAATCAACATGGTTTTGTAAACAATAAATTTACTTTAACTAAATTATTAGAATTTCTGAGTCATGCTTCCCCTCAAGTTTCTATTCAAGGTCAGGTTGATGTATTTATTTTGACCAAGCCTTTTGATCTGTGTTAGTATAGTATTCTCTCAAAACTGAATAATTTTGGTCTAACTATTTCCTCTGTAAATTGGCTTAGGATCTACTTAAAAATATATAGTTTGCTATCCAAATAGAATCGGGCACTTCCATCTCCTTCTTAGCCCCTTGTGTTTCTAATTTAGGTCCTTTTTTTAAATGTGTGTATTGACGACATTGGTGAGTACATATATTCTCACAATTATCTATTGTTTGCCGATGAACTAACACTAGTAAAACATCAATTCACTTGCTGATTGTCTAAATTTACAAGTTAATATAAATGGGATATTACGATGGTCTATTCAAAATGGAATTGTGTTTATCGGACTACAGGATAAAACGACTATATTTTGTTATTTACATCATTTATCCAGCGACTATTTTGAAACACAAGTTAATTTATTTTAAACGTGCTCAGTATTTAATAGTTTACTGTACAATGAAAAATCATAATGTTTACTTCATAGATAACCTGAGTTTATTTTCTTGAAAAATTATCAAACTAAACGGGTGCAAAAACATGAAATATTAAAGACTTACTGTAAAGACCACGAAAATGACCTGTTATAGAAACGAATATATAATAGAAGGCGTTTCAATTACAAACTAAATATAAGATAACTTCTTTGAGAACATCTACACTCGCCAATGTTTAAATAATACAAAACATTACTGAGAATTTCGATATTACGTTTTAAGGCATGAGATTTGCATTATACTGAATATCATTAATGAAGAGGTTGAGGTTTGAATCTCGACCGGGTACACAGGGAATAGTTTTCCTCTTGTTATTCATCACGCGGTTCTCCCATTCATCTCACGTCCAAGCGTGTGCATTTTTTCTAAGTTTAGGCGGCAGCCTACCGGGACATTTACACTCGTTGCAGATATTCAGAAATTCCGGGCTATTTAAGAAATAGTTTGTTGTTTAACTATATATAATAATAATAATATATATATATATATATTATATATATCGCCAAACAACAGAGTTAAAAATCTGTCATTTTAACTTAAAAACAAAAATCATGAAAAGGCGGAATCTAAATTTCACAATGTTTACCGCGGACTGTAGCACTTAAGAGCCCAATGTAAATGTTTAGAAACTTAGATCTAACCTCCCCAACTAATTAATTTTTTTATAAAATAATAGGGTCACAAAATAAATGTTTAAGATAATGGAGGATGATTTAGTGTTTTTGAAGTTTCAAAAAGGCAATTCCCATTAGAAAGACCGCAATTATAAAATACTCCTTCAAATAAGCGCTGCCCTTAAGGAAGTGGTGGGGAGAGATAAGGGGGGGACGCGAATTAAGGAGTGTCCATTAACTCTAGGGGAAGGGGGAGATATTTAAAAAGTTTGAAATAAAAACATGATTAAAAACAAATTGTTTGTTGAAGCTTTGACTGCCAAAAGTGACAGCAACGCAACATAATGTTCTTGTAGATCATATGATTTGATGATTTGGCGAATGGATACATGAAGGTAGATCTGGTAACTTTTTCTAGCTTTCACCTACCTACATTCCTACCCTGGTTGAGATATATACATGTATGTTTACAGTGTTTTTTAATAGAAAAATGCTTTTTTGGCCAAAATAAATAAAAAAACACTTCAGAACATGCGTTTTGTTATATTTTGTTTATACCCGTTTAGTAATCTCAACAGTTTTTAATATTTGTCACAGGCATCACTTATTTTAAACAGGACTTTTTCCGTTAATTTAATTAGTTTTTATTTAAAGGCCACTATGCTCATTATTTATATTAAATAACGGTTTTATGAAGACAAGATCGGGGCTTGAATCCCAGTTGGGTCTACTGAGGGTGGTTTTTCCACTCTATATTATATGCATATAACCTGAACAAGTAGTAAGACTCGGTCATAAATAACTCTTTAGCTTACTATATGTAGGAAACTAAACCAAACATCTTTACAGAAGCAATATATGAATCATTTTGTTGAAAAAGCTTTTTGTTATAAGAACTGCAAAAGACATACCGTATCAAAATCATGTTCACTTCCGCCTCACCTTAATAACGTTGGCGTTGAACGTACTAATTAAATGATAATAATAGATAACCTAAATAATGTGATATACATTCACTTAAAGGGCAGTTTTTTATTTGGATCGCCACAGGGAAAACCAAATCTGACAGTTCGAAAAGTTACTGGTTTCAGTTGCATGTAGTTTATAGGCCAATTCATGTTTTCTGCATCGGTCATTTCTGCCAGATTATTTCAATGTTCATAGGTGAGTGATATCTCAATATTAGCTATTTCACATCTAATTGTTATTTTATAAAACATTTTTCATGTGTCGATTTGACTAAAATCTACCAGGGATGGTGCCAAATGTGTTAGCTCGCATAAAAAAATGGAGACTACACACACGGTGTTTGGCTCGGCAAACAGGATGCTCTTAAATTATTATTATTATTAATTATTATTATTAGCACCGCGTCTTACTACCCGTTCGGGTTATACGCACTTACGCTAATGTGTAATGGTAGGGTGATTGTGAGATGAAATGAAGGACCTACAGTTTAACGTGGAATCCGAACCACGGTGGCGACCTGGCATGCTCTTAAAGAAACTAAGAGGTTCTCGAAACGGTTCATTCGCTATTAATGTCTACTATACATTCTAGTTAGTTTTTAATGGTAACTATTTGTTTTCTAACAAAGAGAGACCACATGAAACAGTCTTTTGTGATGTCCTTAAAACGTGCTCTTAGGTTTTGGAAGCTGTCCCGAAAACATTTTAAGCCTAAGGTAATTTATAATACAATCTGAGTCCGACACCATAGCTCAGTGAATAACGTGTCTGCCAGTGGAGATAAGGGTCTTGGGTTTGATTCCCGGCACGGTGGAAAAGAAATTCACTATTGAAATGTGGATGTCCCCATTCACAGTGATGAAAAAACGGCCGGGGGCTAGGTTCGCGGTGTCTGTCCTAGAATTAATTTAGTTTTAATAAGTCTTGTGGTGATATAATCAGTCGGTTCAGAAAATGCACTTTAAATATCTCAAATAAATGAATACACTCGACACCTTTTTACTTTCTCGCATAAGGTGAAAGTAAACGTATTGTAATCGTGAACAAAATCGATCTCGAGGTTATGATGAATCTTTACTTTTTATGTGAATCCGAACTAAAACAAAAATGGATTTTACAATTATGTCTGTCTCTGACCACAGATCAAAAACGGCTTGATAGATTTTGTTCGAACTTGATATTTAAATTCTATAGGTCTTTACCTCGGGCATTTTTTTAAAAATTTGGACTTCTAGTTTAAAAATTAAGGCTAATTTTCTGATGAGTGATTTATTTTTAAACTAAAATTTTTGAAAATGGCTCTAGCGAGATTGTTTAAAATTGATATCTGATGGGTGTTTTGACTTGACAAATAAAACTGTAACCTTTTTTCAGGGAAAAATTGTTTCAGGGTAGAGACTTACTACTGATTTTTTAAATTATAATATTTTAAAAACAGATTTGGTTAAAAATGGGTATTTGGTAAGTTTTTTATATTATAAATAATTTTATATATTTAACTTTCTTTAATTTTTTTTAATAATAGTTCACTGATAACAGATTTTTTAATAAAGCTTTAATTATGTTGTTTAAAATTGGTATCTGTAAACTATTTTAAATGATAAATAATAATGTAGTTTGATTTTTATAAAATAAATTAATTTAAGTATAGTTAGTTTACTAATAAATGTTTTTAGAAATTTTTCTTTTCGAAAATGGCTTTTAAGATCTATAGTGGTTATTTAAGAATTTTTTTCGTGATGAATAAGTATATTTTTTTTAGTAAAAATAATTTGAGACCTGTCTACAAATAATTGAATTCTTGAAATGGGATTCTTTTTAAAATGGTCAAATAATTACCTTAAAATGTAAATATAAAGACTGTTAAATGTGATTTAGGAAAACTTATAGGTAGTGTACTGAAAACTATTTTTGAAAAGTTTGTTCCAAGCTATATACGAGAACGTTTGTGCGATGGTGTCGTATCATTTATTTTATCCCTCACTGTTTTCACACCTTGATATATCTACTGACCAAGTATCAGAATCTCTACACATTTTCTCACTGTGTGCTTATTTTAATTTTTTAAGAAAACTATTGTACATATATTTAAATACGGTACTATACATATGAACATTTTTGGTTAAAACCGTTAGTCTATATTTTTAGATATACTAAATTTGTGGTAGTTATTCTATTTCGAATATTAATAATAATAATAATAATAATAATAATAATAATAATATAATAATACACTTAAATGGCGAAGTTATTAACGATTCGCATAAGGAATTGTAATGCATAAATTACTGTTATGTGCAATTTATTTAAATTAACAGTCAATATGTATTGTGTGACATTCACAAAAGTATTTTTTAAATATATCTTTAATAACACACTTTAGGACACGTGAATATAACTCAAGCTTTTTGACTTGACTTACCAACATGACTGGACTGGGACACCGAGAGATATCTCGGTGGGCCAGTTTGTATTTAGGCTGCAAATTTATCCATATTTTCAATTCTAAATAACTTTTATTCACTTATATCAACATTTCCAGTTAGTAGGTCTGAGTGTATCCAGAATACATAATTTGTAAAGATATACGATGGCATTAAATGTAAAACCAGCCCATTTGTTGTTTCTTTGTGTTGTTGATTAACGATTTCTTGAGCCAAAAGGAAAAGCAATAATAATATGTTTGTTGAATACGGTAGGTTACTTACTATCTTTATGGGTAGTGAGTTGAGGATAATTTTACATACTTAAAAAAATTAAAAAACTTACTCCCAGCCATTATTTAACAATTTAGAAGCATATTCTGAAAGTTAAAAAATGACACATGGACACGGAAATTGAACCCGGGACTTTTGGCTTGTAAGGGATTGCATATTTTAAGAATCACATAGCTTAAGCTATTATTTATGCTTTTACGATTCCCATGTCCAGGTGTCATTTTTCAATTTTCAGAATATGATATCTAGATGGAGTAATCCTCACTAAAAGCATAAATAATAGCTTTGGCTATTTGGTTCTTAATTTAAAAGCAGTTTTGCTCATGTCAGTAGAAAGTAGAACATGTTTTATAGAGGCAATAATCGAAAATATATCTGAAATGACCTCAGGATTAAATTTATTCTCACTTCACCTCTCCACTCTATCGTACATTGAAACATGGCTTGAGTGATATTTATGGCCGTCATATTGGTAGTCCCGGGGCCGCTTGGGACCTTCCGGTCCACCCTGCTTACCAATGGTCTACCGTTGAGCTATCCAGGCTCGTTCCTTGCCTAGGGCTACACATCACAAATGCTTGGGGTGAACTTATATTCATGATTCTCAGTGTAGAACTAAACCATACCCGCTTCGGAGGCCGCGTGGTCTAACGCGATACTTTAGCATTAGACTAGATTTTGGAAGACGGGGAGCTCGGGGTTCGATCCTAGTCGGGTGCACTGAGAGGGTTTTTCCCTAATATTTTTTTTCATTCTACCTCCACGATAATAAGGGTGCACTTCCTCTCAATTAAGCTTTCTAATCCCTAACCCATTAGCGAAACTAGTACTTAAGCGTATAACCCGAACGGGTAGTAAGACACAGTTATAAAAAACAACAACCATACCTATATCATTTCCACACCTAACGCTTACCCTATTCAATTTACATGGCATAGATAGGTACAGCAAGGGAATAGGTATGGTTTATTTCCACCGCTGTATAGCGCACTGGAGTTGAGTATATTCAGGAGGATATGGCAGAGAAGTCTTTGACTACCCACATCGGTGATTACGTGAACTAAATGTTAGGCTCATCTAGTTTAGTTGTCCGGTGATGGTGAAGTTCGCATGCTGACCGAGTGTAATGAGGGGGATTTTTTCCCAAATCATTTCCTACGCTCCCTTCGCGAAGACGGGTAGGCCTACGTTTCCTCCAAATTCTTTCTTCTTAATCCATACTCCATTAGTATAATGAAAATGCTTATAGCCCGGGCGAGTAGTAAGATGTAAAGCAGTGGCATTAAAGGTATTTAGAACTTCATAATATACCATTCAAAATTGAAGTTAAGGGTATATAACTATAAAAAATATTACAGTAGTGAAGTTGAGGGGATTATAACTATATATTAGAGCAGTGAAGGAAGGTGTGTGGCGTAAGCGAGCGACGGTAAAACAGTCCCCCTCTCCCCCCTATTACCACCATCCTTCTTCCTCGATGTGGCTCAATGGGACGTGGCTCCGCATACAAATGGCCGCGTCCTGGCCATCAAGAGAGCAGTGATCCTCCCCTCACCCTTCACTCTGTGGCGTTGTAGAGGCATTCTCTTGGGGTTTCGGCCTCCGACCACAAGGTAGACCACTGACCACATGGCTTGTTGCCTTTCCTAAGCTATTGATGTCCCGTTCAAGTGCTGCTAAGACTTTAAAGTTTCTTGTATTTTAGTTGGGTTTTGGTCGATTCAATATTATTATTGTGTGTACAGCAATCCGTTAATATTGCAAACTATCACTACGTGCTAGTGCGAATACTTGCTAAAATAGTATTGTGTTAAATAATCAGAGGCTATATCAGAATAAGTAAGGTTGATTACAAGTAAACTGTATACCATTTTCTTGGCAATAGGGTGGGGGACCACAACATGAAAAATTCTCCCAGTGCAGCTCAACCTTTCAGACTCAAGATTCATGCGTGCTATTGCTCTGTAAATCAAGCCGGGGATTTTTAGTACTTCCCAATTAGATATATCAGGGTGTTACAACGTTTTTCATTCCAAGGGCCAAATCTGATTACTAGTTGGCATCGCGGGCTGAAGGTATATTTGGTAATCTCATCAACTTAATAAAAACTTAAAACCAACCCTTAATAAATTAATCTGATATTTTTAGAGATATTTAACGTGCACTTTATGAATCGACTCATTGTATCATAATCACACGAGAATTTTCTATGAGTGAGAACGAAAAGGCCAACCAATTCTGCCGGAAAACCTATTTTAACATACCTTCCAGGTTTCTTTCACATGTCACAATCGTGATGGGACAGACTGCTTTACTTCTACTCCGAAGGATGTTGTGCTTTGGTTTTTATCGCTCAAGAAGAATCCCTTAAACCCGGCTCGATTTGAACCCACCAACATCGGCTCATTCAGCGAGCACTGTACCCTAAGACCATCGAGGTTGACAATGTAATAACCAGTGTGATCTGGTGGTTTAAGGGTAAGGTGTCATATTTTTGTGTTGGGGGTCCGGGGCTCAATCCTCGGTCTCGGCACAGGTTTATCTGATTCCCCAACCCTTCCTTCACCTATGACAAGACGTGTATTAATAACAACTTGAGAATTTTGGGAATGCCAGGCCTCCGTGGTTCGGATCCCACGTTAAACGTAGGTCCTCCATTTCATCTCACAATCACCCTATAACTTAGCATTGTATGTATTTATACATATTTTTATTAATCAAATGAATGCATAATAAAATGAAATCATGATCTTTTTAAATAACTATTTTTATTTTATTCCACCCGCCTCTGTGGCGTAGTTGGCTAACGCGCTTGCTGTGTTGAGCCCGACTTTTGAGGACGGGGAGATCGAGGTTCGAATCTCGGTCGGGTGAACTGGGGGTGGTTTTTCCTAAATTGTTTTCCACTCTCCCTCCACGCAATTGCGGGTTCACTTCCTCTAATTCAACCTTCCCAATTCCTAATCCATTAGCGTAATTAGTACTTAAAGCGTATAACCCGAACGGGTAGTAAGACGCGGTGCTAAATATTATTATTTTATTTCTTTTCACATCCTACAGAGGGTTTTCCTTTAATTTTACTTCAGGATACTGTGAGGGCCACATTTTCAGGAGCGCCAGCTGGGCCACATTGAGCTACATAGATCTGGAATTTTCTGAAGTCTTAGAAGAAACACTCAAAGGTGCGCAAAACTCCCAAAGCCGAAAACTTAGAAAAAAAGTAAGCACATGCTTTAGTTAGTCACAATATAGTTATTTTCACTTCAAAATCAAAATATAATCATACTAGAAATTTCAACCTCAAATCTAAAGAGAAATGACCTATTATCACGCCGTTAAATATTTTTATATTTTTGTTGGTTCGTATTCACTTAAGTTGATAGACATAGGTATCGTTCAGCATCTTTATTTAATTAAAATGTACATTTACATACATATCTAATCAGAAAAACCGGTGACTAACTAAAAGGCAGCTTGAAGATAACATGGGAGGAAACATTGACAAAAGCTGTTATCGCATTCTCTCAGGCTCTGTCCGAGCTTAAGAAACCTTGATAAATTTTCTTTAGTACCTTCGCATAGGACTTTACCAGGGGACATAATAATCATACTCTCGGATGTTTTATTGGAAAAATTTGGCTTTCCGAGATGGACAGAATATACTAATGCTGCACGGCAGAAATTGTGAAGACATATCCTTCCAGAAAGCATCAAAGATATGTTTGACATGAAGAAGGTAGAGACACCTCCTGTATTTGACGCTGAACCTATATACAAATTTTGCTTATGGTATTATGATTGAGGCTAGTTACACAAACAATTACCCATCTTTTTCTTTCTGAATGAACTTGAAAAGGGCAGTAAAATCCACTTATATAAAATCTTTTAAAGCATCATTAAATGAATATGAGACCTGGTCCTACTGGTAGCATCTTCAGGGCTAGCAGATGACCTTTTAAAGGGTGGTCATTTCACTCGTTCACAAATTACCTGCACCTTTAATATAAACATTGACGTCCAGCATAAAGATGATATCGAAAAATTGAACCTTTATCAGAGAAGCCAAACTGCTCATATGGTATGAGTCGACCATTTTGATATTATGTATTTATTTGTTGTGTTAAGGCTAATAAAACAAAGCCTCCACTCAAACTGCAATGCCACTTCCCTACAAGTTTCCTTAAATTTCAGATTTTAAAATTAGGCTTTATGAAAAGGCTTATATCTGCTCACGATTCACAAATAAACCTTTGATAATACATCATCTTTTCTTTTTTTTTCGCCCACAGATTAATTACCTGGACGCTATGTTTGAAAACGTAGATCTAGTTATATCTGCTGTTTTTGGTCAAGTTGGTTTCCAAGCAGAATGTTCTATAGCTCTACATTTAAAAAGACTATGTTAAATAGGCTACCAACATTTAAAATAAATCAAACGCTCTGACGTCCTTATAAAGGTTTATCATGCGTCAAATTTGACAACTACTAATATTTCATAATAAAGCTAGTGACATTGTAAGTCGTATAGCGATAGAAATAGACTCGATTTCTGAAATTAATTTCTCATTAAGTGCTGGGTAAAATTCCTTAAAACTCACCCTTCCTGTCAGGTTCGCTTAGATTATATAAATTCACTGATAACTATAGTGTTATTTTAGTAGGAAGAACAGTAGAAGTTAGTTACTAAAGTTACTTAAATAATTTGAATATATTCATACGTCACTGCAGCTGTCACTGTTGAAAGATATTATCAATACCTATAAAATAACACAATTATTAATATAGAAACGGTGACCTGGTGGTCTAGGGGTAAGGTGTCAGACTTCTCTGCTGGCGGCCGGGGTTCAATCCTCGGTCTCGGCAAAGATTTATCTGATTACCAAACCCTTCCTTCACCTCTGACAAGACATCTTGTGAATATGAGGAATGCCAGGCCTCCACCGTGGTTCGGATTCCACGTTAAACTGTAGGTCCTTCATTTCATCTCACAATCACCCTACTATTACACATTAGCGTAAGTGCGTATAACCCGAACGGGTGTAAGACGCGGTGCTAATAATAATAATAATAATAATATAGAAACATGTTATCAATGTTGGCCACAAAAAATAGGTTTTAATTTTTGCTACGTTTCCAACCAAAATCAGGTAACAATGCGTACTAATATAACTTGTAGGCCTAAGCTCTTATTTCCAATTATAAGTGGATTGACTTCCTTTCTTGAAGTGCATTAAAACAATTTAGTTATAAATTGTTCTTCACTTTACAGTGTTTACCATTTATGTACAAACTTTAATGGCCTTTTGAAAAGTTCCACGTTTAGAACTTTTGTGGTCTTACTTTTATTCATACACTTAATTACATGTCATAAGACTTGCGTGATACACAATCCAAAATAAATACTTTATAATCGTAAGATATATTTAGAATATAGTTTTTGATATAATTTACAATATAAATTACCGCCAATATTATATATACTAACAATAGATTTTATAAAACTAAATATTTTACAAGTTTTTTTCCCCCTGAGGATAAGGATAGAAGCTACTTGACTACTTGAGTACTTAAATCGGCTTTTGCCAGACTTGGGGTTTCCCACACAAGTGCTTCTCGGGTTTTTATGGGAAAAGTTTACTACATTCAACAACAAAAACAGAATTCTAACAATGGTAAATTTGACTACCACTACATGAATGAAACATGATTAGCTTTTTTACACATGATTTTTTTTAAAGTGTGCTCAATTTAGTAACGGGTGTAAATTAAATTCCTAACCCCACTTATTATTATTATT
The DNA here is from genome assembly GCA_039000515.1 of Timema cristinae. Classification (NCBI taxonomy): domain Eukaryota; kingdom Metazoa; phylum Arthropoda; class Insecta; order Phasmatodea; family Timematidae; genus Timema; species Timema cristinae. The sequence goes on along the minus strand of JBCFYV010000935.1, from coordinate 34,714,606 downwards.
ATTGTTATAGAAAATAATCACACCAAACTATTGAATAATTATTATTTGTGGATTCGCCTTAGTTTCTAAACGTCAGAAGGTATCTTATCTTATAACGTTTGAGAAATCATGTCTTATACTTTTCTAAAAACTTTCAGCAAACACATATTTTTACTTTCGAAAGCAAATATTTAACTTATCTGACAAGGTTAATTATTTTCTAATGTTTCTTAAAACATCTAATTTAATAAATCAGAACTTAAATATTTTAAAAAGTGAATATAAATTACAGATTTGATTGTTTCATAAATTTTTCATTCAATACTATAATGGGATCTAAATTTAGCTTGAATATAGTTGTTCGTAAAGGTTATATCCGACATTATTTCATAAACATTAAAAATAAATTATTTTCACTGACACATGCTTTATATTTATAATAAAATCAAATAATGTTGTTTACTTTAGAATTTAGCGTGTTCCTTAGTCTATTTGCTTTAACATTGTTTTTGAGTCTACAATTTTCCTCGATTTTTGATATAAATCACTTTTTATATCAATTTATTTTTCTGTATCATAATATTGATTTTTTTTATCAGAAAAAGAACTTTTTTTAAACAAAACTTCTCTACATATGCTAGTGTCATTAATTTCTCAGAGATAAAGTGTACAGTTAAATATTACTTTATTTAGCTTTAAGTCTATATGTAATGTTTATATTGGTTCTGTATTTTTAATTATAGATATAACTGGCAATTTTTCATTTCATGTTCTAATATAAGTTTTAACATATTTACATTGATAACGGATTAATGTATGATTGCAGATAGAATCTCTAGTTTGAAAGATTGGTGAGAAGTCTACTTTGGGTAAAGATATCGTACCGAATTAATTTTCTGTTTGCTAAACTTTGTTCCCTTCAATCTTGTAATTTAGTGAGTGGAACGTATCGAAACACTTGACTCTCAGAAATTTCATTCCCAGCCTTCAAAAGGAACTGGCGAAGTACAAAGAAAACAAATTAATTCCTAGTGACTTAGTGAGTCAACACAAGGATTAACGTCGCCAGGGTCTGCAAAACACATTTTGGTTACCATCTTTAAATTTTTTGTTACTCTAGAGCAGTGATTTTTAACCTATGTTCTCCAGAACACTTGTGTTCCGTGAACTGTTTACGAGTGTTCCGCTAGTAAAAGATGCCACATAACAACATTTCTGAGCTATGTTGGCTACTTTGATTTTAACAACTGAAGAATACTACGCGTGGTGACATCCAAACCAATATAATATCATTAAAAGGTCATGTGTTCGATGGAGGGGCTGGTAGTAGCATCACTCTTTAAGTAATTCGGTGATGTGTATCTATTTGGAAAAATCGCACACCAGAAAACATAAACAAAACAGTAGATACGTTTCCTACGTTTCATAATAAAAGTGTCGAGGGAATTATTTCCGTTACAGCAGAACATTTAATAATATTGGAAGAAAATATTTTTAAGTTACTTTAATTCCTTAAATACAGATACTTATGGCTGGATATGGAATCCATTTGGCACAATTAATACAGCGAGTTGTGAGTTTTTGTTAGAAAAAGAAGAACAATTGGTTACCTTGTCAACGGATCGTATTCTAAAAATGAAGTCTCTGAAAAACCCTCTTGAGCTATTTTGGATTTTTGTTCAAGCCGAATACCCAGCTCTCTCCACAAGGGTACTGACAATTTTGCTACAGTTTTCAACATCATATTTATATGAGCTAGGTTTCTCAACAATAACCAATATAAAAACTAAAAAAACATGAAGCTTACCTAATATAGACAAAGAAATAGGGTAGCTTTATCCCATATTAGACGTGATATTGCTGAAATCTGCCAAAGCCGACAAGCTCAAGGATCGCCTTTATAAGAAGTTTTATTTTTATGAAAGGTAAGTCCATGCATAGGTATTTTTATTGCTAGTTTTATGATCCTAATGCTTTTGATGTTCCTCAAATTTTTCTTAAATCAAAAGTGTTCCGTGACGTGCAAAAGTTTAAGAACCATTTATCTAGAGATTAGAACATAATTTCAAGTGTTTACTTTTTTGAACTTGATTCAGTTTACTTAACTCTAGAACAGTTAAGTACAACACTCAGTCCCTCGGCGGTCATTTCATCACTATGAAAGGTTGTTTATCCTATATAAACCTTTTGGGCATGCTGGTAATTCATATCGAGACCCTTATCTCAAGGCAGTTGAGCCAAAGACTGAGCTATGTATTCTGGCCATTTATAAATCGAAACTACACCAGCATTCGCCTAAATAGGATGAAAAACCACATTTCAGATCACCTTAACCTTGCAAACGGTCGTGATCTAACTCCAGCTTCTCGAATCAAGTTTAAACATACAACTCAGCTAATTTCTGCGCTAGGTACTCTGGTATCAAGGTTGTTATTTCTAAATCGTTTGATAGGCATTTTCGACTGGTCTACTCTTGGGTACGAGGGAAAGCGCTGCTCGTGATGAAGTTGGACTCGAGCATAATACGTAATAAGTGCACCCCTGGCCACATGTGTGCCATTATTCGGACATCTGTGGTCGTTATCGGGGACACCCCTGGACACTCTTGAACCGTTCCGACCACTGACAGGCGAGGTGAATGGCGTGATCGCGAGAGCTTAGTTAAGGGGGACTGAAAAAGGCAATAAACTGGCGTGGAACCAAGTGGGGACGAAGGATGTTGGTCTTAACAAACAGGCGCCGGCGCCAATATTGCTTCCCCAAACCTCTTTGTTTCCTGCGGACATGCGATGCCTCTTTGTGGTTCTCCTTCATACATGAATGAGCGAGCAGTTTGATGTCGAACACCAGTTCTTCTCGATTTTATTTGCTTGGAAGTAACAGTTTACTTACCAAAGGAGTTGTCTCATATTTCCTTTTATTGGTCATTTTAGTAGTTGACAGAATTAAACCTTGACTTGAAATGAGGAACACTCCGCAATGCTGATTTCTTTCCATTTATTCTCAATCCCAATTTCTGTCCAATTTTTCTTTTTTATATATTATAACGAAATTAAATATATACATTTAGATTGAGGAGTAAATAACATATATATATTATATGTCCTAATAAACATAAATAAATAAGACTAACAAAGTATAGAGTAATACTTAAAAAGTAACGCTATCCTTTTAAAATTGAATAGATAATTTATCGTGATTACACTTTACTTATTTTTATTAAAATAAAACAATTGGTAGCGCACCTGAATCTGCACAACTATAACTTCCCCACTACCCCTTCCCCCTTTCCTCTTTTGAAAGTAAATAGTGACGCATTTGTTAACTAATCGACAGTGCTAACAGGAAATCATATTTCTATTTAAAAAGAAGCAATTCCTTTCGACAATGATTCCCGGATTTTTACCCAACCGAATTTCTGGAATTAAAAAATAATAATTTAAGCTTATTTACTTAGTATGTGCCAACAAATTTCACTCAAATATCAAATTTATTTAAAGGGGAAGCTGCACTTGTAGAAAACGACATTTACTTACCACATACATTTTTCGTGTTAAATCAAACCTATATTGATTACTTTTAAAAAAAAATTGGATAATATTATTTAAAAGTTTTCAATAACGAAGCTGCAATCTATGTATACTTTATTATGGTTTATATAGTCGGTGAATGTATGAACGGTACTAAGACAGGGTTTCAATGTCATCAAAAGTGGTTGAGATCGCTCTAAAAAACAATATTGGGCTGTAAATTTTCACAAAAATCATAAAAGTCCATTAACGTTGGGCATGATTACTAAATCTCTGACTTGGACAAGCAATAACATCGACTTTGGGGTGTTTAGGTTATACGTATTATCTAACTACTCTAATAGGGTAGGAATGATAAACAAAGCATTTCAGAGGTAAATATACTCACATTTTCGTGGAAGAAGAGTGGGAACGCATGTAGGAAAAACCATCTTCAAAAGACCCTACCGGGATTCGAACCCCGATCTATTGGTTTTCAGCAGGCCAGCCCAAACGACAGTGACTTAAACCATTCGGCCACTGAAGCGGGTGACTTGGTATTAAATATTTTTTGAAATTAAGTGTATATACTAAGTAGATAAATTTATTAACATTATAATACCTTTTTAAAATTTGTAATACATGTGGTCAATTTTGAAAACATATTTAAACTACAACAAAATGTTTTTAGTATCCAGCTTTTTTTTCTAATCTATCTAGTGTGTAGCTAAAATGTACGTTGACCCATTGACATACTTGTTGGCCTAGTTTTATTACTTAAAAAAATAATCGAAATTTACACTATTGGTTTTGTTACAAAACTCAACTTTGAAGAATGTTGTCCCTCCGAGTTAATAGGTACAAACCTCCCTTTATGTAGATATAAACAAACAAATTTGTGTATAGCAGCATGTAATTTTTATTGTTGAAATAATCATCTATAATTTTTTCTGTCTAATCTACCTGTAACACATTTTGTGCGTGGGTTTGCCGCCGACCATCTTTCTCGGTATTCGTAGGCCCTATAGCTATCCACAGGGTCACTGGTTCTCTTTATAATACGGTAACAACAGGTAAAATCTTCGGTGGCCACATGGTCTAAGGCACTACTCTAGTAGTAGACTAGACTGTCGATGACTGGTAGATTGAGGTTCGAATCTCGTTCGGGTGTACTGAGTTTTTTTTTCCATAATTGTTTTCCATTCGGCCTCCGCGCAAATGCGGAATCACTTTATCTAAAATATAATCTTCCTCGTCTATAAAACCAATAGCATAATTAGTACATAAGCGTATGAACCGAACGGGTAGTAAGACGCAGTGTTAAAAAAAGTTTAAGCTAAAAGAGTTGATTTTAAAGGGGTAGAAATAATATAATTTAGATAACTCTTATTGTGCACTTGAATAATAATGATTATAAAAGGTAACTAAGGCACCAATAAATAGTCTAAATTACAAACGGAACATAAAAAAAACCTTAAAAAAAACTTAAGATTAAAATTTTCCTATGTTGTAAACTCTGCTACTTCCTACCATTGGAATCTAGATAGTCAGGTGTTAGTCACAGTCAAACAATTAATTATAGCTATACAAAAAATGGCTTTAGCAACTTTTGATTCGTAAGGGCCAGTTACATAGCCAGACTTAATACGCCTCAAGTGCGGCTTGATACCAAACACAAGATGATACCTACCTAGACCAGGATGGACTGGACAAGTTTGATATACATTCCATTCGATTGGCCAGGTGTCGACTTGTATTTGATTTCGAGGCGCACTAAGTTTGACTGGCCCTTCGTCTACTTTGTTAGCCGTAAGTTGAGTATGTTATACACTAAATGGCTATTTAATTATACACTAAATGGCTAGTTAAGGCTTAGAAAAAAATTAGCAGATTCATTGAGTTATAACTTGGCGTCCTTGGCTACCTTGTCAAATACTTCTTGATTACCACGGTATAAGTTTATTTATTTAACATCGCAAGTATCTTTGGTTACAATGGAAAAAGCGTTCTTTGCAACGACTACCTTGGTCACGTTGACGGTCGGTGGTGGATTGGACACTTTTTATGTGAAAGAATAGTTGATTCGACTAGAAGAAATTTTAAACATGTGGATTGGGAACTTCATCGTAGAATATTAGTTGGAAATGAATAAAAGAAATCACCAGCGGACTTCAGGTCAGTGTAAGTCATACAACTGAACTTTATATACTCCTTACAGTATCTCCGAGGTAAAATTAATTATTAGTGATAGGGAAGGCTAGTTTAGGTTAGGTTAAACTATAACTACCCTATCTACTACCTTATCTTACTGCCAGTTAGCAGTGCCTAATCTACTTTGGGGGAGGGGTGTTGGTGGTAGCCTGAGGTAAAAAGAAGCGCCCAGTGCACCTACACCCTGCGTTTACAAACTATTTATTGTTCCGTTCCGTGTCAAGAAGCTACTGGCGGATTTGAACCACGAACTAAATATTGAGTGTTTAAAATCTTCGGCCTCAAGGTACTTTGGGTGTCATAGCGAACCCACAGCACTCACTCATGCCCGTAAATCGACAGTTAAAAAGCCGTGCTCTGATAGTATTCTTCCTTTGCTGAAATATAAACGGGTTTTTAAACTCACTCATCGAGCTTGCTGTGGAAACTATTACCTGTTCTGGCAGATTATGACGGAGCGGATTCTCCTCGAGTATTTAAATCCACATGGTACACTCTTTGTAGCGTTCACAATACATCTTTCCTGTCATGGCTCCTGCCTTGATGGTATGAAACAGGAAGGGGAGAACTGGCCCAAACAGATTTTTCTCATGCCACGGCAGTGTTCAACATAACCTCCAAAATTTCCCGCCATTTCTTTCCATCTTGATTTTGAACCTGGACGATAGCTAGTATGATAGGACTATATGGATTAAAATATTTGAGGGGATCTTCTGACACACTCTATCAAAACCTGCCCCACTTCTGACCTGTGCAATATTTAAAACGTATCTTCTAGACTGTCAATTTACGATTGTAATTTAATGTTACGGGATCGTGGCACTTTTTGACCCGATATGTTTGAACACACAGACTCTGAGAGCAGGCTACGATTCCAATCCTCTAGTGACCTCTTCATCATGGATAGAAGGTGAAAGACGTTGTCATGACAACGAAAGCAGCCGTTGCCAAGAACACCAAGTCACAGCTCAAGAAACATCACATTATTTTCTTCAAATCACGAACCAAATTGATCTTATTTACCCAACTGAGACATTCATAAACTGATTTTGATGGAGGGCCAGTTTTAATATATTGTTGGATATACATATTTTGTTTTCATTTGATTAGCCCATTGGTCTTATAGTGCGGATATGTATTTATGCCTTTCTTGAAACCATTTATAGTAATTGATATTTATAAACGTTTAATGTAAGCATTCACTTGTGTACATTTTTTTCAATTCTCAAATCGTAAATTCACACTAATTGACAGGTACAAGGGAAAAGGGGGTAAGGTCACATTACACATATGTTCCAGGAAAACAACTTTTACAACTCAAACCCCATAAGGACTCCAGTAAATAATTTTTTTTAATTAATTCATATAGGACACAGACCTCTTAACCATAATCTAAAGTGTATTAGAAAGGTTTTCTTGATTGTATAACTTAATTTGAGCTAAAATTGGACTTTCCCCCTGTTTCCCCTGTACCCATCAAAAGGTATTTCCTAAAACGTCACAAACGTAATAACGTCAACTTAAAAAAACACATTATTGTATATAAATGATTTTCTTCCACATATTTTGGCTTGGATTATATATGCATTTAGAATAATTATTAATTTACTTTAGATGTTTTAATAAACAGAAATTCGAAACTTGAGCCACCATAATTGATTGTTTCTCCCTGATATTATATGTAATAATATTGTAAATTATAATGCTGTTTAAAGGCCTAAGATGAAATAATTTCACTCGAACTCTTGACCACTTATTTTCAAGTCAAACATGTCAGTGTCAAAGTTTATAATTTTTCAAAAGATAATTTCAAGTTAGTCTGGAAAACCAATCGTTCCAAAGTTAAAACTGACAGTACTCGTTTTAAAGTTACTAAGTTACTACAGTATCTAGATTTTTCCGCTTCCTGACGAGTTGTCTTGTGCAGTGCTTCAAAGTATTTTATAATGTTCAAAACGAATTATGGAAGTTTCAGTCCAAGTTTTACAACCTTCATCCGCGAAACGAGGGCAACATTTATTGGTCACAATATAATATATGTGTACTTAAATACGCGCACTTAGTTCACTAAACATAATTACGCTGTAACTTAGCCTGTGGTTCAATTTAAATGATTTGTGGTGTAATTCCCAGTTTTCAAACTTGAACATGCTATGTCGTAAAATCTTAGGTTTCTTCAAGCAGATTACAATTAAAAATAGAGTAAAGATTTGATACCCGCTTCGGTGGCCGCATGGTCTAAGGTGTTACTCTCGCAGTAGACTAGACTGCCGATATCAATTTAGAATTTCGGTCGGGTGTACTAGGGTAGTTTTTTCCAAATGGGTTTTCACTCTCCCTCCACGCAAATGAAGCGGGTACACTTGCTCCAAATATAACCTTCTTAATCCCTAATAGCATTAGCGCAGGGGTTCCCTTCACATGTCAAATTTTCCGTGCGAAACCCCAATATTCAATTTTTTTTTAAATTGCCCAATTTTTATTTGATGGCATTTAAAAAAAAATGTATTTACAATACAAAAAATTATTTGTTTTATAGTATGATTTATTCCATTCTTTAAAATATATGAGAGTACGTGTATTGAAAATTTGTATGTTGCATTTCATTATACATTATAAATTTCAGTTTTTCCTTATATCCTCGACGTCCCGGACTAAGACCGACGACCCCCAGATTGGGCACCCCCTGCATAGCGTAATTTTAGTATACAAGCGTATAACCCGACCGATCAGTAAAACGCGGTGCTAGTTTTGATAAGAAACGTCACGGATCATGTCGCAAAAAAGAAGTATTGTGTCAATCAATTGAACGTGTTTCTTATTCATTAGTGTATTATGTGGTGGGTGACATACACTAATGACTTTTAGTTTAATTTATTAAACTAGCACTAACACAGGAAAAAGTACCTCAGAATCTGGGGTTTTCTAATATTTTCCCCTGGCTCATCATTTTGGTACCAGGAGGAGCCTAAACTAAATACACGAATCTCGCTCTCATCCTATACACTTATACATAACATAAAGGTTACCTTGATTTTTTTACTAATGCATATTTGAATCACTTTTTAGGATTTTTTGTTGTTGCTATTAACACATTTTACTCTTCTTTTAGCATCGTGTCGTAAGGTGACCTGGTGGTCTCGGGGTAAGGTGTCAGACTTCTGTGCTGACGGCCGGGGTTCAATCCTCGGTCCCGGCAAAGATTTATCTGATTGCCAAACCCTTCCTTCACCTCTGACAAGACATCTTGTGAATGTGGGGAATGCCAGGCCGCCACCGTGGTTCGGATTCCACGTTAAACTGTAGGTCCTCCATTTCAGCTCACAATCACCCTACCATTACACATTAGCGTAAGTGCGTATAACCCGAACGGGTAGTAAGACGTGGTGCTAATAATAATACAGCATCGTGTCTTACTACTTTTAGCATCGTGTCTTACTACCCGTCATACCAAAAGTGACAGCTGCAGATCACGTGACTTTGCGTACCAATACTTGAAAGTAGAACTACTAACATTTTCTAGCTGTATGTTCATCGAAAGAAAATTCGGGTATACATCTCATCTCTTAGTTGCAGTAATAAATATTTGATTAAATCATATACTGAAGGGACCATTTTATATATACATAGTAATTTTGCATTCACTGGGATCGAAGAAAATTGATAACTTGATAACATTTTAAATACACTATAGTAAAACAATGCCTATGTTTAATAATTTTACTAAACATATCGAATTGTGAAACGAATATTTTAAAATTTCATCATTACCAATCGTCCAATTATTTTTTATTGAAATGAAAACTATAGAAGTTATGAAAAGTTATTATTTTCGCTGAATTGGGGTGACATTTACTAAACATAATTGAGAAACTAGTAATATATATATATTTTTTTTTGTAAGGAATATTTGACATGCAAACACATCGTTTTACTGCAAGTAAAATGGATTATTCCTAGTTGTGACTTTCGCTTTCGTTCAATGTGGCCTAACTGACATTAGTTCTTACAATATATCGACACACATGAGGTAAGTTTATGGAGGAAGTTTAGAACTCATTATTTTTGTTTTCACACAAAATGTAACTATATCATTTTATAAAACCATTAATATGAATTTTCAAAAGAGATAGTTGCATAACTTATAGTTTGATTCAAGTTATGGCTATATGAAAAGTAGAATTAGTAATATTTATAACGCTCAGAATTTACCTCCCTTCTGCGATGAAGGGCTACAGTTAGGCGTTTCCCCATTCGAACACTTATTATTTGACGTAATATTTTGGTTTTAAGGATGTGCATGTTGTTTCAAAGGCATTCATTCATGCTGATATTTTCCGTAATATCCTTCCTAATGTTCCAGCATTTGGATAATGATAGATGTGGCCGCTTTCGTAATTAGCAAGCGTTGTTTTTGCGCTCTTTGTAAATCACATCGTCCATCACGAGGTGTTTTTACACGTCAGCGCGTCAATTAATTATTCTTTTGTTTTCCAAATGGAATCAAATGTTTTACCAAACAAATGAGGTATGGAGGTGTTCGCTCTCCTTTATGTGTTGTTTGGTGTAAGCATGCCTTGTATTCTGCTCCTTTGGTGCTGTCATTTAATCATTTACCGAGTGTCAAAAATTGTATTAATATGATCTTATCTTTTTTAGTATAGAAAACATTATTTTGGTGTCCCATCGCTCTGACTCGTATACTTGTATGGTTTACATAAGGTTTTCTCCAGTAACAAATACAATCGTTACCCGCTTCGGTGGCCGCGTGGTCTAACGCGCTACTCTCGTACTGGGCTAGACTGCCGAAGACGGGATATTGGTCTTCGATCCTGGTTGGGTGCACGGATGTTTTTTCCTATATGGTTTTCCCACTATCCCCCCACGCAAATTCGGGTGCACTTCCTCTAAATTAACAACTTCCTAACCCCTAATACATGAATGTAATTAGTCCATAGGCATATAATCCCGACGGGTAGTAAGACGTGGTGCTACCAAAATAATACAATCGTTGAATGTATTTACACTTTCAACGATACAACTAAGCACTATAATTTGTGTTGGTTTATTCGTACCAAAAATTATCGTAACCATGTTGATCTGTTTTCAGAAGTGTGGCGTTATACTAAATACAGGACAACACCTACCTAACACAGATTGGATTGGGCCAGTTTCGCATATAAAACTGGCTCATTCTATTCTGGTTTAGGTAGGTGTTGTCCTGTATTTAGTATAGCTTTACACTTAAGGTATACTAATTCTAATTACTAAACTGACCTTATACTCCTTTAAATCATTATGATACAAACAATGGTTAGAATTATCACTTTTTTCCCAGTAATTTATATCTTTTTATCTATAGAGCTAACCGTATAGTTACATTAATGGGGCAGGAATTAAGAAGCTATAATTTAGTTTGTACCCGCATTTGCTTGAGTGAAGAATAATACTCCTAGAAAAAATCTACTTCAGAAACACACGGCTGGAGTTCTAACCCCGACTACTGATAACTCACACAAGGCTAGACTTTGCCATTATCCGTGTGCTCCCTGCGCCAAAAGTAATTTACTAGAAATTTTGAATAAAGGTATAGTCTACTTCTACTGAACATTGTACTTAAATAACGAGCACAATATTCGATGAAGCGATTTAATTTCTTGATTTTTTTTTTTCACTTTTCCAATATACAAACATTGTATATTATTACAGTAAATTCTTGAAAATATCCAACTTATGTGACTTGAAACGCTTTAATAACTCAGTGTGACATCGTAATCTGTCTCATTTAGAATACAAGTCTGTAAAATGAAACAGTCATTTGTTACAAACGTCTCCTCATCTTTTGTTCCATTACAAGTCCTCTTCGTTCCCTTCTTTTCCAATCCCCCTTTCCCCCTAACCCCAGGCTTGTTTCATCGTGACGTCATCATTGTAATACATTGCTAATCTCAGGCAATTAAGCCACAAAAGAACATGCACTATCACACAGTGGCAGTGACATTCTCTGCCTCCCTTCCCATGAACCCCCCGCGCCCCCCCCGGGGTTGTATTAGATAGGAAGGAAACTCCTTTTTTTTCCATTTTGTGGAGTCACACGATCATTTTTTAATTGTGATTTATTTTGTTGAAAGGAGTGAATCCTTCGCTGTTTATGAATTAAAAATTTATTTCAACACGCTTTAAAATAGGCTTTAGTCAAGCTTTTGCGGTGCTTTTAATACTTTTTTTTATGATTTTTTTTTTTATTTTACTTAATACACTACGCATTTTATGTGTCTTGAGATGGACATTCATAATCCACATTTGTTTTTAAAGTTATGTATCAAAGCACAATCATGGCGGCTACTGACAGGACAAAATCGGAAAACCCTATATAAGTCAGGACTTTTTTGATGCCAGAGGAAACAGGGAAATACTAGAGAATTTAATAAAAGATAAGGAAAAGTCGGTGAATTCAACTACTTGACTAATTCTATAACTACGGATTTAAACAAAATGCATTGCCTTGGTATGGCATTCTTAACGTGAGATGGCTGTAAAGGGTTTGTTTTAAAGCACATTTACACAGGGACACAAATATTTTTTAAAACATTAAATTCTAAATAAAAACTTACAAGGACTTGAATGTTTAGTTGCCGTTAGTATTGTTTTATAAATTATGTGATCAATGTTATAGACGAAAAATTTGCCATTCACTAAGAAAACCTGTAAAGTGGTTGATTCGGAAATGTTTTTAAATGTTGTCTGGAAAACCCGGAAAATTCAAGGAGTTTTATAATAAAAGTTGTGTAGCCACCCTGACAATTCAAAACAAAAATAATTTACTATAACTTCATTGGTGTATCTTTTCCCCGCATTTTTTTTTCATAATATTTTTGAAGAAATCTAAGTTATCTGACAGTTAATAAATTACTCTTAAACTCACTAAGGTTTGTTCCCACGGCAATAAACGCTGATTGATATTGATATATATTCAGCACAGTAGATATAATTAGAGGTATTTAAAGTGCACTTTCTGAACCGACTGACTACTACTACTATACTACTACTACTACTACTACTACTACTATCACAACGACTTAAAAACTAACTTAATTTTTAAACAGACACAACACCCAGCCGCCGGCCGTTAATTCATCACTGTGAAAGAGGAAACCCACATTTCACCAAGATACCTTTTTTCTGTCATGTCAGGAATCAAACCCGGTGACCCTGTTTTCACTCACTATGTTAAACGTTCACCAACAATGGGCTCTTCCCGAGACTGTCTTCTTTTCGATATTTATTTGTTACTTTAACTAGCAAATACTGAAACATAACCGTATCTCCATCAGTTTCTGAAGCAGTTCTAAAGGCATAAACTCTGCTCCTACCAGCCTATGTTCCCGTATCAACCGCTACAAATGTCATCAAGCACTATCACGTGTTGTTTGTGAATAGCCTTTAAGTTTTACTTTTCTTTTTGGCACTTGAGCATACATATATAAATTAACTCCTCTCCACTTTCCATTTATCCTGAATCTTAACTGTGTGTGTGTTTGTATTAGCAGTGGGAAGCAAGCCAACAATCGATTTTAGTATTTCAAGAACCCGCTTCAGTGGCCGAGTGGTCTACTCTAAAAAGGCATCACGCCAACTGCTGGGGTCGAGGACGATTGGGGTTCGAATTCCGATCGAGTGTACTGAGCTTTTTCCTCTTAAATGGCTTACTACTACACGAAACTGCAGTTACATTTTATCTCAATTTGATCATCCTCATATCTCTTATATTAGTTTGATTAATATAAATGCGTGTACCCAAAAAGGTAGTAAAACGCGGTGATAAAAAAAGTGCAAGAAAATATACTTGTGTTACCTTGTGATATTTACTGTGAAAACAGCTTTGAATTTATCAATAACTGTTTAGGAATGTATTGACTAAACTTTATCTAACTTATTTACTAAACAGGGTGTCCAGTGACCTGAAAAACGGGGAAATGTCAGGGAATATGCTTGCTCTATAAAAAGTCATGGACAGTTCAGAGAATTTTATCAAACTTCTGGAATTTCTATATATTCAATAAAAAAAATACGCAACTTTTATTTACAATTGTCATAATAGTTTTTTTATTCCAATTAGTACCCACAGCGAGTCTCTTTTAACACAGTTATCCCTGTTGAGCAGACTAATCTCAGTTGTCAAAGTCAACATTTGACGCCTTTCCGCCCTTCCAAATAACATACGTCTTTACCCAAAGTTGAGTTATGGTTACACGCATGTGCGAGAATTTGATTACGTAATAGGAAGAAGAAACAAACGAATGTGTCTCATAAATATTTTAAACTTTACTGGTGTAAGGGGATCTCTTATTGACTCAATATGATATCACTGAAATATAACTTAGATCGCACTACCTAATAGCCCATTGCTTTGTAGACTGATATCTTTAAAGCCCTTTATAGAATGACACAATCTCAGAATGTGTATGTGTCTTTAACTTTTATTTATTTATTTTATTTAGCACCGCAGGTTGTACGCATATATACTAATTACGCTAAATGAGTTTGGGACGAGAAAGGTTGAATTTAGAGGAAGTGTATCCTAATTTGCGTAAAGGGAGCGTGGAAAACAATTTTGGAAAAAAAACACCCTCATTACACCCGTCCGTGATTCGATCCCCGATCTCCCTGTCATCGGCAGGCTAGTATTTTGCGATAATAATGGCTTAAATCATGCGGCCACCGAAGCGGGCAGTCTATTATTAAGTTTGCAAAAATAATTTCTATGATATTGATATAGTCTCGCTTTGTTAACATATGTCAGATTTGTAATTTTTTGAACCAATTAAAATATAATTTAGAACCTATTTTAAAATTCATATTTGCTTAAATACTTTAAAATATCAGGATGATGCAACCAAAATTAATAAGCGACATTTTTAAATTTTATTAATGTCACAATGGCACCCCTTACTCAAAAAGACGTGATAGCGACTGCAAACTACAACACGAGTTCGTCAAACCTGTTTGATATTATTTTATCAATGCTCTATTGTTTGTTACTGTAATGTTTGATTATAAAATGTAACTGGCACACAGTTTTATGTCCGGACATAGCATGGCAAGTTTCAAAAGTTTCAAAATTATATATAAGCAGAACTAATAGATTTAATTAACCTTGGTTACAATTTTAATAAAGTTTATTACAGACAGCGTTAGGTATATTTGTACGTGCGTGTGTATATAAATATGAATAAATAATATTGCGCGTCTGGGCTACATAATTTGTAACTCATTTTGTAGAAAGATTAGCCATTTCTAATGTACAGTTGTCTAGGGGACGCCCGAATGTACTAACCGTGAAGGTATTTTTCCATGTCCAGATGAGATGAGGTGATGGTGTGAAATCAGTGGAAACACTTAAACCTAACTTAAGCCTAACTAACCAAACCCTGGGTATCGTTGGGGTACCGTAATTCCCCTTTCGAGAAAAATATTCAGGGTACCAGCCGGAAATCGAATCCAGGACCGGTAGGCTCGTAGCCATGTGCACTGACAACTACATCACGGGGCTGGTTATACACATATATACAGGTGTTCGGAAACTCATACCTACATATAGCTTGTGTGAACCAAAAGTAATACATTTAAAATCCCTATACACCTAAATCCGAAAAACTATGCTAATACCATTAAATTGTGTTCAAAGTTTCGACGTACAGTGCTGGAGAGCAAAGCTGTTCAAGCATGCGTGTACAAGAGGTTTCATAGGAGTTAGGGTACGGCCAGACTGAGCGCGCGAGCGACTAAAATATAAAATAGAACACATTGGTTGTAATGGGGGGTGGCCACACTGGAGCGAGCGAGCGCGCTTGAAAGATAGAACTGGTTCTATTTTTCAAGCGCGCGCGCTCGACCCGGTACAGTCTAGTTTACAGGCGCTAGGCAATATTATTGTATGTTGGTTCATTGAGTGCTGGGGAAACTTCTCATTTTGACATGATATTTGACTTTTTTCTATCAGTGATAGGTTTAACACACTTGCTATTAATGGCCCGGTGACCTGGCGGTCTAGGGGTAAGGTGTCAGACTTCTGTGCTGGCGGCCGGGGTTCAATCCTCGGTCCCGGCACAGATTTATCTGATTACCAAACCCTTCCTTCACCTCTGTGAATGTGGGGAAAGCCAGGCCTCCACCGTGGTTCGGATTCCACGTTAAACTGTAGGTCCTTCATTTCATCTCACAATCACCCTACCATTACACATTAGCGTAAGTGCATATAACCCGAACGGGAAGTAAGATGCGGTGCTAATAATAATAATAATAATAATAATAATAATGGCCTAATTTAATTGGTAAGACCATAAATAATATAATGTATATATGTAAACCCGATATGTTAAAATACTTCAATATTATAATCAAAGTAGGCCTTTACAAATAAGAATCACCATTAGTTTGGAGAGAGTATGAAAAAACCACAACAATAAATAAGTTTTAAAAATCACCTTCAGTTCACTGAGCCAAGATTCGAACCTTTGCTTCCTAGTCAAAAGCTATCGAGTGCAACGCACCATTCCGCCACTGGTGCGGCAAATCTGATTTTAAAACACTTCAGTACAGTACCATACACATTTCTCAATTTATTAATTGGATGCACTTCTACTTTTTTCTTTTTTATAAATACACAATATTTTCTGTAAGAATTTTCGAGGAGCAGAGATGTACTAAGTGTGTTTGACAGATACATCTTCCCTAACTAGGGGGGGGGGGGGGGGGCGGTGACCTAGTGGTCTAGTGGTAAGGTGTCAGACTTCTGTGCTGGCAGCCGGGGTTCAATCCTCGGTCCCGGCACAGATTTATCTTATTTCCAAACCCTTCCTTCACCTCTGACAAGACATCTTGTGAATGTGGGGAATGCCAGGCCGCCACCGTGGTTCGGATTCCACGTTAAACTGTAGGTCCTTCATTTCATCTCACAATAACCCTACCATTACACATTAGCGTAAGTGCGTATAACCCGAACGGGTAGTAAGACGCAGTGCTAATAATAATCTAACTAGGGTCCGCTAATTACGCGCTCGCTCGCGCGCTCGCCAGTTTGGCCACCCAGTCGCTTGCGCGCTCGCTTGCTCGCACGCTTGTCAGTCTGGCCGAACCCTTAGGCGCGTGGCACCACACACCTCGACATATTGGAGCACGGTGGCAGAACATACCACAATTAATAGTAAACAACACGCCAGTCCATCTAGAAACGCGATTAAGTTTTGAGGGCCATCATTAACAGTCCTACATCACGGAAAGTGCTTATCATTATTACATGTGCAGTGCCGCGCTCCTAACTCCTATTCAACTTGTTGTACACGCATGCTTGAACAGCTTTGCTCTCCCGGCGTTTCTTTCTACACAATTTAATGGTATCGCCTTAGTTTTCCGGATGTAAGTGTGTAGGGATTTCGATTACTTTTGGTTCAAATAAGCTATATATGCAGTTTGGCCTATGTGTTTCCGAACATTCTCTAGATCTTGATTTGACTTAGGAGTACGTGAAAGTAGATATACAGTCCAATTTTCATATGAAGGACGTTTTAATCTAGAAAAGGTTCTAGATCTACTTTCATGTCGTATCTTTAGTATGTCAAATCAATTTGTTCTTTAGCTGTCTCTTTTGATAAATAGTATCAAAATCTATGGAATAACACTAATATTATAGTTTTATCAATGTTGTTCACAAATATGTGTTTATGTTGATTTAAAGGTTCTTCATACCAAATTCATCACGCACACACTAGCCAAGCACAACGTTGCCCATTTTGAGAACGAGCACACGCTATTCGTCACAACGTTATTTCCCCTAGTCACGGGCTATGCTTCATGTGTGTCCTGTTATAGATCCCCCATTAACCAAGGAACTGACTAGGTTTTTAATTTGATCTTACATTTTATTACTTTGGGAAAGTTAGTTCTTGTGAAAATACAGTAAGAAGTTCCCAGCCCTTTGTAAACATTGTTTATGGTTTCTTTGTTTGAGTTTCTTTTGTTTCCCTGTACGTGTAATTAAAACTCTGGTGATGGGTGATGCAAGAACAATGCACACACATGTTGTGCTTTTATGGCCATTTGTTTTGTGCTCCGTGGACTGTGCTAATAATAATAATAATAATACTACATAAATAAAGCGCTATATTGAATTTGTGACGTGGACTCGGAGCAATATAGAATTTTAAATAAATCTAATAATCTCCACATTGGAGAGAAACATGTTTATTTTATTTACAAAAGAGGATACTTATTGAATTTTCTCAAGCTCGTTTTTCGTGGCTTTTATATTGGGATAGACAGGTAGGATGCCCCCTTTGGAACCTTTGTTAAACCCCTTTAGCAGGTGCCTAGACACTGTATTTATGCAAAGATTGGGTGGGTATGGTTAGATGTTCTATTCTACGTGAAACTTGACTTCAAATATAGTCACTCACAGCATGACACAACCCGCACCGGTAGTCGCATGGTCTGATGCGTCACTCATGTTAGACTGCTGTTGGTGACGGGAAGATCGGGGGTCCAATACCAGTTGCCCTCTCTCACTCCACAAAAATGCGGCTACATTATACCTTCCTTATCCCCGTTTAATCAACGTAAATTAAGGTATGCGTATAACCACGAACAGCTACTAAAACATGATGAAAAAAACCTTTGCTTTTGTTATTTTTTGTGTGTTCTTTCTGAACAAACTTATGTCAGCACTTGATTTACAAACTAGCCTAATTCTAAGTCAAACACGACACCTAGTCTCTCGCTCGTCAATTGATCGCTGGGAAAGGAAAAACTCCGATTTTATTTGTGATCACTCTTTTTGCTCACGTCGAGAGTTTAAACTGGAACCCTTAACCCAGTACATTGAATTGCCATTGACTGTGCTGAGAAGTATAACTGGTTCGTTAAATGTATTTATATTAATATTTTAGTATATATTATTATAGGCTTCAGTTTAAACTTAACGTATTTCTTCATAAGCTGTATTTATGTAGATATGCACAAACTATTACTATTATTAATACAAATTGTAAAATCTCCTTCCAAATAGTGTTTGTACGAACGCACCCACAGCCTTGTCCGATGACTCTAAGGAGAAGACTCTCATCCTTATTGGTGCTTATTATGGGGTTGTCGGGGTTCGAATCCTGGTCGGGTCCATTACAGGTATATTTCAAAATGTAATTTTTACTTTGAATTTTTGCTTCACGCTCCACGTTAATGCAGGTGAACTTTCATCAAATTACCCTCGTATTTACAAAGTTTCTTAAAAAAGGCGTACAAAATCTAAACATTCACTAAATCAATTTATTTTAAATCCGGTTTTGTGTTCTTTTTATCGGGTGATGTGCCTTTTGATTGTACTGTTTTTTAAACAAATTGAATCTGACGATAAGAGTTTAAAAATGGGAGCTGATGTTATCTAATTCTGAAGTTTAGACGATACCTTTCTATAGTACATTATTTTGTAGTTTCTATTTTCAGGATTATTTTTGTATTGATCGTTTTATAAATGTTGATGTTTCTTCTGAACTTCCATGTAATGCTCCACTCTAATAAATTAGGTCTATATTTATTCGCTAATGTACATTTTAAAGTTAAAATCAAATGTTATTTTCGTGATAAGTTGCCAACGAGATAAAACACAAACAAAATAACTCCATCATTGTAGTTTAGTGTAAATAAGCCAAAGCAAATAAAGTGAAGTAGCACATGGATTTATATTCAATTTAATATTGAACTCAAATGTTTACGCTGCAATATAATTGATTGGAAATCCCTATCGAAATTAAACACGTAGGATATTCATTTTACCCATCGTCTAAACTACAGTCCGATTTAGATATAAAGGAACCTTTTTGACACTCATAAAAGTTACTAAACCAATTTTCCTATTTTTATACGTAAAGTCATTTGATCTATTATAACGGTCACTTTTAATATATAATATCAATACCGATGAAATAATATAATATATATTATTTTCCTAGCAACGCGTCTTACTAACCGTTCCGGTTATACTTTTATATACAAAATACGATAGTGATTTTAGAGAGGAAGGCTATATTTAGAGAAAATGTACTCTTCATTTTCCTGGAGGGAGAATGTAAAACTCTTTTGTAAAACCACCCTCTCAATACTTTCGACCAAGACTCGAATCTCGATCTTCCTGTTATTGGCAGTCTAGTCTACAGCTAATGTAGCATCTTAGATCATGCGACCACAGAAGCAGGTAATAATATTCAATAAAGTAAAATTTTATCATAGTTGACTGCAAAAAATTATGTTTATAATTTCTTCAAGTTCCTTCCTACCAGAATTATACAATGTAGCCTATTGCTTCCAGCAATTAAACAATTTGTAGACAAACAAATTTAAGGATACAAACGTGTCTATACAACCTAAAGTTTTTCAAAAATTAAAATACCTCCGCATTAGCATCACTTATCTAAATTTATTTTAATTCCAATGCTACCCGCACCGGTGAAAGAGTTGTCTAAGACTGTGGTTCCCTATTACCTACCAGAAAGGCCCCCCCCCCCCCACCCCCCAAGAGGCTCTTTGAGATCGGTGGAACCCTCCGTTTTTTCTAATCATTAAATCTAATCTATTCTATGTATAGAAAATAGCACCCTCGCCCCCCGCCATATTAATAAATCATGTTAGAAAATTTACAAAACTGGTAATTTGGCACATTTATGAAAAAGTTTAAATTTATTCATTTGGGTCTAGTATTAGTAAGATAAGAGAAACCTCTTCTTTTTCCCCCGTCACTTCATGAAGATCAGGTTGAAGGCTGGACACTTTGACTCGAAACTCCGAATTCATGTCAAGTCTATTTATATACTGGTTTTTCATGTATCACTGCGCAGGTAGGTGAGGAGGAGGGGAAGCTTTTTATTGATTAAGATTAGGCCTACTGCTGTTTAATTATTATTTTAACTTTTTATTTTGTTGAATTTTGGCGCTTGTCGCGGACCACCTAGGAACAGCTCGTGGACCCCCGAGAGTCCGCAGACCACCTGTTGCGAACCACTGGTCTAAGCTGTTGGACTCGAATTGCACTTGGTCGCCGTTGAGGTCGGGATTCGAATCTTGATCATATTCACTGTGAGGGACTTTTCCACATTTTATTTAATCACTTTGTTTTTCTATCATCCAATCACGCCCCCATCACCATCATTCCAAGTGGATAGGGTGCACTTCCTCTAAATTGGTGGTATTCAACCAAGGGTACGCGAAAATATCCAAGGGGGTTACATAATGATGCGTTACATTCACTGTATTCATCTCAAGTACTTGTTAAGCTAATCAAGTCTCGTAGATGATGGTGGCCAGGAAATGCAGCGTGAATGGAAGAATATAGAACCGTGTTCAAGGTACTGACTGGCAAACCCAATGGGAAGAGATCATTGGAAGACCTAGACACAGATTAGAGGATAACATTAGAATGGGACTGAAGTAAATAAGGTGTAATGAGGTGGACTAGATATAACTAGCTCTAGATAGGGATAGTAAGTGCGGCAATTAACTTTAAGAGTTCCTAATGCCGTAGAGTAAGTGGATTATATACAAGAAAACGCTTCTTGTACAATTTCTTGCACTGTCCGTATAATTTTCACGGATTGTTTTTATTCGGTTGTTTCAGTAGGCTACTTTCCTTAGTGTATACTTCTCGTGGGCTTGACTTTGTAGTCTTATCCCCTAGTAGTCACTGGAGTTTTTTCCTCCCCAAAATGTATTTTTATTTTCTGTACCAATATAAACTCTGGTACATTATAATTCATTATCTTTATCCAGATTCCTTAAATTACCCATTAAGTTACTCATAGCTAGTAATGATAAAAATATTAACGACCAATTATGAACACTTTATCAGATTTATATTCTCTAACTCAGTGGTTTCATCAATTATTTGAAGAACTTAGCCTTTCTTATATTTGATTTTTAATGGTGGGTTACACCCGTTTACCAATTAAATCGCTCAAAACTACAGTTATGTTTCTGAAGGTTCTACAGGCCTGGCTAGGTTTAACACGTCGGTGACTATTCACACCTTTGTTGCAGTATGCCTACACCCCCTTCGTCCGCTTGCATTGTATCCTCTCCGCCTTTTGTTCACTAGTTAATTATACTTGAGCCTCCTTCCTCTGGCTAACGTTTTGTGCGCCGGTATCAATCTCCATTTGATCCGTATCGATACCTGTATACCAGTTGTGACACACCCTGTAGGCCTACCTTGTGCATGTCCAATGCCACCTAAACAATTATTGCGTCCGGACAACAACGAGACATGGCTGTCGGAATATCGAAGTGGTGTGAGATATGAACAATAATACCAACTTTTTTTTTTTAGCCCGTTCGAGCTGTACGCTTTTGTACTATTTACGCTAGAATGGTTCTAGGAATTAAGAAGGTTATATTTAGGGGATGTTTACCCGCATTAGCCTAGCGAAAGAGTGGAAAACTATTTTGGGAAATCCACCCTTCGTACACCCGGCAGATTTTCTAACCTCGATCCCCTTGTCATCGGAAGTATACTCTACTGCGAGAGTAGCGCCTTAGACCATGCGGCTACCGAAACAGGTAATATCAACAACTTTCTTACCGTGAAATACATACGACTATTATCTGCCCGCATCGGTGGGCACGCGGACTCAATGCCAGGCTCGTTTAGTCTTGGTTTGTCTGTGACGAGAAAATTGGGGCTAGAAATACAAACCGCGTATACTTTTTTTCTCTCCTAAATGGTTTCCAACTCCAACGCAAATGCGGATTCATTTCATCAAAATGTCATCTTCCTCATGGTTACCCGTCAGTGAAATAAAAATACAAATGGTCCGGAAGTATACCTTAAGATGCTATAGAAATAAAAGACTTAACAGCTTAACCCAGTGGTCTCACATTATTTATATCTACGACTTTACTTGTACTTTCGGGGATAGGTTTGTCTTCGAATTATGAGACCCTTATTTACTTCGAGTGGCTGTCCTAGTCCTGGTAAATGATATTAGTTGTCTGTTGAGGCTGCTTACTACTACCGTGGGATATAACAAGCATATGTTCCTCTTCATAAACCCCTCTCTAAACTCTTTAAATGAAGCAAGTTTTTTAAGCATCGCATCTTACTACCCGTTCAGTTAATGGTGGCGTATTGATAGCGCCTTTTGAAAAATCTGAGGCGTTAGCGCCCACCTAAAATAGAATGTCGCGCCCGTCGGTGAGTCAAAGCCTTGATACAAGCAACTGGAAGTCATTTAGAGGACATAAATGATGTTTATTTTTTGATCGGTCCTGTTTCAGGGGAACAGGTATAGAAGGAATGTTGGTAGGCTTGGATAGGTTGGTTTAGTTAAGGTTATGTTATGTTATGTTATGTTATGTTAAGTCATTGATTTGAAATCTCTATTCTTCCGATGACACATTTTTCGGTCCTGCCGGACTAAAAACAATTACCATTTTGGGGGAAAAAAATGTGACTCATACGAAATATCTGGTAAAACCGGGGGAAAAATTAAACAAAAATTAAATGTTTTCTTAAGTAAATACTATAAAAAATGTTTGAAAATTAAGTGAGCACAAAACACACGGCTATTTTTTCCAGGGCGCAACAAACCCATAGCACAGGTTATACGCTTAAGTACTAATTACGCTAATTTGTTAGAGATTAGGAAGACTATATTTAAAGGAAGTGTACTCGTATTTGCGTGGAGGGAAAGTGTAAAACCTTTTAGGAAAAAAACCCTCTCGTCCCGTTAAGGACATGTGAATAAAGGTTTGTTAGAAAATTTTTGGACTTAATTTTTTTAGAAATGATTAATTAATGCAAACTTGAAGATGCTTAGTGACGCCAAAAGAACTGTTAAAGCGGCGTTTCTAACTGTGACAATTTTACGAAGTATTTAAGTACACTCACGTGACTATAAGCGTATAACTATTTCAATTTTGTAGTTCGACGAGAGATGTTGAGCGAATGTGAGAGATCCACAAATTGTCTATAAAACTTTGATGTTTGGGTGTTTAGGGAGGGGGGGAAGGAGAGGGGGGTTAGAGGGTGAAGTAATGTGAATACATCTGCTCTGCTGGTTCATTTTAATACACTTTGCCAAAAAATAATAAGTATAATCTGATCAACTTTTAATACTATAGGGGAAAATTAATGGATTTAATAAAAGAAAAAAGTTTCGAATCGTGCTAACGATCGCGCTGCTGCATATAAGAGCCAATATTTAATGCTGAGTGTGCGACTAAGCTAAATTAAGGTCGAGCGTGAATAATATGCACACTACCCGCACCGTTGGGCATGCGTTCAAAGGCGTCAGTGTTGTCTTGTTTGATTTGTCGGTGATTGAAAGGATGCAGCTCAAATTCCGGTCGGGTGTACTTAAGGGTTTTTGTCTTAAATGGTTTTCTACTCTCCCTTCAAGTAAATGCGGACAAACTTACTCTAAACTAACCTTCTTGGCTATTGCATTAGGGTTTATTCCTTACATTTATTTATATGCTATTGTATGGATTCACAAATGACGAGCTAATTTATTAAATTTTATGTATTAATCAAGCTCAATATATATCTCTCTTGATTGTGGTGGATGAAATCCTCAAAATTGTCTTCTAATCGTTTATACTAGCGTTGGAAAATCTGAATACCATGGGCGGTATTGTTATTTTGTTGCTAGACTCACATGGTATGTTATTGCTCTAAAAAGCGAACTTATCACCTTCTCCGTTCCTAATTCGAGCGTCGCATATCAACCCCTCACCAGGGGGTGACTAGTAGCGGGATTAAACTCTGAATGACTCGTCCTGTTTAATCAACACTGGCAGAGCTCACATCGGACAGTTTTCTGTCAGCCTTCATTCACACACCACACACACACAACACGTCTACTTCTACAGGATACATACGCTTTCAATAACACAATTAAATTCGCATTTTGTATAATTTCAATTTTGTTTAATAGAACATGGCTTTGTGTAATTATTTATATTTTTTAAACTTTTTCAAAACACGGAAAACGTTGTTTTTGACTAATTTTTAACTAGTGAAGATTAATTGCCAAGGTACCATCATTCTAGGGCTTCAAATTTGTTTTAACGGGTAATGCACGTGACATAAAACCCTAACACGTGTTTAAAGTTATTTTTCAAAACCATACGCGTATTTATCGAAATTATTTTATGTAACTTTGCTATGTCAAATAACACACCTTTTGGTATTTAAAAATATAGTAAATAGTTTTGGTTTCAGTTTAAGACTATTATAGGCTTCATATATCAATACGACAAACATCGTGCACAGAATTAATCTTTTTTGATAATGTCTTATTGATTTATTCTGGTTTTAAAAAGGACAACCAATAAATAAGTTTATAAACATGATCGTTGTTTGAGTAATCTTTAAGGAAATTAGTAGATCGTCACTCTGAACGGGTTAAATTTTAGGGGCTTATTTTTTAAAAATATTTGAACCCACGAGTTATTAATGACATAATCTAAGTGGTAAGGTCGATAAAGATTACCTAGATGAAACTAAACCGAGCTAGTACGGAAAAAGAGTATGTATATAATTTATTTTAAAAAAAACATCCCTTTACATTCTGGTAACATGCAATGCAAATATATTGCTAAATTAGTTGTAGTTATTATTTTAAAACCTTATAAATTACTTAATGTCATCAAATTAATCACGTTTAATTTTGTTTGCCTCGCGCAAATTATTCATAACTTTGTACATTTATTTTTTGGCCACTTTTCTGGGGGTCTGAAATCACAATAATCAATTAAACTCTTTACAGACGTTCTAAACGATTTATTCTTCACATAAATCAAAACTTAACTTCTTCTTAGGCGTTGTTAGCGTTTCATGGTATGGCCGCCGTACGTGATCGTTTACACTTAATGAACTGTCACATTTGATAGTTCTTGGGAAGTAATTTTGTTTCATTTAAATTTTTCTTCGTTGTATTTGACGTTCATTGTTATCAATCTTTCAGCCGTTTACTCTGTAGAGGATGTATGTTGGTGCGAATAATAGTTAATTCCTTAAAACCCAGGTATCCCTTTTATTATTTTCTTTGTATTGTTTTCCTGTGGGACGTATGTTATGAAGACTGGTGGGATACGTGAAGACAGGTGCTTTGTGCGACGCTGAAATTAATTTCGCTGGGGTTGAAAGTGATCTGCAGAGAAGATGAAGGGCTTATGCTGTCCTCGGCGATGTCGCTCTAGTATATATATATATTATTATTTTTTTTTCATATGAAAGAACTAGACACTAAAGCGGCTTAAAAGTGCTATCTCCCCACAAATGAGAGTATTGGCTTGAACCCCGGTTTGAGATGTTATTCTTAATTATGGATAAGGTGCAGATTGGAGATTGGCACATTCAAATGTGCCTTAATTTCTTCTAAACGAAATGATCTATTGTTACTACTTGCTACTAAGAACTTTTCAAAATTGCCTAGTTAAATATAATTAGTATAGCGAATTGAATGATTTAAAATAGTATCCATATTTTTTTTTAGCCACGACAGTAAATCAGATTTTTTTTTAAAAAAACACACGCTAATACAGCTTTCTGAACAATAGTTAGGAGTTCTAGCGATTTTCCTAACCCTTTTAGCTTGATTAATTTAAATCACTTGAAAAACGACACAGGAACATAATAATTGAACTCGGGACCTTTGGCGTGACATGGTAATGCTCTACCACTAAGCTAACCAGGATTCGTCTCGTGTTCAGGGTCATTCTCCCCTCATAGTTTAAGGCTGAGTTTGTGACTTTCAGTTCAAGATTGCTTCAATCGGTAATTTTCACACGTGTGCTATTGATGGTTTAATATAAAGGCAAGGTATTTGGAGGTTACTTTAGAGGGTACAAAGAATTTAAGAACCTAAGTAATAAATCACATCCGGAAACAAAAAAACATCGCATCCGGCTGGGATTTGAACCCTTATCTACTCTTAACGGAGACCTAGTGCAATTCGAGTAATAGTGACAGTTCGACCAAAGGTATGGTTATTCTATATAAGTATTAAAAATGAGGCCTTATTCATTCAATATACTAAATTAAGTTGGCATTTTCACACACATTATTGTTTGAGTTTTTATGTGTTGAGACTCGTATGCTATATTTTTTATTTCTTTCATCATTATTGATAGGTTTAAGGTTAACTTTTATGTCACCATATTACTACTTTAACGTAATAAAACAGCGCTTTTTATCTGTTTTTGAAACTTATCCCTGTGTACAAATTCTATACATTCTTTTGCTAATATCCGGAATTCGCAATAAAATAAATGAGCGCGCGTAGCACCGCTATTGTTGAGATTTGATTTGTTATTTCTTGAAAGGTTCTAATTAAATTGTGTTTGGTTCTTTCTTGCTTACTTTTCCTTCTTTGATAGTCTTGTATGTAACATATTTTTGTGATTCTTAAGTTTATATATATGTTTAGAACGTTTTCATCTTCCTTTCTAAGTTAGGTATTTATTTCTGAGTAGATTGAAAAGTTTCTATCATTATTGCAAAAACAGATTGTTTTCCTAGTCTTTTAACATCTACAAAAAATATTTACCTACTTTCAAATTGCCTTAGGGAATCGGGATTGCCGTTGATTAAATATTAAATATATGTCGAGGGGCACAGCTTTGTACATTCAAAAGATTCCTACTCGTATTTGACATCCACTCATGACTTTGTGTTTTTATTCTCAATCATTAACTTACAAAAACATTTTTTTCCTAAACAGTTGATGTATTCATTGTCTTCTAGTGTGTCTGTCTGCTTATATTTAGCAAGATTACAACAGTAGGCGAAGACGGTAAACATGCAAATCACGTTTCCTCAAAAGGGCCGTCCCCTAATACATTTTTAGTGTAAAAGTAGTTTTACTTTTGTACTAATACTTTTTCCGTCTGAATATTTTAATGCATTGCTTTTTTTTATAAAGCTTTATTCAAAGAAAATAGTATCTAACCAACAGAAACTTACCCTTCCTTTGTACACCAAATAAAAGGACTATTGTATTTTTTATTGTGTGCCATTATTTTGTATGACTCTAACATGCTACAAGATGGCAAACTCACCATGTAACTTTATTAATTTTATTTAAAAGTGGTAAGTTTATGCCACGATAAAAATATTCTCTAGTAAAATATAATATTAAACTTATAAAACATCGACCATCGTTCACGCCATTCCGCTCTCCTGGCTTAGCAGTTCGATTTCGTGTATTACTAACATATATTATTTATTTACATCCCGGATTATCTTGCTGCTATCCAATCAGTCAAATTTAGATTCCAATGCTATGACCTTAGCATTAAGCTTACTCTCTTGGGTCAACTTATCTGGTAAGTCGTAAGTTAAAATAATCTATGAGTTCTTGAAATGCACGTTAAAACATACAAAAAACAAAAATACTATATAATAAAATCGCAACTGATCACATTTCTCGTAGAAAGATTACTCATTGAACCAGTTTCCACACATCATTTTTGTTAAGGGAAGACGAACAAAATATCGAATTTTTAATGTATAGAATGTGGGGAATGCCAGGCCGCCACCGTGGTTTGGATTCCACGTTAAACTGTAGGTCCTTCATTTCATCTCACAATCACCCTACCATTACACATTAGCGTAAGTGCGTATAACCCGAATGGGTAGTAAGACGCGGTGCTAATAATAATAATAATTTAATGTATAGGGAGGAACGTGCTAAAATGTCATACGGATTCACCGTAGTCATATCATTGGACCAAGGTTGAATATTGTCTGGTGCTTTTGTTATTTCGCTTAACTTGGGTGCTGTTTGCTATAAACTACACTATACTTTGGGCGTTCTATTCATTCGTCATATTATTTTATTGTGTGTGGTTGGTGTGTGTGTGCTTTTTCCCATGCTGTCCTTTGCTTTGGTTATATATTTTTCCCTAAAAATAAAATTAGTGACGGGTTTTGAGTTATTTCCAAGCAACAGCAGGAGGTGATAACGTTGTGCGAATATTGTTATTACCTTCTCTATAGAGGAAACAGGTGTGGGAACTGTCGGGTTAATATCGAGGTGGGTTTAAGCGCCAGTAGGGGGTGGATGGCGTAGGGGGAGCCACGACGTCACAGCGTCCTTTCTGTTGTGACTTGCCACAAAGACGCAGCAGGGGTGCAGGCATCGCAAGTCGCACAGCTCTTGCCACTCCAGTAATACAAGGCAGAGGGAAAAGCGCTGCGGTGGTCGTAGTCGGTACTACCCGCACTCTTGTCTCCTTACCGCCTGTAGCTTTCCAATATTACTTTGCGACTATACCCCTCACGGCGTTTTGACCCTGCCCTGTGCAAGCCGAGAAAAGGATAATATCATATAAATATAGGGGACCTGGTGGGAGGTATCTTTTTGGAGAGATGGCCCAGAGTTTTCTGACTCGGGCGCTAGAATTTTCACCTCTCTAATTTGACTCTCAGAGTGCAATATTAATATTTAATTAGGAACATCATAAGGGGGCGACACGGGTGTACGCGTTAATAAAACATCAAAGTTAGTTTTATGGACACGGTGGAATGAGGGATGCTAGAAGGACAGAAGACGGGGTGGCGAATTAAAGCTACTGTTTCTATGTTTCGTTTGATGAAATATTAGCATTTTGGATGTCGTGTTTTTGTTCGTTTCTTTTTTTTAGAGTCCTGTTGAGATGTCGCTTTTTGAAATTTGACTGTTGACTGTTGAGATGCTCGCTCAGGACATTGCTTTAATTCCTTCACGTGAATATACATGATCGGATTTGCATACTGGAGTTTAATTTCCTCGCGTCTCTATATGATGGCGATGTCCATTATGGTTGGTGTGTGTGTGTGTGTGTGTGTGTCCTTAAGGAGGTTTCTCTAAAGTCCATTTTAAATTTATTTCACCCGCGTGATTTTTTGGAGCGGATTTCTCATTTCAAGTCGATCCCTGGTTGCCGAGATAAATAAATTCCTTTCTTGGTATTTAAGATTTGGCGTTAACTATTCTATGTAATTAATTGAATTCATTATGTTAGTATTGTAGACTAAATTCTGGAAATTTCATATAAACATTGTTTATTGTAGTCATTTGTCAGTGTTTTATTATTTTTATTTTAACTAGATAGGCCTTATATGCCTTTATATGATTGTTCTACTAGTAATCCCCAACACCAGTGTAATTATACGTAATATATCCCCAACATTCTAACTGATAGAAATGTAGCTAGTCATGCCATAAATATGTTACGGAAATAGTTAATTGCTATTTGTTATATCGTTTCTCTTCTGTGCTACTCTCTTCTTCCACCCTCTCCCCCCCCCCCGCAATCGACTGGTTAGCCTCGCTTTGACCCCAGCTGCGCATGACTCGTCTATGTTACTTAGATTAGATTAATCCCAGGTAGATGATGTAAGGGTAGTTTCTAAGCCACCACCAACCAGGGTGAGTTGTAGATCCCGATTCCATGGGGTGCGGGGGTGAGCATGTTTGGATTTTCGTGGGAATCTGTTTAAGCCATACCAGGGTTGTATTGTGTTGCCTACAGTCCAGCTCAGTACACGTGACTGCGATGATCAGAGAAAATAAATGTAACTTCCTGAGCAATCCTCGGTTGTTAGCTAAACATGTAATTATGCATTTGTTTGTTTGTTTATCACTATGCTGGGCATTGGGTGAAATCGCACTAGCAGGATAGGTTTCGAGAGGACATATCATATTTTAATTGCAGTTAACATTAAATAATATAGCATCACTTTAAAACTATATTATTGGTATTAATACTACTCATAAACAGCTACAAATCTGAGTTGACGTATGGATGTACGAAAGTAGATTTAGTAAATTTTTGAATATCCAGATACATCTTTTTTTTACTATGTTTTATTATAGCTTAAACTATATAATCTAATATAACAGGAAAATGAGGGGAGATTCTGAGGAGCCTGGAGAGAAGATGGAAAACCACACTGTTGAAAGAATCTTAGTCAAGCAGACGCGTACAACTTGCTTTGTTGGCAAACATTACTATTTTGTGTTAAGCTATTAAGGTGGAAGGGAATATGGGATCGCAATATGCAGGTCTATTTTCACTCAATGGCATCAGGAACTCGAAAGTTCATTGCCGCATTTAGAAAATTAACGCCACCGAACCCTATCTTGAGCTAGTTCTATCTAGTCCACCTCACTACACCCTATTTCTTTCAGGTCTATTTTCATGTTACCTTACAATCTGCGCCTACGTCTTGCCAATTCTCTTTTCTCATTGAGTTTGCCAGTCAGTACCCTGAACAAGGTTCTAGATTCTTCCCTTCGCGCTGTATGTCCTGTCCATAGTAATCTGTAAGACTTGATTATCCTAACAATGTCTTGTGATTAGTACAGGATATACACTAGTTTTTATAAATAGTAAACAATCTAACGACAATAATATATTTACTTTTATTTATTCCCCCAACCCATTGGCTTACGTATCAGAATGTCTTAGTGGAATGGATAGGGAGCGACGAATAATTGTGGGTTTCGTTTTGATTTTGTTTATTGAAATATATTAATTACTCTATGAGTGTATAAATGTAATAATGAAGCTTTTAAAACTAGTTGAAAGAGTTTAGAAAAAGGTCTTCATCTTACCAATGTTCCATGCCCTGGCCTATCTTCGGGGCTATACCTCTAACTGGTCTCGAACACATGACCGCCCGGCGTTGCGCGGTTGTTGTCTAACTCAAACTTTGAAGATGGTTTGGGGCGTTCTCCTCCTTTCTGAATAGGGACCGGAGCTGTAGGATATTTTCCCCACAAGTTGTTGTAACTTTGTGGCTGAATATGTAGAGCACTTTAGAAGTATCCTCTTAACAACTGACGTTCTTCCCGGCCCCCTTTCCTGAAAAGGTATAAAAACTCGCTGGTACATATAAAAAAAGAGGGGTGTTCCCCCTAAGGTACTAGTTTTTCCAATTCTCATTAAAATTATAAATGATTATTATATTCATATTGTGATAAGTCCTGTTTTCCAAAACATAGATTGTTATGCCTACCTAAAGTATATAAAAAATACAAATACAGACCTTTTCTCGCGTTCCCTACATCCCCACCTTAAGTGCACGTGACGATTAAGATGGTCTATACACGAGTTACTGAAAAAACACAAATTCAGGGGTGTTCGTAAGATATTCACGTGAACATTCATGAAAGTCATTCATCGTTGAACAATAAAAAATTGATCAAGGTGAAAAGTAAACTCCATTATCATTGTTCATGCACCAATATATAAGTAAAATTGGGCTACATTTGTATAGAAGACTGAGGGGAGCGTTCACACGCAAATGTACACAATCCCTTAATTATCTGTCAAGTTTTGGTTGAGAGAGGGATGGAAAGGGGGAACGTTTGTGTGTGTGCTCGTCCCACAAACAATTTTGACCTCAAACTAAAGTTACAAGGCTAAGTTTAATTAATAATATTATGTTTGTGTGTTTGAAAAAATAAAGAACATTTCCGGAACCTCAGTTACTATTAGATTTTCAATGTAGTGCTAACCAAGAACTTGAAGGGACGAACGTAGTACATGAATGTAGTGTTGATCAGATATATGTTTCACCTATCGGGGATGAAGATAAACAGAGAGAAAATAGCGCTTGGACCTGTAAATATTGTTTTAAACAAGCCTAAGATAATGTATTTTTAATAATCCCACTGGTGTTAAACCCGACGCGGTGCTAAAAAAAAAAAACCCCACTCCCTATGTTCGCCTTCCCCTCACTCCTTTATTGGCTAATATATTGTTCGGATTTATGTTTTTAAAGTTGTGGTAATACTGTTTAGTTCTAAATAACTTTCCATTATTTCAACTTGCTTTTTTTGTTTCTCTGTGTTTCAGGTAAGACAGTTCCTGTAAGAGTTAATTTCTTCATATCCAATTATTTTAAGGATCGCAAAGTTAATCACACATTTTTTATTTCTTAAAACAAAAATCAATAAACTACCCTTTCTTCGATTTCGGCGAACTTGTCGTTAGTAAGTGTCGTGACGTATTATGAAGAGACCCGTCGACGACTTGGCATACTCCATGTTGGGACAGGAAGACTTCGAGTTTGATAAGGTAGGGAGCACATTAAAATAATCACGTGTGGCTTCATCCTGCTTACTTGGTGCGTCCAAACCACGTGACTCGCTCTGCACAGTTTAATTTTGGTTGTGTTTTTACTCTTAACGGTGTACAAGCGAGCGTTGAATTATTTTTAACATTTTATTTGTTGGGAAAATATTTGTACCTCCCATAACAAACATAAAAAATAAGCATTGTTGTAGATAACATACTTAACATTCTCAATTTCGCACAAATAACTTTTAACGTATTTAGAATATAGATTTGTCAATCAAAGGGTTTCTTATAAAAACACGAAATGTTAAAATGCTACAAATAATTCAAAAATAGCTTGAACATCTTTAACGTTCATACTAATAACATAATTCCTCCAACTTAATCCTTATTAATTCGCTAACATTAAAGGAGCATTTTAATATTTTAACTAACCGCTTAGGCCACACCTGAACAATTATTTATCTGGCAATGCAATGCTTGCTCCTCCTCCCCTTTTTGTCCCCCCACCCCCACCCCGGCAACGTTTTATATACATATCCAGGTTTGATGCTCACTTGAAAAGCACGGAAACGCAGGAAAGTAAGGGAATTTGTGGCGGTGGTGAAAGTAATTAAAATTGTAAAAACTTTCTGGAATGTTAATAAGTTTCACAATAATTTTTGAAATACCGAGCTAAAGAGTAACCCAGTGCAAACTGTTGGTCCTATTTACAATTCATGCGATTTTGAGAAGAGTTGTGACATATATGTGTTTTAACAGATTTTTTTTTAAATATAGCTTTGCATATAAAATAATGGAAAAATGCACATGTTTGGGTCTAAAAAACCTAGAAAATCCAGGAAATTTCAAAACTTAAAAAAATGTATCAAACCAGATATAATTTTTTGGTTCTTGGAAAATTTTCCTTCTTCCTTAAATTAACAGTTAATAGTTTTAAAACAAACATGATTAGGACCTCACATAATATTAACATTGATACATAAAGTAAGTTCACATATATTAGTGAAGTTTTTATTTTATACTTATTTAGTAAATCTTCAATAAAAAGGAAAAAATTATTTATTTATGGGCCTAACAATTAAAATATTGTGATAATTATCTCACAATTATGAACAGTCAAGGTGAGGTGCAAAGAAACGCGAGATAAGAACAGTATTTTTGTATAAAAAACAGTGTTTTGGTCAAAAAAAGTTTCAATAAACACGTTTAGTATAATTTTTGACCTATAGCCATCTCAACAGCTCTCGAATATTTCTTAGGAACCAGGACTTTTTATATTATTTAAAAAATGTGCTTGATTCCTCTATGCTCAAGACAAATATTCAAGAATTATTGTTGATATTACTGTGTGTAGAAAATGAAACTAAACGTATCTATCTCGTGGAGCACGATACTTTATTTGAGTTTAAAAAAGTAAAAAAAAACAAAAAAACTACATAAGTACTGAACTTAGCTCACATTGTTTTCCACCCCACCTTAATTTAAGAAATCAGGCTCTTTTTTTTTAACGCTGAAATAGTTTTAAAAAATGTTGTATGGTCAGCGTTAAGAAGGCAACTTCTCAATTGACAAATAACGCTTTATAAAATAAATTTAAGCTTTATTCTTCCACGTGACCTTTTGCTACAGTTATTTGTGAATATATACCATCATGGTAACATAACATGACAAACTATTAAATACTAAGTTACATGTTGTACAACAAGTTATTTGTCCTAGCTCTGCGATAGTTGGCTTGCTTGGTTTCCCGCATTCGATCTAACTCTATCCGAGTTAACTCTTTATAATGCTTCAACTCACCAATGCGCTTCCATCGAGTGACTAACCACAGAACATAATAATGAGCTTAACGTGATTTGACACCATCTTTACTTCCCTCCCATGAAACGTCAACATTTCGGCTGGAACTCCATTATAGTTATTATTTGGTCCGATTTGTTTTGTTGAGACATCATATATATAATCCCCATCCTCTCTTTCTCCCGACCTAGATTCGAACCTTTGCCTCCCTGTTACCGTCAAACCAAATCTATTGCGAGCCTGACATCTTAACTTATGTGACCATTGACGTGAGTTATTAGCTCTTAAAGTGTTAATGTTTTGAAAAATTAGGATCCAAAATAAATATTGGAACTTTTGATGGCAAAGGTAATATCTTTATAACCAACATCTGGGTTTTTGTTCTTATTAGTTAACTATTATTTCTATGCTATTCCACATTCAATTTGTTTTTTTCACAACAAAGTGTGTACCGCCCTCCTTCTCTAATGGACAAGGACAGGCGCACATATACATAAACTAAAGAGGGCCTTAAAAAAAAATAGCAAATGATTAATTGCAGAAGAGCAGTAGGACCACATAAATGCGAATAGGTCTTCAGTCTGACCTATACAACAATTTGCTGTCATGAAGCCTTCCCAACCATCACCCGTTATTTTGTACTATCAGTCAAGGGGGGAAAAGAGGCGAGAATCCTTAGAGTAAAGACAATGACTTTTTTTACCTGCAATAGTAAATTAAAGATCGCATGTGAATTAACTAAATATTTATTTGAAAAATATAACAATAGATATATATATATATATGAATATAGGTAACAATAAATAAAAATATATATATTTATATAGATATATGAACAGGGCTATGCCCATGATAATACTGTTGTACCGTTGCCATAACAACATTTGTCCTAACAATTATTTCCAAGATTAATATATAACTTCTCTATGGGTCTCCGTGGCAACCCTCAGTATAATGACAACAATAACTAGCTGCCACAGGCCAACAATCCGCGTTTCAAAATCGGATTGAATCATATGACTTAGAAAATTCAATTTAAAAACACAACTATTTATGGCAACCAAAATCTATCTTTTAAAAGGAGATAGTAAATCATGGACTTAGCCATAAAAAATAAGTACAAACAATATTTAGCCTTAAGGGCTATAAACATTTCCCATATTATCCAGGCATTACGCCTTAAAAGATGTAAGATCAAAAAAATACAAAGAGATAATGTCCCTCATGGTTTTAACCATTATTTACCACGCCGGAAGGGCAAAAACTCCCAATAATACATTTAACCTGTAATAAAATATATTACGACACGTTGGGCTACGTAATTCATCATGTTTACAAAAAATAGTGATTTAACCCAAAATAACAGAAAGTAAGCCCACAATTAATTTTGTATATACCTTGGGAAAAAATCCCATCCTAGAGCAAGTGTCTAGCGACACGGTTGATTCAAGAAGTGAGTTTACAACACAAACAGAACCCGTATATAAACCGTTATTCTCTGAGGGGAGGGGAATATAGGGGAAACAAAAGAACATAAAAGACAATCACACGGAACAGAGGGAAGGGGTCGTAAGTCACCAAAGGAAACAACTAGATCATTGGAGGGGCGCATAGAACATCACGTGTCTATCACGAGGTTATTCCCATGATGCAACGGGTGACCTCACGCTCAATGTGCCACACCTTTCACTCGTTTAGTCTTTTTTCACACTCGGTGCAGAAAAAGTGCTCGCGAACAGGGATGTTGTTTAACGGGAGTCGAGACACACTAGCCGAGAAACGGGGCACTTCTTGGTGAGTACAATATTGTTTATTCTTCGGTGTTGTTGAAATAGTGTTCATTCGCCAGTATATCCTTCATGCTTGTAATGTTGATGTCAATCAACGTTACAAAAGTAAAAAAAAATTGATTTATATTAAGTCGGATGGTATTATAAATATCAAGCTAAATATTGTTCCGTAAGTTTTGGACTTTTCGTTGTTTTATAGTTTTGTTTTAGAAAACTTTCTCTTTGTTAACATCATTATTATATTTTTTATTGCTCAGGTTTTGTAGAATCGAGATTAATTTTAAAATTAACACTCATATTCTAATTTTACTTTAATTTCTACAGTTTGTGAAAGTATTGTGATGTCTGTTCACTCCTTTATTTTTTTACACATTCAGTTTTACTCCCATTCGTGCTGTACATATATTTACACTAATGGAATAAGGATGAGGAAGGTCGAATGGGATAAAACCACCCTCAGTACACCTGGCCGGGATTCAACCCCCGCTCTACCCTAATATGTTTTACCCTGAAATAAATATATTTGAAAAAATAACTTATTTGCTTAAATTAATATTTATCCTATTTAAATAATAATTCAGTCCACCTTTTTACTGTCTCTCGACACATCGGAAGGAAAGTATTGTAATCGAAAAAAAAAAAAAAAAATCGATCTCGAGATTTTGACAAATGTCGACGTTTCTTCGCAATGCCGTGTGTGTGTGTGTGTGTCTGTCTGTCCGTTCGTCTGTCTGTCTGTCTGTCTGTCTGTACCTCGGGCTAGAGGCAAAAATATTTTGCTGATAGGGCTAAAACTTAGTATCTGAGATTTTCATAAGGTCCCCCCAAGGGATTTTTGGAATTAGACATCTATTGAGGTTAGTTTACTAAAGTTCAAAAATTAAAAAAATCGATTTTCTCAAAATTTACTTAAACGATTTTGATTAAATTTTATATTTAGATACTGTTTATTATTATAAACAAGATGGCAAATCTCATTTTATATGAAAATTACTTTGTAATTGACATGTTTTCATCGTTTCTCCGCAACTATTTGAGATACAAAATAACTTATCACTGTAGAGTTGTAGTACTATCGAAGAAATACATCTTTTATTTGAATATATTTTTATAGAACTAATAGTTTCTGAGCTATAAGAAAATGTATATACTTTTTTAATTCAGGTCTTTGAAAATGAATTTGATTCTTATGCTCTTTGGTGGACAAAGATGTTTCTCTTTTCTAAATTTTTCTGTAACAATATTTCTGATTTTTAACGCCATAGAATAAGTAACAGTGTATATTATTTAATTTATAATCTTTGGTGTAGTGTTTCTACAACAATCTATAGACCTATCATTTCGGTTCACAAATCTTAAGAATTTTTAGTAAATGTTTATTTTAAGACAAAAGCGAGAGAAAATATGTGCGGTGCGCCGTACCATTTATTTTAACTCTGTATATAATTCAGGTTAGCATATTTTGTTTAGTTATTTTATCTTAAATTTCTTTTACGAATTAAGTTAAAGGTAAGTTTTTATAAATTTCTTATTATTTTTCATGTACAAATAATTTCCACTTTAATTTTGTTTTCTTATAAAAAAAATTATTTCTTATTTTAAGATGATTCACACGAATTCTATGGTCACATTTTAAACACAATCAACAAATTTTAATAAATTACTCTCATATTAATATTAACAATAACCATTTCTCGTTGCCGAGTTCTTCAACACCTTTAAATAAAGTTTTGACATAATGAAACTACCCTTTAATCTTTCTTCCACCATTTATTATAGGGACATTAAATAAGCCTACGAAATGTTTTAGTAAACCTGTAGCAGGAAATTATAATCGTCTTAACCCCCCAATCCCTCTCCTTCCTCCCTCCTCCATTTCCCCTCCTCCACTAACCCTTCCGTTCTAGCAGTCATGTTTTGTGCTTGGCTAATAAGGATGGCTTGTTCCTTTTATGAAAGAGTCCGTGGAAATTCAAAGGCAAAGGGAATAAGGAAGCCCTAGGGCGCAAGCTACGGGCGAAGGATTGTGCTTCCCTCTTCCCCCAAGTTTATGGTCACCAGGATGTAAAGCCTTAATTATGACATGAATGTCTTTATCCCTTAATTAATTACACGGGGATTTTGTACACGTTCCTTCAAAAGTTGGCTCTTCCGGAGTAACATGGGTTTTAGTACTTCAGTGTTCTTACCAGTGCATGAATGTTGCTAGTTTCATATTAACGCATTTTTTTTTTGGTGATGGAGAAAGGGAATTAAAGGGGGTGGGACAGGTAGATGTTCATTTTGTTTGTTATTGCTGCGCATGATTTATTATATGATTATTATTATTATTATTATTATTATTATTATTATTATTATTATTATTATTAGCACCGCGTCTTACTACCCGTTCGGGTTATACGCTCTTACGCTAATGTGTAATGGTAGGGTGATTATGATATGAAATGAAGGACCTACAGTTTAACGTGGAATCCGAACCACGGTGGAGGCCTGACATTCCCCACATTCACAAGATAACTTGTCAGAGGTGAAGGAAGGGTTTGGAAATCAGATAAGTCTGTGCCGGTACCGAGGATTGAACCCCGGCCGCCAGCACAGAAGTCCGACACCTTACCCCTAGACCGCCAGGTCACCTTTATTATATGAAATAATACATGTTTGTGGTAATTTATTCAAGACTGTTTTAATCATTTAAACGCTTGAGTGATAACTTCATATATCGTTCAAAAGTGCACATAAAGTGTTGAGGAGCTATTTATAGCTTATATTTATTATTATTAGCAGCAGCACCGCGTCTTACTACCCACTTGGGCTATACGCACTCCGCTAATGTGTAGTGGTAGGGTGATCGTGAGATGAAATGGAGACCTAAGTTTAACGTTAACGTGGCATCCGAACAGTTCACTTAAAGTTGGCCCTCCCACCTCCTCAAAATTAAAATTTAAATATACCGCCGTTTTGAACCTATTTTGAACCCAAGTATTACGTTTTTCACCCTAACCCCGGAGGCTGTTTATGCGTAGGTGGTCCAAGTTAAGAGTAGCCCTCCCACTATCAAAATGTTGGATTTTGCTTATGCCAATTTAAAAATCTTGTTTTGCAACGTTTTACACTTGAATAGTTTTGTAATAAAAACCTATTTGAAAGGTAAAAAGGTGGGGAGGGTGGCAAGTTAAGCGTAGCTCCCCCTTACTCACTAATTGGGTTTTTAATGCCAAAATAAAACACCTGTTTTGCATCCAAGTATGGCATTTTGCACCCTAATAGATTAGCGAGAAAATAATATCCAACATAGCAAAAAGTTAAGTTGTTGGAACTTCCCTCCAGCCACCACACCCTCAAATTAAGAATGTAAATATGCCAGAGATTGAACGATTTTTTTTGTTGGGGGGGGGAGGGGGGGGGGCAAGTTAAGAGTAGCCCTCTAATATTAAAATGTTTTTTTTTTAAATGCATATTTAAAAGTTTTGATTTGCACCGTTTTGCAAGCAAGTACGGCGTTTTGCACCTTAATAGTTATACAAGGAAAAATATTTTAAATAAATAAATGAAAGGGGGCAAGCTGAGCGCAGTCCTCCCACTCGATAATTGGGTGGCTTATCAAGGCCAAAATAAATGTATTGTTTTGCACCTTAATAGATTAGTGAGGAAAAAAAATTAATATGAGATAAAATTAAGTTGTTGGTCCCTCTCTTCAGCCCCCATTCCCTCAAATTAAAATGGTAAATACGTCATCACTTTGCACTTATTTTCCACAGTGTTACACCCAAATATTACGTTTTTCACACCAGTCCCAGAGATGGTACGATTGTTTTTGTTTGAGGGAGGGGGGTCATGTTAAGTGTAGTCACCCCCAAGCTTAAATTATTTTAAATGCCAATTTAAAAGTTTTTATTTGCAACGTTTTGCACCTTAATATCTTTGATAGAAAAATAAAATAAATTTAAAGTTAAAAAATGTTCGGTTGCCAAGTTAGGTGTTAGGCCCCCCCCCCCCTCCCCAATTTAGTAAAAAAAGTTTTTTTGTAAACTCCGCTTAAGTTTTCCTCAGAAAAAAATAATAATTTTTTAATCACAATAAAAACAGTTTTCACAAAAAAATTCAAACACCATTGATCAAACAATTTTTTTAGTATTTAAAATGTTCAAAAAGTATTATTTTTGTAAACTACCCTCAAATTATTTATATTTGTTTTTATATTATATATATCCTTATTTATCATGAGAACAATTAACATACACCATTTAAATAACATATTAAAACACCTTTTGAAAGATTTCGAATTTTCTAAGATGTATCATAAGTCAACTACCCTTAATTAATATATTTTATAAAAATCAACATACATTATTATTAAATCGTGTAAAATAGAAGTGTACATTTATATTTGTCATGTTATCCCAGATACACATATTTAACCAAATCGCTAAGCCATTTTCGAAAATCTTTTGACTTTCCAGAAATGATTCTTCATTAAACTTACTAAAACGAATTTTTACTTAAACAACAAATGTACAGTGTTATTTGTCAGATCAAACACGAGCTAGATATACAATTTAAACAAAATTGGTATAGACTTCTCGAAATATTTGTAATTTTCAAAAGTCTCTCTTAAATAAACTACCTTCAATATAAGGATTAGTGTCAAAATTAATACAAAGCCCCAAAGTATAGCCATTAAATTTTGGACGAAAATCATTCAAACAGTTTAGTATCTATGTTCAGAGACAGACATACTTGTAAAATACACTTTTTTATTCAGGTCAAAATAAAACGTAAAGCTTCATCATAATCTCGAGGTTGATAATTAATGTTCATGAATACAATAGCACTATTTTATCTCTATGTAAGAAAATAAAAAATCTATAAAAAATTTGCTAAACTATATTTACAGCATATTTTCTAACTTGTGAATAGTTATTTCTTAAAAGTCAAACATTTAAATATAAAATACAGTTCTCATTTAAAATCTACCTAAGATTCAAATTAATTTTTCTAAAATATACTTAAACAATCTCAATATTTCAATTTTGGAGTAAAATATGTTGGGGCAAATATTTTACAAAGCTCTATATCTAGGATAATTTCAATTTAAATAAAATATTTTATTCAGCACAAAAGTCTAGCTAATAAATATAATTACTAAATGAACATGGGTCCGGGATATAAAGCGCCTCGTTATTTCATGATTAATAATTTCCATTAATGATGAGAATAGTGTCGTTTATTCTAAATATCAATGAAAATAAGTTTTATAATGCACAACTTTATTGTATATATATATATATAAAAATCATACCTTTATAATAATATAGTAATATCGGAAAATTGTAGCTTTCTACTATTAAAGAAGCTCAACTCGTGTATTTCTGTTCTTACACTGACCACATTGGCAATATGATAATCGGGGCCGACGGTTGTTCAGCAAACATTTTTAAGATAGGGAAAAGAAACGTTTCCAGAACTACTTAAATTTAAAGTGATTGAATATATTTCACATAGTAAACCCCGTCAGAAAAAATCATCAGCCCTGTCCATATAAAATAAAAACTTCATAAGCAAGGCAATAATTTTCAAATCTGGTGGCACTAAAACTCAAATATAAAACATATATGTATATCAGAGTAAAAAGATATCAAAAGTAAAAAAAAAAAAACTAGTGTGTAAAACGTTTCCCAAACAAGACATTAACACAATATGTTTTTTATACTTTATAGTAAATTAATTTACTTAGGTGTATAACAGTTTGAAACTAAAAACATTTATAATCTTTGGAAATCCGTGAGTATAAGATACTGTTATAGTTAATTATTTTTCTGGCTAAACTATTAATGTTCAAAACTTGATGTTTGAGTTCAAACAATACATTAATATTATCCTAGGGCAAATCACAACTTTTTTTTTTGTGGGGAAACAAGGCATGAGCTGAACTTAGCTCATTAATTAATTCTGATCTTATTTTTTATTGATTTTTTTTCCTTGCAAAACTATTAAGGTGCAAAACGCCATACTTGGGGTGTAAAATGGTGAAAATCAAAACTTTTAAATTGCCATTATAAAACAACATTTTAATATTAGGGGGCTACTTTTAACTTGCCCCACCCCCAAACAAAAATAATCGTACAGTCTCTGGGGGATGGTTTGCAAAACTTAGTACTTGGGTGAGAAATGGTGCTAAATAGGTGGAAAACGATGGCAAATTTACATTCTTAATTTGAGGGTGTGAGGGCTGGAGGGATAGTGTGGGAGCAACTGGTCGTTATTAGAATCCGTGAGAAATTTGTGATACAATATTGCGCTATTTATTTGTTAACTAGTGTCTCAAAGATTAAAAAACATACTTGTTGCCACTTCTGGAACTAATGCAGCGGGAGAGGATCGTGAGGGGAAGTGAGGGGGAAATCAGACTACTTGTTCCAACTTCCATAATATTTATGATAGAAAGGTCTACATTGCATCAAATTAAGGACATTAAATTATCTACGATAGTTGTATAGAACAAAATGGCCGCAAACATGAAATGACATAAAATATCCAGAAATATTCAATATCATCTACTTTTTATGATATTTCTGTTATTATGATTGTAGTAAATTAATTTAAAATTTAAGATGTCTTATTAGCTACAAGGGTTTAGAGTATTAATTTTCCTTCCTTTTTTTTATAGATATAATCGGTCTTTCTTTTATAAAATTTGAGGATCATGTTTCCAAAACTAACGACCTAACTATTGACCTTTTGTCAGTGTTTACTATTTTATGGCCTTCAGGCATTAGAATGTACGATCGCGTTGAAACTATTCAGATGGCATCACTGTTTGAAAGATTGATGATGTAATAGGGTGACACTTCACCACACCTGTTATTACGTATGCCACACGCTATAAATACCGGTACTGCATTGTTTCGTCGTGGGTGAAGAAAGTATGTCGCTTCTTTGTTTTGACTCCACAACTTCTTGTTCGATTCCCTCCGGCTAAACAAGTCCTTGACGTGCCTTATTAATATGAATCGCGTTACTAAGATGGTAAAAAAAAAAAAAGAGAAAGAAAGGTGCTCAATGAAGCGCATGGCCGCCAGGTCAGAGTTCGCCTTTGCCCAGATCTTTTGAGCCAGAAGCCAAGGACATCAAAGAGTTTTCCAGTCAACTAGCTCTGCCACCAGGAGTACCAACACCACAACCGTTCAAAACCTGCCAAGAACACGCTCTGCCAACCTTCTCTTTATTTCTTTGCACTTCGTAAAACAAGGGTAATAAGCTATGTTGTGTTATTATAGCGAATAGGAAACTATTGATTCCTCAACTAAATGAAAACAGTGTTGAATTAAAAAAAAAGTGTTATAATTGTTAAAAAAAACTTCGCGTCTTGGAACAAGTCTTGTCTATACGCATGTAATCACATAACAGGCTAGGGACGTAGAATATAAAGTTTATAGTAAATGTACCCGCAGAGTGGAATGTACAGTTAGAGCGGAATACAGAATATAAACTCCAGAGTACACTGTGCCGGATTGTAGCCTCAACCTTTCCAAACTATACTGACATTTCGTCCACGTATTCACCAATGCAACTGCTCTTAAAATACCTTGGGTGCCCTTATGTAAAGGATCTGCATCTTATTATGATCCAAGCATTTAAACATTTCGGGCTCAAAAGTGCTCGGCATGGCTGACCAGATTTGTAGTATTCCCGACCTTGATCTAGGAGGCTGGGATTTGATCCCTAGTGGCATTATCACGTCGTTCTCCTATATTATTTTCATTGGAAATCTAGTTTAATTTTAAGAAATTGTTTTAAATTACACCTTGATATTTTCTATAAGACCAGGTATT
Source organism: Timema cristinae (assembly GCA_039000515.1). Taxonomy (NCBI): domain Eukaryota; kingdom Metazoa; phylum Arthropoda; class Insecta; order Phasmatodea; family Timematidae; genus Timema; species Timema cristinae. The sequence goes on along the minus strand of JBCFYV010000935.1, from coordinate 34,670,368 downwards.
TTTTAGTTGTAAATTTCAGTAAGTTACTTGCATTTAAACGACTAAATGGAACACAAATCGTACACAATACACCCATAAAGTAATGTTTGGGCTTAAAATTAATACAATTTCTTGCTATTTATTTTTTCTATTCTTTATTAATTTAACTGCACAACCAAGCTCTAAATGAATATTCTTTCTTAACTTTTACTCTTATAGCATATTGACATTTAGGGTTTTAAACTATATTCCCTCAATAAACAATATGGTGGGTGATTCTAACAATTGCACTAGTAGTCACCTTGAGAGAAGATAGTTTTTCTACAAATGAATTTTCCATTAGTGTTGTAGGCCTGGTTCTTGTCAGACGTGCTACAACGTATTTTGTTTAAAAGCTTGCAAACATATGAACATTTATTATAATAGTCATTTAGAGCAATTTATTCCTTAACTAGGTTTTACTTTGCTTAGTTAATTTCTGCTTAAGAAATTCCATTTTAGTGCAAATGTTTCAGAGCGAAAAAAGAGCTCTGAACTTCGTCTGCTTTGCTACGATGTTTCAGAGAAGGGGAAAATGGCCAGTTTCTTTGGGTGGTTTGCTCATCAATAAATTAATATACTCGGCGTTTTGGGTCCTAAACAACCCTTAAAGAGGTTTGCGTTTGTACCTTCCATCCATCAAATTTAAATATGGACGTCAGTTTACCTCCCCGGAGGCTCGCAGATTATTTGTGGGTCTATTCTCAATATTACTCAACATTTCCCAACGTCTAAGAGAAAGAGCAAAGTACAAAATAATCTTTGATCTAATATAAATATGTATATGCTATTTTACTTTATAAGTACCTATTGATGATAAAACTAACGATTTATTAAGACTTTCATTCTCGTTCTAGTGTTGGATATTTCGTATTAAGAGTAATCTAGGTATGATTAGACAAGTCATTTGCTGATAAAAACATTTATTTATAAATTGTACGTTAAATACCTCAAGTAAAAATAACCAACAAATATTGAGAAACATTAATATTTTTAAACATTAGTATTTTAAAATTTGGTTTTAATGTTTAATTTTCTTTTTTTCACCATGACAATATTTTACTATAACTTTTTTTACTCTGCATTTGTGTATATCTATTTACTGCATATTAAAAATATAAATCGTGTATATATACTTAATGTAGTTTGTTTATTATATATATATAATTTTTTTTGTAACTATATACACAGACATGGTCACGAACTTTACTTAACTATTTTAATATAGTCATTCGTCAAGTCATGTGGCCTGCAGCTGTCATTTTTGGGAGATAGTATCAATATTGATAACATAATACTAATAATACTATAACATTTATCAACGTTGTCTGCAAAAAATATAGGTTTACATTTACTAAACTGTCTTACGCTGACGTGAAAGGTTTTCATTATTGAAAACTTCTTCTTTTTTATCTCTTAGTTTAACTATTTTGAGCGGTGAGCTTGTCTGTACATTAATATAAACAGGATAATCTGTTTCTGAAATATACATAACATCCCTGCCAAGCCCTCCATTAGTTCGGGGTCGTTTTCACTCTGTGTGTGTGTGTGTGTGTGTGTGTGTGAGGAACTGTTCGTGTTCGCTCGTTTACTGCAGCCCGGAGACGGTTGAATACCATGTTCTAACTGGGAACATGGGGATTTTTTGATATTCACAAAGCGGCAACGCCATCACGATTGAAAAACATGGATTCAGGAGCACTATCATGCAAGTTAGAAAGTATGGCGCTATTTTCATCTGAACAAAGTGCATCACTATCATACTGCTTGAAAACATTTGGGTAATCACAGAGCAAAAACATACAGGCTGTTTCCCAAACATACAGTGCGTGTCACAAAGAGTGACTTAGATTGTGCCCGTGACTTTATCAAGCAGTAAAACACGAATTTGATCGTTCATTAATTATCTATGATCTTAAATTTATCTACCCGTCTCGATGGTGTAGTTGGCTAACGCGCTAGTTTCGTTTTGAGCTAGACTGCCGAGGACGGGGAGATCGAGATTGAATCCCGGTTTGGTGTACTAAGGTTTTTTTCTCCAAAATTGTTTTCCACTTTCCCTCCACGCAAATGCGTCTAAACTTCCTATGAATATAACCGTACTAATCCCTAAAACCAATAACGCAATTAGTACAAATAAACCTATAACCTGAACAGATAATAAGACGCGGCGCAAAAAATAAAATATATAGTCTTAAGAAATAAGATGAGGAATGTATCTTGGACATGGCTAGTAAACAAGTTGAATACTTTTGTAGAGCAATGGTGTGATAGGTCAAAGGTTCAGGTTTCAATTTGCTATTCAAATCACAGCCTTCAAATTTCTCATACTTCACGCACAAAGTATAGTGCAATAACTTGGAATAATTGCAAAATTCATTGGTGAAAACTTTGCCAAATGGTCTGTAGCACACGCATGTGTTTTTATGTTGGTGATAGTCATTGATCGGCTGTATGTATATGTGTGTGTGTTAAGGGCAACTTGTGCCAAAACCTCCCCCTTTCACATGAATCAAACCGGGCTGGTCAATATTGGACATAGGATCAAAGACGGGATAGGTTACATCCGCCCCATTTGCACGAATAGCATATCCTGGACGGATGGACACTGACCGATTGGTCAATTAGAAGAGTGCACTTTATATTTTGAGCTTCGTTAGAACATCATTAATTTATGAAAATTTTGTTCCCGCGGCCAACACTAACTTTACCAAAGGTGGTCGCAATTTTTTAAGAGTAGTTGAATAAGAACCATTTGCGTTCAAAATATAACACATGGAATACATCTGCCAGTTTGTAAAGTTAATAAGCTATATCTGATAGGGTTACCACAAAACATGAAAAGTATTTGTTTATTTTCATTTAGCACAATATGTGCACTATAGCATTCATTTATAAAGGGTTTGTTTATCATTCATTTTAGAAAGGGCTTGATCCCAGTAGTTGAGCCTTTTCTTAAGTGAAGTGGGGGTGAGTGTAATAACTAATTCGCACAACCCAGCTGATAATTTTGAAACAAGAGGTATTAAAAAAAGGGAAGAATAAGTAAAGTGTGGTTATTTAGATGGTCTTACTGAGAAAATAAGGAAGAATAGGTGTTGTAATAATGGAAAGTCAAGTCATAAAAAGAAGTAAAGTTGCAGGTATAGAGCACGTAAATTATGTTGGGAAAGTTGTTCCAAAAAGGTATATTGAGACAGTTGCAGGTAACCTATTCATAATCTATACAATATAACCTCAAAAAATACATAAAAACTATAGCTCTGCTAACTAAATGCACAATCAAAATAGGCTTGGGTATTAGAAACATAATGTTTACAAACGCATTTTCTTCGTTCAGGATTTATCAAAGCTCATGTGTTACATTCCTGAAGAACATGAGCGTTTTTACAAAGAGATCCTTGAGTGGCCTGTCACAAAAAATTTAGACGAGTAACAAAAAACATTATAGGACCTATAATTTTGGTGTAATCTAAGTTTTTATTTTTTTATATATTTTAATAATGTGTAACTACATGAACATTGTTTTAGAATTAAGAATAGCACCTAGGACCAACTCTTCAGCACCTTTATTTACCTCTTACTACTTTGACAAAATATTTTTTGAATGTTAATTTTTAAAAGGGCTCAATTTCAAATCTTTAAATTACCATAATGACGTATTAATCATTATTTATTTGCCATTTATACATACAAATGTTTAAACAAATCTAGAATTATACAACTAATGTATCAAACGACAAAATATATAGCAAATATTTCATTGAAACAGTTTTTTGTTTCTCCTGAAAAATTTGAATATGTGATATTGAGCCCTTTCTTAAATGACCGGTTCAATTATTAACATTCATCACCTTTTAATCTCAATATTTTACCCGCTTTGGGGGCCGCGTGGTCTAACGCGCTACTCTCTTGTTGGACTGGACTGCTGAAGATGGGGAGATCGGGGTTCGATCCTGGTCGGGTGCACTGAGGATAGTTTTTCCTAAACAATTTTCCACTCTCCCACGTAAATGCATGTGCACTTTTTCTCAATTCAACTTTCCTAATCCTCAAAACATTAGTGCAATTAGTACATAGGCGTATAACCCAAACGCGATGCTAAAACAAAAACAAAAAATATCTAAATATTTTGTCAACTTGTTTTATAAACTTACTACAACTTATTTACTAAAGCGGTTTCCAACTTGTTTACATGTTCATTTATTCACTTATTACTGTGTAGCTTTATTTTCACATTGAATATTTATATTATTACTATTAATGTAAATATACTTAACATTTTTTTATGAAATTAGTTGACTGCTGGATATGTAGTAATACTAAACAAAACTGCAGGATAGGCATTCATGGAACCCGCTCTTACTTTTATATATACGTGTAAGACTCTAGTGGAGCAGTTTACCCCAATCATCGCCTGCACCAGTAGCTGCTGACGTTGATCCTCTAGTAATTGTAGCTAATCAACGCTGGTCGCAGCTGTCACTTGTCATCCTGGCAAATCGCACGATTCGGGCCGTCTGTAAGCGGTCGTCAGGCATGCTCGACGTTGTAACAACCGGGCTCAATTCGGATAGAAATGGCTGATGAACGGAATAGAAGTTCACATCAGGGAGTGATGTGCTCAGTAAGTCGAGTTTTTTTTTAATTGCAATTTTCTTGAACACACTAGCCGCCTGTTGACACTGCTGGGATTAGCGTGTTGCCGGTCTCTTAGGGTGTGGCCGCTCCCAACCAACAAATATTAAAATATCAAGGGGTGAGGCCATAATGGGCGTGTGCTGTGTTTTCCCTTCCTCACCCTTCGCCCCCCCCCTCTTATCCCCTTCTTTGCACTTACATTATAGGGATCGGACGTATAGGGTTGCCTCTTAGGTTGACTAGTTACTCAGGTTGTTTACAACAGTTACTCCGCGTCTGTTGTCACGGCTAGTCCCATTACGAACCGTCTTGGGATATCTAAACTTTCAGTAATTTGATGATAAATTTACTACCTGGTGTTTGGTGGCTGTAGTTTATGATTTAGGGAAACTCGAGGCGATGCAAACTTCATTTTAAGTTTTAGTACGCTTGATGGAACAATACATTCTTTGTAAGTTCCCGTGACGTGATTAAGTGAAAGAAAAGTGTCCGGGAAAATACGGTGTCGAAGGTTAACGTTATTTAACCGTGTATTAAGATCACAAAGGTGTATATTTGTCCCCCCTCCTCGCAGCCTTGCCTTTCCCTCTCTCAGATATTAACGATAAGACATAGTTCGCGCTCATTTTGACGTGGCATGAGATGAATGTCTGTGGAGGGTAATTGGTTGGAGAGCAGTAGTGTATTTAAATCCTTGTTTTCCTTTCGGCTCGTGTGTGTGTGTTGTTTTTGACACCTCGTTGTTCAGTTCGCGTCTAGTCTTGTTTTCAAGGCAAACATTACGGGTTTCCTTTCCCCGAGGAGTCTCCACTGCGTCATGAGTTTCATTGAGTGAGTTGCAAATAATTTCAAACTACAGACCGTATCTTATGTTAGTTTTTTTTTATCTGTCTTTGATCACTCAGTTTGATTAAAATTTAGATATCCGAGACCTTAGCTCCGTTGGTAGCGCATCTGTTTTCTGAGTTAAGAGTCTCGGGTTCTATTTCGTTTGATACCTAAAAAGTTGCATGGAGGAAATTGTGACTTCCCCATCGCTATTATAATTTGACAGAGGATTGCCGGGAGTGTAAAGTTAATTTAATTCATACATCGTGTGTTACATCAATTTAATTTTTTTTGAATGCATGTTTACCTCTAATAAAAATAAATGTACGCCCATAGCTCACAAAATATATATATATATTTTTTAAATTTGTTGAGATTTGTAATCAACTCTTTCCTCCCCTTCTTTGTTTCGTGCTCCGCTTTTAACTACCCGTCCGGCCTACCCACATTAATTTTTGAACTAATAGGGTAAAGTGAGTTTAGATAAGATATATCACCATTATTTGATGGCAGATGAAACTATTAATAAAAAACAATCCAGTACACTCGGTTGGGGTTTGAGCTCTGACCTCTCCATCACTTTCAAACAAGACCACATGAGACCAACTGGTTATCCGCATATCCACAGACACGGGCAATTAAACTCACCTATTGCCGTTGTTAAGGGTTGCCACGCAGTTGGAAAACCGGGCAAAAAAACAGATAATTTATTGTTTCTAAAAACAAACCGGGAAAACAGAGCATTTTAAAAGACATAAAAAATACTGTATTAGTTGTGAATTTGGAACAATAAACAGCACTTTTGTGCATGGATTAGAAATTGAATTTAAGAACCAAGTACACTGATTGGACACATGCTTTATCCTTCCTTCTGAAACATTGAGATTTGTAACGATTACATATATTTCCTCATCAAGCTCAAATATTCTTTTTCTAAACACCACTGCTATGATTTCACATTAGTCAAATTTTTTAGAAATGAAATTTCATTCCTCTATACTACTCTCCAAAGTGCCTGGAAAAATAATAATTCCTCCTGAAAAACCTGGAAATACAGGTAATTTTATGTTAGGAAAATAGTGGCAACCCTTATTATTATTATTATTATTATTATTATTATTATTAGCACCGCGTCCTACTACCCGTTCGGGTTATACGCACTTACGCTAATGTGTAATGGTAGGGTGGTTGTGAGATGAAATGAAGGACCTACAGTTTAACGTGGAATCCGAACCACGGTGGAGGCCTGGCATTCCCCACATTCACAAGATGTCTTGTCAGAGGTGAAGGAAGGGTTTGGAAATCAGATAAATCTGGCAACCCTTATTGGGTTAGCTAAATATGTCGCCGTTGTCAATAAGGTCAGGGCAAGAAGCTTGTTCAGCTGACTTAGGGTTGGTTTTCCATATGTGATTCCCCATACTCTCTCGTAACTTCTGTTGACTTTTAAGGAAAAGTAATACTAATTATTTTTACAGTTGACTCTCAATTTTGTTGACACTAAATGGACTAATGTTTTGTTATTGCACAGATGGTTTTGCTTCTTTAAATCATCTCCACATGCCATTGTCACTGCAATCTTCGTTATGTTTTTGTATGAAGCGAGACGTTCCTCAGCCTTCCCTCGGGTTTGATTAGAGTCCTCGCAATGTATTTTCCTATTTCCCAACCTCGAACACGTTTTATTTTCCATCCTCTCGCTGCTCTGTATTTCTCTTGGTACGTGGCTGCCTCTTCATATCTGTTTTTTCTCTCTCTCTCTCGCTGGCCTTTTTGTTTTACTAACCCGCAAGGTTTTCACTAATTGCAAATCTGTATCTTCCAAACATTCGTAGGTATATGAACATTTAAAGATACATTTTGTTGTTTTAAAGATATATGCTTATTATTTCGCTTTCAAATAAAATCAAAACAATATTTTACAACACGATTGTGATCCTAAGTCTTATATTTATACAAAAGGTATCACAAGCGTATCCTACTATATGAGCTGGTCAAAGGCTTTTGGGTTCACATTTTGTTTATAACTGCCAATCACATTTTGTGTATATATAAAAGGCCTATTCTCTATCTCTCACATACACAAGTAGTGTAATTGTTTCCACTTAAGCTCTTTTGTATTTGAGCAGCTGTGTGTGAAAATGACATTATTATTTTTTGCTTCCCTCTAGTTGTGTATTTTACCGCGCTTTTTTCCCTCTATTTCAATCTGCGTTATTTGCACTACCTTTCTGTGTTTGGTGTAACAGCAGTTTGATATTTCGGTCGTGTTTGCCGTCATCTCACTTTATTGTAGTTTTTCCTTTTTTTTCTTCTTTTAATGCCAAAAATACGTCTCATATCTATATTGCTACTAGTGTAACATTCTTATTCGGACCTTCCTTTTTTTGCTTGACGTATTCTAAGAGTTTTACTACCGTTGATTTCGAAATATATTTTTTAAGATAAAGTAAATAGAAAAAATAGTTTTTTAGCGTTGATAGTAATTTAATTTTTTTTAATTGGCTCATTTTTATTTTTGTTAAAGTATATTTATAGCCTAGAGCTGACATGATTTTCTATACTCCAGCCATATACATATATACATAATGGTAACTGATTGATCAGGGCAAATGCTGGGATATTTTAATGCTTTCGACAGCTTCGAGGGATTTCACTGTATATTGTTTTAATGCTAAATTAGATAAAACAAAATATTTTGTTTTGTTTTACTCTAGCCGTCTAGTTAAAACCCTTGAAAGTCTTGCATATTCTTACTATAGAAAAATAAATAAGGCAAATCATGTATTAAATTAGTGGTTAAATAATTATCATCGATGATAATTTTGTTAGTTTCTCAACAAATTTGATTTAATTTTGATTACCTTTACCTTTAAATCCACATTTAGTGCACACATTTTCTCCCTTTACGTTGTTAAATACACGTAATACCTCCACACTTTACCTGGATACTCCTCCAAAAATATTGACCAAGTTGGAAAATAATTTCTATAAATGCCCGAGTACAAGAGAAAAAAGTAAAAAATTTGAATGATCTAAGGTGGGATGCAAGGGGACGCGAAAAAAGACAAGAGTTTGTACAGTTTTCATAGCAAACAATTTTTTTAGGTAAATCAAAACAAATATTGCTCCAGTAGAAACATAGTTAAAAAATTTTAAACATTGTAAAACAGTTCTTGAATATTTGTCTTGAACATATTAGCATTTGACCAGAAACTTTTTAAATGAAAATAAAAAGTTATCAAATTCTAGGATACCCTCAACAGATATTTAAGAACTGTTTGGATTACTATGTAAAGTGATTTTTGTAAATTCATTGTTTCTACTGGAAAAAATACTATACTAATTTTTTTGAAAAAAAAAAAAAATGTATAAAAAGTGTAAAAATCTCGCAAATCCTTCCATCCCATCTTAAATGAAAAATTCTATAGGCTAAGCCAACATTTTAAATCAAGTCAACGAATTCTGAGAATCGAGATAGGGGATAATTCTGTGTGGTGTGCGTGTGGAACAGCCTGTAGAACACCCTCACACGGCTGCGCACCCCTACTCCTCGTGTGTAACAATGGTAGTAATCGCATCACAAGTGAACCGAGGTGGGTCCAATGCGGGCGGGCACATCCAGCTCTAGACCTCTGGAGCCCTAGGGGGAATGGCTGACTCTTTATTTCCGGTCTACCCGGCACACTTCATTCGACTCTGGAGGAGGTACTATTATCCTCTCCTTGGGTTCGATACTCGGTGGTACCTAACTTAATTCACTACGTCACTAATTTCATTCTTTTACTCAGATTGTACAATCTTGACACTAAGGTCCCGTGATTTACCAATTTATTTTTTTATTTTTCTAAAGATACACTTAGTATTGGCTCCACGGATAGTTTCCTGACGCCAGGAGGCCAAATTTTGATCCCTACGTTCGGTGCTTGTATTGTTTTATAATTTCGTGGTTTCCTTTTATATGTAAAGGTTGGTGTTAAAACACAACTTTATATTCTCTGTTATGAAACAAGCTTCCTCAAATTAAAATCATAAATTTATAATTTGCAAGAAAATTAACAGCTTTTATCAAAAATACCTGTACATATTTTTTTTTAATAAGGTAACATATATTTAAAAAATCCTTAACCATGTAAAAGTATTTATATTTCCTTCTAATTTTCTTTGTGTACTTCAACTCTCAACAAAGTTGGGATAAAGTTTAAGGCCCGGGCAAAACCATACATAAATACGAGTATTATATTATCTGAGGTCGTGGTCACCAAAATGTGGTCCACGACAACCGCCAAAATTCAACAAAATAAAAGTTAAATAATAAACAGCAGTAGGCCTAATCTTATAAAAAGCTTCCCCTCCTCACCCACCTGAGCAGTTCTACATGAAGATCAAGTGTAACAATAGACTTGACATGCATTCGGAGTTTCGATCTTCAAGAAGTGATGGGATAAAAGAAGAGATTTCACTTATCTCACTAATACTAGACCGAATTAATAAATTTGAAGGTGACTGGTGGTCTAGGGTAAGGTGTCAGACTTCTATGCTGGCGGCCGGGTTCGATCCTCGGTCCCGGCACAGATTTATTGATTTCCAAACCTTCCTTCACCTCTGACAAGATATTTGTGAATGTGGGAATGCCAGCTCCACCGTGGTTCGATTCCACGTTAAACTGTAGGTCCTTCATTCATCTCACTATCACCTACCATTACACATTAGCGTAAGTGCGTATAACCCGAACGGGTAGTAAGACGCGGTGCTAATAATATAAATTTGAACTTTTTCTAATGAATAATTTTTCTTATGGGCCTAACAAACCTTTTTATGTTAACTATTTTCTTATATTCATTACTTGCCCCCTTACCCGTAAAAAAATATTGTAAAGAATCCTGTAAAACAAAGCTTCAAATCATCCATAATGTCAATATAAAAACAAAACTTTTTTTGAAAATACAATCCTACCATCACTGTATAGCCCCCTCCCTCTTTATATCCGCCCTCCTATTTTCATCTCATACCTCTTTCCTCACCCCCACCCCTCTTCACCAACTCCACTTTCCCTTCAACAACTTTTTTTTTTCCAACGATTATATAATATATTATCGACAATTTTATGAGGAATAAATTAAATCTTCAAAATAAAATATAGCATATGTCACTCGCTGATAATGTAGCTTTATATTGGTGAAAGAATTTTTAAAATCGGTCCAGTAGTTTTTGAGTTTATCCATTACAAACAAAAAAACAAAAAATCAAATCTTTCCTTTTTATAATATTAGTATAGATTATTACATCTATAGTTAGCGTAAAAATAAAAGTATGTAAGATACATTTTACTTGGATTTACTATGCCAAATTCCCAGCTTTGTGGGTTTTCTAACGTGAATTATTAATATAGGGGAGCGAGTTCTATTTTCTATACATAGAATGGATTAGATTCTAGTGATTAGTTAAAACGGGGTGTCCGCCGATCTCAAAGAGCCTCGTTGGGCGTCCTTGACTGGTAGGTAATTGGGAACCACTGATCTGAGGAACCATCTGGAATATAACCAAGGTCATCCAAGCTTGTCTTGGACCTTGTATCACTTCGCCAGCGGAGTCAGCTTAGCTGTAAACGATTGCATATTTTTGTCTGCTGTCCTTAGCGCCGTATCTCTTGCTACCATAGTAGAACATCCTCTCTCCGTGCATTCATAGTTCTCCCTCATGATTGAAATCCCGCGGGTCGCCCCCGCCAGATCTGAGGGTTTAATCTGCGCGCGGCTGGGAGCTCTCAGGACGTGAGTTTCCTGCGTTGTAATCCTTCTCCCTCTCCATAGTCGTAACAGGTGCACTGACTTTTGTCAACTGTCGGTAATTAGTGTAGGGGTGGAGGGAGGAGCCACTTACCAAGACATCGGTTAGCTTTCAAGTTCTGGATTGGATGAACTTATGTGACCTACTCATTTGTACCTCTTTCCCTGGTAACTCAAGAGTGTTGCCTTGGGACTCTCTCGATCCTTTTAATTATATCAAGTCATGGTATTCCTGGGCTTGATTTTGTAGTAGTATTTCTTTTAGAACATTAATTCGGTCTATTTACCAGCTTTGTTGGTTAACCCCCTTTCCCTTAAGCACCTAATTTACTGTGCATACTTAAACATATTTTATATGACTACGCTCATTGTTAATCTTTGAAGATGAACATGCTTTGCTTTAAAAGCTATGAACTGAATGGTCTAAGGTGTCACTCTCGTGTTAAACTGACCTACTAAATATAGGACGATCGGGGTTTGAAACTTGGTCGGGTCTAACCCAGGGTGGTTTTTCCTAAATGGTTTTACACTCTCCTTCTTCTTTAAAGGGCTTCCTCAATTTTTTTTTTCAAGACACTTGAAATTAGTTGTCTTTTTAAAGTTCATAAGTTCATATGATAAAATAAATGTTTCGGTGCACCACACAAAAATTTCTCCCGCTTTTATTTAAAAATAAACATTTACTAAAAACTCGCAAGATTTGTGAAACGAAATAATAGGTATATACATTGTTGTAGAAACACTACACTAAAGATCATAAATGCAATTATATGCACTGTTACTTACTCTATGGAACTAGAAACTAAGAACACTGTTACAGAAAAATTGAGAAAAGAGAACATATTTCTCCACCAAAGAACATAAGAATCGAATTCATTTTCAAAGACCTGAATTAAAAGTAAATATATGTGTTGATAGCTCAAAAATTATTGGTTTTATAAAAATATATCTAAAACAAAAGATTTTTACCCTTAATAGTACTACAACTTTCATTGATAAGTTTGTATTTCAAATGGTTTCGAAGAAATAATGAAAATTGGAAAAATGTTTCTATATAAAGTACCCACAAAGTCATGTCCATGAGAAAATAGTAATTGCTATCTTATTTATAATGATAAACTGCGTCGAGATATGAATTTAATCAAAATCGTTAGAACGAATTTAGATAAGATCGAGCTTTTTTCTTTTTCCCCTTCATTAAACTACCCTTGAATTTAAGGTTATACATCTAATTTCCACAAACCCCTCAGGGGGACCTTATGAAAACCCCAGATATAAAGTTTTAGCACAATCGGTTTGATATTTTCGGCTTTAGCCCGAGGTAGACAGACAGACGGCATCGCTAAAACCCTCTTTTCTTTTTCAAGTGGTCATGAAACGTTGAAATCTATCATAATCTCGAGTTCGATTTATTTGACGATCACAATACTTTCTCTCTGAGGTGTCGAGAGAAATTAAAAACGCAATATATATTCGTGGTGAACACAAGTAGGCTACACTCCTGTTTCTTCGAGATATTATTAAGCCAAAGTCAATCATTTTACGAGGTGGGTAGGTTTATGTTCTTAAATAAATATGAAGTATTTTAAAACAATATTTTTCTCTAAGTGAACGCTACAGACAGAAAATACATTTTCTTTAGAGATTGATCAGAACACACAAAATTGGTTATTTTTTAATTTTCCTAGAAAAATAGTTTTTGGTTTTATTTTAACCTTTTTTTCATTTAAAATGGTTCATCTGATTCAACTAGACTCTTTTCTTGAAGGCTACTCATAACCTTGATGGAATTTTAAACATAACTGACCAGTTATTTACAGCTTTAAAATCAAAACGCTTAAAAAGAATCTGCCTTCAATTTAGTCAAAGTCAACACTTTAGTCTTTATACAAGACACTAAAAATTGCTTCTGCTTGAGCTTTACAGGTGGAAGCTTGTTTCGCCATCATGTTATAGGAATTTTGTCATTGTGACTCACTTTGCTTTAGTGCTTGACGTTCGCCATTTCATTATTGCCCCTTTGTTCGATAAACAATACCTGTTGTTGGCCATCCTTAGCGCATGCTAATTGCCCGGCGCGCTGGTTAGACTAAACATAGCCACATGACGTCAAGCTTTGTAAAAAAAAAAATTGCTTTTCGTCTAGCCTAGTGTGATTGAAGTAAAACAGCAGGAACGTTTAAAATTAAAAGATTATTTTTAAGCTACTGGTTTGATATTAACTATTGAACAGGTTTGCAACGTAATACGAGCTTTTATATTTATTTATTTACTAGGTGTTTAATTTGCACTTTATGGACTGTCTGATTATAACAGCACACAAGAGTTTCTAAGAGCGGGGGCAAAATATCATATCACTTTTGCTGGGTAAGGTATTTAAACATACCTTCCAGGGTTCTTTTACATGTCACAATCGACGTGAGACCAACGGCTTTACTTCTCCTCTGAAGAAAGTTGTGCTACAGATTTTTATCGCTCAAGAAAAGTCCATTGACCCCAGCTTATTGCATTATTGCGTCCAACCTGAACAGGAAGTAAGAAGCAGTGATCAAAAATACACTTTAGAAGAGGAGAATGTAAGCAGGGTTTAGAGGGAAAGTAGCCAGATTTGTATAGAGAGAAGAGAGAAGTTAAGAAAACCATCCACGGTTCTCCTAACCGGGATCCAAACCTCCACCTCCTTTTTTTCTCCAGTAAACCGGAGTAAATTAGATCGCGTCCCAACCATTGTGTGCTTGATAATAGTTTTACATTGATAACAATTAACGTGCTACTAGTGAATATGTCACTATACAGTGTTATACAGATATCCACGGGGGGCAACATTATACAGGTTGTAGGGGGTGACAAGACAAAGTATTTCCACGCAATGAACTTTGGTTCAGCGGTGCTACGAGACGTCAAAGTTGCCACTATGCACCTGGGGGTAGGCAACTCATCAATCTTTAGCACATAAAACGTGGAGAATGCAGTAAATTATGATTAGTAACAGGCATTAAATTTCCTGACAACAGGTACCCATAACTAATTGCCGATTCTTTCAAAGATATGGCTTTTGGCCCTGACAACGACAGATATTGAGAGTGCAGACACATCTTGACTAAGAACGTGGAACTGATACGCTTGGCACCATCTTGTGTGTCAGGGTAAGGAGGGATGGGGATGTCTTTGTTGGTTTGTGTGGCGTGCTGCATGTGCCCCCACCCCCCCCCCCCCTTCCCCACTTTGACGCCACCAAGTCCATTACGTCTTGTCACTCCCCTACAACCTGTATAATGTTGTCCGTGTCCTTTGTATAAAGAATCCTGTAATGCAAAACCAAATAAATAGATTTTGACTAGATTTGGCACTGGACTTAAACTATAAATCCGGCCATGTTTTAAGGGTGTTTATAAAATATATACTTTTTTTTTTTTTTACTATTTTGCCCTCGGCATTAATTACATTTTACTACATTGTTATTAGTAATGATACTTTCTTTCAAAAGTAACAGCTACTGATCACAATAATGAACTTATGACTATATAAAATAAGTTTTAATAAACATCGTAACTCTCAGTTCAGTCCTTCATATCGTGTTCGTACTATAGCTTACTCTTACTATCATAATATAACTCATTTTTACTTCACTAAACCAACTCACGTCATTATCATTAATTCAAATGTATCACAAATTGATATGTAATTGCTATCCACAGGATTAGTCCTGGTAGCTGAATCAAATTTAATTAATTGAAAAATGACAACCTTGACATGAGACTCGAACACGGAACCTATGGCTTTGCGCATCACTGCTCTACCACTGAGCCGTACTAGTTTGTCTCGTATTCAGGGATACTTAAAAAATAGTTTTTAATGTATTTAGTGTTGAGTTTAAGTGTGGTAGCTGGTGACTCAATACATCAACTAGTGAAAAAATGGCCCTGGACACGAGACGAACCAGGATGGTGAAGTGGTAGAGCATTCAAAGGTCTTGGATTCGATTTCCGTGTCCAGGTTATCATTTTTGATTCAATTGATTCACGTTATTAGATTTTTATGAGAGCTAATTTACTATATAATTTCACGTCAAATCTTCGTTATACATTATTTTGAAATAGATAAAATGCCTCTATTGTTTAAACGCGCTAAACTATATTTAATATCGGATGTATATATTTTTTATTATAGCTTTATATTTAATATTTTTAATTTTTAAATTTCATCAAGTAACAGAATACAAAATGTGACAACATCAAACGTGCTATTTTATCCACAGGCTCGACAATTTTCTCTACAGTTCAAAGATTTAAATTGCCACTGCAACTTTTCAAACACTGCACATGAAAAGCCAAATGTTTCAATTTATTTTATTTTAATTCGCATGGATTTATAAAAATACCATAATGAGTGTTTCGTTTTTGTTGAAGCTCAAGAGGCTATTACATATGGACCAGGCCTAAGAAAAACGGATTATCTACAATATAGATAACTTGAGCTTATTATTTCTAGATTAAATTAAGAGATATACTAATTATCTCTCACTAGTATAAGTACTTTTTGTCGTACACATTTAAAAAACTTTCTGCACTACAAGTATAATCGTGGAGGTTTATATGTAATCAGAATAATCTCCTATCAACAATAAAATGGTGGATTTGTTTACATATTAAGAACCTTGAAGTTACACATTGTTTTCTTACAACGTTTTCCGTTCTAAAACAATTATATTTATTGTAAAAGAAAATGGGTAAATATGCAATATTGGTTTTGGATGTAAAGTATGATCCTGGCAGAAAGAACCATATCTGAGAAGTTACAAAAACTAATATAATATATTCATAAGTCAAGTCATATGATCTGCAGCTGTTACTCTTGATTTAAATTATATACATTTATGAAATAACACATAGTATATTTTACATGTTTTCAATGTTGACCGAAAAAAATCGCTTACTATTTTATAATAACTGTCCCTCCTATCAGAATCCTAATATAGTATATGTATGTGATTGTTAAATTTTTTCGAGAGGACCTTGTTTACAAATCTTCGCCTGCTTTCATCACGGTTTAAGATCGCATATGTTACTAATCACGATGACGTCGAGGTCTTTTGAGAGTGACGAAACGGTGAAATGCATTGAAAAATGATACGTTAACCAAGGGTTTCGTCACTGTCATGTTTACTTAGCGAAGCATTGGAAATGTTTTTGGGGCAAAGGCTAAGTTTGGTTTACACCTTTATTCATGTCATGTAACACTCTTTGTTTTTATCCACTTTTATCTTCTCGATTTTTGTTGTTGTTGAGAATTTGTAACTAACAAAAACCAGCTTGTCGTTTCCCCCTCGCTGTACTTGACACACGGTTCATGCCAAGCCGACTGTCATTCTCTCTCTCGGATTTGCATGTTGGGGTCGAATGGTTGAACTTGAAGTGTTGCCAATAGGTGGAGAGCAATTTTCCTCGTTGTTCCGCCCCCTCCCCACCCCCCTCATTTCTTTCTTTATCACTTTAACTCTTAAAAAAAATTAAGGGTCTTTTAAAATATGATTGCGTAGCAATATCAATGAGTGTAGTTTTATCATGCAGCCGGAACGCATAAGATTTTGAATAAGTATTATGATAATTAATTTATTCTTTATAATATTTAGTTGGGTGATAAAAGTTAATAAAGAAGGGCAATTTTTAGTTTCTTACTTTAGGTACCAAAACATATTTTGAGTTTAGTTTTAAGTTCGTTAAATATTGGTTTTTATTTCAATCAGTTAATTAGTTACAAAATTTAGTTACTTTAAACTATACATTTTTAATAAAATTCATATTAATGGTCGGCAGATATTCATGTTCATAAGTACTTTCTCTACGATCTACATTTTCTTTCTCATTTCAAATCCTACTCCTTAAATTAAGCCTTCAGTAACCAGTGTGTTACTATTTCAAAGGAGTTTCCGATGTTATTTAATCATTTATCGTGAGAATTCAACCCCAAGGCCGGTCCTGATTTCCTACCTCATCCATCAGGAACAACGCGTGCAGTCAGCCCATTGGCCGGATAGTGACACCTGCCCGTTCCATCTGGGAGAAAACGCAAATAGTAAGGTAGTTGGTGGCCTGGTGGTCTAGGGGTAAGGTGTCAGACTTCTATGCTGGCGGCCGGGGTTCGATCCTCGGTCCCGGCACAGATTTATCTGATTTCCAAACCCTTCCTTCACCTCTGACAAGTTATCTTGTGAATGTGGGGAATGCCAGGCCTCCACCGTGGTTCGGATTCCACGTTAAACTGTAGGTCCTTCATTTCATCTCATAATCACCCTACCATTACACATTAGCGTAAGAGCGTATAACCCGAACGGGTAGTAAGACGTGGTGCTAATAATAATAATAGTAAGGTAGTTGCAAAGTTCGTCAGTTTTCCGTTACCTTTCGAATATAATTCTACAAGAGATCGAGAAATAACCTATACATGTTGCTCGAAAGGTATCTCATATACCTTCCAGGGATCTTTTACGTTTGACAATCAACCCAATGGACCGACGGCTGTACCTTCCCCTTCGAAGAAAGATGTGCTACGGATTTTCATCTCTCGGTTTAAGTCTCTTTACCACAGCTGAGGTTGAACCCGTTAAACTCGGAGTTTTGAGGCAAGTACTTTACCCCAGGACCCCCAAGTTAGTTTAATTAACTGTAGACCTAAATACACGAATCGACGTTAATGTGCAGCGGTAAAATGTATACCCGCTGTTCATATTCTTGCGTTACGAGAAGTCGGTAGTCAATACTTTGCTCTTGAATGCTGACTCGGAGGACAATACAAATTATATAAACTGAAACTGAAGCCATGTTAACAAAATTTGGCTAAACTCTGGCAATCACTTCAAAAAAACATACAGAATTGAACTTCATTTGTGAAAAATAAAAGTTTTTTTATTGAGATTTGTATAGGTAATACAACAATACCATAGGTACGTTAACATCATAAATTGAAGTACTATAGAGTGATCTATATTCCTTTAGACAAATACATTGTATATTTACTGTAATAAATCTGATCATAATATTTTACTGTATAATTTTTCTTAAATATAAATCTTAATGGTTTTTATCTTTTAACTTCACCTCTATCTTTCTATAAGGCAGTGAGTGTTGTGTGTTTTTTTGCCTCCCATCAAACCTAATCGCAGTGAGTGTTTGAAGGTGAACGCACCTGTAGTTCGGTGGAGAGGAATGCCAAGGATACCTGCTGAGCTGTTGCTTACGTTTCGGATGGGTCTGTTTTATCTTGTCCTGGAACTTGAGAGCGTACTTAAACAACTTTTTATCAGAGCACAAAGCACATTATAATGCTCACAATTAGAGTCTGTTCATGATATATAGGTTTTTATCTGGATGACAGTTCAAAAAACATATGTTTAGGTTTTGGGCTGCCAACACTTGTTATAAATGTCAAATTTTAATTACCTGTTACATTTTACATTATAAATAATCTAAGCTTAAGTTTTCTCATATTTCGCTAATGTGTCAGGAATGAGGAAGGTTGAATTTATGGGAAAGGTAACCACATTTGTTTGGGGAATGGAAAAACCATTTATGAAATAAACCTCAATACATTTGACCGGAATTCGAACCTTGATATCCCCGTCATCGGCAGTCCAGTCTATTACGGGAGTGACTCCTTAGACCATTCGGCCATCTAAGCAGGTTATATACAAGTAAACATCAATGATTTGTTGTAATAATACTTAGGGTAGTTTTCCCTTAACTATTTCCCACTCTTTCGCATCTCAAATGCGAATACATTTTCTTTTCAGTCTTCCCTCATTCCTACGCCATTAGCGTAATTAAATGCGGATTGCCTGCAATGGTAGTACTCTTTGAATATAAAAATATATATCACTCAACTCTTAAATGATGGGAATGTTTATTATGGAAGTTGACGTGAGGACGACTCTATCAGATACATTCCAGAAAAGAGCGGGTTGTAGGGCGGGGACCCCCCCCCCCCCCCTCTCTCTAAATATATATATTAGCGTGGAACAACTCCGCTCCGCCGTGCTGGCTGGTTATATGCATGGCAAGATTGAACTCGTGGGAGCCGCACTCGTCCAGACGTGAATGATGATTGTGCTGATGATGGTGAGCTCTCTGGCCCGCGACGTCACGCAGGTGTGCTCACGTTGTACACCGCGTGGCACAGGGGCCCCAACAAAATAATGTACATCTTGTTTGGAATCTTTATTTACCGCGTTATATCCATTATGTGCAAACATTATCTACCACCTGTTTGGGTTATACGCCTATGTACTAATTACTTTGATGGGCTACGGATGAGGAAGGTTGAATCTAGAGGAAGTGTACCCGAATTTGCGTGGAGAAAGAGTGGGAAACCATCTAGGTAAAACCATCCACAGCACACCCGACCGGATTCGAACCACAATCTCCCCGTCATTGGCAGTCCAATATATTGCGAGAGCAACGCCCTAGACCATGCAGCCACCGAAGTGTTTTTCAGTATAATTAATCATTCACTTTCTCAGATCACTTTTATATAACTATATAAGCATTTGTCTGGCGAGAGTAAGCAATGCACTTCGGTCTTCCTAGATCAAAGGTAAAAAAGCGGAATGGGGAATAATCGTTGGCCTTATATTTTTCTTGCGTCACGCTGTTAACTTAAGAGTTTAAAAAAATATCTTTGAAACAAGTTTCTTCTCTCCATTAACTTATATTTGCAGTTTCAAACACATAAATAGCTATCAAACAAATCTACTGAAGTAATTAATGAGTATCACCGTACTGAATTGTTTGTTTTCACATCCAATGAACACACTGGGAATAGTAGTTACTAAAGATTGCTGTCGGAATTCGTCCAAAGCATCATCAATCTACGGTTGTCAGTTGGGAAATCTGATCTGCCCCACTTGGGCGGTTTCTACTTGTGCTATGCCCGTTGAGTTTTGTTTGTTTCTTTATTTTATTCCATTTCGTTTTAACACACATTTTAGTGTTATCAGTTTTGTAACTTATTATTCATTTACAAGATTGTTTAGTATTTCTTATACGCTTAACCCAGAGTTCGCAAACTCACACCCCGCGCTCTGCTTCCGGTCCGCGTGACATAATATCTGGCCAGCCCTCTTGTCTACAGTACTTTTATATTACTATTCGGCCTGCAGTCATATACTTATACACCAAATAAGAGTTTTATTGTAGTTTGTACTTAATTTCGAATGAAAAAGACAAACACTTTGAACTATTTCAAACTTCCATATTTTTTATTACTTGAAATACTTGTTCATATGAATTTTTATTTATATAATTTAATAAATACTGCTTCGGTTCGCTAACCCACACAAACATCCGGAAAAAAGTTTTAAAATATTTAAAATATATATTAATTACTTTAAATACATAGCATCAAATATCTGGTATAAACTTGGATTGGTAAGCACGCGGATTAAACGTTATGATCTTATGATATAGTCTGCCAGTGTTGATGAGATCATAATTTGAATTCCAGCTAGATGCACAAAGGGCTGGTTTTTCTTAGATGGTTTGCCACAATCCCTTCACTCAAATGCGGTTTCACTACTCCTTCGGACTCTTTGTGATCTAAATAATATAACCACATGGAATAAGAATGTTATATTTTAGTGAAATATGCCAATATTCGCTTATAATAAAAACTATCTTAGAAAAGAAAAATATCCCTGGCTTGCTTGCCTTAATTTCGAATCCCGGGTCTGAGCTAAACATCGAAGCAAACAAAAATATTCGACAGCTAACGTTTTAACAACTTAGTTTTCTGTTTGTGACGACAGTATCACTAAACTATTTATACATAGACTGCCTTTTTATTAATATTAGTATTTTTAAAGGTAGCTAGAAATATTTGGCATAATATGCATCTTTTAATATTTCAATAAAAGGACATAGCAACAGTTTTTTAAAAATTACTATCTTGGCTAAGTGCCATATTTATTGCTTTTCCATTTTTATTTTATTTAAAAAAAATCTACAAAACTACTTTTTATTCACTCAAAAGACAATAATAAATATATTCTTATAACTACGTCCACTGTTCACGAAGTCCTCTAGTTATGTTCTAGTTAAGTCTACGTTGTTACGAACTAAGAGAGCTCAAGCAAGCTACTAGACCCATCTTGTGGTTTACTTAGCCTACTAAGTGCTTGATGTGAAGTTTGTTTGGTGTTTGAAACTCCATGTTGCCACTTTCCGCGATGTATGCGCTGTTAAAACACATTCTCGTTACCTCTAATGAAAGTCTGAAAACAAAACTTTACGGGTGAAGTATTGTTCTTATTCGTGGTATGACGCGAAAAACAAATTCTTGTTATGAAACAACAGTTTGCTGCTTTAACATACTGTCTGTACCATTAGTAAGATATGACCCACTTCGATGGCTGCATGGTCTAACGCGCCATTCTTGTGTTGGACTAGACTGTAGATGACGGGGAGCTCGAAGTTTGAATCTCACTTGGGTGTATTGGGGGTAGTTTTTCCAAAATAGTTTTCCACTTTCACCCGCCTCGGTGGCGTAGTTGGCTAACGCGCTTGTCGTGTTGAGCTCGACTGCTGAGGACGGGGAGATTGAGGTTCGAATCTCGGTTGGGTGAACTGTGGGTGGTTTTTCCTAAATTGTTTTCCACTCTCCCTCAATGCAAATGCGGATTCACTTCCTCTAATTCAACCTTCCCAATTCCTAAATCCATTAACGTAATTAGTACTTAATGCGTACAACCCGAACGGGTAGTAAGACGTGCTGATAAAAAAAGTAAGACATGCATGCTAGACGATTGTTGTTTTTGTATTTCGGTGATAATAATAATAATAATAATAATAATAATAATGGCTGCATCACTTTGTAGCTCAATTTGCAGGAAGATTAGCTAGGAATAATGTACCGTTGCTAAGGGACGCCCGAATATACTAATCGTACATTCTCTTCGTGGAGGCTCTTTCCATGTCCTGATGAGATGAGAGGACGATGGTAGGGAACATGACGGGGTAAAGCCAATGAAGACCAACCTAATTTGAGCCTAATTAACCAAACCCTGGTTACCATGGTAATTATTCCCTTTTTAGAAATATCCCTGGTACCAGCTGGGAATCGAAACCGACATCTGTAGGTCAACAGCTAGGGACTCTGGCCACTATACTACGAGGCCATTTTTTGTATTTCAATGAAGAATGTCCAATTAAACATGACTCGGAAGTACAGTATTTCTGGTAAAAGATGGCTGTAAACAAAGTGTTCTTGTGAGTACGACTGAACATACTGTAACAGCTAGTCATTGACAGTATAAACTCTTGCTTGAGTGTTACTTCACTTGGTTGATGATAATCTATTCCTCGTGCTGGAGTGATACTGCTTCATACAGTCGATGATAATCTACTACGGTACTCATGTTAAAGAATAACATGCTATATTTGCTATTAATGATAGAACCACATGAAAAATTGAACTTCACATTCAAAATGTTTAATTTTGCTCCTTTATTATTTATTTTTATTGGGCTTAGATGAAATGGGCCAGTATAGGTAGGTATAGCCGACCCGCACTTGAGGTACACTAGGTCCGACCATTACTCTGGCCCTTATTAGGAGTCTTGCTACTCAATCCCCAACATAGAAAAGGGTTTTGTTATCCCAATATGGTTTTCCCTACTCTCCTCAGGCAAACGCTAACACATATCCTTAAAATTCACCTTATTACTTTGCACTATACAATTTTAAATTATTGATCTAAAAGGGTAGCATGACATAGGTCCTAATTCTATATTGAAAGCCTTGGGCTGCAAAACTATAAAATCTAAAGAAAATTAGCGATTTATTTCAAGTTGGTATTATGTGTTGATAACAAATTGATGACGAACGCAACATTCACACAACCGTACCGAAGCCAACATTATTTCCACAGGCCACCCCCAGGCACCCGTTTAGTAGGCCTACTACTCAGTTCTGACCGAGCTCGTCGGAACTTTGGCAGCCACATCCTTCATTATTCAAGCGCCCCGACAACGCTCCCGGTTCAAAGACGTGACTCTTTGTCAGGCGTCGTGACGGATGTTCTCTCCCTCTTTCCCCCCACCAAGAGATGCATTAGGATATTACTAGCATTGCACACCGCCTTGCCGCGAACACTCGACACGGAGCGCCATGAAGGTTACCGGCAAGTCTTAATCGGGGGACGAGATTAAAATACAGGTGAAACGTTTCCGTTTATGCTCACACCCTTGAGCACTAGTTTAACAAACTATTTAATACAATATTAGTTTTTTAATTATTAGGCCTACGTTTAACATCACTGTAATTAACTGCATTCTCTTAAGGCCTAGTCTAGAGGAAGTTCAACTATATTAGCATAGAGAAAGGGTGAGTAAACCACATTGGTATCCACGAGAATCTGACTGAGATCCCTAATTCGGCATCCCCGTAGTAGGAAATACAATATATGCTGTGCCTGACGCCTTATGACTCGTGACCACTGGTGATGACTTACCAGGGGTCTGACATTTATTTAAAAATGGAAAAATGATGATTGAATATCAACTGCCCTGGCATTTACTGGCTAGAACAAAATTAAATTAGAAAACTACAAAGTGAAAAGGGCATCCTTAATACATCCATTTGGAATCTCCTCCTTTCCTATGTTCCCGCACCAGGAGCATTCGAATTATCTGTGCCACCTATTCTTCCAGTTTGTACAGATTTATTCAAACAAGTATATAATTACCATGATTTACGGTAATCCTCTTCATTTGCTTCCTAATTTATTTAAAACTATTACTTAATGGTTATCATATGTTTAATTTAAGAACTTAACTCGCTCAACGGCTGACTAGTAGTAAATTAAGTAGATACTACAGCTCGAACCAGACGTTGAATATTTATACGGTTTTCTGTAATCTTGATTAGAAAACAGTGGGACTAATATCATTGAAGTCATTTACTAAACATTTCAAAAATATTACACGATTTAAAAATAATGTACAAATAAAACAAACTATCCTATTGATCCAAATTTAGATGTAGTCAATTGAAGAACGCAGCAAACTGCACTTCGAGGCGATTTCCGATTCTAGCAGTGAGATGCGTCATTCAGCCATAAAAATTGTGTTGTACAATTTTAACAAATGTAAATAAATAAATGTTATATATAGTGATTCAATGATTTCAAATCATTGCAATTCACGAGTTATAAGGGGTCAAACTCACTATTTTATTCTTTTTACGAATAACACTACTATTATAAATATTTCAAAGAAATATTTATATTATAAATTTATACTATAGTAATTAATATCTCATTCTATAGACCTCATACGGATCTCTAGTTATACTGAATTTCAGACCCATACATTAATTCACTACTTTACTTTCACAATGGTATGCAAAAAGCATAAAATAATAATTTTGATCCCTTATAACGTGTGAACTGTAATGATTTGAAATGATTGAATCACTATTTGTAGCTTATAATAAACATTTGTTAAAATTATGCAATATATTTTTATGGTTGAATGACCTTAAAGATTATGCATTAGGCGAGAGAGATTTAAGAGGAAGTGCATCCGCATTAACTTGAAAATCGTATGGGGAAACGCACTTATTGAGTCTCTATCTGTCAACCCTATGTAATCCAATGTTGCCGCGAGATTGAAGCCTATGACCGTGTGACCGGTGGGGTTGGTTTACATCCTCATGCACTTTGTGAGGTTGTCTCGGTGAGGTTGTTGTGTTCCCCTTGAGTTCACGACATGTTTCTTTGCGAGTAATAACCGCACGTGTGTCTGAGGAGGGAGAGGGTAGATGGGAGGAGTGATATGGCGGGAAGTCTCATGCGAGGTAATTGTCTGGAAACAGGTCGTTCCCGAGGTCACGGTCGACCTCAGGAAGTGTATGACCTCTTCATCTTCACGTCGCAACTTCTACCCTGCTTGTGTCGTCCGTCTCCCGTGTCTTTATTACGTCCGTGGGATTGTACAATCTCACTAACGCTTAACAATCTTGCTGGTTACGCTGACTATAATTTCAGGTACATCTGGTATGGTTTGCCAGTGACGGGAGGCTCGAATTTCTACGGAATGTACTGTTGATAATTTTCCGCTAGCATGTAACTGCAAATAAAAATCCTCTCGATTACACCTTCTCTATCTCTACTACATTATCGTAATTAATATATATATATATTCATAACTCAGGTGGGTGGTATGGAATGGTGGAAATATTATCAAACAAGATGAGATGTTAACTTTATTATTTTGACTATTCTAAATTCTTGGGACTGCCATCGACAAATAAGGCACAAACTATGACATTTTAGTATAATTAATGTGAACTATCTAAAAAAAGTATTTTTAATGTAATAGTTGCAATAATACGTCTCCTTCTTGTTGATGTCGGTGATCTTGGGGTAAAGTGCCCACCTCAGATTCAAACTCAGCTGAGGGTGAAGGATTGTTCTTGAGTGATAAAAATCCGTAGCACAACTTCCTTCGGACGGGAAGTAAGGCCGTTGGTCCCATGTCGATTGTGTTATGTAAAAGAACCATGGAATGTGTGTGAAAATACCTTTTCCCGGCAAAATTGGTGGCTCGTTCATAGAATTTATTGTAGAAGGCAACGGAGAACCACCACTATTCCTGAACTCCGCTAGGGATTTCTACCAAAGGGTGCAGGTGGCACTAACCAGCCGAAGGGATAAGCGCATGCCCTCCACCAGACGGATATAAATCCCATCAAACCAACCTTCGGGTCGTTGACTTAATAAGATCGCTTTCTTATCTTCCTCGAGTAACTTCCTTCCTTTGGAAAGATGACTTGTTACCATACAATTGCCCTATTCGTTCCATATGATTATGTGAACTGATACTTTTAACTAGTTCGCTTTCTTCATTTGATTGTTAATTGGTTTGTATCCTCAATTTGAAAGTATTCACATGAGAAAAATCTCATTTTGAAACTCACAACTATCAACAGAGGTATCCTCTGAAAAGTCCTCATATTTGTAATCAAAACCGCAACAGTCCGTGGGAAGGTGATGACTCGGTTTTGATAAATATACAGCTCTTAGACAACCTGCTGTATGAGAGCGGATATAACATGCCATTGTCTTCGCTCTTCCCAAGAAAACATCTTCAGGGAATGTTTTAATTGTGCGGCTTGTACTTGGCATTGTGTCTGCGGTGGGAGGATGCGGCACTCGGGTTTTGTTTTTAAGGAAAAAAAAGAGTAGGAGGGTTTTTAGGGGAAGTTGAGTGAGATCAGAAAAAGAAGTTAATAAAAGACGTCCACCAGTATTGTGTCATGCTTTCATTGCCAAGGTGATGACACTACTCTCACAGTTCACCTTTTTATTGGTTGAAATGAGCAGACTCGATATCTCTGTCGCTAACATCAGTTTACTAAAATAAGGGTCCTGGGTTCGATTCCCGTTTTACCCGTACTGCAGGCACGTGGACTAAATGTCAGTCCCATATATTCTGAGTTACTGGTAGATAGTAATGGTGGGGGTGTGGGGATGTATTTGAACCCCGGCTTGGGTGTACCAAGAGTGATTTTTACTAAAAGACTCCCCACTTTACCTCCATGCAAACATAATTACATTTTCTCTAAGTTCTACCTTCCTCATCCCATCCTTTCCCATTAGTGTATTTAAACGCGAAGATGCCTGACGCGTACTAAGACGCGGATGGAAAATAAGAATCCCGGCATGTCATAAATGGAATCATTGGTGAAACGTGCATTTTCCCTTTAACACTAAAAAATTGACAGTCATTAGACCGGATGTCAAGTACGTTCTAGAAATTATCAGGCTAGTTATAATGCTCTGTGCTGATATAATCAATCAGCTTCAGCCCAATTTTCATAGGAAGAGCCTTATCTGACAACTAGACGTAATTAGATCTACTTTCATGTATTCAAAAAATATGTTGAGTCACGTGATCTGCAGCTGCCACTTTTGGTAAATATTATCATTAACTATATAAAATAACACTACTAAAGCAGTAAAATGTTATCAAGGTTGACCGTAAAAAATTATTATCTCTCTTCATTCTCACTTGACTGCCCGAGGATCGATTCCAGCCGTATGGATTGATCAATGGTTCCATAGTCGTCTTTTCCATCTTCATTCCAAACAGCAAACGATGGAATTTCTTAAAACCACTCAAATATTGTTCGCTAAAGTTATTTATATTTTTACATGCCATATTTAGCTCTAATTTGTTTGTTTATTTAAGGCGCACTTTCTAACTACACAGATTATATCAGCACAAGACTTAGGAACTAACTTAACCTAGGGCATTACTTATAATATTACACACACAAAACTAACTCCTAGACATTTACTAATTTGAGCGTAGGAAGAACCCTTATACAAATATTAATATAAATAATCATCGTAAACATAACCTGGAATCTAACGATGGCTTCCTATCCTAGACTCGTGGTCGATCGCTTTACATCACTGTTTCTCAAACTGTGGTACGCGTACCTCCAGTCCAGTGGAGGAATCGGAGGTCACATAACGTCCCACGAAGTTTTATTAATAATAACTTTTATTATAATGATTAAAGATGTTACAATTGAATCCTTGATTCTTCCTTGGATCCCTAAAATTCTTTGATTTTCGAGATACTCAAAATTCATAAAACTCGCAATTAAATAACTCGAATACGATATACGAAGACCTTTACTGAAATATCAACTAAGCAATTGTCAACATTAATTACATAGACTTGTGTAATTGTAATTGACCATATGGATTAATAATATTAATTTATTCAAAAAGGGTTATATTGGGTATTTCTTGTGACGTAACAGATATGTTAAATAAAATAGCTTTTATACCAATTCTTTAATAACTTTTTCGAAATTCCATTTTAAATAGTTTGACTATAGTAAATTGTATAGTTTTAAAGAGTCAAAAAGTCGAATTTGGATTCGAGATTCGAAAGAAATTTTAAGATTCGGATTCGATAAATATAGGTATCGACCCATGTCTAATAAAATAGTAATTTTGATGGACAAATTGACGCTTATCTGGAAGTGATATAATGGACGCTCTTTCCGTATACTCCGCTATGTTTAGCTTACCACTGACATTTTGTTAAAATTTAGAACGACCATTTATACTTTACTAGAAAGAAGACTTTTCCCCCCTTGGTTTTATAAAGAGCCGCAGGTACGTAGGTTCGATTATGATTCTGAATGGGGTACTTGACTGACGAGAGTATAGGAAACACTGCGGTACATCAATTAGTCATGGAGATGGCACTGCTGGTGTCCATATTGTGACACATTAAGAGACTAAAATTTTATAATTCGTGAAACGTTCACCTATGCCATCTTCTTCTATATGAATAAATTGAAGAGTTTGTTTGTCTGTCTGTCATGCGCGTTGTGCGATATCTACCACATGGAGATAGGGCTGAATTTAAAAATTAGTAGCCCTTGTGCGCAAACATGTGCACCTAGAAATGAAATTTTTGAATAGATTTTTTTTTAAATTATTAAAAGCTGGAGTGGAAGGAAAAAAACCGAATAGTTTTTTTTATGTTCGTTTGAAGCAACGCCGGGTAGGCCTACTTCTGTTAAGTTAATAACATGTAAAGTTTTAAAATATAAAATACACGTCATAGTGATGCTAAAAGACAGTCGATATATTTTATTCATAAAAGCCAGAAGATAAAACTGTCTTAGGTTGAGATTCACAGTTAGATGAGTGGCAAAGATACTTAAATTGTTATTTGCACAACAGTCGTCGCTTTAACTGCCACGCGGATATCAAATTTGGTATTATCCGTTATATTTTGATTGTTTGTCATTTTCTAATTTATATATATACTTTCTTTGATGTGAGTTATTAAATTAAGTTGTAAAAACGTTTTTGACTTTGACGGGCTAGCACTTTGCGGTTGGCCTTTAATATAATTCGTGACTGCATTCTTTCTCGTTTTCAAACATTCATTTAAAGTTAAATATGTTCTTGTAGGAATCAAGGTTAGGCTGTAACTTGTAGGAAGTGACATCTTCGTAGATGATTGCAAAAACAAATCATTTGATTGGATACAATCGGACAGTTTTGTTGAAATAAAACTACCAAACTCTAATTCCATAGCTGTAAACTCTCCTGGATTTTACGTAATAAATATACAAATATAAGCACTTTAACTATTTTATGTTAGCGTTGATTAATTTACGTTTCTTTTTACAAAAATACTAAATAGCTATTTTTTATTTAATTCACTTGAGGTATTTAACGTGCACGTTCTTAACCGATTGATTATGTCAACACATGACTAATGAACTAACCCCGGCCGTTAATTCATCGCTCACCCGCTCCGGTGGCCGCGTGGTCTAACGCGCGAATATCATGTTGGACTAAACTGCCGAAGACAAGGATATTGATACTGGTCGGTTGCACTGAAGATGGTTTTCCCTAAAATGGTTTTATACTCTCGCTCCACGTGGGTGCACTTCCTCTAAATTAAGCCTTCATAATGCCTAACCCATTAGTGTAATAATTAGTACATAAAAATATAACCTCACCTGAACAAGTAGTAAGATGCGGTGCTAAAAAAAAATCATCACTCTGAAAGGCAGAACCCACATTTTTCGGCCGTACCGGGAATAGAATTCGAGATATATCGTTCAGTAGATATACACGCTACTGACTGAGCTAAGGGTATCGGACAATAGTATAGTTAATATTTTTAAAGTTTTTTTTGGTAACACGTCATGTTATATAAGGCTTGCTTGTTTTATGTTCAAGGACTAAAAAACTGTTTGTTAATCATAATACAATATTTTATAATTTATGTATGAACTGGTAAAAGTATATATTTTAAGTTGGCTTGTTTTAATTTGTAACTTAGCAATCCCGAATTATATAAGGCTCCCCCACCCACCCACACAAACAAACAAACAAAAACACACCAACACACACAAAACACAATATTTTTCCGGGGAGGACGTGGCATAATTTTTATCACAGCTATCTCTGAAACGTAATTCTTGGATGCTAATCTCGTTCTTTATTAAAAGTTAATTTCCTAATAATGTTTGTTTTAAAACTATTATCACAATATTTTTATAAAACTGGTTTTAAACTTTGTTTATTGTAGAACTAATAATTTTAAATGTATGTATCACCAAGATTATAGTAACAGTAACTTTTTTTCTTCAAAACTTTTAGTAGCACGTGTTAAATAGATACAAATGGTTTTTTTTAAAATAAAATGTTAACTAGTTTTCATACAGTGTCTCTATATTTAAAAACAAATTTGACTTGTATGAAACGCTTTCTATCTTTTTAGCTAATATAGGCCTTTTTATTTATAACACTTTTAATATATATTTTTGGTTATAGCGTCTAAAAACCCGTTTGCGGCTGTACGCATATATACTAATTACGCTTTTCTGTTGGGGATGAGGAAGGTTTGATTTAGAAGACGTGTGCCCGCTTTCGATTGGAGGTGGAGTGAAAAACTATTTAGGGAAAAGCACCCTCAGTACGCCCGACAGAAATTCTAACCATGATCTCCCCGTTATCGTTAGTTTAGTCTATTGCTCTATTGCGTGAGTGACGTCATATTCTACTGATTATATATTTTGTATTCGCTTTGCTCTTGGGGTCTCTTTCCCCCAAACTCCCCGTGAATTTTCTTTTTGCAAGTGGATGTAAACTAATTTGATTCCAGGCCCGTTTTTTCTATAGGTCTTACCGTTTAGCCACAAGAGACCTTCAAAGAAAGGTCCGCACCGACTTTAATGTTGCTCCGATATTTTGAATTTTTCCGGGGGCTAAAAATTAATGTTTTTAATTTTTTGGAATTTTTCCTTCGGTTACTGGCTAGAAGCTATAACTTAAGTTTGACAAATTTCAAGTGTCTAGTTCATCTGGAAGTAGGTAAACATTATTGTCACCGAGTGAATCATCCATGTGGCTTTATAGTAGTATAATGTGCACTAGTAAAAGTAAACAGAAATAGGTTCTCTATAATTTAATTTTGTGGAATTTGGAAGTTCTATTAGTTTTTACTGTTTATGATTATATTTACTTACGCAACTATGTCATGAGAAGATCTATTTACGAGAATTTATAAATTTTACTTAACATATTAAA
This sequence comes from Timema cristinae, assembly GCA_039000515.1. Taxonomy (NCBI): domain Eukaryota; kingdom Metazoa; phylum Arthropoda; class Insecta; order Phasmatodea; family Timematidae; genus Timema; species Timema cristinae. The sequence continues at coordinate 34,638,962 of JBCFYV010000935.1, read as the reverse complement.
AGGAATCAAATCAATTATGATTATGCGCTCAAGCATAATACGTCATGTTAAGCAGTTTCTTTACTCACTTTGGTGGCTGCATGGTCTAAGGCGTCATTAACGCATTATACACGACCGCCAATGACTGGGAGATTGGGGATCAAATCCCGGTTGGGTGTACTGATGGTGGGTTTTTCCTAAATGGTTTTCCACTCTCATTCCACGCAAATGCAGGTACACTTCCTCTAAATGCAACCTTACTAATCCTTAATTCATTATTGTAATTTGTACATAAGCGCTTAACACAGAGATGTAGTAAGACGTGCTACTTTAAAAAAAGGGAGTATTTTTTGACAAATTAATAAAAGATATCTTAACCATAGCCACCAAATCATATATTACATTATATTCTAAAAAACTCAGCTTGATACGAATGAACTATAATGTGTAACTCCAGACAAAATAATATTTTCTCTGCCATTACTCACACATAAAAAAAAAAGTGATCGCAATTTTCAATATATTGAGATTATTCACTGGTTAAATTAATGTTTACATTACGAACTGTCAAATCAAATTTGTAATTAAAGCAAAATTAATATTCTAGAATGTAATCCAGACTTACTCGTATGGAAATCCAACAAATGGGATCATTCATTGCAATAGGCAAAAAGTAATATTTTATGATACGAGTTTATTAAAGCCTACCAAAATAATCACTGATTTGTAATTGTTTTAAATCTAGTTTCAGAATGACTATGAATACGTTTACTTGTCAAAAATAAATTAACTTCATTCATGTATGCGTTCTTTTATACCTTTAGTTATGATAATCTTTAGTAAGAAAACTCAAGCTAAATACATATTTTAAACAGTATTAAAGTTAAATGTAGCATTAGCTAAAGTTATTTTATGCAGATTAAAAACGCCATTTATTTACATATATTAATGGAAAGTAATAATTGTAACATAATGGAGAATAATACATCGCCTTTATTTAATTTTAACCAAACTGTAACATAAAGAATTTTTGTTTATGCTCATATTGACAGTAATTTGGAATATTACACACTATATATAAAGTAGTTTCCAATTTAAAAGTGCCTTAGGGTATCAATTGAATCGAGTCTCTTCATAGTGCTTAAAGCATACGAGCTATAGCTACGATTTTTTATCTTTTGATTTCCCGTCGACATGGAAATCTGTGTTTTAATCCCGGTCGGATCTAAATCTACTGAGAGGGTTTTTCCTAGAAGGTTTTTAACTCTTGTCTTCAAATGGAGGTATATATATTAGAGATCGTACCTTCCTCATCCCTAACTCATATGCATATGTGGAATACCCGAACGGTTAGTAAGACGCAGTGCACACTTATATACAAAGCGATCTCCTTAGGAACCGTCTTTAAATCATGTAAAGCTTTTTTCCATGATTTTTGCACCTCCCCCCCCCTCAGCCCCCCCTCTACCCCCATCACCTAAGGGATCGAAAGATTTTCTGTCACCTCCCCGCCCCCCTTCTAATCCTACTTCTTTTTTACGATTTGGTAAATTATATTACTTTAATAATGGTTACATTATTTTTAGACATGAGGATTGGTAACAAAGTGAGTGATATGGAATTTTAGAATACTTAATTTCTGTAAAATTAGGTGTAATAAGTAAACAAAATACAAGTGAAATTTTATAATTACAATTATTTTCATTTGGATCTTGTCTCGCTCTCAACATTGATAAAATAACAACCTTAAGTAATATTGATGTTGGTCCCCCCCCCCCCTCCCGCCTTTCCCCCGCTCGAAACACTGTATAATCTGTGTCAGTGCAGGGGCTTCCTTCATACACCACCACCGTAATCTTTAACGCGTTCTAGCTGGCGGTAAACGAGAAACTATTAATGAAAAACACGTTCATATTGGGTCGAAGCGATATTTTAATTAATTTTCACTTGTGTTTTTTGAGTATTAATTTTTCTTTTTCGGTAATTCTAGTTAGCTTCAATAATTTTAACCCGTCGTTTTAGTCATTCCCAGCCTATCGTTTGGAAATAATCTTTCCTGAATTAATAATAAATATAATAATAATATTTAGCACCGCGTATTACTACCCGTTCGGGTTATACGCTTTAATACTAATTACGCTAATGTATTAGGAATTGGGAAGGTTGAATTAGAGGAAGTGAACCCGCATTTGCGTGGAGGGAGAGTGGAAAACCATTTAGAAAAAAAACCCGCCAGTTCACCCGATCGAGATTTGAACCTCGGTCTCCCCGTCCTCAGCAGTCGAGCTCAACACGGCTAGCGTGTTAGCCAACTACGCCACCGAGGCGGGTTTGAATTAATACATTTAACTTGTGTTTGTCTGGGGGAATAGTGAGTTGAGGCTTCTATATTAAACATTCGACTGTACATCGAGTTCAATAACAATATTTTTTTGTTATACTTTCTGCTGGCAATTGTAGTTTTCCCCCTAGTAAACTATTTCAATAATAATACTCGTTGCTCTAAATCTAAAGTAACAGGAAACAATAACATGTAGTGCTGATGCAGGCCTTGTTAAGGAGCAATAAGAGTCTTCACGGAATTATCTTTTGAGAACAAGTATCGTTTCCTTCTACTTACAGCTGTACTCGAGCCAATTAAACTCGGTGAGAACACTCGTAAATCTACCTCGTCAGTTGGCAATAAGTCTTATTTGCAACGCAGGGAACCAGGGTGGGGGCCTCGTGTGCTTCCATACTCGTTTAAACGGGATTTATGGAACTAAATGAAGGCGATGACTTATCCAGCTGTTTTTCTATGTTTAAATTAGGCCATTAAAATGACCTAACTAGCCACAAAATGACTTGTAATTCTGTAGCAAACTATTTTATTTAGAAAATATAGCAAGATATACATTCATTTTTATGGACATTGAAAGTTTTAATGAGTTTGAAATGGACCTGTATCCTGTTCTCGACATATGAATATTTTTTCTCGTGAAGTTTATCGACAACTTAAAATGATCGAATCCAAGATAACGGGATTAAGAGGGGAGGATTTTAGCGTATTTCGCCAATATTGGTTTCGGGAAAACTTACACCTAGCTCGCCTTTTGACTCTGTGGTATGAAAATATAACTAAATACTTGCTAACAATGACAAAATCGTTATGTTAGTCAGTTTTACACTATCTTATAATCATTAGGTTATGATTCTTGCGATTAATTTGCTGCAGTCCTCCACTTTTTTCCTATTGTTGGCCAGTTTTTTACATCTTTGTTTCTTCTTCTGCCAACATCATCACGACAATCTTAGTCTCCCTCTTAAATTGTTCCCTTCCAAATCTTCTTCAAACCATCATGTCTCATTATATGACCTATCATGTTAATTCTTCTTTGCTGTGTAGACTTTTCTAAAGTTTCCTTTATCTAGTTGTTCTTTCTTAGCACTTCTGTCACCATCTGTCATAAATGAAAGCTACAAAACAAATGGTTAATTCTATAAATACAATGTAATCAAATTTAGTAATTCTTCGAACTCTAGAATTAGATTCTTCTTATGGCGATCTGATTATACTTTCCGGCACAATTCCTCTTATTTGAAAATGAGTGTTCTTTCATATTAAGCTGGTGATGACTTTGTGTTAACCGTACGAATACAAATAAGTTTCAATGAGTATATCAATAGAAAATAAAATTATTTTTAAGAGTCTCAGTTAAAGAACCGCGTCGGTTATGTAATTAAAATTAATATTTTTAATACATCAATAAAATACTCTTGTGTTTTAACATATTATTAAAACTATAAACGTATATCCTCTCCATTCTGTGTATGAGTTATAATTGTCGTAAACGTAGTCTAGTTATTCAACCGCGTATTACTACCCGATCCAATTATTTTCACCAATGAGGTAGGATGAGGGTTTAATTAATAGGAAACGTACCTGCATTTACATAGAGGGAGAGTGGTGCCATTTTGACATTTGTGAGATAAATACAGGGACTTTATGTTGATGTTTGTTGCTTCACATAAGTGCTATTCCTATGACGATCTGACTATAATTGACATTAAATCGTGTGTGTGACTTGAGTTGACGCCGTTGTGCTCGCTGGAACGTGTCTGCGGCGGAAGTTGAGAACTCGGCAGCGTATGACGACAACATTGTTGCGTTTCGTGCACGTCACACGTCAAGAGATATCAGAAGCAGGTTGAAATCCGGGCCTTTAGTTTCGATTATAACTCCCCAGATGTGGCGAAGCGCTCCAAACAATGTTGGTTCACGGTTAAATTCCTCTTTGAGTGTAGCTGATCATCTTTCACATGCCTTCTTTCATCCCTCTCTCGGTGACCTTACGAGAACGTAAGGAAGACTTAAAAAAACTCGCTTTATCTAAAGTGTAGATTCCAATTATGTTTTAAGTTCAAATTAAAATAATTACCTATACTCTTTAAAAAAATAACTGTAAAACAAAGAACCAAAAACCTACATTTTAGAAAACTAACTCGATGTATTTATGAAACAAAAATATTTTTAGCAAAAACATGACTTTTCAGGTAACAGTTACAAAGATACCCTAGATTGTTAATTATGTAGCCTAAACTTTACCGACAGTTACAATATTTTTATAGGTGTTCAGGTAAGTAAAATTCATACCAGTTATCACAAACTATCAAAATTTTCTCTCATTCTCTTGTTAAATTCTGGTCGTTCTGCCTGCAAGAGCTCATCCTGTACCTCTAGTTGCTGCTTATGTTGTTGTTCTGTGTACGTGGCTTGTGGAAACTGAATCCGGCGTAGTAATGTTGTACGAAAGGGCACAAACCACACGACAATCTGCACAGTGTAGTATTCCCTTGCTTGAGAGTGCTGTTACCTCTATTCCAACTTGTACACGCGGGTGGTACAGTTTTGATCGAGGCTTTAGGCTTCATTTGAATAATGAACTGTTAATTTGTATGCCTGCTCTCTTATGCCACACTATAATACGGTTAAGCTGCTTACTTACTTTATGACATTAAGAACTCGAAAGTTCATTGCCGCACTTATAAAAGTATACAATCTATACCTCTCTTGAGTTAGTTCTATCCAATCGACTCTATCCCTATCTTGAGATAGTTCTATGCAGTCCACCTCATTACACCCTATCCCTATCTTGAGATAGTTCTATCCAGTTCACCTCATTACACCCTATCCCTATTTTGAGCTAGTTTATCCAGTCCACCTCACTACACCCTATTTCTATCTTGAACTAGTTTATCCGGTCCACCTCATTACACCCTATCTCTTTCAGGTCAATTCTAATGTTATCTTCCCAATGGTCTCTTTCCATTGGGTTTGCCAGTTAACACTCTGAACACGATTCTAGATTCGACCATTATCGCTGCAAGTCTTGCCCACCATATTATACGATACTTACTATCCTAACAATGTGATGAGTACAGGATATATATAACTCATCATTATGAAACCTCCTCCACTCCCCAGTAGCCTCATACTTGTTTTTTTTTTGTCATGTTATTTAAATACACGTTCATAACCATAGAGCACAACTGGTTGTATTATTGTTTGATGAATTCTAAGTTTTACATTCCTTGAAAGCATCTAATTTTAATATTTTATTACGTCCAACTGCCAAGTACAATATGATAATACTTAACACAATATACTTACCTACATCCCGTCTACAAGTTTGAGCGAGGAAGGTAAATTTGGAGGAATATATCCACTTTTAAAACTAAAATTAACTTTTTTTAATTGAGTATCTGAAAACCACTTTTTAATAAAAGCTACTGTCATCAAAAGTATTTATTATTTGACAATTTTAGTAATAACAATTATATATACACAAACTAAACTAGAAAAAGAGCTATAGGCCTACTCTGAAATTTCTTAAGCTAGAATTTATCATTATAGGGCGTATTAAAAAGTTAATACCAGGTATTTTTTATGTAATGTTTATCAAACACATCTTATTTTGACCATACCCCATCAAGGTTTTTGGCTAAATTTATTGAAGTATGCTAAAATAGTAACTAATTGCTTAGAATTCATTATAATGCGTATAACCTAGATAAGTAGTAATGATCCGTGGTGCTAAAAAAATAATACATTATTACACAATTTTGTTATACGTCGTTAATTTGTGACTATGTATTTTTTCTATTTATATAAATACTAGTACATCCATTAATGACACATTTTGTAGATTAAAAAAGTATTTCCCGCCTCACCATTCTCTTGTTTGCTTTTTTAAAATTCCACCCTCAACCCATTTAGACGTTATGTGGTTCTCAACCTCGGGGTCGTGGCATGTTTCTGGTGGGATCGCGATGATTGTTCAGGTTGTAACTTTATGTTAACCAGCCTCGTGGCGTAATTAACTAACGCGCTTGTTTGTGTTTGGCTAGACTGCTGAGGGCGGGGAGATGGAGGTTCGAATATAGGTCGGGTGAACTGAGGTGTGTGTGTGTGTGTGTGTCCTAAATGATTTTCCACGCAAATTTGGGCTCACTTCCTCTAAATTTAACCTTCCCAATTCCTAAACCATTAGCTATTAGTACTTAAGCGTATACCCCGAACGGTTAGTAAGACGCTGTGTTTAATAAATAAATAAAAACTTTATGTTTACTATTTAAAGTGATTATAATTGCTATAGGAAGCTACAAAATTAAAATGGGTAGGTTATTTGTTAAAATAATAAACACTGTTAAGTTACTGTTTAGGTTCCTTTTGTTATCCAACTCTGACAATTGCTCTTTCACTCGGCTTACTGTGGCATTCTCGCGTTTGGTTGAATGACGCTGCTAACATAACTCCCAAAATACCCATTGGGTTCGTTCATTATACTTTGACATTTTAAATCGCATTCGAATAAATCAATACTAGGCCATTTATATTAACTCAATCTAGCATGTGGGATTAACGTCACGCTCTCTAAGTTTGTCGGTGATAAGGTCAAGATTAAAATTCCGACCGGGGGTGATTTTTTTCTAAACAGTATCCCCTTTTAGCTTCAAACAAATAAGGGTATATTTCCTCTAAATTCTACCTACCCTGAATGTGTAAAGGCTGAATGAGCAGTAAGATTAAGTGATAATAATACTTTAAATATTAGGATACGAACGGTTTTAGGTTATCGAGGGATCTCGGTGGTCTAAAAACACAAAATTTGGGGCAGAACCCTGCTAAAGGTTGGAACCTCTACCCTAACGTTTGTGACATTATTACTTTTCAGAAAGATAATTTAGTTGCTGAGAGACAATATTTTATTATACTGGGTGGTTCAAATTAATGATTTATTTGACAACAAAATGTTAAGCTAGGGGTAGTAGATAATCTCTTCTTAAATCCATGTTAAGAATATATTTATATAAACTTGTTTAGCTTGGTGTCGTTTGACGTTTTGTGGAACACAGCAAACGTTTCCAGAAAACCTCAGTTTATCCTACTCACATTAGAACATTAGTGAGGTGGCTAATTAATATAGTATGCATGTTAGAAAGGCCGGGGATGGGGCAAAGTTGGGTTGGTGAAATGCGATCATCTGCCTCGTTCGAGGGATTGCGGCTTTTGCCTGCCTTGTACTCTCTCTCCATAATACACATTCTGCTGGGAACTGTTGTGTGCGAGTTAAAGGAGGGAGGGGGGCCCCATCCCCTCTTGTTCCTGTCTGAAATGTGTTCATTTTACTGACGTGAGATGGAAGGAATTTAAACCAGTTTCGTTCGCTAAATTTTTTTTTTTTCCTGAACTACTTTAGTTTTCAAAAAACTTTAATTTAAATAATATAGTAGATGTGGTTCAATAATTTACACAATTTTGAAACATTTGAGTCCATTAAAAGGCCGCCACTTTCGCCATTTACCGATGGAAACTTTTAAAATGTTAACATTGTAATTTAATTTATACAGTATGTGCTATTAGAACATTATTAATATTAGATTTAAGTGGGTAATATATTATAATATATATATATATATATACACACCCTACAATCAGCACACTGTATATTTACCTACAACTAGCACACCGTTATATATTTTATATATATATATATTATTATAAGCAGTCATACATATATACATACATAATCACGCCGCCTCCTTACGGGGTAGGCAAGAAACTGTACCTGGAGGGAAAAAATAACTCTACTTGCTCCATGTTCACTAACTTTCTCCACACTTCCCTATCCTTGCATACTCCCTTCTCCTCAACAACATCCATACACCAAGTTGTACTTGATCTTTTATTCTTAAAACTCTGTATGTTTCTCTTTTTTCACACATTCGTTTACAACATTTAGCCACGTCTTAAATGGCCTAAACAAAACATACATTTCGTTCACGATAGGTTTTTACCTGGATGACAGTTCGAAAATCATATGTTTAGGTTTTGGGTTCCAACACTTCTAAAAGATCACTGTTTTGTTATAAGTAAAGATCTTTAATTACCTGTTATATATTACATTTAAAATAACGTAAACTTAAGTTTTCTCATACTATTTCAATTTTTTTCAAATAATTTCTTTTTATCCAACTCGAAACAATATTTTAAACATAATTAAAAGTCTGAAAATGAAAAATGACACCTGGACACGGGAATCGAACCCGGGACCTTCGGCTTAGTAATTAAAAGTACTTATCTTTCGTTTTGAACGTTACTGATTTTTGTAATATAGTGCACACACCAATATCTTTTATTATAGGCATCGTATTTACTTGGAAAAGAGAAAATTGTTGTAATTTTTTTTACGTACAACAAATGATTTATGATTATTTTATCGTATTTTGAAATATTGAACTGAATAAAATATTTTAATCAACTGCGTGTCTGCATCATTGTAAAAAACTTGTTTACCGTTATGTTCAATCATATGGTTTAAATTCGTCAGCCGCCATTTTGAAGCTATGTTCGCTAGAAGTTTTTGTGAAAGTGGTGTTAATATTTTTTTAAGTGGAATAAAACTATAAATAAACTTTTTGTCCGACCTCAATTAAATATATAAATAATATTGGCCTAAATTACTGTGGTTAACTATCACATTAATATATTACCATCTGTTTTCATTACAGTGATCCAAAGTGATAGATGTCTGCTGTTGGCGTAGTGATATATTAGGGATTAATTCTAGTATCATTTCGAGCTGTCATCCAGGTAAACTTAGCTCGTGAATGCCTTATATATAAGACACTAAACATAGTGAATATTACTTACATATAAAACACTATTTTTTGTGAATTTTGTCAACTCCGTATATTTGTGTGTTTATATGGGGACAAATTAACTTGTGTATGTGTGTATGTATATATATAAAATTCGTCCCCAATGGAACTGGCCTGGATTTTAACCAAATTTAATCATATACTTATGGAATAGATTCAAGAGTCCATACATCAATTTTACTCTTATTTAAATAATAAATTTATATTATATATATATATATATATATATTTAATTTTTATTTCAATGCTAGATTTTAAACATTATCTTAATGTATCCCTTCATTTTTAAATCTACGAAATCCTCTAATGATTAACTTTTCAGCTGGTGTAGAATGTAATTAATCGATAATAAGACTATAATATGCATAGTACACCAACTTTCCATAACGGGCTTCGCACACATTCACACCAACACATTCATTTATTCTTGAAACCTATTCAGAAATATCGTTCATTTCCTAATGCAAACATCTGTTTTTTCGCCATATAACTTCTCTAGAAATTGCAGTTAATTTGCTTGATAATTTGATGACAACTTGAGAGCTATGCTTTGAAAGACTTAATATTTTTTTTAGTCAGCAATGCTCGTAAAAGTTGCGTTTTGGTTTTAATTTGCCAAAGCTGGAATGTTTGTTTTATGTTCCTGCCTACATGTCTGTTAAAAATGTCTGGATACCAGGTGGTTCAAAGAGTCTGTTGAAAATTTACAACCCAAGTTTTGTGCTGAATGATTACTTGCCTGTGCTTGAATTTAGATATTTCCTTTTCTCATTTGCCTATTCTCTTCCTTTACTCTTTCTTCCACCATTTTACCGCATCACCATAGGATGTTCGTTTGTAATATCCACTCATTTCTACAACCTGCGACATTTTAATTTTTTCCTCTTTTGTTATTTATGGATACACACTTAAATGTGTCGCATCGCTCGTGCACAGTGCGTATTTATTATTATAATATATTTTGGGTTTGTTTGGTTTTCTAAAAATACTTAGTAGTACCAATATATTAAAAAAAAAGAGGATCAAATGGAATGGGTCGTAGTCAAGTGTGAGAAAGAGAAGCATTAAAGAGTTTTGAGAATAGAGATAATGTATGACTCGGTGTATAGATTTGTTGAAGCAAAGTGAATATACAAGGATAGAGAAGTGTGAAGAAAGTTAGTGAAGATGTATTAAGTATGAAGTTGTCTTTTGAATTATATGCACAGTTTCTTGCCTATCCCTTAAGGGAACGGCGTGACTATGTATGTATGTGTGTATGTATTTGTGTATGTATGTATGTATGTGTGTGTGTGTGTGTATGCATGTGTGTATGCCTGTGTTATGTCTGTATGTATATGTATGTATTGATTATATATGTACTTTAAAATACTTATTGATTTGAATTATTTTGACAATTACAATAGGAGGAAATTGAACCCATTTTTTTTTGTCATACCTTCTAACCGCCAACTTAAACTTACTAAGTGGATTTTTATGTTTATTTATATATTAATACATACAGATATATTATGTTATTTTCGATTCAATACTATAACATATGAAAATATTAACCAAATTTGAGGTTGATACCTCCAAGCTAACTTAACACAAGGCATGGATTTACCCTTTGAGGATTATTCTTTCTAATCATGTGTGCATATAAATGATTATTATTTTAAAGTGAGATGTTATTTCTTATTTTTAAATCTCGTTACTCGTTGTATACACTATTATAATAAACATGAAATTTTGAAAATAGTTTTTAATATTGTTATAAATGACCGCGATTTTTCAATTCTTTTTCACTTATGTGTGTGTTTACTAGTAATTTTTTCCAACTTAAAAAATCTAAACTCGGCACACGAAAATGCTAGTGCCTATTGTTGATCCTGTTTTTCAAATGAAGGGTTATTGTTTGATACCATTATTTTGATTTCGATCGACCATCTTTTTCAAATTTCTCAAATCGGCTTTGTCAGGTGAAGTGTGTATTGCCGAACTCTAATTATTTAGGGCGTTGATTGATCCTTCCCTACCGTACATACTTCAGTGCATATTTCTTTTTTCTTCTTCTTATTATTATTATTATTAGCACCGCGTCTTACTACCCGTTCGGGTTATACGCACTTACGCTAATGTGTGATGGTTGGGTGATTGTGAGATGAAATGAAGGACCTACAGTTTACGTGGAATCCGAACCACGGTGGTGGCCTGGCATTCCCACATTCACAAGATGTCTTGCCAGAGGTGCATATTTCTTCACATTGTAGTTTTCCATCCGCTGATGTATTTCCTTAAAAGTCACGTTTTACATCCTTGATTCCTTAAAAAAAAAAAAAAAAAAAAAAGACAGTTCAAGTATCCTATTTTCAGTGTTGGAACTTGAGCGAACTGTTTAAAAACTATTTTGGTATGATTATAGGGTGGTTTGTGGGGACGTTAACTTGACGAATACTTTGTGTAGATAATGGGGAATTCAAATCGGATCAATAATAAAAAACCGTTAGCTTACCACCCCATTAAAAATAACATGTTGCACAAGGCGATATTTGGTGTTGTGTAAACATATCTTTGTAACTATGAGAGACCCGCTTCAGTGACCGAATGGTCTAAGGCGTTACTTGCTTATTATACTCGCTTGCTGAAGATTGGGAGATTGGGGTTCGAATCCTGGTCGAATCTACTGAGGGTGGTTTTTACTAAATGGCTTATTTCTCATTATTCTACTCAAACACGTGTAGATTACCTATAAACTGCTTCCTTCCTCATCCCTACTCCATTAGAGTAGTTATAATAATATATGCATATCACCTGAACAGGTATAAGACGCGGTGATATAAAAAACAACAATTTTGTGATAGGCAACTCAATATTTCCTGCATTGTTCCGAGCATTTTCATCAACAAAAGGACTGTATGGCAATGTCTATACATACTAATCTTTTTGCTCTCAATATTGGTAAAATGTAATTATTTTATATTCATTGACACTATCGGTCAAAATTTATAGTTGTAGGTCATGTGGTTTAACGTATAAATATATGATAGTAACTTTAGTTACTCCCCACCGTGATGACACTATACAGTGAATGGTGGCGAAACGACTGGAAAGTGAGGGGACGAGTGTTAGAGGGTGGGGAGAGTAAAAAAAAGTGATATTATAGTATGTAGAGACTTTATTGACTCTTAATTAAGAACTTAAACTTCCCTTCCCTTCACCCTTCCCCCGTGTCGAGCTTTCACACACAATCTGGAATTTAAAGTTTTTTTTTTACCCAAGCCAAAGTGAGTTGGTGGGGTTTTTGAGGGGTAGGGCGCGTCTTTCCACCTCGATTAATTAGTTGGGGACTTGCAGTAGGGTTGGGCTGAGGTGGTGTCGGCGTAAGGAGGGTTGAAAATTATATCGATTTCATGTTTAAACTTGTATCAGGGGTGTATAAAGATACTTTTTTTTGTACGTTAGGGAGTTTAAGTATTTTTTGTCAAAACAAATATTTTAATAGTCTTCTTAAATTATATTGAAGAAATACTTAAAACATTTTGTTTAGCATATTAAAAGAAAAACCAGTTAACAACACTGTGACATTTATAACCAAACCCGTTTTCGTTTGAAGTTTTTAACTTGCACTTTCTGAAGACATCACACGACTTAAAATCTAACTTAAATCTAAAGCAAACACAACATCCAGTGTTAATTCATCACTGTGAAAGGGCAAACCCCGATTTCAATAATGATGAATTATTGGTCCATGATGGGAGACGAACCTAGGACGCTTAGCTCACTAGGCAGACACGCTGCCGACTGAGCTCAGGTGTCGGGCCAATCAAACTATTTTCAAATATGGAGACGTTTTCTCCGTATAATTTATTTCTTTTTGAACAAACATTGACTTTTGTGGTTTTATTGTTCATACTTGAACCATTTTATATGATATTAAGTAATGTTAAGTTTTCAACAAGCATATTAAAATAATTTTTCATTCTCTTTTCTTTTTACGTGTTTATTTTTATGCCATCTCCACTTCCCCTATCCACTACATCTTCCCATTTGTTAGCCGAGTAATTAGTAAACCGTTAAAGTTTCTAGGGAATAAAGTTAAAACTGATTAGTTTAAATGCATCGGTGGACGCGTGGACTACACTTCAATTTCGTCTTAAGCTGGTTTACTGGTGATCAAAAAGGTCAGGGGCCATTTTGATACGGTGTACTGAGGGTGGTGGTTCCCAAACGGTTTTCCCACACCCTTCCAAGCAAATGCTGTTATTTATCCTCAATTATACCTAATTTTCTCCAACCATATCAGTCTCGTTAAACTGAGTACTATCTGGATGGGTTACACGCACTGTAAATATATGCATAGTCTATATAACTTATTTATCGCAGTATACATGTAATTGAGCAAAACCCGGGCTATGCAGCAAGGTTGCCTTCCTTCAGGAAATGTTCCTAGGGCCGTTAAGGCCTTGTTCCTTGCTTTCACCTAATGAAAATTGGCCCTAGTAAACAAGATAACCCATAAAGTGGTGTTTTTAGCGGTGTTAATTTAATTCTTGGACTGATCTTTGCTACATATTATATCACAGCTCATTTGGTAAAGATATTTTGTACTTTCTCTTTAAATTACGAGTCTAAAAAATTTGGGAGATGTGATGGTGAGGCGGTTTTAAATAGTTATATCGGTTCTGGCGAGTATACTTAAAACTTAAATAAATGTAAAAATAAGTTAAGGTATATTTTTACACAATACTAGTAAATAAATACATAAGAAAATTAATTCTGACACCCAAAAATACTTTTATTTTTAGTTAAATTAGAGAATGTAGTATGCACATTTATATTTTAGGGTGTCTTCTGGTTCACGAAAGTCACGGAAAGTTACTAATTGAAAAAAACTCACTATAGTCCCTGGGAAGTCACAAATTCTCAATATCTTTGCCATAAAATCACGAAAATATTTTTATTTGAATTTCCCGTGCATCATAACAACGCGAACGCGTCGAAAGTTGAGCCACCCACTACCCATGATTCCATGCGCTAGCCGCAGGTTGCCTGATTGTTTTTACCGTTATACCAAGGATAAGGTTAACGTTTGCTATCTAATTAAAGTTTAATGTTTCTTCTGAGTGTATTATGCCTATGTTATATTCATTATATAATGTTGGGCCGTTTACAGAAGAAATTTTGTTCTAAAATAAAAAGTTACCAAAAAGTCACTAATTCATGTTTCTCTAACTCAATAGACACCCTGTAATATTTCGTTTATAAGACCATGACTCATTTGATTATTTATTGGAATATATTACCTTCTTCTAGCTTAACTGGTTCCGTATTTCACATATGTCAACGGGTACACATACTTCTTGTTTGCTGTTAAAGGGAAGGATGGAGCTTCAATCTCGGCCAGTTCTATTGAGGATGTTTTCAATCCCCTTCAAAACAAATGCGGGCACATTTACTCTAAATTAATACTAATCCTTACCTATTTAGCGTAATTAAAATACGTGTAATTTGGACAGGTAATAAAAGTTAAAATACTTTAACTTGGACAGGTGATAAAACAAAACTATTTGCATTATTACTAACTATTCTTTCCCACAGCAGTGAACATACGTAGACTGTAGGCGTTTCACACATGCATTGCACTTGGTCGACGTTTATGGAGAGGTTTGGGCACGAATTCCGACTAAGTTCGCTGGATTTAGTCTTCTACGTGTGATGTTTACTCTGATTTTACTGTTCTCTCCTTGCTATCATGAGAGTTCATGTACTCTTACTATCCTCACTCCTACCACTTAGATCAAGTCATTAACTACCCTTTTACTGACCGTACTAATTATAAACCCTCATTATGTTCTCTCTCTTTTCATAAATCACAGAGAGAGAAATAAACAGGATTGATGTATTTTTTTAAACTACAAAATATATTTAAGTTTGACAACATATTATTGGTAACTTTTAAACTAACACAACCTAAGTGACTGTTTTATTGAAAGTTTCACTCGCGACAACATTTCACTATACCCCTGAAGTAGAATGATAACATCTGTATCATTGGTAAGGGAGGAGAAGGAGGTAATTTTCATTCCTGGGGCCTTCAACTTGTAGCGAATACAGCCAGCCGGGTGGTTAGTATCGTAGATACTTGGTTAATTAAGTTTTGCCATACATTGCACCCCGCCTTAATTCAGGGTCGTACTTCCTCTTAATTTGGAAGGGAGAGGAGCCGTTCCCTATGGGAAGAGGTGGGCATGCAGAGGAGTGAGAACTGGCCCAGTCGTCTCCAATATTCTGGATTTTATAAGCTTCACATAACTCGACTAACAAGAGATTTTCAAAATTACATGGGTATAATAATATATCTTGTTTGGCTTGAAAAATTTTTGACTGTGAGACTGTTAAAAAAAAATCTATACGATACCATAGCTCAGTCGGTAGATTGTCTGTCTACTGAGCTAAGCGTCCCGGGTTCAACTCCTAGCATGGCCGAAAAAAATAGCATTGGTGAAATTTGTGTTAACACTTTCACAGTGATGAATTAACGGCCGGGGACTGGATGTTGTTTCTGTCCTAGTCTTAAATTAGATTATAAGGTATATGAAGCTACGACAGGCCTAAAAAGCCGGTAGTGGAAAATATATGGCTTGAATAATACACTGACCCAGGCCATTGGCTGGAGACAGTAATGGATGTAAAAAGTAAAATAATATACTTTCTACGCTGACGTACACTCAATTTATCTTGATCGAGTTCAATATGTACCTAAAGTAGCCCCATGGCTTCTTTGGCGCTGACTGACAGCTCACAGCTGACTTCTGACAGTCAACATTTAGGTATATACATACATTTTTACTCTCAAAAGCGACAGCTGGTAAACACATGTTTTTGCAGATCATATAGTTCGGCGTAGGGATACATAATTTTGTCCGGTAACTTTTCAAAGCCGTCAGCTGTCAGATGTGAGCTGTCAGTCGGCACCAAAGAAGCCATGGGGCTACTGTATCTTATTAACTGTACCATAGTGTAAACCACGAAGGTAATCTGCTACCTTTTTGGTTAACTATAATGTACATAAACATTTAAGCAAAATAGTAAAATATTTATGGCTTAGGAAATAATTAAAAGTAATTAATTTTTTTAGATTTTAGCTGCACTGTCTTGTGCTGAGTATGAAAACGGGTAAGTTTTTTAAACATTAAAACTTTTGTAACAACCCAAATGGTAAATTATATTTTTTTAAATGGTTGTTAAATAATGTCTTCTTGCATTAGTGTAGCGACAATTGTATTTAAAAAGTTTTTTTCTCAAAATAGGGTTTGATTTTGAAAATAAATCTAGGCTAAATTATAAACGTATTTTATATTTGTATTTCTAGAACTCTTAATTTTTTGAAAAGAGGAGTAGGTGGCTGAGGTTTGTCAGGAATTATCTTTAAAATTTTGGTTAAAATTGTAAATTAGATCCATTCGCCCTTGTTTAGCTTTATTTAGTTTATTCAATCTTAAAATCTCACCCATCTTTAAAAGTAAAGGCTATCAGCGGCTTCTTTGGAATTAATTTGAAAGTCAAAACTTTATTTTATGCGAATTTATTATCTAACGTGAAAACATTTTTTTTCTTTCTTTCATTGTTGCTTTGACATTGAAATAGTCTTCTTTAAAGTAACGTTTTGAGAATGGGAGATTTATATATATATAATGAAAATCTTCGTTTAATATTTTTTGTCTGAACTATTTTTTTAAATAAATAATCTGGTGGTTTTCATCACGACATCAATTAGAGTAGATTGCAGGAAAAACATTTATTTTTAAATTTTATCTTCTATTTAAAGTAAAATGTTTTGGAATGAATGTAAGTATATATCTAAATATACTATTATATTCTTATTTTGGTAGATGGTTTTATGCACGAGGCATCCAATATGTATTTTCACAAAGGCTTATCTTATCCTATAAAACCAACTTTAAGGTTGTTATTAGAATTGCAATATTTATTTCTCTCGGAGCTTGTACACAAAAGGTTTCAAAATCCAATGAAACTAATATCTCTATAAATTAAAATAATGCTTTACATTATTATCAAAATTATGTTATTGTATAATCTCAGGGTTGATGCGCACTTATAAAACCGGGAGAGCAGGGAAAACACAGGAAACTGTGCAAAATCTTGTAAAAATATGGAAATATTTGTTGATTTGGGACATTTATCTGAAAACTTAGAGTAAGTCTTTGTATGGACAAAAATTGAACTGAAGAACTAAGCACCTTTTTTAAGAATGTCTTGTTACCCCTTAAACAAGGGATGCGGTGCCACAAAAGATGAATCTCCCCATCATTCTTAAATAATCTCGTTTTTCAATATAAGCTATATGACTTCATACTTGTCAGTTTGAGGAAAAATTAAATGTTATTACTCTTTTATTCAATCTAAGCTTCATGGAAAAATGGGAATTCCTTCTGGAAAACAAAGTATATTTGGTAGTTAGAAATAGTGACAACCTTGGTTCTGTTATTAGTCTCCTTAACGGTACAATCTAGTTTATATTTGAATTTGACTCTGTTCTAAAACTCCTCAAATGGTGCTATTCTTGGATGAATTTTTGGAACTGAAATTAGGGGTATAATTTAGTCGACCTATTTCTAAGCCCTTAAAGTACGAATTGTGGTAGTAATCCCAATTAAAACTTGTCTTGTAAAATTGAGTTCAGCCAAGCAGGTTTTTTTTTAAAATTAAGAACTCGATAAAGAAAACCTAACCATCCATTGACGTTCGGTTCGTTTAGAATATTTTAGATCAGTGGACTAGCTTTTTGTGCCGTGTATTCAATTATAAATACGATGAATCAACACAAATATGTGTGTTGAACATGTTCTAAATTATGTTAAGACATATCACTAAACAAAATTATATTATTTCCTATTTATTTAAATTAATAGCCAAACACTGATTATTTTATTTACCAATAAAATTGAAAACATTTCAATATTTTAGATAAGCTACATAAATACATATTTTCTTACATTTAAAAGTTCCCGTTTTTAGACTGACTATCTAATAATGAAATAATGGGTACTTTAGAATCAACGGTTATAATGTTTGTACCCAAATGGAATTCGTCAATATATACAATTTTGAACATTGAGTTGGAAATCTACTAATAATTCAAATGTTTGCTAAGAAAGTCTTCATTTAATTCAGCAATTATTATTTTTCACATGGTATTTGATTTGTTTTGAATTACGAGTGATGTGTTTTATTTTAAATTAAGTCAGCACGAATGATTGTATTTGAGTACGTCACTTAGATGTAGGCTACTCGTAGGCCAACATTTAACCTCGGCTTAGTGTGTGTTGATGATTAGCCTAACTCTAAGGATGAGAATATTCCTCAAGTGTTCTCCTGTATGTCAGCTGTGTAGACAATCATGTAACACCGTTGTGTTACTCCGGATGCCTATAATCGTAGGAGGATTTAAATTGTCGCAGATATGTTTCGGTTTAAAAGTTAATTTGAAACGGGTTAAAAAATTGGTATTGTAAGCCTACCTTAAAAAAAAAGCACTCCATGGCGTCAGCCCACAATCGAGCTACATCGACCGAATTGCCGCCGTCTGTTGGCAATTATAGTGCCAACTTTTGCTGATAGTGGGTGTTATGGTCAGCACAACGAACCTTGTGGTCGTTAATCTCTGTTTTCTAGACTGGATCTGCTACTTTTTCGTTCTAATAGCTCTTTATTTGTACTCACGAGACTTAGTTAACTCCATCCCAGACCCACCGCTCCACAGAAAAATCTGGAAGATCTGGGTATCGAATTCGGGACTTAAAAGTTTTTTTTGCCAGGAACTTTAATGAAATTACATTGAAAAATATTATTCCTATAATTAAAATAAGATATAACTGAGTTATAATATATTGTTAGAAAATTCGATTTGATATTTTCCCTTTAAAATACAGCTGTGATTAATTTTTATTATTGTTAAGTTACATAGATCATTATTCCAAATATTTCACCAGAGTAAAAAGTTCAAGTTTATTTTCAATGACAGTGGATTTGAATAGATACGGAAAACGGCATTGTTGCGCTCTAACTACGGATTATTACTTATTCTCCCTCGTTAGCGAGCTACACAAACAAATCTTACTGTGCCGAACTATTATCTATTAACAATAACTTCACCCTCGTTTAATATAATATAGAAGAGGCTAAATCAACTAATAGCATCCAGTCGCGTTCTTCACATGTTCTTTGTAAACAAAGCTACATATATATAGTTTTTTCTCTACATCTAAAAATAATTATTTTACATTATTTGTGTTAGTAAAAAGAGGTTCATTTTAATTTGTGTCTAAGATGAACTTAGTATTGGATTTTATTAGTTACGTAGTTTTTACATAACAATTTGTATATGAAAATTAACATTTCCGGCCTACACCAGCCAGAAAACTTGGTTATTAAATACAATAAAAATATGTTCTTTATTTAAATTGTTTGTCTTATAAAGGGTTTTGATTACTTCTTTTACCGCTACCATCCCACCACAACAATCACTCCCGTTCCACCACAACAATCACTACAATCACACCACAACAATCGCTACCATCACACCACAACAATCACTACCATTACATCATAACAATTCACTACCATCACACTACAACAATCCCTACCATCACACCACAACAATCACTACCATCACACCACAACAATCACTACCATCACATCACAACAATCACTACAATCACACCACAACAATCACTACTATTACATCAGAACATTCACTATCATCACATCACAACAATCACTACCATTACACCAGAACATTCATTACCATCACACCACAATAATCGCTACCATTACACCAAAACAAACATCATCATACTATAACAATCACTACCATCACACCACAAAAATAACTACCATTATTTTACAACTCTCGCTACCATCATACCACAACAATCATTACCATCCCACCACTACAATCACTACCATCCCACCATTGCAATAACTACCATTTCACCACTGCAATCACTACCATCCCACCTTTGCAATAACTACCATTTCACCACTGCAATCACTACCATCCCATCACTACAATCACTAACATCCCATCACTGCAATCACTACCATCCCACTACTGCATTCACTACCATCCCACCACTACAATCTCTACCATCACATCACAACTATCACTACCAGCACACCACAACTTTAACTACCATCTCAACACATTGATCACTAGCACCAAACCACACCCACCACACCACAACAATCACTACCACAATTCCCAGAACTGCAATCACATTACAACAATCACTACCCCCACCATCTCCATTATTACCATTTTCATCAAATTACAACCATCACTGATACAACCTCCCAATAAAACGACAACCACCGTCTATTATTATTGTTATTGTTATTATTATTTCATGATAGTGTTCTTCGGCTGATTTTAACCTTTTTGACTGAAGACACCTGGAACTAACCCAGGAACAAGTGATTCAGATCAATCCTACATACTGACGAGGTTTCACGCTAGTCATTCAATAAGGATTGTCACAAATAACCCCCACGAATTGAAATAATAACAATAACTCTGTAACATTATGGGACCCTCACAAATACAATTCTTCTGTTCCCCACCCCCTGCCAATCAAAACTTGAGTGCAAGAATTTGCGCGGTGTGTAACAAGCCGTCATGTTCGCTCGCTCTCCGGGGAAATTCCTTCATGTCACATGCTGCAGTTGGCAAGACACCTAACTGTGGCTTACGGTTATGGTTTACACGTCACGGCTGTTTCTAGCTGACAGTGAAACGCTCCACACTGCAGGGATGCCTCCCCCTTCCTCCCAAACATAAACTTGCCAGCTTGAGGCCGCTCGTGCCAAGCCTCAAAACCCGGTAGGGCGCTTGTCTTGAATATTACTGCTGAATTGATCTGCGGCTTGCTGCGGATGAATTCCAGATTTAGGTTTGATACCTGATTTTATGGTATGATCTATATCGGAAGAAAGACAACTCTTAAGAGTGTTCACCTTGACACTTCCTCCACGCAAATGCGGGTGAGCCTGAACAGGTAGTAAGAACTGGTGCTAAAATAATATACACCACCAAGAATTTATAATGTTTCTCTAAAGGGATAGATACGGAATACACGAATTTGCTTATGAATTTATTTGAAGCAGATTAAGTAACGTTTCGAAATGCTGTGTAAGATTATTTATATTATAACGATCCAAGGTAGAAGAATTTTATCGGGAAAAAACATTTATTTTGCCGTTAGTAATGAAAGCACTTTATCATAGGTTTAGTATAGTTTTCTATCAAAATTAACAGCTACAAATCACATTTCTTTACGTAATGATCTATTTTTATGATTGAATCTCACTAAGAAGAACGTGTCGCTAAACTAGTTCACCTCCATTTACTATTTTCCATCCTCCCTCCAGGCGAATACCAATTCAGTTTCCATTCCGATCTATTCTTTCTCTTTGTCATTCTTGTTTTAATACGTAACGGCCACTAAAATTATTTTGTTCTTTTTAATTTATAATCAAATCATTCAGCCCGGTATAAATAAAGGCCTGTTTAAAAAAAATCCTCTATTTGTTAAATTATTATGTTTGCATTGTTTGGAATTGTAAGGTTTTGCCATATACAATCCTTCTATTTCTATTAATTTTTTTCAAAAAGCTTAATTTGACATGGTATTCATGTAAGTGATTTGTATTTATTTTCTTTCGAGAGATATCTTGCAACTTGTTTCATTTTAATTGGAGAGGCGGTGGTATTTAATTAGGGCTATTCGTATAAGCGGGCACAAATATGGTACTATTTTACATAAATCCTTTGTACGAAGCACATTATACACTGCATAAGTACTGTACACAGTCGTATGTTTGTTTAGCCTACTAAGTGGTTGTCAAGTTGGTAGACACAAAGATTCATGACACTTTGCGACTTAGAACCGAGTGTATGTTACAAGTGAAACTGCGACCAAACTATGCCCGCGATGTTGTCGAGTATGTAGACAGGCACAAAGTTTGGTGTGACGGCTTTGTTTGAGCAGTGTGCGAGCGAGAGAGTTCACCCGTGGGTTCTTGACGTCAACGAGGGCTGCCTCAACTTATCTTAACCTCCCTTCCTCTTTCTATGTTCTCCTCATACTACTTTTCTACGCATCTTCTCCGATTGTGTTCAGCTCTTTCCTTCTACTATATATTTCTCATCATTCTGAGTGTCTTATTTTCATCTCCCATCTCTCATTCTATCTATCTCACCGCACCTCTTTCTCTTCATATCTTACTCCCTTTTATTTCTTATAATATTTATCTCTCCCTCTTATTGACTCATTTTATTTCCGTTTCCATTTTTTACCTTGCTTTCTTTTACTTCTCTCGTTCTCTCTTTTTTTCGCCTATTGTTCTTTCATTTTTCTCCTCTCCTACCATCTCCCTCCTTTTTTAGGAATCTTCCATTTCTTTTACTCCACTATCTTTCAAAATAAAGGGGGTCAGGGCCAAAACATGATAACCCTCATTTTATGAAAAAATGTGTTAGCAGAGATTTCCGGCAACTTTCCTCTTGAACTACAAATATTTTAATAATTTTTTTATAGCTAGATTCTAGAATTTAATCGAAGTTTAACTAGTGAAAATGTACCATGTAAATCTATGAGAGCTATCATGTTTTTGCCCCGACCCCCTCAATTGTTTACTCTTGCCTTTATTATCTGTTTTGTCTCTTTATATCTCATCTTTCTTTTTCTTCCCTCATTCGTTCTCTCTCCCTTTCTGTTTATTCTCCTTCATGCTCTTTCTGCTATCTGTCTCGCTCTCTCTATTCCTGTTATGCTTCGACTATTTTCGCTCTTGTCTCTAGTTATACTGAAGCAAGTCAAGGCGCCGATAAACTATATTGAGCTACCTCGACTGTATAATGTGATGGCCTTTATAACATTGCACAAAATTAACACTATCAATGAGGTTTTTGAACCTGGATCTTTATAAAACTTCGTTTAAAAGAACACTAAACACCCTATAAACTTAGTAATAAGTTCTTCTTCCCTTTTGAAATTTTGTCCATAGAGGCGAGATTGCTTTTATAAGAAATTTTGATCGAAACATTGAATTCAAAGATTAAAATAAATATGAGTGTTTGACAACCATTTTAATTTTGGTTTTATCAATGAGAGATAATATATTTGCGAAACAGCAATTATTAACGTAACATGAAATACATTTAATTGAATGTAATGACTTGAAAGTCTTTGGTTCGAAAACACTTTAAACATTTATATTCGTTATCGGTTAAATGAAACATTAAGGAATTTGTAAAGCAATGCATTTGCTAGTTACTAATTTGATAAATTAATATATTTTATTTCTTGATTTTCTTTTATTTGAAACATAAAAAACTTTGTTTCTACCATCCGCGCTGATTTTGATTTATTTTATTTTCTATTCTAATCAAGTTCTTAGAATATCTATAAATTTGATATTCTTTTTACTATACACATTTTAACACGAGTGCTATTAATTGATTACTTAATCTATGTGAAGAGTGTAATTTTTAGAAAATACACCTGGATTAGCGAGAAGGCAAGGAAAAAAACCACTAATAAATGATTGTGGAAAAACACATCCAGTACACCCGGCGGAGATTCAAACTTCGATCTCCTCATCATGGGCAATCCACTATACTGTGAGATGATGCCTTAAACCGTGTTGCCACTGATGTGGGCGTTTATTGCGTAGTGTAGCATGTTCCAACCGGTGTGACGCGGGAGTTTGGGTAAAGATTAAAAAGATGCGAGAAAAATTCTGAAGAGTAAAAATAAATCCTTTTAAATCCATCATCAACATTATTTAAAAAAATACTATAATACCTTCTATTTCAGTGTGTAAATCAACGGAAACGACCTCAAACCTAATTTCTCTATTACGACTCTTTAGTGCTGCCTAGGCTTTATTGATTAAGGCGGAACTGTTGAGGATCCAACCAGCCTTCGGCTGAGTGCTACACATACATACATACATATATAGCTAGTGCATTTTTAAAAACAATCCTAACACTCTTTATTTTATTGATAAAAATACTCCTAGAAAAACTGTGGTGTGTCTTGACAATTTTATCGCCTTGTTCAGCGTGCCCTGAGTTGAATAAGTTTGAAAATCGCTGACACAGGGAAAGGAATTATGTTATTTGTTCAAAATTCATGGTATCTAATTAACTTTGATTAAAATATGGACTGCATTTTCTAACACTCAAGTAATATTTTCTAGCTACTCCTCTTTACACAATTATAAAAATTTCTGCAGCTATAATTAATTTAAATTAAGTAGATTTTAATAAAACTAGAAAATAATTATTTATCTTCTTTTCATTACAGTCATACAATTATTCACAATATCATATGGCATTTATTTACGCCACTCTTTATTTTATTGGCAGGAAAGAATTGGTGAAGTTTAGAAACTCTGCCAACTTATTTCCTGTTCACATATTCGAGTTCTTATTCTTCAACTGCTTGTCGTTAACTCATTTACCATGCATTATTCACTCATTTCATGTGTGTTTCTGTACACATATATATTTATTATGTGTCTATTTGTGTTTCTTGGTCTCCTCTTCAAGCTCCCACCGAATAGCACCGTGTGTTTCTCAAGTCAGCCAGACGGTTGGCTTGTATCGTAAGATCTTCCCGCCCTCCTCTCAATCAACTTCTTTCGCAGGTCCGCCACAGATTCAGATAGTTACAGTAGCCCCGTGGCTTCTTTGGTGCTGACTGACAGCTGATAAACACATGTTTTTGCAGATCATATGTCTCGGCGTAGGGATAAATAATTTGGTCTGGTAACTTTTCAAAGCCGTCAGTTGTTAGTCAGCACCAAAGAAGCCATGTGGCTACCTACTGTTGCAGACGTTACAGCCTCTACTCCCTAGCGTACCGTCACGTGTTGACGCCTTACCCAAGGAGGAGAGGTCACACCCCATTTGTGTGACTTAAACTTATCTATAGTAAGTACACTTCAGGTGTACTCTACTGATATATAGAAGCGTATCTACACTATAAGCCCACTAGGCACGTGTCTAGGGGCGGCGGCACATTTTCTATAACATTAATATTTTTTTTATTATATTTGGTTTTTAATAATTACATTTAAAAATTGACTAACATTAGCGAAATAATTCAAGTTAAAGTCAGAACGATAATATTTATTTTTAAATAACTGTGCTTTGCAATAGCTTTGTAACTGACGTCATTCCCCTCTTCTTTATAATGTTACTCAAGCTACTGTAGAGCATGTACTGTACATGCCTGATTATCTTTCGTAGACATCTTTTCTCGAATACTAACTTCCGCCCCCCCCCTCTCCCCAACACCTATTTCCATCGAAACTTCCTAAAGCTCTTTACGAAAAAAAAGAGAAAAATTGGACAAGGGGGTGAAGTCGCATATTATAATTGTGCCTAGGGGTAAAAACATTTTAAATCCGCCACTGATAGTATACATCCATTATACTGCAGTCATATTAAATTGTCTAATGGAAATAATACCCATTAAACTGATTTTCGGTACCAATATTTAGATACCCATTGCAAACACAAAACCTAAAACTCCTGATCCGTTGAAACACGTGCTTCGGTTGCCACTTTGAAAAGAAATAGGGTACCTTTGATTTTCCCATTTGGGGCTCTGAAGTCCAAAGTGAATAAAAATAAAAATGTAGAACCTACTCATTGTATAAATTTGTATGTTTTTTAATGTAAGAATACTTAATTTGGCTATCAATTTTAGTTTTTATTTTTCAAAGATTTTTTGTTTTTCATTTTTTAAATATTTATTTTTTGTTTTGCCCCCGAATTTTAATGTATTACTATGATAAATTTAATAAAAAATATCAAACAAGAAAATTGTAGCGTACTACATTTCCTTTGGGATTTAAATGCTTACGTTGTAACTCATTTCGTGAAATATTAAAGCTATCGCAACCTAATCTAGCTTACTTTAATCTAGCGTTTTTAAAGTGTATCTTTTCTTACTTCAATTCAAAGAAATTTGAAAATTTACACTATTGGAATAGGAATTTGGTGCCTTTTACGGTGATGAATTAACGGCCGGGTGCTGGGTTTGTGTTTGTTCGTTGAGGAAATGTACCCGCATTTGTCCGTAGGGAGATATTAGTTTTTTTCCCTTCTTTTAGATAATTTATTTGTATATGATTTCATAGTTACGTTTAACAAAATACGTTCTACGATATGACAACGCTACACTCCTCGTTCATTACAATTTTTAATTAAGCATTCCTTATCGATCACTAATTTTTAAACTAGATTTCCTACCGGTCGCCACTACTACATTAATTCATTTTAGTATTTTCATAGCTCGACATCACTATATTACTAATATTAAAGGTTGATAAAATAAGTATAAAATATTGGCATTTTATTTGTTTTAGCTATGTTGTAAACTATGTTGTGTTGAGTGAAGATAATTTTACACTTCATAAACTATAATACTTGGCTTCCCAACGTTGCCGAATATATGCTTTTCTTTACCTTTTAATAGAGGAGATTCTAATTTGATCTTATGGTTTGCCATCACAAAATATACTGTTTATAAATCAATATCAATTCTGTACTCCTATCAGCGTATGTAATTGTTTATCTTAATTTTAGTTATTCATATCTTCAAGAATATGATTTCATATATATCTGTAAAAAAAACTGTAGTTATGGGAAAGCTTCATACAAATTAACTCTGTCCCCTTTTAAAATCAATCGAATTAAGGTAGGAAGGGAGCTCATTCGCGAGATTGAAGATTGAGACCTGTATGACACCTTCTGGGGTGTGTATGTGTGTTGATGTGTTGAGTGTGTGCGCGCGTGGGTGATAGCATAAATTCATGCTAAGCTCAACTTAACTATTTTCACATACACATTAACAACGTAATATATTTGTATTTAGCTCTAGTTTTCTGTGCCAATATTTATGTGTTTTTATGTGTATCATTTGCTTAGCTTGTATTTTAAATTTTAATCAAGGCTGTGGAGTCGGATCTTCATGTCTTCGATTCCGATTCTAACTACCGACTCCTTTATTTTTCTACTTTTCGGCTCAAACTCTTTCATAAAGAGCTAAAATAAATTAAGAGCGCGCATCACATGCCCATCAACTCTTTGACACAGTCGACTAGACATAATAAATTTACATGAACATTATTGCATGGGGATCATTTCTGATTAAACATTAATGGAGATAAAATAGTTAATAGAATTTTCCAATACTGAACATTTTTGAAATATTAAATGATATTTGGATAAAAACTGCATTGAAAAGGCGTTTTTTGACCATTTTAGAATGGCTTAACTGCTAAGCATCATGTAAAAATCTTTATTATATCTTAATATGGAGCTACAGTAGTTATTAACAAGAAATATTGTCGCTTTGTTTCCCTTCGTCTACCGCGGAAAATTTCGAGTAATCATTCAAATACGAACGCGCCGCACACATTTCTGGCATATCGTAGGTGTTTTCATTTTCCCTTTTACTCCCATATCTCTCTCTCTCACGCACGTACACATACAAACGCAGATGCGAGCCGGGAGCCGAGTTGGTTGGGCCTACTATGACGAACGCTCTTAATTGGTAAATAAATTTACTGAAGTAAAATAATCAATACAGATAGATTCATGGAAAGCTTCTTTAAAATGTGAATATATAATTAATTTTAAAAAAAAAATCCAAATTACAAATATCGTTCCTAAAGAATAAAAAAAAAGTGTTAACTATAGAAAAATATATCTAAGTCTTAACTTTTAATTATAACCACCCCTTACTTTCAATTATTTTTTAGAATGTTTTCTAAAATGTCAAAATAATATATCTACCACGTATTACTATAATCTTATAAGTTTTTACTTTGAAGCAGGAGTCAGTATATTTTTATCGACTCCAGCTCCACCCAAAATTGCTACCGGCCCCGACTCTATACAGCGGATTATAATTGTTTTTGGTTAAGTGTAAGAAAAGGCGGTAGCCATAATTTTTCCCCGTTGATGATGATGATGATTATTATTATTTTATGAATACAATTGTACAGATCTATCTTGTAATGAGAATTCTAAGTATAATATTCGGGGAGTATGCTACAATAATAATAATTTGTGTGGTCTTCTTATTGCAAACAATATATCTCATTTGTCCGTAGTTCCTTTCAATTTCTTCAACTCCTCATTAGTGTTTTTTTCTCTCGCTCTCCACATTCTGTTCACTATCTATGCCTGTGTTTTTGTCGCCATTGAGTTTTCTCAATTCGACTGACTTTTCTTCACATACCCCGCAGCCGACCTCGCATGATCGTGAGCCGCGCATTGTTTGACAGCGCCCGCAACAAAGTATGTGTGAAGTTTCGGACTGCTCGACATCCCAGTTGAAAGTGGTTCAAATCAAATTAGTAGGCTGCTGACACATTGATGGTTTCCATCCAGTGCCCTGAAGCCTCGTTGGCTGCCTCGAGAGCAGAAAGGAATGCGACCCCCTAAAAGATATTTCGACTCGACGTTAAAATAACAGGAATCGCTGTGAACGAAAGTGTCTTAGCCAGGTAGTTGAACCGAAATGTTTATCGGTTCAGTTTCTTGCTATGTTTTTTTTTTCTCAGCAAACATTTTAATATTCAAGTTATGGTTAAAGAAAAATAAAATTTTCGTTTTAAATTTTTTTAAATTTTTTAGACCCCTCAAAGAAAGAATTATTTGATCGTCAAAAAAATCGAACTCAAGATTTTGATAAATGTTGGCGTTCTATGACTCCATGAAATTGAAAAAGTTGCTTTAGCGATGCCGTCTGTTTGTCTGTCTGTCTATCTCTTTATCTCGGACTAGAGCGAAACCGTTTTACCGATCGAGCTAAAACTTGGTATCTAGCCAGGCTTTTTATAAGGTTTCATCAAGCAATTTTAAAAATTAGACATTTAACCATAAAATGAAGGGTAGTTTACTGAACAGTAAAAAATAAAAAAATCTATCTTTTCTAAATCCACTCTAACGATTTTTGACTAAACTTTATGATTATCTATTTATCGTTAACATTTTAGTGTGAGGTAGGTAGAAGTGAGAGTAAATGCACCAGTGGAGAGGCTGAGTGATGATAAATCATCTAGTAAACAAAAACTGCCGTCAATACAAACGACTGGGATTCAACTCCAGCCCCCCCCCCCCAGACTAAATTAGCTTCACATTTAGACCGCGTGCCCACCGGTGCTGGTGAAAAGTAGCTCTACGTTATTTTATGAGAAATAAACGGTTTTATTGAGCAAACATTTCTCCTTAATAGCTCGCCTATACTACCTGTCCAGGCGGTCCACATACTGTATTTTCACTTGTAGGGAAGGAATGAGTAAGGTAGATTTTATATTAAACGTATCAGCATTCACGCTGAAGGTAGAGTGTAAAACTATTTAGGAAAAATAGCCTCAGCACGCCCGGTTAGGATTTGAACAAAACTTCCCCGTCACTGGCAAACCTGACAAATTCCAAACTACACAATTTGTTCACAATTTTTTTATAGTAAATAAGATATTAAAAATATAAATATTTTTTGATAATAAACTACGTAACTAAACATGCATTAAGATAAAATACATGAATGCGTTTAATTATATTTCAATAACCCGTCATCTCTGAATGTTTATATTTATGAGATGACACGACTTGCAAAGTGACTGATTCAAAAATTAAGCCTACATCTCTTATACTTATATTTGTTTATTGAACAGCAGGACTAATTTGTACACAAATATTAAATCAATAATATTAACATCACAACCCAGAAACAAACCACTGGCCCCTAAACAGTGGTTGACTGCTATAACCCCCTTAACCAAAGGTATGAAATACTTTTATTTGACCTTCTTATACTAGATAGCTTACGTTTTGTCCCATATCGACACACTTTACATTGTTTAGGTAAAATAAAAGTAATTGGCATTATATTAAAAAAAACGGCATTTATTCGCTGACTCATTCGTTAAATACATGTATATAGTACTATTAATTGGTAGCACATAGGTATACAATACCCACCTTCCCCCAATTACACGAAACAACGAAATACCAACATTCATATTTGATTCATTCAAAACACATGTACCCATTTCAACATAACACAAGATTTCTCTAGGGATGCTTTTTTTTTTTGTTTAGCCCGTCGAGTTTTTTTTTTTCAGTGTCGCTGTAAAATATCGAAAACGTGATTTCCCCCACTACCAACGGTTTCTACGAATCAACCCCTTTTTCTTTCTCCGGCTTTTTTCGTGCGAGTAGGAAGGGTAAGGAAGAAATTATTTTAAAACACAAAGCCCAATTCAATTGGAAAATCTCCCTCGATCCTTCCCGCACGCTTGTTTCGTTCCGTCTCCGTATCAAGTTGGACTTAACTTAGAACCACGTAGCTACCGGGATCTGAGGAACCGGGTCACGCGGGACTTGGGGGAGGATAGGTAGGGTAAATTTTTTTATTTCTTGGGCAGAAAGCGATTGTTTTTTGTGTTGTTTTTTTTGTCTTGGGATATTTCGTGCAATCTAAGCAATGCCATGCTTGTGGGATCTTATTTCTTCCTTTCTAGAGATTAAGGTTTCGGTGCTGTTGTTTTTGCATGTAAGTGTAAGTTTATTTCAAAGGAGACGCGTTTTTTAAAACTTACATAATATCTAAATTGCATAGATGAAAAAAAAATACATTTGGGGGGGAACTTACACAAACAATTTGAGCTCATATAAATGGAAACGACCAATGTGTATTTCTTAGCACGTGTTTAAATTTATATAATATATGTATATTTTTTTTGGACAGCTATTAGGAATTCTAAGGGTATATTGAAATCGCCATGGAGCTGCTCGTTTCATGTTTCACCCTCCAGACGAGTCCTCGGTATGTAATCAACGAGAGTAATTCTAACCTCCGCCCGTGCTCGCCACCTCACCGTGTGTGCACCACGTCTACTTTCCGTATGTGTTATGAAGGGGATAATACAAAGCTATAATTTAGGAAAAGTGTACCCGCATTTATTATCAGAGAATACCCACCTCAGCACACTTGATTATGATTCAAATCCCGACCTCCCTTGGCAATTTTACAAGACAAGTTTGACCGTTTGGCCACCGATGCAGGTGTCTCTAATAGTGATTGCTGGTTGTCATAAATCATCCAATTACATTTGGAATTTATAGTTTCAGTTTCATAGAACAATGGAAACAAATTCTTAATAATTTTAATCATTTCTTGACTAAAAATATAAAATAATTATTCATATAACTGGTGAAGTAGTTCGAAGTTCGAATCTCAACCATGTACACTGAGGGTGGTTTTCGCATTTACTCCCCATGCTAATATAGATTGATTTCCTCTAAAAACTACCCTCTTATTACATAACTCATAGTTTCATTTGTTTATAACCATGATGTTCTACTTGCTAATGAAAGAAAAATTAGAATATCAAAGAACTTCTTAAACATCTGTAATGTTGAAGTTTAATTTTACCTTCTGATCCGAATCAAATTTAAGTGTTTAACTAAAATATACCCTCCATTCGTTCGACTAGGTGGACTCATTTAGACGCACAATAAGCGCTGTTAGTCATAACTTAACTGCTCACCACGATACTTTTTTACAATGCAAGATATTTATTAACTGAGCCTAATCGTAATTTGCGTCGGTCTATCTTGTACTGAACCCTCTTTTCTTTCAACCTCGTGAATCCAGATACATTTTTGATTACAATGCATGAAGTCAAGGCTCAAAATGCTGGAAAAAACTGTGGGTGACAATTTCGACACACGCTGCTCGGGTATGTTTGCCAACCGGAGTACCGTTCAGGTTGGATCCTCCCTGCCGGCTTTACCGCTTTCTTCTCTTACTATCTCTGGTTCACCTAAAGAAACACGTTCGAGGGGGATCTGCCCATCGCACAGACACGGAGACAGATGGATACCTTTTCTGACGGGAGGGAATGAATGGGAGAAAGAAACGTAAGAAATAGAAACAGGAAGAGGGAAAAACAGGCTTTACGGCCAAATCTCCCCTCTGGGAAAACACCTTTTGAAGGTGATCCCTATTTTCCTTCCTTTACTTCCATGTTGATATTTTCTTTTCGAAGGTAGAAAGGTTTGGTTGTGTTCGAGCTGGAGGAGAGAACGTGTAGGTCTACATTTGAATTAATCTTTAATGGGGCGAGGAAGAAGTTGGACGATCATTAAAGTCCTCCCTTTTTAGCACTACTCCTTTTTCATATACCCACAACTTACTCAGACCAATCCAAAGCCACACCAAGAGGGATGTGGATTTTAAGGGAATGCACCAGCACTCACTTTAAATAGGGATTGAAAGCAACTTAATTAAATTGCTAGCTTCCGCTCGTTTTTTTTTTTTTTTTTTTTTCAAGTTTACTAGGATGGAATTTTAAAGTGTAAGTGCACAGAGTGTATGTCACCGGACGTCTCGCACTAGGATCCTGACCGGCTCAAATATCGCCTTGATTGCTTTAGATACGCTTGTGCTACTTATTCGTGGGCGCCAGGTAGGTACGTCTCCTACTAACGTTTATGGTTAGGTTCTTGCTGCATATAAATGAAAATTAATATGAAATAAAAATTAAAGTTATTAATATGTTGCTTTAGTAATGAATATACGTAACTGTGGTTAACATGCTAGGAATAACTATTGACTTAACATCTTTCATGCCAAAAACAACATTAGTGTGCCTGCCGGAGTGGTTAAGTCACAATAGCGAGTATCTTTCTCCGATTTCCCCACCTCACGGGATTCCATTGTCATCCCATGGGATGAAAGCTGCACAAAGAGCAAGTCACCCCTGGAAGCTTTCTATTTCAACGGAATTGTATCAATGACTGAACTGTCATTTTAAAAACTATGCAACCCGGTGGATGTAAGAAGTCATTTTAACGGCTATTTCCTTTAATAAGATCTGAGGTTTTCATATGTCAACTAAACGCACACATTGTTCACTTGTCCTGCTATAAAGTAAAAAAAGCATGTCGAAATGTCCTAATATGGGGACGAAATCTTGTTGATGTTGCTAGTAAAATTGTTACACTACAAACCATGCCCTTCACGACCAAATTCAAGCACGCTATCGCTCTGCAAACTGTCGGGCACTTTGTTTTGGCAGCAAAAGAAAATAATTCATTCTCTTATTTAATTTTAACTTTAAATTTGACAATAATATGTGCACACACACTTACGCAGTTTTTATATTATTTAAACTTTTCGAAAAATCTAAGCTAATCTATTTAAAATGGTTTATAGCCCTGTCACTGATCGTACACTCTAAATCTTGATTCACACGCTCGCCGAAGATAGATATCAGAATCTGCTTAAGTGGTGCAGCAGTTCTCACGCTAGCGTAAGTGTATATTGACCCATGATGCACTGCAACACACTTAAAATAGCTGATTACCAACACATTTTTGTTCTAGTGGATAGATATATATTTTAGATCATTTGTCAAATGGGTGTTTTTTTAAAACTATAACGCTGTGTCCTGGCACAATCCAATGCATCAATACAACGCTTTCCATTAGTGGGTTATTTCAAACATTCTCCAAAAGCCAACGAAGCTGTCTGCTTGCTAGCTCTACAGCAACGCGCTTTCAAATGCGGATGCTTACTTATTTGAGATGTTTGGTTTTAAGATTGACTAGTTCTCCCTGCAAAAGATCTAAGATGAAGCGGACGAAGTATAACTTGAGCAGAACAGCTCTAGCCGATGAAGCGGAAATCTTGTGACTGGCTTAGAGCTCTTCACGTAACCTCGTTTCTCCTCTGCGCTTTTTGTTTTTGGACGTGTGAATCCACAGTGAATGAATGATGCGTCACTCTCGCATTAGATTGGATTGTATTGTATATGACGGTGAGATCAGAGCTAGAATCTTTTGTCTTGTTTACTCAAGGTAGATTTCATAAATTGTTTCCTACTCTCCCTCCACGCAAATACGAATACATTTTATCTTAATTATACTTTCCTTGCCCATACCCTATTAGTGTAAATATGCGGGTAGCTAGAACGAGTAGTAAGACGCGCTGGAAGATAAAATGCGTTTACGTAAATATGTTTTTAATTCTTCATTGCATTAATTTCTGGTAAGAAATAAAGAACATTTTTAATAGTCGTTGAAATCATCTATTTATAACAATGCTTTGAAAAATACAAATAAATACTAAGAAATAATAAAACTTAAAATTGAATATACTAATATGGTTTGTATGTAAATAATATGGATTGAATCATTAAAAGTTCATTGACCATAATACAAAATAATTTTACAAAATTCTGATGAAAAATTAAGTTGAAAAGATTTTCTGTTTGAAAATATCTTCCTGGTTGAGATATATGAAATATAAAATAAAAATAAAATACAATGACAATTAGATTTTTTTTAAATAAATAGACGAAATAAAATTATTTGTAAAGATTGACTAATGGTTTGAAATTTAGGTTATAGAATTTAGTATTATCAATATCATTAGATTAACTATATGATCAAATATAATATATAAGTATTACCAATTGGAAAACTTTGGTTATTAAAAGCGTACCATTGAGACACACCAGAAACAATATTTCTAATATTTAATTAAAGTGACATGTAAAATATAAACACAATTTTTATAAACACAAAAAATGTTGATAAACAATTATATTAAAACAGAAGTATAAAAGTTAATGGTTTAAAAGTAAAATAGAAGAGACTAACAAATCATGAAGTAATAATTATTGTTAAGAATATGTTTGCATAATTTTTTCTTTGGAATGGTGTAATTTTAAAGTCTGGTGTGCTTCTTGATATTAAACGATGGCAAAAACCAGTCGTTGAATTTGAACTCTCGACATATTTAGGTACATTATAATAACATCATCAGGATTCTAAATGACAAATAATAAAGGAAGATTAGATTTGATAAAATGTATAAGTTGAGTAAAATGAATTAGATTGAATTTGGAATAAGGTAAATGTCGAATAAAATCAGATTAATATGAATTGTAAACTTGAACAGTCAAGCACAAATGTTGTTGCTTAAATCGTTATTACTAAGTTGAATGGGAGTGTCCACATTCAAGGTTTATTTATTATCTATTGTAGGAAAAAACTGGAAACTACTATAAAGTTCGAAAAAAATATTATACGATGATTGACATTGTTTTAGGTGTAGTTCTTAGGTTTATTATTGCAACACTCTAAGGCCGTAGACAGCCAATAATTTCAGGGGGGTTTGGTGGGAACATCCCCCAATTGCCGGGGGTTAGAAAAAATTATAAATATTAAACACTTCTAGAAGCCTCTAAAGTATGGCAACATAAGCCACTAACCGCCGGAAGCTAGGAGAAATAATGAATATTAAACACCTCTAGAAGCTATCTGAAGTGTTTTTTTTATGGTAACATAATCCCCTAACTGCCGGAGGCTAGGGAAAATCTCTATATTTAAACAACTATAGAAGTTTTTTTTTATGTCAACACAATCCCCTAACTGGAAATTTTTTAAATTCTAAACGCCTCTAGAAGCTATCTGAAGTGTTTTTTTAATGGCAACACACCACCATAACTACCGAAGGCTAGGGAAAATTATAAATACTAAACATCCTAAAAAGATCTTTGAAGGGCTTTTTTTTTAGTAATACAGCCCCCTTATTTGTACTTGTACCTTAATTTTGATATTGTTTGAATCATAAATAAAGCCATATCTATATATTTTGTTAATTTTTTTTTTTGGGGGGGGGGGTTAAACCATACGGCCTTGGCAACACTCCTTAATTAAAATACTATTTCAGAATGTTTTCTTAAATGTTGGATAAAGACTAGTTTACATATTTAAGAAAGTTAGAACATTTAATTCACACTTTTATAAAAATTGACAAGCTATCTGTAGATTATATTTATATAAGAAATTATTTAAATGTGAGCACAATCAATGAAACTTTGTAAACGTTGTATCAAACTATTGCCCACATTTTGACAGACACCGAAATTAGTTATTGCAAAACAATTTAGCTTCTCGCCCACGTGACGCCATCTCTTTCCTCGCACTCGTTTAGCCACCATTATTTAACAAATGTTGAGCGTTGTCGCCACTCGCTAGGTTGTAGAGGTAGCAGCAGGGTCCTACAGATGCGCGCACCTGTAAAAACGGTACTAACCTTGCGTTTTCTGCATAAAAATATATTTATTCTACAGAACTATCCGACGATAAATTCCGTTCATAATACGCGTAAAATATTAAAGTGTCTGATAACCTTTATCTGGTCGCTAACTTTAACCTCCCGATAGCAATATTTATTCGGTAGTCATAAGACCGGCCCTCAGTAATTATATGTCAAGTAGTAAATACAAATACTTGAGATTAACGTGATTTTTTTCTGTGAAATTAAATACTCTTATCGTAGAAAACTTGTTAAGTCTGGAAATATCTTACCTTACAGAGGGTATCAACTCTTAATAATAACTTAAAACCAATGTAGCCTAAATGTGTCAATATTTTACACGGAAATGTAGTGTAACAAACATAGCGCTTAATCCTCCCCCCCCCCTGCCCCCCTATTTCCTTCCAGGTTTTCCTTTCCATGATCTTTATACGGCGCGCTGTCAAAATGACGCCGACGTGGCGTGTAATGTTTGCAAATTTAATTACCTCTCAAAGCTTCTCTCCCTCTTTGACTTTGTTTACATGTGGGGAACGTTTTAGCCATTTTGTTGTGTCCCTTTGCTGTTAGCTTTGTAGGTGTGACTGGGAAATACAGGTGTTTGTGATGGCGTCTTTCACGGCCAAGCTAGTCGTGTTTTGGGGCGGGGCTTGTGGTGTTTCGAGCCATGGTCTCTCTCTTACAACACTTCACTTTTGTGTCTACGTCGAAAGAACATGCCTCTTTTTCTAATAGTATTTTATATCGCTTTTGGTTAATACGGCAATTTAATGCCCCAGTTTATTTATAAACTATTATTTAGCCTTCTTCCAATAATGATTTCCAGCGGATCAAAACTAGGTCGACAAATATAGTAGTGATTTATTTTCAGCCTCAATTTCTCACTCTTCCTCCAGACCACACTTCGAGAATGTTGTTAGCACCGACCAACCGTTTCACCTCCACTGACTATTAAGTACAATTTCTCTTAATTAATCCTTTTATCCCTTCCCCTTTCGAAAGCTGTTTTAAAGTTGTGATAATCATTTTTCTTCATATTCTGTTGCGATAACATCCCCTGTGACCGGCCAAGACTAAATATTCAAACCGTGTGCTCACACTAAATTTGAACGCTACTAGGTATAAACAAGGCAAATGAAGAGAGAGAGTGTGTGTGTGTGTGTGTGTTGTAAGGGGGTGGGTCAGGAGTGGGAGGGGGGATTAGTGAGCCTGACCGGGTCAAACAGTTGACATGACACCACTTTGAGTGTCACTTGGAATGTTGGGGCCGGGCTAACCTGCTCTTTGTTCCTGTGTCAAGTGTCGGACCTCGCCAGTCAAAAGGGCTCAGTGCCGCGGGCGAGCTTACACAGGTATTCCCGGCCCACTCCTCCCCATACCTGGTAATTTGCCGTGTTTATGTTGTTGTATTTTGCCTATATTGCACAAAATAGTCATACTTACATTGTGCTTGTTGATACGCGTAATATAAATAACTAATTAAGGTCTGAGTGTAGGGGACGCGAAAAAGGGCAAACTTTCTTTGCAGTTTTTATAGCAAAACATTTGATCGGTCAAAATAAACCAAATAATTCTCCAGTACAAACATATAGCTTAATTTTCTTCACATGATGATCTCAACACTTCTTGAATATTTTTCAAAGGTATCCTGGAATTTAATGATAACTTTTTCTCTTAATTTAAAATTTTTCTCATATATTGCCCCTATGTTTGACAGATATTCAAGAACGTTTGATCACCATGTGTAGAAAATTAAACTATTATTGTTTCTACTTGAGCAATATTTGATCTATGTTGGCCAAAAACATCTTTTTTTTATAAAAAACTGCATGATACTCTTTCAGTCAGCACGCCTTAAATATCTTAGTTATAGTGTATCCTAACTATTCATGTGTTATGTGACCAAAATATCACTTTAATATCCTAACTGAGATTCGAACATGAATTTCTTGTGGTGCTCATTTATAGTTGTTTACTGCTCAAGGCTAAGGCCTTTGAAACTCCCGACTACAGCACATCCTGTGCGTTAAGTATATCCAGGAATCAAAATAAGGACCCCTTGTCTGTAACTGAAGTTATCATTGTTTTTTTAAAATTACTAGCTAGGTCCATATGTTTTTATGCCTGTTTGGTAAAACTAACATCACATGGTTTACCTGTCGACAATGTGCTTTAGTGTCAAACTGCTGGCTTTTAGCAACTTATAGAGCATTTTAAAACAAACACAACAAATAGACCCTTAGTCGGTTAACACTTAACATATTTGGTTTAAGAATGCATTCTCTTCTTGTAATAAAACCCGGGATTCTTAGATCAGATGTCAAACTTTCTTAAAAGAGCATTATTTATATTTATTTGTGTTTATTTGAATAGATTTTGATTAAGTTACACACAACTGAACCTATATTGTTTGGTTACAGAACATTTATGATTAATTTTTATGAGGTTACTAATGCCTAAAATGGGGTGCATCCAGATTGGATTCGAACGCGTCAATGATGATCAAGTCAGGGTTGACAAATACCTGGAAAGCATTAGGTTTGGTGTTGCGAGGAAAAGTCAGGGAAATTTTACAAAATTCTTAGGGAGTTTAATATCTTAATCTTTTTAAATACGAATTAGATGACTCTAATCCAGTACAAACTTTTGTTTTATCTCCAATTCTTATTACAATGCTGCGAAGAGCACGGACATATTTGTCTATACTAATTCTTGTGTCGAGACTTTAATATAAATCAGTTAAAATGAATGACTATTTATATCTTAGTATGTAAGATCCTGGTTGGATGTAAACATTTTTGGCTGGAAAACATGAAAAAGCTTGGAAATTTCAAAGATTAAGGTGAATAAACTCTGCAAGTGAAGTAGTTTCTTGTTTCTCTCCTTGCTGAGCCATCATTCTGCCGAGCCCACCGAAATGCATTCACCAAATGACCCTAAGCGACACCTTCTATCCAATCATAGCAGGGACTGGCTGTATATCGAATGTTATTACAAGTATCTTTCATACCTCTGTCACTTTCATGTGAGACTGAGACAGATCAATGAAATTAACAACTTCCTCTAGCCCATACCAGAAGCTATAGTGCATTATAAACAATAGAGCAGAAAGAGTGATCGTAGGATCTTCTTAAAATGTATAGATCGATTGGGGTCCAAAAAGTTTGCTGACCCTGATGTAGAGCAATGCTTACTATACTTTCTGTCACTCGTATACCCCTTTCGGGTCCATGGTATAACTAACTAACTGACCAAACCTTCCAGCTTTTCATAAAAAAAAAACACCCTGCTACTGTATGAACGATCGTTATAAATTCTAATAACTCTTTTAGTGTTAATACAAAGCCGTGACAGAGGGGAAGGAAGACATCACATCACGTCAACATATGCGTGAATTTGTTTGGTAGACATAAAGATTATCAAAAATATATTTATGGTTAATAAATCTCTATAGTTAAGTTAGATACACCCTGAAATCCACTCCTGGTGGGTACACATACCACAGTTTGGTAAGCACTGGTAGTTTAGATACGTCCTAACACTTTTAACTTATTTGAATAAGTTATAATAACAAAGACTACAATAAGAATTGAAATGAATATTAAAAGTTGAATAGACGAAAATGATGTAAATGTGTAATCAGTTTAATACAAGACATCATCAGTACAGGAATATCAATAACAAAGGAGTAAGGGAAGTCAATCCCAACAACAAGACTGTGATAATTTTTACATTTATTTATATTCATTTCATGGTATTAATGTTTTATGAACTTAGATTTAGATATTTTAAATTAAATGAGTTTAAAGTTTCTAATTCTATTAAACTAATTTTAAGTGTATTTTAATTAGTCAACACTTATATGTATTTCCTATTAACTATATTTATTATATTTTTATACTTTTAATCTGACCTGCATTTCATTTAAATATGCCAACTATGTTTGTACACAGTATTTTTAGTCCACTTTCTATCCCATATCATTGTTTACTTTAGTATATTGCTCAATCTCTTGTATTAAACTGATTACACATTTACATCATTTTCGTCTATTCAACTATTAATACTCGGTGACCTGGTGGTCTAGGGGTAAGGTGTCAGACTTCTGTGCTGGCGGCCGGAGTTCAATCCTCGGTCCCGGCAAAGATTTATCTGATTACCAAACCCTTCCTTCACCTCTGACAAGACATCTTGTGAATGTGGGGAATGCCAGGCCGCCACCGTGGTTCGGATTCCACGTTAAACTGTAGGTCCTTCATTTCATCTCACAATCACCCTACCATTACACATTAGCGTAAGTGCGTATAACCCGAACGGGTAGTAAGACGCGGTGCTAATAATAATAATAATAATAATAATAATAAATAATATTACATTTCAATTCTTATTGTAGTCTTTGTTATTATAACATACTCTAAACTCCTTACGAAAGATTATTTTTAGAATCTTTTCTAAAATGTTATTTGAATAAGCTCACTTATAGCTAATTTTATGTCTGATGTATTGCTGTTACAGGTAGGTAGTTGTTTTGTACGGAAAGAACAGACGCACCCAGCCATGATGATGAATTGTCCGATACTGTTACCCCCACTGTCAGTGTCAGGGTTCGAGCTCCTACATCCGCACCTGGGCACAAAGGTACGTTCACTTAGACCTACGGATAAACGCACTAACCAGCTGGGCTTTGATTTTATGCATCGCGTCTTTCTGCCAATTTGGGTTATTCGCATTTTCACACCAATGGAGTGTGGCTGAGAAAGTTAGGATAGGAAGTGTATCCACACGTACTGTACACTCCGTTTAACCTTAAAGGTAATAGTAAGGGTGACCTGGCGGTCTAGGGGTAAGGTGTCAGACTTCTGTACTGGTGTTCCAGAGTTCAATCCTCGGTCCCAGCACAGATTTATCTGATTGCCAAACCCTTCCTTCACCTCTCACAACACGTGTATTAATCACAACTTGTGAATGTGAGAAATGCCAGACCTCCATTCACATTACACATTAGCGTAAGTGCGTATAACCCGAACAGGTAGTAAGACGGGGGTGCTAATAATAATAATAATAATAATAATAATTAAAGGTAATATCATACCTTGACGGATTAGACTGTGGGTCTATATTATAATCAGGGCCCGGGTTTTTTATACCTAAAATGGCCCATAAAGTGACCCAAAAAATATAAAAATTACTTCAAATTTTCAAAAAGTTACCTGAAAATATGAATTTTAAAAGCACTGTAAACCCTTTAGTAACTAAACTCTTGAATTTAGCTAAATACAAGATTAATTTACAAATATCTGCTTCAGAAGTAGTAATAGCTAGCCCTTTTCCAACGCAACCCTCTCCAGTCTAGTTGCTGTGTTACACCAGGAATGTGTATTTTACATCCATACACGCAAAGAGGATACAAAGTTAGTTGACTACACTATTATTTTATTTTGACAGTTGTGTTTGAATAAAAATTATGTCTGAGCATTTATTCATTTATAAAATATCGATTACTTAAAAATATACTTATTCAACATGAATGCCTTAAATGAATAAAAAATGCTTAAACGTTAAAAAATGACGCAAACCAAGAAAATACTACCCTAAATCCCAAAATGACAAAAATAATCCCTATAAAATATACATTTCTACAACAAAGGGGATCATGAACAGAGTTTATTATGTAGGTCCCTATGAGAATTGTATGTGACGAACAAAATAAAATAAAAAATGACATGCCATGAAAATTCGGGTCTTCAACCTTTTTATGTTCAAGGGCCAAAGTTGGCTCGCAGACCGTAATACTGTACCGACAATATTAGGATTGAATAAATATTATTATTAGCTCATTCTTATACACTTCTACTCACACTAGGGATTAAGATTTCTCTTAAATTATGTTCGCTGTTATTTTTCATATTTTTAGATTTATCATAGCCGGAGGAAGCGCTATTTATCTTGTTCCATATGTAGCATCCAAAAGGGGCAGATGCCAACAAAATACATCGAAAATATAAAGACTACAAAAAAAAGGGGGGGGGGGTTTAACCCAGAGCGAGTGCTGAGGAGTTATTAACGTGACCCTCTATCTCATCCAGACGGCAAGAGACTTCAGCCTCAGTAAAGTTCATATTAAACCAAAACGTTTGACGGATTACCTTGGAAATGATGGGATAAATATATAATAAGAATTAGTATAAGTCAAAGTTAGTCGATATTTATTAGCCATAACTTAATTAGATTTTTAACAGTTCCTCCAAATATATACATTGTTGATGTTGCGAAGTGTAAAGAAAATAGAAAAATTCATAACAACTATTAATTGAAGTCAAAGCTAAAGAGTCAAATGGTAAATATTCATCAGATTACTTAATGTTAACTTTAAGATGTCGCCCATTTGAAATGGCTCATAGTAAAAATAACATGATCATTTGGATTCCATCATTAAATATTAATCCTTTAAAAAAAAAGGCACCTAGTCAATGGTAACAAGACAATCTAATTTCCAACATAATATATATGTCCATTAGGAATGGTACATAGCGTATGACAATAAGATATGTTAAATTCAAATACTAAATATTTGTCCATAACAAATGGCTCATAGCGTATGACAATAAGATATTTTAAATTCAAACACTAAATATTTGTCCATAATAAATGGCTCATAGCGTATGACAATAAGATATGTTAAATTCAAGTTCTAAATATCTGCCCATCAAGAAAAGACACATAGCGTATCACAATAAGATAAACTAATTCAAATGCTAACATAGTTCCCGCGAACATTAATTTAAACAATACAGTACATAATCGATTAGTCGTGACTCTACTGGCGCTATGGGGTGACCTGGTGGTCAAGGGGTACGGTGTCAGACTTCTATGCTGGCGGCCGGGGTTCGATCCTCGGTCCCGGCACAGATTTATCTGATTTCCAAACCCTTCCTACACCTCTGACAAGACATCTTGTGAATGTGTGGAATGCCAGGTCGCCACCGTGGTTCGGATTCCACGTTAAACTGTAGGTCCTTCATTTCATCTCACAATCACCCTACCATTACACATTAGCGTAAGTGCGTATAACCCGAACGGGTAGTAAGACGCGGTGCTAATAATAATAATAATAATAATAATAATACTGGCGCTATGTCGCCCTGACCTTGCAAATAAGGTGATCTCAAAAAAAAAACTATGTTCTTAACTGTCCGAAAGATTTTTTAGGTTATATGAAATTAAAGCCAAAATTGAATTTAGAAAAGATTTACATTAAAAAAAAAGGTTTTAATTTGCCGAAAATGGATTTAGATCTTACATTTTATGAAGTAGAAAGCCGGAGCTTATCCTATCCCTGATATGACTCAGGCCCAATTGTAAAGTTCGTAGCCACAGGCACCAGAATATATACCCTAAAGCACAGAGGAGGGGAAGATGGGAAAAAAAGGGGGGAATAACATTCTAGAATAAAAAAGGAACACGAGAAAGCGCAAGTTGATTCGCTTCGAGAGAGGCCGTGGGCGTTCCGGAATCTTCTCGGAGGGGATCTCTTTACTGCGCAAGTCCATTCAACCCAAGGCGTTGGCTTGAACTTGCCATTCAGTCTTCACAGTCAGTATTCAATTTTCCCGGTTCGGTGAAGGTGCGTTAGGTGGTTTTGTGTCGTTCTTCCACGCAGCCCCAGTAAACAAGCAAATGGGGTAAGTCTTGACTATTTCTGTT
The DNA here is from genome assembly GCA_039000515.1 of Timema cristinae. NCBI lineage: Eukaryota > Metazoa > Arthropoda > Insecta > Phasmatodea > Timematidae > Timema > Timema cristinae. The sequence continues at coordinate 34,594,872 of JBCFYV010000935.1, read as the reverse complement.
TGTCTCGTGTCTATCATAAAACATCCGATGCTACACATAGAGTTGTCATTTACCGGTTCAAATTACATTTTGTATTAAAATGCCATACAATTCTTCGTGGTTAAAGCAAAAATAAGTTCAAAATAACAAATATGTATTTATTTTATTAGTAAATGTAAAATATAAATCTGTATTTCTCATTTTTACTCTTGAAATAATCATATATTTTTTCATGAGCTAGTGGGCCGAAAAAAAGTTTGCCGTGTGTTGAAGACTCATAGCCTAGACTCTATCTGTCTTGTTTCAGGTTATATGATAAGTTCGTCAAGGTAAGATAGTAGGCCTAAGCTTTCAGTAGAATGGAGTGTAAACTCGACCGTGTTTTCGAACCCCGACTTCCCGTTAAAGGCAAACCAAACAAGACGAAGTTAAGGGCAGTAACACTTTTATTGCACAATTTTAGTAAGTGTCTAATTATAAGTTATATTATTATTATTATTATTATTATTATATTATTATTATTATTATTATTATTAGCACCGCGTCTTACTGCCCGTTTGGGTTATACGCACTTATGCTAATGTGTAATGGTAGGGTGATTGTGAGATGAAATGAAGGACCTACAGTTTATCGTGGAATCCGAACCACGGTGGCGGCCTGGTATAAGTTATAAAGAGTGGTTCAATGATTCGACTCATTATAGTTCACGAGCTATTTTATGCTTTTTATGTACCATTGTTATAGTAAAGTAAAGATTGTGCATTATAATCGTATGCCAATAAACTCTGTGATACAGTTGGCTAGAAATCGTAAATTTACACGAACACTTTTGCAGGTGGATCATTTCTGACTCAACATTAATAGAGATAAAGGAAAGAATTAATATAATTTTATAATATTGAACTTTGTTAAAACATTAAATGATATTTCGATAGCAACTGCATTGAAAAGGCCGTTTTTGACCATTTCGGAATAACTTCACGCTAAGCATTGTGCACAAATCTTTATTCTGTCTTAATAGGGACATAGTGTAGTTAATAACAATACACTTTGTCGCTCTGTCCCTCATCGTCACCGCGGTAAAGTTCAAGTAATCATTCAAATAAGAATGCACTGCACACATTTCTGGAAGATCTTGGTCTTTTCTTTTCCCTTTAACTCCCATATCTTACGCGAGCCGGGAGCTGAGTTGGGCCTTCTGAAATTTAGTATAACTGGACATTCATATGAGTTGTGCACAATGAAATATTTATAGTATTAATGATTATGTTATTATTATTATTGATAATTAAATAAAATATATTAATAAACAATAGTATACGTATTAAGAATATAAATATTAATAGATAATTTTGTGTAGTAAAAGTATTGTTTTCCTTACAGAGGTATACAATTCTCTTCAACCCTGACACATTTTATTATTTTTCATTCATGGTAGCTTTTCTGACAGTTTAAATTTACTAAAAGCATAGCTATAAATATATACATTTCACAAAACTGTAATAGACATCACTTGTCAAACATTTTCGCCAGGCTAATCAATAAACTTGTTTTAGTAATTGTTCAACTAGTAGAAAGCAAATTTTTTTATCTTTTTTGCACACCGCGTTCTATTACTCGTAATAAAGATCCGCATGCTTATTATTATTACTTTTCAGTGCTGGCCTGTTATAGGTCTTGGCCAGCACTATAATAAAATAAATTATTATTATTATCATCATCATCACCGCGGTCTTACTACCCGTTCATGTTATACGCTTATGTACTAATTACGCTAATGATATTAGTAATTAGAAAGGTTATATTTAGAGGAAGTGTAGGCTACTCTTATTTGCGTGGGGGTATGTGGAAAACCATTTTTGGAAAAAAACGCTCTCAGTATACACTAGCGAGATCTCCCGTAATCGACAGTTATTATTATTATTATTATTTAATAGGAATGAAGAAAATGTACTAGCATTTACGTTGTGAGAGTAGGGAAAACTTTTTATGAAAAAATCCTCAGAATACCAATATGGGACTCGAACCCATGTCTCTCCGTCAAATGGTAAAACAGACCATATGAGTTGGACAACCCTATTCCACGCGCTCCTCTTTGCGAGTAAAAGAGCAAAGTCACAGCGAATGTAAGTCGACCTCGGTGGTCTTGGGGTAAAAGTGATCGTCTCAGGACCCGATGTTCTTAGGTTCAAGAGGGTGTAAAAATACCTTTCTGGGTAAATTGGTAGGCCCTTTTGCTCTCGCTCATCGAAATTCTCGTGCGCTTATATAATCAGTTGATTAAGAAAGTGCACTTTAAATAAATACCTCAAATAAATAATAAATACGGAGAACGTATCATAATATTCTTGTGTATATCTCACTAAGCTCACACAACTAGGACACACACACAACGCACACGAGTTCTGTCAGTCGCCAGCAATGCTCGCATCAATCCCACCCAGACTGTGGTGTGTCTAGTTTTCTACCGGGAAATTGTAAACTGGGAGTCTGGCAGGCGATCACAGGTTTCCCCCCCTCCCCCCTCACTCTTCTCTGGATGTGAAATTGTTTACACAAGTTGTATGTTTTTTGCGCTAGCTTGCTGCGATGTCGGATCCGCACTAGCCCCTAGCTAGCTAGTTTGTTTGGCGAATTACTTTTCTCACACCACACGTGCGTTTAGTTTAGTTAATTATCATGCTACAGAGATAAGGGATACTATTATTAGGCCTATTAACTGGGGACTTTATTACAATTACTTGTATTTGTTGCTTTGAATATAAGGTACCAGAGAGTAGCCCTCGAGTTTCCAGTTTGCCGCCTACAATATTTTTTTTTACTTTTCATATATACTAGCAGCAGTACCCGTTGTTGCTCATGGTAACCGAGCAATGGATTGCATGGTTACTCCTGGCAACGCTTTTCTTTGCTTTAAAAATACAAGGGGAAAAAAATCTTCACTTTAGTTCTTCTGACCCAGTTTTTGATCAATTTAAAAAATCAAATACATTTTTTTTAAATTTCAGCTTTGAGGTGTGTACAGCCAGATTCAGATCATCATATGCAGCTCGCTAATTTTGTTTAGATTTAGAGACTTTTAACCTAAAACTTTGGGAACTCAAGTTTGGGCTAGAAAGTCTAGGAGGAAAAATACTTTAAGGATTCACACATTCTTCTTCTTGTGTTCACGGGAACAGGTTCTTAAACTTTTTCTTTTTATTCGTTACCCTTTTTTTTACAAGAAAAACTTACTAGCGACCTTGGGCAGTTATGGGCAAGTTGAGTTTTTGTAGACTCTAGTGTCGGTTTCTCAGTAGTTTTGAATCAAATGAGGAATATAAATACCATATTTATTACAAAAAGGCATTCATGCAGTTATATTTAATATTAATTACATTTTTATAACTGACAAACTTTATATAATTCGCAGTTAACCAATTAAAACCATTAGTTTATCCTAGTTAACTCTACGAATAATTATTAAAATTGTGTTCGAGTAATCTTGCTTTGACATTTATTCCATAAACTAAACAAATATAATATGAAAGCTTGTAGTGTATTTTAATTTCAATAGTTCTAAAATAATATTTAACTTAACCACGCACATTTGTCAATATTTGCTTCGACCACTTGAATATTTTTCGCGACGCCTTCGAGGATCACGACCCACAGTTTGATAACCTGTGTTCATGGTTGCGCCCTGGATATTAAGGTTCAGTGCCCTGGCGGAATAATGTTGTGATGAATGATATCGTAAAATACTTGACTGGTGAAAGGGACGACTAGTTATTATGTTGTATTAAATAACATTTATGAGCTGTGCAGTGACATGTCCTAACATTAAATACGTCTTAAAGAAGACCGTGTCGAGAGATAACATCACCAAGGATTCTCTCTGGTTGAATTATATTGTTACTACTCTACCTTGATATTATTGCATCACTTTGTCGATCACTTTGTTTTTCCACATTAGTTCCTTTCAAACAGATGGGTACCTTCTTCAAGTCTAAGTCAATGGTGTTCAACCTCTTTGGGGGTTACAAAGTTGCAGATTAATTATATCTGGGAGTACGCTAGCAAAAAAAAAGGTTCATTATCACGCGTCTTGAGGCTAGATAAGTATAAGAAAAGGTGTTTACAACAACCAGAAATTAAACTTAGCATCTGTAGAGTAGAACTAGTAAACAATGTAAACTTAAATTAATCTGCAAGTCTAAATGATTAAAAAGGGGTTTATTACATAAGGCCTGTTTAGAGGAAATGGGGTGGGGTGGCAGGCGGGGCGAAAAATTCACACGTTCGTGGATTGAACCCTAGTTTTAAGAGTGAGATTCAATAGCATTCACACCCGCTTCATTGGCCGCATGGTCTAAGACAGGGGTACTCAAACTACGGCCCGTGGAATGGATTTATCCGGCCCGCAGACACTTTGGACCTTTTTTTTTCATGACAAATAATTTCAATGAAAGTAACAAAATGATGATCCTTCTGTGTACAGTACACACAATATCGACATACAAACCATCATATGCGGCCGGCGACAGTATTGGAAACGGGTAGTCAGAACAGCCTTCCGGTGGTGTACAGTTCCTCAGCACTCGCTAGTCGCGTTTCATTAAGGACTAGTTTCATAATCAGACCTAGTACTACGCCTCAGGTGCGTGCAGCACTATACTAAATACAACACCTACCTAAACTCGGATGGAAAGAGCCACTTTCGCATATTAATCCGGCCCATTCTATTCTGATCTAGATATATGTCGTTTTGTATTTAGTATCGAGCCTCACTTGAGGCGTACTAATAAGTATGATTACTAATAATGGAAGTGTCTGCTAAGCGAACGTTTCCTATTTGACGAAGGAGAGGGTATTCATGTTTGCTGCACAGCTTACACATAGTCCTGTTTAATTATGGTTTTGTTACTGCCCCCTTTCAGCTTAGTAACGTTTGCTCACCCCAACACCCGGATAAGGGTTGATAGGGATCACGTGCGTAAAATATGATTGAAGGCAATGAGATATTTTCTTTTGTATTTTATTATAAAATAGGCATGGACTATAAAAGGATATTCACAAGTTGTACAAGAACTAGGTATGAACACTACTCGTATGTCTTTGTCACAGCCTTCATGCGCATGAGCTCTTTCCCTGACAGGAGGTCCCTACATGAATGGTAGCCTGGAACCCTAACCCTGAAAAACAGCCTGAGGCTGCTCCTTGGTAACTTTCAACAGTCTCTCAACAAGACTGTAGCAAGGATTAACAAGACTACATCAAGACTAGACTCGGAACAAGACTGTAACAAATTATAGCAAGGCTGCAACAAGAATGTGACGTGTGCTCGTTCCTAAAAACTGCACACGGATTTCACTATACAAACGCATTCTAGCTTGGGGTTTATGGGCTATGAGTATGTGACAATTTCTTGCTAACCTCTGCGAAACTACACATCTAGACACTACCGCGCTCAACCACAATTTGAATTGTTGATTCTAGTTGATTCTACAATTATTAGCTATGTCTGCTCTGTGTGTGTGTGTGTGTGCATTAGCATTTACCCACCGACAAAATTACAATCGAACGGCTGCTCCATCTCCTAAGTGAAGGTTTTGCACCTGTCGATTTGAAACCGAAACAAGCCGTGCTGACGTAATGTTCGTCATATTCTTGTATGTGGAACGTGTAGAAATTCTTAATGTGCTTGTAGTAAGACTACGTTCTATCAACTGAAGAATGTATTCTACTTAAACCGCACTTTGTTCATTTGCAAGCTCAGAAGTAATAAAAGAGCTGGGGACTGTACCAGTCTCACACAATCTATTGGTACCGGACAGAATTCTGTGGTTAGCAAACCGTTGACGGTATTCTCTACAAGCAGCAACGGCCAAAATCTGCAAACAAACACAATATCAACATATACAGCATGTGCGGCACTCTTAACGACACTTCTAACACCAAACGGCGTCAGGTTATAACTGCTTCTTAGTCACGACTGATCAGCGAGCTACGCGCTAGTCATCTTGTTAATAGGGCACCAGTTTAACACAGCTGTATCTCCGTATCCATTGAGAATTACACACATGATTATATGAACCTTTTTACCCAGAACAATCAATTCTACGATCCGACCCACCTAGCATATTTCACTATCCTATTGGGGCCCTCCGCTCAATAAGTTTGGGGACGTCTGGTCTAAGGCGTCACTCTCGCAATAGAGATGGTGATGGGGAAATTGGGGTTCGGATCCCGGTTGGGTGTACTGAGGGTAGCGTGTCTAAAAACTGTTTTCCACTCACTCTCCCCGTAAATTTGGGTACATTTACTCTTTGTTAAACTTTCACCATCCCTAACATATTAGCGTAATTAGTACATGTGCGTTTAACACTAATGGTTAGTAAGACGTGATGTTAAAAAAAGTATTTACGTAACTACTGTCAATTTTCTTTAACCTGTAGAGAGCCGTTTTGCTCCTCAATTTTTTTTCTCTCTATTTGAATAAATTTTCATTATACTCCCCGCTAACTTAAGATAGAGTTAATTAATTTTCATAAAAAGACTCGCAAAGAAAAATTCCTTTGAATTCTCAAATAAAATAACATCTTGATAGTTTCTCGTAATCGGTTGATTTTATTTAGTTATGAAATAAATGGCTCGATATTTCAAAATGATAAATTAGTCTTACAGAAACAAATCTTGGTTAGATCATATTATACATGTATTTTCTCGAACAGTTTAGTGATAATTATCTCTCGTTATTCACGAGACGCTTCTACGCATCGTATTTGCATTCGTACTTATTTCTAAACGTCTTTTAATATTATTCTTTCTAATTATATCTTTAATGTAATATAATATATTTACTTCTCTCTGTAGTACAAATTAATCTTCCAGAGACCTGCGCCTTTTTTCTATGTGTCCACCGGTGAAAGTAATATACGAGTAATTATAACTAATATGGTGGGTTCGCAGTGTTGTTCTATGTGTTATATATATGTAATATGCAAAATATTTGTCTCTATTGAAAACAGTTTCCTACAATTTATTTAGCAACACGTGCATCATCTTGTACTCCACATAAATTAGCTTAAACTCGAACTTTTTTTTTTACCAATGTAAGAAGAGTCGTTTAAGATACCGTTTCTGTATAATTTTCTTTGTTCTTTTACTTTTTTTTTTCCAAGAAATGTCATTGTATTTTTAGTAATATATTTCTCTTGTGTTCCTGGCAGTCGTATAGTGGAGGACACACAGGGAGATGGAAAAAATAAGAAAAAGCTATTATACAAACGAGTATCATTCCGCCTTAATTGAAAATAACTGCCTTGGGCCATCTTAAATGAAGCAGACCTTCTGGATCTGAATTCTTGTGTTTACTTTTCCATCCCTTGTCCTGTTTGTCGGGAAAAGAGGTTGGAGGGGGAGGGGGGGATGTGGTACAGAGAAAAAGAATACCGACACTGCAATACGGGTATTGGCTACGTCTTCCCAAGCCCATCAAAGTACGGGCTGGTTTTATTTTGCCTAGGATCGTTTCGAATGTTATATACAGGATGGCCCACGGAAAAGTAGCTCGCCTCCTATATCCAGCAGGCGCCTCAACTCTGAATTGGAGGAGGTCAATCCCCTTCCACCTATATTGTGACATGAAGAATGAGTCAATAAAGCTTTAGACAAGCAGTTCACTTACTCATTCTTCATGTCACAAAATGGATGGAAGGGGATTGACCTCCTCCAATTCAGAGTGAGGCGCCTGCTGGATATAGGAGGTGGGCTACTTTTCCATGGGCCACCCTGTAGTACACATGTGTTTCGGTTAGCTCCTCTTTCTGTTATTGTGTTTAGGCAACACTTCTTTCATAGTTTGCTAACGTACGCTTGGAGAGTAATTTGATTGATTTAGTTCTTTGCTATATTATATATAAATCGTGAGTGGTTGCAAAAGGTTTACACAGGTTTCTCACTAATGTATCATTAATATTCCTTGCGCTGGTGGTTTAAAGCGTCGGGCTCTCAATTGACAGGATTGTTATGGTAAGGCTGAGGTTCGAATATGTCGGGTGCACTGGGGTTTTTCTTTTCTGATCCATCATGGTGGTGTTTGCACCCCCTTCCCACTTTAATGTGCGTGGATTTAATTTTTAGTTATCTCAAGTAATAAATAACTTTTATGTTAAACTTACTAATAAACAAATCAGCATTATCAGATGCTTACAAATGTCATAAAGTGTTTGGATCGAATACATAGTAACTTAGTTAAGGAGACCGCCTCGGTAAGCGAGAAATTAGCCACGCAGTTGTTCAACTCTACGATTCGTTATTTAAAAATACGTTTCACGCCAAAATAGTCGAAAGATTCTAACAGGTCTCTTTTCGCTTAACGTAGTTGTTTTATTAATAGAATAAAATATGTGAAAATGTGATATTAGCTCATTTTCAAAGACTTTTAAAGAATATTTGTGGAGCTATGGGACTAGGCTTGATGACTAAAGTGTTCTAGATGCAACCTTCCTCTAACAAAATATTTTTTGATAGGCTTCAAACAAAAATGTTTAAAAATACTTGAGAAATAGCTCTGAGCTTTCCTCTTTACCTTGTGGTAAGCATTTCTTAGTTTTCTTTCCCCTCTTTCTTATTGACTTGACAAAGGTTGGTTGTAGGTGAAGGGCGAAAGGGTGTCTAATCTTAAACAATATAGAGTAGTAGTTCCAGAAAATGACACAAACCATTGTATTTTAAGCCGTGTGTGACCTGACGGCTATTTATACTTTCTCGCCGACAGAAGCTGCTGCCTTAATGAAATAAGTTGAACAACTACAGCATCAATGTTTTCTGTACCACTGCTATAAATGCGTTCAATAAACACTTTGCTCGATCATTGTTTTAATATTTTATGTGGTACAATTTGTAAATGTGGTTTAACAAAGATGAACTAGTAGTTCTATGTGCAGTAGACCTCGCTACCTCCATTCAAAAAATGTTAAGTCGGTTACACTTTACTAAGAATTGTCATGTTCTTATCGGTATTACATAAGATTTCTCTTTGTTGTATTTCAAGTTGAAATATCTCTCCAAATTCCTCTTGGATCAGAGAGAAAACAGATGCATATTATATACATATAGAATAACCCTTGTTCTCGTTAGTCAATAGAAAAAAAAAGTCATGAATCTTCAGGTCAAATTTTACACTTGGCAGTAATCCCGGAACAAACAGAGATATGAAATTACAAATGATCAGGTTAAAATTGAACCTCACTCCGCTTGGTCGATAATAAGTAATATTGGAAGACATAAAAAAAACTTCATTGACATAATCACTTATTTTTAGGAATTTTCAAACACCGAATTTACTACAAAGAGTATTTTGTTATATTAATGAAGTGCTTTTTAAATATAACATTTCTCAAAATGTGTTTTTCTCCCTCCTTGACTTTTTTGGGTTAAGAGGTTAAGATCCTATGTTGTTTTTCTGGCTAATGATACAAGTTTGAGCGCTTGTTTTACTCATTCAATTACAAGTTAAACTTTAGAATAACTAGCTTAGATCTAATTTGTATTCTCACTTTAACGCTATCGACTTGACAACAGAAATCACAATAACATTCTGAAGTTGCATTTTAATCAACACAAAGCTTCATGTTTGACTTGGTTAGTATAGAGATTAGTTTCCAACTTTTAAACACAAACTCAGGTTTGCACATTTATTAAAACAATAATTACAATTGGTTTAAAAATGATTAGATGAATAAAATTTTATTTTCAAATCGATAATCAAAACATTACAAATATTTGCGATAGATAAGAATTGTTAAGCATCTTATATACATATACCAAACGGAAGTAAGGAGAATACTTCTGTTGCTTAAAATGTACTAGATTTTGGCAAGTAATTTTAATAAATGTTTATGTAAATCGGAAACTATAGTGTCTGACATTGAATTTATTTACTATAATAGATAGACCAATGTTATTTTTTAACAAAACTTTCATCTGTGAAGCAAGGTATTCGGCCACGTTTATTAAATAAATTCAATGATCACGAATACTATTTTTAGAAACGACCTACAATAACGAATTACGACTCATTTATTTTTATTACGCACACAATTAAATGTTTTACAAAGATTAAAAATATTATTTTCTCTCGAACACTCGGTTTAAGCGTACATTCATATGAATCGACTTTTTATTTGTTGCTTTGCATAAGGTGATTTTGTCTAGGCATAAACATTTACCACATTTGATAAAAATTGGTTAAGACCTGTAGGCGTAAATAGCTATATTGACTTAAGTGTTAATAGCTTTGATTCCTTCTAATAGTAAGCATTTACCCTTGCGGTTCTTTACAATTAAAACCCTATTTGATAAAGTCGGTTATGAGCTTTAGATAGACATACATTTATTGGTTGTTTGTTATTGCTGAATATCTTTGACTTTACGGCCATTGAAAATTTGGTAACAAAGGGAATCTACCTATTACAAATAAATAATCTTGTTGACATTTTTCATCAAATCACTTAACACAATCCATGAAATTATTCAGATTATTATTCTAATAACACTTTAAAGGGCATTCTAAATACTGAAAACTGGCGCTTTTCCTTTACATCAAACATGTATATTTATATTATGTAATTCTGTGCTCTATTTTGAACTTTTTTCATATTTCTTAGGGGCATTTATAGAAATCTTATTATTTTCTTATACGCTGTTATATACATTTAGGACAAATTTTATGCTTAAACGAATGCAAAGTATGTTATTGTAAGAGTTTCGTTTAAGTTTTTAATTGCAAACTTTCATTTTATATATGATAAGAAAAACCTAATTTACTTTTGGGCAAATACCTGTTGGAATAAATTTTAAATTTAGGAATGCAGAGTGGATTTAGGAATTGTATGTTTGTTATGCTAAATAAAATAATAAATTTAAACGTTTACAAGGCCCTTAAGAAAATAACTCGCTTATAAAAAATTAATTGGCATAATTAGTGGAAAATGCTCTATGTGTGTTTTGTTCTTATTTTACAATTTCATTCATTTCTATCTCGAATAATGGAGAGAAAAGGAGTTTCGGAGGGGAAATTATTCCGTTTTAAAAGTACGGCATAACGATGTTGTGATGAGATGTATTATAAAAGGGACGAGGAATAAGGCTTCAAGAGGGGTGGGGGGTAGGTTTTACCCCAAGAAACCTATTGCGCGACAGAACGTTCCCAATTTAAGTGATTACATTTTCAGTGGAATCTCGTGAGTACTCTTGAAGGTTTTCAAGATACAAGGGCGCTATTTAATTATGGTGTTAAACCTCAATTTGTTAAACGCCGTGTATTGTAATATTACTTTGAATCGAGCATATTCTACAACGGTTAAATGCAAACTTTTAGAATTACTTTCTAGCATTTAGAAGTAGTTTTGCTACTCAGGAAAATGAATATTCACACTGTGGACTTGATATCTATTATCCATTGCCAAGAACCAAAATTGGCTCATCAAATAAAATGTCGACCATCTAAAAAAAATTATTAAAATAAAGTTGAAAACTTTTATGGGACATAGTTTATAATTACATTTACTCTAGTGTAATTCATAAGTCAAACCTCATGATCCATTGCTGTCTCTTTTGACAATATCAATGCCACCAAAATAATAGCCATATAGTTACATTTCATAAATGTTGACAGCAAAGAAAAAAAAGTTCATCCGTTGCATCATGATTATATTATATGATTTAACGGTGCGTCATACAAAAGCGATCACTATCGGATTTAACAATATGATTCCAAATGCATTGGAATCCAATTCATATTTTTAAACTAATTAACGGTGTATTGAATGTAAAGGAACACCTGATTAATTCACCGAACGCTAATTTGTTTGTTTTAAAAGCATTTATTCGCAGCATTTTACGCATTTACATTTATTTGTGTGTTATATACTAATTTTTATACTCTTATCAAAAATCTTATTTATAGATTGCAAACCAACATTAACAGCAAAAAAAAAAACCGGAGTAATCGATGATTTTTGTGTAGATTTTTGGAGTGTTGTATACAAGGATAAAAATTATATCCATATCACAGACAGACTGAAATATAAATATAGTATTTAATATTTTCTGGTCAAATTAAATGTACTATATGTTATATATAGTCTAACTAATAAAACTTAGAATTAAGTTTTTACGTGTTTTATTTCCCTCACTTTATCTTACTACCCGTCAGGCTATTTACATTTCATTACACTAATGAAATAGAGATGACAGATCTAAAATTGAGAAGGAATGTACCCGCTTTTGTATGGAGGAAAAATGGGAAACAATTTTTTTAAAACTGCCCCTATTACATCCAACCAGAATAAGAAAGCTTATCTGCCAGCCAATAACAAACCAGACTAGAATAATGAGTTTTAAGTTTAGCCCACGTGGCCACCGTTGCGGTTGTTTTCTTATTCAATATTTATTTTATTTATTATTATTTACAGTATTTTAGGTATTTAATATCGACTTTCTGAATAGACTGATTATATCAGCACATGACTTATAAACTCAATTACATTTAGAACAGACACAAGACCCGGCCGTTAACGCAGAAACCTACATTTCACCAATGACAATTTTTTCGGCCTTGCCAAGAATTGAACCCGGGACTCTTTAGTTGAGTAGACACATACGTTACCTACCGAGCCAAGGTGTTAAACTTCAAATATTATAATTCTAGAGTCAGAATTGAGTGTCTTATGCGTGCTTAACTGGGTTTAACTAGCCTCCGACATGTGTGCTAGTATAGCACTGTTTAGAAAGTGCACATCCTAAAAAAATAAAACTATATATATAATATATATATATATATATATATATATAAAAAAACTGTCTATTGAAATGTTCTTTCATAAGCTTTTTTTTTTTAAGCTGTTACACCAAAATCAACCGTATTGTTTTTTTGTTATATAAAATTTGCTCGTCTTGTGTTGAGATAAACTTAATGTGCATGTTTTATCACCATTTTAGTGCGGGTGGAATGACCCGTACGGTATATTTCAGTCTGCACAGTTGGCCCAACTTACTCTGAATGTTTACCCGGTAGTATTGACTCTCAAGTGCGGGCGGCGGCTATGCTGGTTGAAGGAGGGGTGATTATAATAGTTCGCATGTCCCCATAAAAAAACTTACAACTGTCCCGCCGCTCGGAGCGGACAACTGATAACACAATACGAAACTTCCAGTTGGGGGAGGAGAAAAAAAGAATGCCGAGAAAGTTTTATAGGGTTGAAGGAGTTTTATTAGCTCATAAAAACATATTTTAAAAAAAAGCTTTATATGTGGCTTGGCATTTGAACGTGATAGTTTTGGTACTTTCAATACTCATAGTCAAATTTATTGTTTATTATATTTAAACAACTACATTAGGAACGTGATTGGAAGAAACATTTAGGAAACAAATATATATCTTTGTGTGTGGTAAATGTTAATAGAATTTTACTATGTCATTATAATATTATTTTAGTAGTAATGATATTATCTATCTAAAGTGATAGCTTCAAATCGTTTGACTTTAATGAACATATGAAAATACTGTAGCTTTAGGTAAGATATTATTCTTCCTATCGTATTCTTAAAATACATTCAATGGGCTCCACGCCATTTGTAACCGAGTATACCATTGGCGGCTGGTGGCCAAAACAACTAGTAGTGCACAATTTCAAATATTTTAAAGTTTAAACTATTATATATTATACACTTTTATATATAACAATGGTTACTTAGTATTGTAATCATACATTTCACATAATTGTGTATACAGGCCTATATTATTATACTTTGCAAATTAACAATTTAAGTAAACATAAATAATTAAATAAATTCAAATACTAGTAGAACAAAATTAACATAAAAAATATTTACAAATCACTTAACTTAAGTGTTAATATTTGGTGTGTGTGGATATCATTACTACAAAATACAAACTTTTAGGTCTTGATACATTTTAAATAAAAATTCCACTCTTCATTCTTTATGTCTTGCAAACCTCTTAGAATTAATGTCTGAATTATTTTTAAGTATGTTTTGCACAGAACTAATTTTTTTTGGAAGAATATCACTCTAATATTAAGTATAAACTCAATAACAATTAATAATCAAATAGCAAAAGCTATTATTTATGCTTTTTAATGAGGATTACTCCATCTAGATATCATATTTTGAAAATTGAAAAAGGACACCTGGACACGGGAATCGATGCCGGAACCTTTGGTTTAGTACGCCAATGCTTTAACCACTTAGCTATCCAGTCCCTAACAATTATAATAATTACATAAGTGGCAGCATTAAGCCAATTACCGAGTCGAAGGTGGCTGCGTTATCTGACAGCTTGTGATCTTAACAAAATCACACATTTGTAGCCAACGATTTCCGCACGTCCATCATAGACTCTGCCTTAAAATAGAAGTGAAGAATGACCCTGGCCATGCGATGATTCCTGAATAACTCAGTGGTTAGAGCATTGGCGTACTAAGCCAAAGGTCCCGGGTTCGATTCCCGTGTTCAGGTGCTATTTTTCAATTTTCAATAACAATTGTTTAACATAAACATATGTTTGCACATATTATTAATTTTTTAAGAACTAAGATTTAGAACTACACATTGAACATTTCTTTAGCTTGTTTGGAACTCTTTAGTCAAACTCATAGTTATAAAACAAATCGCCAAGCTCGCTATGGAGCTGTGCCAAGAAACCAACATTTGTTAACCAAATTTTGACCTCTAAACAAATTTTCCTATTTTAGCTTAGTTTTAAAACTTAAATGTTTGTAGTCTAGTTTTCTCCCAATACTCATGGCCTTATATATTACTACCTAATCTTAAATGATCCCCCAAACCTTACATTTTTATGGTTTTGAAACAGCCTTTTGAATAAAAGTTATCAATACTTATGATAAAACTCTAAATCTGTATGTATGTCCCCTCGATTCTGTTTGTTGCCAGTAAACTCAAAAAGATCTCATCGCATCGAGACGGGACTTTTAGTTAAGAATACAGAGTAAACCATACCATGACGCTTTCTCATCAGTGAGCGAAGCCGTGTTGAGAAAACCAACTGTTGGTGTGGCTATATTTGCGGCTTAAATTTGTAACAATTTAAATATATTAATTTTTAATGTATCTTCTTTGTAAGTATCCTTGGCACCCCGGGCTTTGGAAAAATCGTTAAACCGACTATAAATCTTCTTGGCAACGAGTGTTTTGGAGGTAGATTTTTGTCAATTTATGAATTCACATTAGAAAGTAAATAGTGTTTCTTTCACAAATAAAAAATACACAAAAGTAACCTGTGATCCGCCATTAGATATTTGATCTATATAGACTGTTGCGTCGCAAATTTATTTAAATTTCAGTTAACTGGCATGTCCTTATATTTTAATAGACACGTGAACATGTTATTACCAGCATCGGGTGAAAACACAGGCTGAAACTTTTACTATTTTTAATTTTATTAAATAATATAACATAACTTTGCTTTTTGACTGAGTACTTTAACTTATTCATGGAGCTCAGGTGACGAGAGGCATGTTTACAATTTCGACTGACTGTACTTTTCCACAACACTAGGCTATACTCTATAGTCTTTACATTAATAAATTATAAAGAAACATTGTAATCGTGAACATTTTGGACCTCTAAACTCGTTTTCCGGTTTTTGTCTTGTTTTGGAACTGCTAGACAGAAGCTAGATAGATTTTTCTGGTCAAGATAATATGACGTATTTTGATTTTTGATGTGGCCTGATGGTGGAGTTCACTGTACACTGTTAGCGACGCCATCTATTTTGAGAGCTCAATGGTCAACAATCCCTCAGAGAAGTTAGACCGACCCTTAAACGTAAAGGTTCACCATAACCTTTGTAACGTTCTTGAATTACGTTACCGCGATGGGCGCCTATTGATGAATTATGATTAATACACTTTTCATTTTGACATGTTTTTTATTTCTGAATCAGTTTAATTAATGCGAAAATAGATCATGTCGAAATATATACGCGGGCTAGCGCGGACAGGTGTTGCTAGACGCCAAGTGAGTTCTGTCAGTATTGGACACCAACTGCCAACTGACAACTGCCTTTACGTTGCACCATTCTTTGTATATATTCCTTGGTCATGGAAGCTTCTAGAAGGTTTAGTTTAGAAAAACAAAATACAAGACAAAAACATCTCGGTCTTACTAGAAGCTTCGAGAGCCGGAAAATGACTCAAGTTACATTTAAAAAGCTCTCTTCGAACCATCGAGAAGAGGAAGTTATTATTTGAAAAATATATATTGTCAAACTGACTTGGCTGGTGTCACGTGCGTGACGTCACTGATCAGTGGCTTTTGCCTTCTTAGAAGAAGAAGTGCTTTAAGCGCCATTTAATATACTATATAATTTAAATGAAATAAGACGTTTATAAAATTAGGACGATATTATTGTCAATGCTTTCACATACTTTTTAGGGGCAAATCAGTTACATTACACCTTGAGATTGATTTGTTTGTTTTTTAACTACTACAATACTTTCTCTTTATATGAGAAAAGTAAAGAACACTGTAATGGATGTCATTGACACCGGTTTGTAAAATTAATAATTGTGACGTTTCCTAGCAGATTCTCTTGACCCCAACGCACTGAGAACGGGCCGACGCTCTGTTGTGTTCATTAGCACTGCGGTAAGGTAACTCTATCGTGGATATTAGTTAGGTTATTGGATATGCACGTCCTAACCACGTATAGGGTTCTAGTTATTAATTGGGGTGGTTATTGAATATCAGTTGAGCCCGCACTGCATCACAGTAGCCGGGGTTGTAATGACCACTGCGTCATAGTATTCCCTCCACCACTCAGCGGGACTAAATGTTCTGTTGTAGGGAGATCTCTGCGCTCCCTTCACTCCACCCATACATGCCGCCGCTAAATGCATCTTGGAGAGGTCTCGGCGACCTTGGCATGGACATATACAAGTTTTTAGCATAGTAGGGTCCAGGAAAAGGACAGGATAGGATAGGTACTAAGACTGATATGTTCATACGTCAAGTCATGTGAATGTGATCTTGAGCTATCGTGTTTTGATTAGTAAGCACCAATAAATGAATACCAATTATATATCACTGCGTATTAGTATCTGTTCAGTTTGTACGCATATATGATTATTATTATTTAGCATCGCGTCTTACTAACCGTTCAGGTTATGCGCTTAAGTACTGATTACGCTAATGGGTTTGGAATAGGGAAGGTTGCATTTAGAGGAAGTGAACCCGTATTTGTGTGGAGGGAGAGTGGAAAACCATCAAGAAAAAAAACACCCCAGTTCACCAAACCTAGGTTCGAACCGCCATTTCCCGTCCTCTGCAATCTAGCTCAACACGAGACTAGCGCGTTAGCTAATTTACGCCACCGAGGCTGGTCATTTAGGTAAAACCAATCTAGTGTATCCAACCGGGATTTGAACCCCGATCTTCTCGTCTCCAGTAGGCTAGTTTAACACACGAGTGACGCCTTAGATCATTCGGCCACTAAATCGGGTAGCTATATTATAAATAAAAAAGTTTATATTTTCTAAACTGTTCTTCCCCAGTAGAATCCTAATATAACTGCCGAGTAAAATGTGTTCGCATCAGCTCGACGAGTAAACAGGAGATTATTTTGGTTTGGCGGATTACACACATGTATATTATTGTTTTTATACATTTTTAAGCCATACATGAACAACTGAATGAAGAAAAAAACTATTTCCTAAATCCCTCTCTTTTGTTTCGTGTTTTATTTACCCGTCCGAGCTGTACGTTATTTAATTACGTTAGTGAGGTAAGTATGAATTTTAAATTATGTCTTTTATTAGTAAATTTAATGTGCACATTCTTAGAAAGTTTTTAGTGATAGGGACTATGTGTAATTATAATTGTAATTATATGTATAATTATATTATTGAAATCCTCTTCACAAGCTTATACATACGGTCAAGATTCGAACCTTTGCTTGCGCGGGGCATACATTGAGTTCTTTGGCTGGTTAGTGCTGCCTGCCCCATCTGGTAAAATCCCATGTACTAGGGAAGTTCAGACGGTACGGTGGTGTCCCGTGGCCTTCCACACTGAATTTCTCTGAGCGAGCGAAAGGGTCAACCATTTTTGTCGGGTAAGATATTTTCAAATACCTTCAAGGATTCTTTTACATAACACAATCTTCATGGAACCGATGGATTTACTTCTCCTCCGCAGGAAGTTGTGCTACTAATTTTTATCACTCGAGAAAAATCCGTTGACCTCGGCTGATTTTGAACCCACAAACATTGGGCCCTAAAGTGAGCAATTTATCACCCCAAGACCACCGAGGTCGACACTATACAATTATTTTCAATTAAAATAACAAAACTGGTATTTAATTAAACTAAGAGAGATCATGTATTCCCTGATACTGTTGGAGATAGCGGGTTTTTGCATGTCTTGATAGAAGAAAACCTTACCTTACTTTACCTCCCAAGTGGCCATCTATTGCGGGACTCTTACGAGGAACCTCGAGGTAATATACAACCGCCCACCCCTTATCCCATCTACTTGACACCCTTTCAGTCTCCATCTCCCCTTTCACCCATCTCTTCACTAGATGGCTTGCTGGATGTTGTGCTGCATGGTACACATGTATCCTCTTTGTGTCATTCAGAACTGGAATGAATGCAGCCAGGCTATCCCATCTTTTCACTGTCCCCATATTATATTTCAAGTCATTTTTCATATGGTTTGTAAGGGTACTTTCTTGGAAATTTGTTTTGCAAGGTGAAAATAGTTTTGAGAATCCTGCTTTGATGGCAGCATGTGTATGGACGTCTGGTTTATGAGAAGAAACATAATGTTATGTAACAGTATCATCTTTGACAGAGATTAATTCGCTGCGCTTTTATTTAACATTTAAAAGTACATTTTCCTATTCTTTTAACACCTTATCAGATTGAATTCCTCTAGTGCAGCATTTTTCAACCGTTGTTGTAATGTGAGAGTTTGGAAGGAGGATCAAAAAAGAAGCGGGAACAAATTTGAGGAATACAAATAAAACTTTAAAATTCATGATCGATATTATTTTTAAAAATATCACAAATCTAGTTATTGAATTTTTAAACACACTCTTAATGCTGTTTTTGTTAAAATGAAAAATCTCTCCTTAAAAAAACAGATGTTGCGCCTTGACAATTCTAGCGTCTTGTTCAGTGTACCGTGAGTTGAAAAAGGTTTAAAATGGCTGCTATAGTGTATTAATATAATGCAAGTTAAATGATTGACGTTAGCGAATTGATTAAATCCACGGTCAAAAATTGTAAATTGGAACATATTTCAGTTAAATACAATCTCATTGGTTCATTGTTAAATAGCCATTACCCATCTCTAGCACATTGACAAGTACACCCAGAAATAAGGGGATATTACATCAAGTTGGGCTATAAATATTTAATCTTCCTGTTACAACTTATAAAGTTACATTTTACGTAAATTATCTTTAGCAGATGAGCTCCATTTTCAGGATTAATTTGATTATAAATTAATTTGAAATGGATATTAATCACTAACAACCGCAGTTAATACAATACGATTTTATTTTTAATATGATATCGAAATAAAATCTGCCAGTCTTTAAATTAAGTTGAGAGTTCGAGTAAAGTTGACTTTTTTTTGCAGATTTTATAGCAAAACATTTTTTAGGTCAAAATAAATAAAATACTGTTCCATTAAAAATATAAAGTTTAATTTTCTTCACATGGTGATATCATCAGTTCTTGCATATCTCTCAATGTTTTGGAATTTAATGACAACTTTTTCTCTTAATTTAAAAAGTTGCACACCTAATGCCGCTATGTTCATGACAGATATTCAAGAACACTCTTGATATCACCATTCATAAAAATTAAACTCAACGTTTCTGCTGGAGGAAATGATATGACTTTTTTTTACAAAAAAAAGTTTTGCTATAATAACTGCAAAAATACTGCAATTTTCTCATCACATTCCCTACACTCCAGCCTCAAAGAGTATATTAACGAGATCAATTATTTCCCTAGTATAAATTTAACTTACGGTATTTTATTTTATTGGACCACTTCATTAAATTTTATAGCCATATATATCAATGATTATTTAAACTTAAAATGTTTAACTTTTTAATTGGTCAGAAACCTGTTGTTAACTTTTGCCTACATTTTGGTGAAAATTATATTTATAAAAATATCACACCACTTCTTAAACAACGTGGGCATTCTAAACATCTCAGTGGAGCCATGCCCCAATGCAGCCCTCTTTAAGACATTTTGGTCACCTAGTTCAGCTGACAGTCCACTTGCTCACTTTTTTTTAAATGTATAGACCCAAGTGGATGAGATTTTTTCTTAGCACTGCTTCCTACTACCTGTTAGGGCTATACGCTTATGTGCTAATTACACTAATGGGGATTAGGAAGGCTTAATTTAGAGGAAATGCTCCCGTATTTGCGTGGAGGGAGGGTGGAAAACCGTTAATGAAAACCGCTCTCAGTGCACCTGACTTAGATTGATCCCCCGATCTCCCCGTCTTCGGCAGTCTAGTCCAACAAGAGAGTAGTGCGATAGGCCACGTGGCCACTGAAGTGGGTGGATGTGATGTTGTTGGGTGATTGGGACCGATATTATCTGCCCCGAATACAACTATACGGCAGTGGTAAAATGCACAACGTAATTGAGTTTTAAATCCGAATCGCTGGAAGAATGTTTCTGCCCATGGTTTGGATGGTGCTTTTGTTTGTGGATGGGTGAAGAAAAGGGGGTGAGGGGAGAGATGATAAAAGGATCTTTGACGTCTACCGTCGCACCGGGTGTTGCCACGACGTTCCAGCGCCTCTCCTGTCCGCTACCACGACTCAACTCCTCTCTTTTTAAAATTGAAAAGTTTGCTTTTTCTACATCACAAAACACACAAGTAAAGTATGCGGCTCCCAACCACTCCCTTTTCATTTCTCGTCATAAATGTGGAGATGAAAATAACATATAAGGTATAATAGTTGAGAAGTTTCTCTCGAGAAAGGGAGAGGTTCGAGTAAATCGAGATTTGTTCGAATATTTTATAACGGAAGGAAAAATTCGAAAATATCACGAGATGTTTAAACGTTTTTGGCGGGGACTCCTTTTAACCATACATGCTTTATTACACTTTTCCCACACAAACGCACGCTTTCTATTGTTCTCTCAAAGTTTCACTCGGTATTCTAGCTATTTGAACTCAAAATATTTCACGGGTGGAACATTACTTTAGGTTGATTTAAGGGGCCATTCTCAATATTTCTTGAAATAATTTATATTTTAAAATAAATTAAATAAACAGGTTTCTTGAGAGTCTTGATGATGTAAAACACTACACGAATAAAATAAAGTTTCAGTCATAATAAATTACGATTATTGAATTAGTTTGTGTAGATTTCTAAGATAAAAGGGGTTTGCCCTTTAAAAATATAGGCCTACATTTTATTTCTTGGCTTCCCGGGACGCCTCATTATGGGTATAAGTATAAAATAATATATACATTTTTTCCCAACGCGTCTTACTGCCGTCCGTGCTATTCATATCAGTACAAAATTGAGTTAAGGATAAGTAAGGTAAAATTAAGATGAGATGTACCGGTACCCGTATTTTCTTTGAAAGAAAAGGTAAACCAATTTAGGAACATTCAGCTGGGATTCGAGCCCCGACCTTCCCGTTATCGGAAAACCAGACTATTTGAA
Organism: Timema cristinae; assembly: GCA_039000515.1. Lineage (NCBI taxonomy): Eukaryota > Metazoa > Arthropoda > Insecta > Phasmatodea > Timematidae > Timema > Timema cristinae. The sequence goes on along the minus strand of JBCFYV010000935.1, from coordinate 34,573,151 downwards.
CCTGGAATTTAGTTCGTGGGCCCACTGATACGGGCTTATATATTATAATATTAATATATTCTCACCTTTATTAATATTTACTAAACACAAAACAACCTTTTTTATTTAAAAATAAAATAGAGCACATGATTCAAGAAAGGTTTGAAACTCAGTTAGGGGCCTTAAAAGTGAATCATTTGTTCTCAGAATGGATTTTATTATAAAAAGATGTTGCAAGTGTTTATACCATTTTTAATAGAACCTAAATTCAACTCTCTAGGTTCCACTTTATTTCGAAAGTCTCTGCGGGGACGAGTGACAATGTCACTGAGAAGAAACTAGCAGTCAGAAAGACCAAGCGATGAGAAATGCGAGTGTTAATTGGCCTTCAAAGGCGCGTAGAAAGGTGTCTGGCGTTGGCCGTGTGTGTTCCTACCCCTTCCCCCTGCCATCCCCGATCTTGGTGTTGTCAAGTCATTTTTCAGTTGTAAGGAGGTGAGCGTCGCGGCGCGGCGTCTATCCATCATGGTGGGAGTAAGGACAGGTGCCTTTAATCGGTTCTTTCTCTCCCCTCCCTCTCTTGACTCATCCATTCATTATAAGTTGTCCCTCGTCTTCCTCTTCGAAGAAGAGAGTAGTACCCCCCATTAATGGAGTAGCTAGTCTTTGTTGGCCTATTCCACCGCTATCCCCCTCCTTCCGACCGCTTAATGATTCTTCCAGGGACGAATAACAACGTACGTACCTTCTCGTCGTACTCCTGCCAATTTGCCTGAAAACATAGACCTATAGTTAAATGACCATAGCAAGAAGTTTTTGTTATATATGTTACAGGAAAAATAGATTCTCTAGTAAGAGTCGACTCGGCCTAGGTAAATCGACTCTTACTGGTACTTTTAGTAAAAGTTGATTAAAAGCGAAAAGTGATGAATTTCGATCAACATTTACTAGTCAGAGTTGACTGTACCTAGGGAAAGTATACTCTTACTACCTTGAGTTAGTAAAAGTTGACTAACCGAAACCTAACCTAACCTAACCTAACAAAAACACACTGAAACTAGTTAATCAAACACACACTGAATCCTTGGTCACTGTTGAAAACTACAACAAATGGACGAGTGATCAAAGAAAACAACAGTAAAAAATAGAGCTGGGATATTCAAAACAGTTGCATGTGGAGAGCAACAGCGCGGTATCGACTTTTACTAAACCACAGCAGGTATATTTAACTCTTCCTAGGAAAAGTTGATCTGTTTATTCTCTGTTTATTCTCAATCAACTTTTACTGATACTTTTAGTAAGAGTCGACTTTACCTAAGCCGAATCAACTCTCCCTAACAATCTACTTTTCCTGTAACATATATAAGCTATTAGTTCTACTTGTATGTATTAATATGCCAAGCCGCAACTGATTTTGATAAATGTTGTCATTGTTGGCTACTCAACATATTTTTATTAAGTATGTTGTACGAAAAAATCCGAAATCTTAGCTCGGCTGTAGCGTGTCTGTCTATTGAGCTAAGGGTCCCGGGTTCGATTCCCGGTATGGCCGAAAAATGTGTCAACGGGGAAATGTGGATTTACCCTTGTACAGTGATGAATTAACGGGTGGGGACTGGATGTTGTACATGTCCTAGTCTTAAGTTAGATTATAAAATATATACTGACAGTCCTAGTAAACCGGTAGTGGAAAAATATATCGCTTGAATAAAAAAGTGACCCAGGCAGCAGGCTGGAAACAGTATTGGATGTAAAAAAAAGTCAGAGAGGCTATTCCCATAATGAACCAGTTGTAAAGGATGTGAGGGGGTTCAAGTAGGCCTATTACGAAAGCACCTTAGGAATGGAGGGGTATTTGAGCTTTGCTTATATTTGCTTACAAGGTGGAAAGGTGGGTCAGAAAATTGTTTACGTAAAAGATAGAGACGGGCAAGAATGGCGCAGTGACCCCAAATGGACACATAGTTAAAAGTGTCAATACGTGGACTCAAGTACCTTGGTCAACACTTTAAATAGTTTTTATAACTATAATACTTACTATATGTAATATAATTATAATTTAAACTAAATGTAAATTAAATTTTTTTTATATAATTTTATAACTTTTTTTTTAAATTTTACATGTCAAGTAAAAACAAAATTAATTTTACAACAGTGTTTATTTCTCACCATTAATTTACTCCTTTATGTTAATAATTACCATAAATTTATAAACTATCTTACAGGTTATTCTTGTGAAAATAACATAATATAAGCAGGACTGTGAGGAAGGGAAAATGGTAAGGCGTTTGCTTATTTTCGCTAACAAATGGGGGTAGAGGGTCCAAATTGGCCAAAAAGGTTATTATATAATACTTGAACACTCCCCTTTTGCACGTTGTCCTTAGGGTGGGATTTCTACATCAATCTTAAATAATCCTATTTTAAACATAATTTAAATCAATTCACACTAGTTGAATTGAGGAAAAAGGATCTTTTTTTACTCTTTACTTCAATCCAAGCTACCTGGGAAAATAGGGATTCCTCCTGGAAAACTTGGAAAACACAAGAGATTTGGTAGTAAGAAAGTAATGGAAACCCTAAACTGTAGCAAATTAAAATAAAATTATCTGCTGAAATAATATTATACTTATCTTGGTCAACAACTATAAAATAAAACTTGGGGAAATACTGGCCTTAACTCGCGTTCTTTGTTCTTTTTTTTTTATCTCACCTTAAACGTTCCAAGACTATATCAGAAAGTAATATTACTTTCGTACATTCTTGATGAAAACTTGTGTGGTTTACTAGGTTTATTTGTTATTGGGCGGTAGCACACTGCCGTGACTGAAATCTTGACTCGGTTTAGGACAACTGGGCGCCGCCAGCCGCGCGGCCGAATGGGCGCCGGTGTAAAAACTTAATGATTGTTTTTTACGTAAATATTCATTTTTGGATTTGTTTAAAAAATCAATAACAAAGAATATTTAAAAACATAAATTAACTAAACATAAAAAAAGCATGAAAAATACCCAACTTAATCTAACCTAATATTTAACAGCTAAAACACACATTTTTTTATGCTTTTTTTACAATTAAAACACACATTTTAAAGTCTGCGCCCAGCTGTCCGTATCCAATCTTGACTCTAAATGTTATCTTTATTGCCTTGCTATTGATGCATCTCAGTTGTGCTTTTAAAATTTGAGAGAGAGGGAATGTTTAGGCTTTGCCCTTTTTGTTGTTATACTTGAATGCAGTTATTGTTTATGTATGCATCTTAAAGTTTGCTTCTTTAAAAAAAATAATATTAATTAACACACATATTATTAATATGTTTTATGCTCAATTTGTTGAATTTGTAAAACAAGTGTATTAAATAATCACACTTATGTTACTCTACATCTATAATTGATGTGATTAAATATATTAATTAATAGTGAGTTTTTATATAGGCTTAGGACATCCTAAATAAATTATTTGTGTTTAAAGATGCATAACCACAAATTAAAACTTAAAAATAAAGATTAAATAAGAAAAAAAAAAGATGGAAGTGAGGTAATTTGAGCAAGTATGGCTAAATGATAGTGAATAAGAAACGATGACTGAACAATTAAATATTATAGCTGCTGAAATTCTTTGAAACTTCAACGCACGTACTCTATGCCTAAGCCCTCGGTCTAAACGCAACAGTGTTTAAGTTCTTAAAGAGTGAAAGGTAACATTTTAGGGGCAGGGAGCGAGGGGGTAACATAAATACATTGATAATTTCTTAATATATATTTAGGTAATTTTTCTTTTCTGTTTTCATCCGAATTTTCACCGCCCTAAATTGTACCACTTATAAAAAAAGGTTTTGCCTTTTCCATCTTCATATTCAAATTCCATTTCCCCTTATAAATTACATATACCACCTATTAAATACTTACACTCATTAACGCTGAAGTAGGATTTCCGTCGGTCTGTGGGGTTAACTCTGCGTTTGTACACAAAATTGTATCATATATTCCGTGATTCAAATATATTTTTATATTTTCTTTGTCAATTTAAATATGGCTTTTATACCACAAAATTGTTTTAATGTTTCGTATGAGAATATTTAATATTCCGTTAAAAACTATAGTTACTAAGGAAGGGGATGAATAGAAAGATGGGTACCCACAGTATGGAGAGAGGATTGGAAAACGACTAGCAATCAAGTATTTTGCTCTCTTATACCGTTCAACCACAGGTTCCTGTAACTATCTAGTTAATTTGTAAATCAGTTTCATAATTATATATTTAATATAAATATAAACATCTGGAAATGGCCTTTTGGTGTCGATTCTTGCGTAAATAATAACCTTTTCAATAGACGTTTGTAAAAACACGATTGCACTACTGCCAACTTACATAACCAACGAGGGAAAAAAATCTAGCTGGAATTACATATGGACCGTAATGACTTTTTACTAACGTCGTTAAAAATCTCGTGTTAAAAGTTCTGGAGCTGTGGCAAATTATTCAGTGTGATTTTGTTAACACGTTAGATTTCTCAAAATCATGTACAGTAAGAGAGGCGTAGATAAGTTTGTACGATTATAACAAACTACATTGTTTGATTAGCAACGGTTGAGATACGAAGTATCACACTTGGAAAACGCTTCAGAAACTTTTATTATAACAGAATTAACATCACGTGTTTGGTGTAACGTTTTACAACTCCTCTTGAGTTGGTCGTTTTCTACGAGAGGACTTTACGAGGGTAAAACAAAACCTTGGTGTCACACATGTTATGTTTCACTAGGTGCTCACTTGGGTGGGGGGATAGAATCACAGGCAATTATACCCCATCTGCGGTAAGATTGTATGTAAGTAACAGCTAGCAGAGTATTCTTCATTGCATACGTTGGCTGAAAGTCACTTTCGTCACCCTATTCGGAAATAAGTATTAGTGTTTGCTTAGTGATATTATATTATCAATAAAAAATGTTATCAGACGATTCTAATACTACTTCCCTAATGATTAATATATGTGTCTTTTTCTTGACTTATTTCAGGAACAATCTAATGAATTTGTTTCGCGGCTATGGCTGCAAGAGATAATAAAGGGCTTAAAATAATCTTCTTAGTTTCAAAATAATATTTTTTTTATCATGTAAGCACATGCACACAGCCGAATAGGGTCTGTATGATGTCGCTAACCGCCTTCATTTCGTCCTGTTCCGGCATCTTAATTTTTTGAAGATAAGACAGCCTCTTAAAATATTTCGTTTGTCAGCCATTTTTAAGTGAACTACAGACGCCGCTTCCACGAAAAAGAAATATCTAAACGGTAATTTTCATTAGTTCATATTTAAATAATGTAAAAAACGCTTAAAAGAAAATAAATAATTTAAAACAAATGGTTTGTTGTGAAAGTTCTGATTGCCAATCGTGACAGCAACTCTAACATATAAATCTTGTGTTTGGCGAATGGATATATGATTAGATTTGGTAACTATTGGTAGCTGTAACATACACTCCTTTGGTGGAGGAACTTTATCTACGTGCGGAAAGATTGTATCTACAGCGTTGAATTCTGAAGATCAACATTTGATATAGTGGGGTTTTGTTACTGAAACATTTAGAAAATATAAACATAATGTTTGTGGTCATTAATGATAACATTTTACTGTACCACTAGTATTATTCTATGCATAGTTATTTATCAAAAGTGACCGATTCAGATAACATAACCTGAGATATGAATGAATACTTAAAAATAGATCCAGTAACTTCTCTCTCTGACAGGTAAGGAAGGCTCTTCTTTAGAATATTGGACTATAATTTCAGGCCTGCTTTGTGGTATTTAGTGCCCAAATTGTTTGCACAAGTGATCATTTATCTTAACATTCATAATGTTATTTCAACAATTATTTTTGTGCTTGGCGTCCTACTACTCGCCTGGACTATTAATATTGCAATTGAGTTAAAATGAGGAATGTAGACGTTCAAGTGTACTCACATGGTGTATTGTGGTGTGTTTTCATACGAAACTATTTCTCACTCTCATTCCTTATAAATTCGGGTACAAATAATTTCAAATTATATCGTACCCATCCATACCATGTCAATGTTTATTTTAGATGGATAGCCTGGACGTGTAGTAAGACGCAGATAAAAAAAAAACTTAATACACACAATAACGTCATTTCCTCCTCTCCCACCTCCTGTTTGTATCTATTCTGAATGGCACGTGGTTTCCTCTGCTTTTGTTTCTTTTTCTTTTAAATTTCGTAGTCTGATCTACTTTTATATTTTAAATCCTTTATTTTTATTCATTTAAATTATTATTAATTTGTATGTGCGAACTTGCTCATTAACGCTTCATATTAGCTAACTGGATTATAACCGAAGACTCAAGAGTAAAATGAATGTGATTTTAATAATAATAGTCCTAATCCAAAGATGTTCCAAAGACGTCCAATTTATTCTATGTTGCATTGATCAGATTTGATTTTAAATGAATCTTGTATTTATTAATTAAATTTTTTAATCAATATTAAATTGTATTAGAATATTTTTTTAACCAACCTTAATCTTTATTTTCCTTTTTTTAAATAAAACATCACAACTCATCTCCTCATTTGGTTCTAACTGCGTTGTATTATAGCCGCCACAGTGTGAAATTAAACGCTATTTTATGTTAAATTGTTGTGTGGACTAATTGCCGGACCCTCCTGTTAGCAGCTTTGTCACAATATAGTATACGACATATTAAGCGGATTTTCTGTGTTATTCTGGATTCAATCGTCCATTAGACGGCTCTGCAAAGCTCTCATATTTCTACAAAATGTGTCAAGCTATACATACGCATCGGTGGGCACGCGGACTAAACGCCAAGCTGGTATAGTCTGGTGTCCCGATGACGGGAGGTCAGGGTTTAAATTACGTTCAGGGGTACTACAGTATTGTTCCTTAGTTTTTTTTTTTACACTTTACACCAATTCGTATACTTTTACTCTAAATTCTACCGCCATTCCTATACAATTAGTGTAAAAATTCATATAACTTACAATAAATGAACGCCAAATCTATCCCTATCGTGAGCTAATCTATACAGTCAACCTCTCTACACCCTATCCCTTTCGAGTTAATTCTAATGATTTCCTCCCATCTGCGTCTAGGTCTTCCCAGTGGGTTTGCCAGTCAATAAACTGACCACGGTTCTAGATTCTCCCATTCGCGCTGCATGTTCTTGCATCCGTAATCGTCGAGAAATTATTATCCTAACAATGTCTTTTAATGAATACAAGGTATGCAACTCATTATCATGTAACCTCCTCTACTCCCCAGTAGCCTCTATCTTTTTGGAACATATATCTTAAGTTTTAGAACGTAGTTTTTTTTCGTCATCAAGATAAGACATCACGTTTCACATCCATAGAAACACCCAATAAAATTTTGTTTTGAATATTATTTTTTTATATTAATGGACAGTATGTTTATTAAATATATATATATTATATTATTATTTAATATATTTATATTATTTATTTAATATATTTTATATTATTTATTATAATAATATTTATATATCATTTTATTTTTATATATTAATATTATATATATTTAATATTATAATATAAATATATTTTTAATATAAACATACACACACAGTTTGGAGATGTATTAAATATAATTATACATGTTTAAGAGTGTCTATAAAATGTATAGAACATTACGCTGATGCAATTTTGTTTTTGTCTTTAAAAAGGTTTTCCACCACATTCAAAATAATAATTTTATAAATATGTTGTGCTTAACTACTGTAATTTAATATACTGTGCGACTACAGTTAATGGTTTTTATAACAGTCTTCCCTGTGTATTGTTCGCAATGGGCATATCGCTAGAATTACTGGCAATGTTGTTTCTCATATAATTTGTTTGATTAATTTTAAATTAAAATACTATAATTATTTAAGTTTTTCTTATTTGCATCGACTTCACGGTCGATGTTATATTTATATGCAAATAAACCTTTCGGGTTATTCTCTCGCCGTTCCACTTTTTCGAACAAAATCTTCATTATTTTGAAACAGTCCTTTGCTAAATATATGAGAATTTCATCATCCTCTGCAGAGTTCCAACTGCTATTTTAATTAAAATTTTATTTGATTACAACATCTGTGTGTCAATTAAAGTTATTGCATTACTTTTTGAAATGCACATTAATGCTATATTTCATGGCTCACTTGTGTCTTGTTCAAACAAGACTTTCGGAAGAAGGGAGTCTTTTCTTATTGCCAACCTAAAAAAAATACTCTTGCTCATGGATATTATACACTATTTAGTTAATCTATGAATGTCACATTCTGTCAGAGCTAATTCAGAGAAGCAGCTCTTTTTATTAATTTTATTTGTTCGGATGTCAAGAAGGCCTTTGACATAGGCTACTAATATTAATTAAGTCTAATTGTTTTAGTCTCACTTCTATTAATTTGTTTTTGTCTTAATTTTGTCAAACTGATTTCATTTGTTAAAAATCTATTAGATTTTAAAAGTTGTTTTTAATAAACTTGTGTGTCAAGATTAAAGTATCATATTACCTATATAATACCCTAAATATTGTAAATCACATGAATGTTTTATTTCATATCACAATGTACACTTAATTAGAAAAATATTTTTTTTAGTTTGCTATATAGTATTATAATATAGCATTATAGCATATATATATAATATATATAAAATATAATAATATTATATATATATATATTAATACATTAAAATGTTAGATAATTAATATATATATATAATAATATAATATACACACACACACACAATACATACATACACACACAAACTTAATCTTGTACCTTACATAACAAAAATCAATTTAAGGGTGTTAGAAAACAAGATGCTTAGGAAGAGGTTTGGTCCAAAGGGATGAGGATACTGGTGAATGGATGAGGTTACATAATTTTGAGTTGCATACCCTGTACTCATCACAGACATTGTTAGGATAGTTGAGTCTCTTATATTACGTTGGGCAAAACGTGCAGCACGAATGGGAGATTCTATAACCGTGCTCAGGGTATTGACTGGCAAATCCATTTGAAAGAGACCATTAAAAAAGATCTAGACGCAGATGGAAAGTAAAATCAGAATGGACCTGAAAGAGATAGGGAGGGTGTAATGAGATGGACTTGATATAACTAGCTCAAGATAGGGAGGGATCTATGGTGTACTTTTGTGAATCAATGAACTTTCTAGTTCCTGTTGCCATATAGTAAGTAAGTATATAACTTTATATATTTAACATTATATATGTAACTTTAAACCTATTTTCATAAAATGTTATAGTAATATTAATGTAGTAATCTCAAATGGAGAGTAAAACGCTAATGGTGTTTTTTATTGACAGTTTAAAAAAAATCTAATAGTTTAATAAATGTTTAAGAAGTAAACTTTGTGTGTGTTTTTAATAAGTTGTTACACAACTTTCCCAGTAAATGTTGGTCTGTAGATCAACAGAACATCCTCGATGAGGTATACGTTTTGTTCAGGTATGGCCAATTATGTTACTCTTTAGCTTGGGAATCTAGGAGTTTCTCAAGAAATTAGTGTTTATCTATTTAAAAAAAACAACCAATCCATGACATCTGTTTACCTAACCTCATAGCCTTCTTAACCACTTATCTAAATCACTTGTATTTTTATCACATTTGTTTGCTTGTAATAGTTTAGTAATATTTCAATTTAGTAAGGTAGTTTTATTCGTTTTTCTCTTTCAATCTATTAACATTAGTTTTAATTATTTGTAAATGAATATTTGTAATTATCTAGTAAATGCCATGATCCCTGTTGTTTTTTTTCAAACATTCATGGCTCGGGATGTAATTATCATTGATTAGCTGACGGGTGGTTGTTTTCAAAATAAATGAGTAATAGGATTTCAGTTAGCTTATATGACACTAATTACACGTAATACTCTATGGTGAAATATTAAACATCAATAATTGTATTTTCCACGGTATTATTGTATAGACAGAAGTTAAGTCCTTTCACAGTATTGATGTTTCGCTTGGCCATAATCGACTATCAGCACGACAGGGTTTTCCATAGTTTGAAATATAGTAGCACCATAGTTGTATTCAGTCCTGGTTTTAGGGTGCTAGGCACCTTGGACGTAGTATACTTTGGTGCCCACCTACAAAATATATTTTGATTTATTAATACTCGATGGGATTTGTTTTATTCTAACACTATTTTAATCAAAATATTCAATTAACTTGAACAGAAATACTTCGGTAATAACAATGTCAAAATATGTTTATAACTTTGTTTTATTCCCTTACATAACTGTTAAGGTTTAATATAAATTACGTAAAATACTAAATTAGGGGAAAACACGTCAAAATAATATTGCACATGTACGAAATAATTCTTTGGTAACAGAAATAAAAATTATTAGTCTAGACTTCACTCAGGTATGACATTTAGAATAAAGTCTTTTTTTCTAAGCAAATCTCTCTTTAACAACACGTCAGAATAAGACCAAATTTGTATTCCTCAAAAGTGACATTTTAAGGTTTTTCACACGGTTGCTTTACAGTTTGTCCCCAGGTGATTCAGTTTTATATAATATTATTTAAATATATATATTTGAGGTATTAATATGCACTTTTTGAACCGACTAATAATATCAGCACACATTTTATAAACTAATTTAAATCTAGAACAGACACAACAACCAGCCCCGGTTGTTATTCATCACTATGAAAGGAACCTTTCACCGATGATTAAAAAAAATTCGCCCGTGCTAGGAATCAAACCTGGGACCCTGGGACCCTTAACTGAGTATACAAAAATGTAGGCTAACCGACTGAGCTAAGGTGTCGGTCGGACTATTTAAGAACTCTTGGTATTGTTTTCAAGCTTTTCAGTAAAGCATAGATCTTTAAATGAAGATACTCATAGCGAGCGACTTAAAGTTAATAATTAAGAAAATCGTCACGCCCTGGCCACGGGCCGAGTGGGCCCATTTATAAATCCGGCACTGGTTGTATTCAAAATTAAAATATTAATAAATGTTGTGTTGCTCCGCTAACGTTGTGCACTGCATCGTGGTACCCGTCCGAGCTATCCGTGCTCTTACTTAAACTAGTCGTGTAGGTGGGAGGTGAGCAAGACGGTAGAATTTACGAGATTCACCCGGATTTACGTGGAGGGTTAGTGGAAATAACACCTCACGACACCCGCCTGGGATTCGAACCCTGTCCTCCCTTTCATCGACTAACCAAACCAGATGTTTTTAACCCGTGTGGTCGCCGATGCGGGTATGTTAAGGGGGCTGGCTCGGTAAGCGCTGACGTTTATCTCTAACACAATATTTAATTATAAGATGCGTTATTTTAAAATATGTTCACGTTAGAATGAAGCCGAAATGTTCCAACGTGGCTCTTTTTTCTTCTTTTTTCTTTATCAACCGTATAGTTTGGGCTTCATTAATATAAAAAAAAGTGTGACAATGTGACATTAGCTCACTTTCAATAATTTTTAAATCATTTTTACGTAACTATGAGATTAGGTTTGATAAAAAAAAGGGCTCTATATTTAACTCTTTTTCTAACAAATATGCCTACAGTACAGTAAAACAGTAAACGAGGCTGCTTACCGCCTTCCTCCCTAGTCTTCACTTAACTAGTTGCCAGGAATTTTGAAGAAAATAACTCTTGAAACTTCCTCAACAAAAATATATATATATGGGGTGGAGGTTCTTCTACCTTTTACCAATGAGCTGTTGTATTGACTGCTCTAAGTAAAGAAGGGACGTTTAACGATTCAAACAAGTTCTTTTCGACTGCTTTCACATTTAACTTCGTTGTTCTTTGCCCCAAGTGGTAAACATGTTGAGGCTTTGGCGTAATTACTGGACACGCGTATCGCTGGCTGATCGCGGCGAGCAAAAATATGTGTGTGTGTGTGTGTGTGTGTATATATATATATATATATATACATACACACACACACACACACACGCGCATTCACAGTCAATGTTTTAAGTGACCGAACGTCTTCGTTTTGTATTCCCCCGTGTTCCAGACTACAGTACTCTGTCCGTTACTCAATGGCGATTTTTTTTTTCCATCCGACCCTTTGTCTCGCGGTGATGTTGTTGATGTTGCGGTGTAGACGAGATGGGTTGAGGGGAAAACATAAGATGGGAGAGGATGGAGTTAGGGGGGATGTTGCCGTGGGTTGAGAAGAAAGGATTCCTCTAAATTGAAAACCGATGCCAATAATCGTTTTGCTCATACGTGGCTTTTATATTTCCGTTTACTGCTAAAAAGAATTGTTCTTATTGTATTTATATTTCCTTCCTTCCCTGAGGATTACGGTATTTTAAGTGAAATGGGGAAAGAAAATACCTTAAAAATATCCAAAATCTACTTCTTGTGGACCCATTTCGCAAATACTGAACATGTTTTGTTTAAATATTCTCGGTAAAGTAATTATTATATATGGTTTTTTGATTATTTTTGCATCAGTACATATTTAATATAATAATTTTGTATCTTCTAAAGTAGTTTTTCTAAATATATTAGTTAAATTCCTAGGTAAATAGAAGAAATAGATAGTTTTAGGTCAAATATTTTAAAATTAAATAAAAAAAATAATGTTAAGGCTATTTATTTTCGTTTGTTTATAAAACGGTTCATTTTAAACTTTACATAGCACTATTTTAAATTATAGACGGTAATATTCTGCAGTTTTTGGGATCGAGAGCATGCAAGGATGATGTAAACCTGAGCAATCGTACTGTCAATTGTTCTCATTGGCCATTTAGCATAACATTAGAGTTTAAGCCGAGTTCAGACTACGCTGACGTTTTGTGTTAACACGTTTTATGACGGTTTAGGGTAAAGAAACCCATCCCAATAAATTATATTGAAGTTCTCACACCTCCGTGATGTGTTGTGTTGTGACATGTCATGTGTTATCTGACGCCGGGATGCGTGTTAGCATGTCGTGACATGTACCAGCCCAAGATCTGGACACCAAATTTTTGTCAGACGTGTTGAAGTATCAGAACGTGACACTTGAGTTTTTTTAAATTTAATTTAATTTTATTTTGTAATTATAAAGTATGTTTAGTATGTTATTTGTACTGAAACACACGAGAGAGTGGATGCATCTCATAAATGCTGAGAGGGGTGAATTTTGGTGAAGTTATTACTTTATGGTCTAAACTTTAGCTTCCTCATACATTATTTTAAATGTCTCACAAAATTTGGCTTGGATCGAATAAGTTAGAGTGTCACTTTTTGATGCTTCAACACGTCTAACGAGAATCTGGACGTCCAGCTCTTGGGCTGATGCGTGTCACGGCATGCTAACACGCATCCCGACGTCAGATAACACATACCATGTTTCTACACAACACATCACGGAGGTGTGAGAACTTCCATATAATTTAGTGGAATGGATTTTTCACAGAAACGTGTTAACACGAAACGTCAGCGTAGTCTGTATGCGCCTTGCTCTGATCCGAACCAAGAATTCAACCGACAATTCATATCCAAACGACACAATACACCAGATACATCATAGCAGTGTGAGGAAAATATCTACAGCTTGAATACCTGTACAGTATATGGAGGAGGAAAGTCTGAGTTATATAAAAATGGTGCAACACCTGGGGGCCATGTGTTTGACACCGTTTAGGGTTATGACACCGAAGATAGGTCGGGTATGTGGGATTGCTGAGTGGAGACATTGATAGAACGATGACCTTTCACTAAACTCTTCCACCCTGTTCTAAAACCTACATCACATGTATACACTCGTATAGTAATTAATATAGTTCAATACACAAGATCAAAACGAACCCCAAAGTTATTTTCCCGATACCTACCCATCCCACTAAGCCATCCTGACAAGTAGGCCTACGCGAAAATACTCTATTTACTGCAATGTATAAAGGTATTATGAATTGTATTAGGAACGATGATTTCGGTCTTTATTACCATTTGAGAGAATCTTGTAGTAAGAAACCTTGTGCTTATATTCTGACATCCTTGTACTGATTACACTTCAACAGTAGTCAAAGCGACACTTTCTAGGCTGCTCTGATTACTAATCAGATTGGGACTCACTGAAATAGGGCCTATGTTTATCATTGGCTGTTGAAACAAGTATAAATTGAGTTTGATGACTGGACATCTTAAATACCTTTTTATTATCAGAATATAATATAATTTTGGTAGGAAAAAAAGGACTCTCAGATGTGCATTCCTTCAAAAATAAGTATAAGCTGACTGTTGGTACTTCTATAAAATGTGGTAGACGCGACTTTATCTCTACTAACATATTATTTTTATGAATTAGTTGTCGTGTTTATTTTGTTAAATTTAAACAACTTCGTATTTAATATTTTCGTGTAGAAATGATAAAATGAATAAAATAGTTAAAAAAAAACCTTTTGATATATTTGGGGAGGAGAGTAATTATCATATTATTAAGGAATCTAACTAAATATCATTTAAGCTATAAATTGTCTACTAGGCCTACATTTATATAAATTATAAATATATTTTTGGCAAACACATTATTTTTATAAGAATTGAAACTAAAATTACATCTTATGTGTGATATCCAAAATAACTAAATTAAATATTTTATGAAGTTACACACCTTTCATGATTGTTTCATTGAAAACGTAACCGCCTGCGAAATAGACTGACACTATGGTTTTCTAATGAGTTGTTCATTTTTACTTTCGCCCTATCCTCGGGTAGAAAAAGTATTGTGATCGACAACAAATTGAATTTGATTTTTTTTATTGACGTTTCCATGACCTACCTGACCAGAAAAAGTGGTTTTTTTTTGCAATGCCTTCTGTCTCTTTGTGTGCATCTCGGCGTAAAGCCGAAACCATTTACTGATCTGCCTGAAACTTGCTATTTAGAGTTTCCCCAGAGGAGTTTTTGAAATTAAATATCTAACTTTAGAATTAACGGTAGTTTACTTAAGGAGGGTTAAAAAAGAAAACATTGTTTTTCTCAAATTGGCTTTAACGTTTTTTATTCAAATTCGTATCCCAGCATTGTTAAACATTACAAACAAAATGACGATTCTTAGTTTTTCGTGACATTTCCTATTTTGATCATATCTCCAGTACTCTTTGATAACTCTTTGATAAAGTAACTTACTATTGCAAAAATGCATTGATATTAAAAATAAAAATCTTTAATTTGAAAGGTATTTTTATAGAACCACTATTTTCCAAGATATAAGCAACAAATATTTTAGAGAGGCTTTTGAAATAGATAATTGATTGTTATTCTATTTGGTGGACAGAGATGTTCCTCTTTTCTCGTTGTTTCTATAACAGTGTATATTATTCAATTCACGCTCTCTTGTTTCCATTATGTTTCTGCAAC
This sequence comes from Timema cristinae, assembly GCA_039000515.1. Taxonomy (NCBI): domain Eukaryota; kingdom Metazoa; phylum Arthropoda; class Insecta; order Phasmatodea; family Timematidae; genus Timema; species Timema cristinae. The sequence continues at coordinate 34,557,781 of JBCFYV010000935.1, read as the reverse complement.
GATGTATATTTTTATTTTTCGTGTGTCTTACCAGTTTTAATCAAATGTCTCCATATTAGATAACGAAATGAGAATTTCTATGCAGTGCATCCTACCATTTATTTTGATACTAGTTTAATTTGAACTCTAATCGGCATTTAACTCTTTGAAACAAAATTTAAGCTAATTCGTAAAAAATTATATTTTTAATGAAACAATCATGAAATGCCTGTAATCTTATAATGAGTTTGAATTCATTTATTTTATACCATACATACATGTTTTAATTCTTTTTTTACCATAATTAATATTATAGTTTAATTTATTTGTAAGTTTTTCTTTACATAATTTATAAAGATATTATATAAATAGTTTGGATTTAATTTTAGTTCCAATTCTTATTAAAATATTATAATTGTCAAAATTTATTATTAATAATTTATATAAATGTACTTTACTAGAAATAAATCAAATTGTATTTAAATTTTTTATTATAAAAATAATGTGAATAAAATAGTATTTCTCAAGTTGTGTCAAATCTTTTGGGAAGATTGACATTTAATCATAAAATAATCAGGTTTAAACCATTTTTTGGAATAAACATAATACTCTTCACTGGATACATTAATTAGAAAGTCCTATTCTATTGAGCTTGAACATATTAAAGGAATACAAAAAGGAAGACCAGTACTTTAATCAGAGACATAAAGGCTATACTATTTAAAGGGTAACGTTTGCTAGATAGGACAAAATAGCAAAAATAAGAATACCAGGGATCTCTCTCTAGATATAGGAAAAGTTATCAGGCAATGGTCAAATTAGTGAAAGATGAGAATGGAAACCTGATGGTAAACACACGCGAGGTTTTTAGTAAATGGAACGACCATTTCAGGCATATTTGAATGCTTATGAAAGATTCGAGCTGTGTGAGGGTGTCGGAATCCATCCATACTGCTCAACCACTAGTCCCATATCCAGGTATTAGTGAATTCAAATAAGCTATTGGGAAGTTAATGAAAATTAATATCTAGGTACATGTAAATTCAATTCCAGCAGAGTAAATAACGGGAGGTGGTGAAAAGTTATTAATAGAAATTCATAAATTGCTTTGTTCCATATGGAACCATATAATATCAATTTTCAAAAAGGTGGACGGAACCGAGTGTAAGGACTATAGACGTATCTCACTACTACCAACATGCTATAAAACGTTACCTAACATAACGTTAATGAAATTGACGTCATATGCGCAGGAAATAATTTAGGATCATCATTGAGGTTTTTGACGAAATAGATTAACAATGGAGAGATAGTATTTTTACTATCCGGCAAATATTATAAAAAGTGGTAATACAACATGGCGGCTCATAAATTATACATAGATTTTAAAAAACTCCTACGATTCAGTTAAAATAAATAAATTATATTACATTTTAGTTAAATTTGGGATATAACAAAATAATTCTAATGGAGGTATGTTTGACTGATACACGTGGCAGGGTACGGGTTGGAAGTCGCTTATCAGATACTTTCGAAATACATAATGGGTTGAAACCAGGATATGCACTTTCCTTATTACTTTTTATTCTAGCCTTAGAATATGCTGTGGAATGCCAGGCCGCCACCGTGTTCGGATTCCACGTTAAACTGTAGGTCCTTCATTTCATCTCACAATCACCCTACATTACACATTAGCGTATGTGCGTATAACCCGAACGGGTAGTAAGAGCGGTGCTAATATAATAATATATAATAATAGAATATGCTATTAGGCTGATGCAAGAGAGTATGAAGTGTTAACATTAAACGGTACAATGCAGCTATTAGGATATGCAGATGATTTAATTTTGTTGGGCAGTAGTAAGGAAGTTATTGTAAGAAATGGAGAAATTTTATTAGAGGTTAGTAAGGAAATAGGTTTATAAATGAACGCTGAAAAGACTTAAGTATATGTTCACACATATAACACAGATAGGGGACGATAATTAAGAAATTACCGTGAGCTACATATCATTTGATAGAATTAATGTGTAACATAGCCCTTAATTCCCAACGAACTAAGGCTGGCGCACAACAAAATCAAGAATAAAAAAGGGATATAATAATTGCAGAGGAGTCGATAGGATAATCACAAAGTAAATAGGCCGTACTCAGGTCCATTTATTTTTGTTTCTCTGAACTAACTCTTCAACTATGTTGTAATGAGGATAATTATATGTACCTTGGTTACCAGTGAGAAGGATATAACATGAATATTTGATATAAAAAAATATTTCAGAAAATAACATTTTATTTATTGAAATTGAATAAAGAGAGATTAAATATTGAACAGTAATAAAAATTTGCATATATAAATATAAGTGAATATTACAACAAAAACAATAGTTGCGGGCAATTTATTACCAAATCGGTAGGTTACTAATATTTCTTCCTTAATGGCAATAACAAACCTCTCAAGCCAAACAAGATATAAGTTACTCATAAATTACTAACTTTCTTATAAACCTTTTCAAGCTAGACAGGGTATAAGTTACTAAAATTCTTTCTAACAAACAATACTAACACTCTCACGCCAGTCAGGCTATAAGATACTAACATTTCAAAATTCTACGTATTGTAAAAATTTACAATTTGAATACCCTGCGAACCCAGATGGGGTTTTTACGTTACACAAAACTAAACTGAAGATAAACATTCTTGAAAATGTATCTAAAAGGATTAAAGTAATACGTGATATCTCTACGAAGCTTATTTTTTATACTTGTAAAAGGTTTTAAATTTTAATATTAATTTGCCAAAACAGTATTTCAAAAATACAACAGCCAAAAGGGAATTTCGTACCATCTAAAAACATCCCGGACACCTATGTATGTCCGAGGACCTGATCCTAACAAGAGTAGTTCGTCCATCTGGACAACATCATTATATACAAAATTATTCTAGTTCAGAGAGGGGGAAGAGGGGTAAACAAAACACAGGCAAGCACAAAACAATGCAGAGAGGGAGGGGATAAATAGACGACGGTAGAATAACGTAGCAGCAGGTAGATTGTTCTAGACCAATTTGTTTCAACACATCACCACCTTCTTGCGCGTGCGCGCCACAATTTTCCCAACATGCCCCGCAATAATGCACAATTCAGTCTGGCATGATTTTCACTCGCTTAGTTGGTCAGTTAAATTAATTGCGGCATGTTATTTTTGTGCGGGGAGTACATTAGTGAGTTGAAGCTGTTGAATGGGGCAACGGTGAGTTTACTTGTTTTAATTCCAATAGTGTCCAGCCTTGCTTTTATTTATTAACCGTCGTAGCTTTACGGTAATAAACGCTACAAATGAGTTAAAACATTTAGGAACAAATTTATCGAGTATTAACTACATTAAATTTAATTATATTGTATTATATTGGATTATTGACATCTCGCCTTCTGTCCAGGAATTTAAAACTCAGAATATACAAAATATTTTTATCAGTTTTATATGGATGTGAAACGTGGTCTTTACATGACGAAAACAAATTTAGGGTGTTCGAAAACCAGGTATTTAGGAAGGTATTTGGTTCATAAAGGCATGAGGCTACTGGTGAATGTAAGAGGTTACAAAATGATGTGTTACATACCCTGTATATAAAATTCTTTTTTAGAATAATCCATTCTCGTAGATTACATTGGGCAGGACATGCGGCACGAATGGAAGGTTCTAGAACATTGTCCAAGGTATTGAGTGGCAAACCTAATGGGAAGAGACAATTGGGAAGACCTTGCTGCAGATGGGAGGATAACATTAGCATGAATCTGTAATGAGGTGGACTGGATATAACGAGCTAACGATATGGATAGGCGGCATACTTTTGTAAGTGCAGCAATGAACTTTCGCATTCCTAATGCTATGAGTAACTAAGTTAATACTTATTTAAGTCATTCTAACAACAGTAAGAGATCATTTGATTCAAACACTATATTATATATTAGAACGATTTTTTAATAAATTATTTTTAATAATCCCTTTAATTAACTAAAATATTTTTATCTAATACGTATGTGGGCCGTAGTTCGTCGTTTTGGTCTTCATTATTAATCAATGTTTTCATACTAACTCATTTAATTAATACCTTTCAAAAGTATACGAAATGCCTGACAACTTAACCACTCTACAGCCTATGACTGTGAACATATGTGGCTTTCTACCCAACGTTCTTATAGGTTCTAGAAGATATAGGTGGCTTTGTGTGCCATGTTCTCTTCCATGTAATAGCTGCCAAGGCAAAGAGTTCTATCTAGTCTTTTGAACGGTGGAAGCGAGCAGTTTAGTTAAGACCGGATGGATCATGCGGTGAGCCTCTTTTCAGCACTGGGTCGTGACCCAACTTTTATCTAAATAACTAATCCCGAGATACCTCTTTACAAGGAAGGGTCGGTGACCTGGTGGTCTAAGGGTAAGGTGTCGGACTTCTGAACTGGGGTCCAGGATTCAATCCTCGGTCCCGGCACAGATTTATCCGATTACCAAACCCTTCCTTCACCTCGACAAGACATCTTGTGAATGTGGGGAATGCCAGGCCTCCACCGTGGTTCGGATCCCACGTTAAACTGTAGGTCCTCAATTTCATCTAACAATCACCCTACCATTACACATTAGCGTAAGTGCGTATAACCCAAACGGGTAGTAAGATGCGGTGCTAAATAAAAAAGAATATATATATACATATATATACCAGAGAATTATTGATTTCTTTTGGCCAAAAAATGTTTTGATATAAAAACTGCAAAAATATTGTTTTTTATTTAAACTTGCCTTCCCTAAACTAAATAGAAGATACACATTTCGACCGTAGCGGTAATTTAACTCTAGACTCATATGGGTAGGCAGATGCATTTATTTTCTGAGTTAAGCAGTAGAACAAAAGTAACGTGCTTAGTTATTCACTATAATGTTTATCAAACATCTCCCTACTCTATCAAATATAACATTTTCATTTGCAGGTAATTTAAGTAAAAGTAAATCCACTGAATTTTAGTTTAAGTGTATTTGTGATCTCATTTAAGTTAAGACTCTTACATGTCTATTGACATTCAGAATACGTGGAATATTATCATAGAAATACATTTTAGTTAAAAACTGTTACATTGATAAACACGGATGTTATCTGTTAATAACCAAACGGGTCATTAAAAGGTGTTAATAGTTAAGCTTATATATATATGATAGTGCGAGCCTTTGCATATAAATGGTGTCATGTGATCAGTACAATTAGCCCTCTCTCTATTAATCTCAGTTTTCTAGACTGGAGATGCTACTTAATTATTCAAGTAGCCCTTCACTTGAACCACACGAGGCTGGTTTTGATCCCATGCTATACCCACTGCTTCACAGAACAATAATTATGAATGTGCCTGAGATTGAACCTGGGATCTGTATCAAGGAACTCTGACCACTAGATTACAAAGGCAGTTGAATTTTGACAGGATAAAGTACTTAAAAAGGTAAATAATTTTGAATCCCTCCTGATAGTAAACACCCTAGTAATCTTCATTTAAATTTTATCTATTTTCAATTTGAAAACAAAACTATGTAGTTTAATTTTATTCCTAGTTTATTTACGTGTTTACTGTTTATAGGAACAATGCCATAATAAAATATCTTCCATTGTCACAGGTAATCAATGCCTTCCTAATCATGTTTCCTCTATCACGGGCTATCAATGCCATCATAATCATTATTCCTCTCTCACAGGCTATCAATGCCATCATGATCATTCTTCTTATCTTGCAGGTTATCAGTGCTGTGTGACTCGACTATATCTACTAAATGATCTCACTATTTTGAATAGCGGATGGCTCATAATTATTTTAAATGTTTCTCTTCGGACAGATCTAAGACTTAAAGCGTACAGGTTGTGCTCAGTCTGTAGTGAGATGGTCTCATGATATGTTCGAAACAACCATGTCCACGGTTGCCAACTCTCCACAGATATCCCTAATATTAATGAAATTATATTATATTTTCCTAAGAATAACCATATCTCACAGCTAGAAAAGCTACTAGATCTACTTTCATGTAGACATAAAGTCATGCTATCAGCAGTGGTCACTTTTGATAAATATTATCAATATGGTACCTAAAAATAACACTAAAAATATAGTAAAACTCTATTAATGCTGACCTCAAAAATGTTGTATTTTTTAGAGGATACTTCCTACCAAAATCTCACTCTAGGTCCTATGTATCAGGCGGAGGGAAATGGGCTGACTGATATTTTGGTAAAGGGCTAATTCCTTTAGTATAAATTTGTTAAATCCGGTGGTTTCACTAATTTTTACTATTTTTATGATCATAATTACTCATTTCGTTCCTTCAAGGGCTGGCAGCTATGCGTGTCCACACATACGCGCGGGTAGTTTAAAATATAGTTCCAGCCTCGTTCGTGCATAATCACAAACAAGTCGTAATCGCTTGTGTACAGGGTCCATCTACTAAAACTCAACCAAACTTTGTTGTTCCACTAGTAACCTAATTTGGGATCTCACGTTTGACAGTGGTTTGTAGTGTCCGATTATAGCGTTCAGGCATCGACTATAAAACACTCATAAAAATCTGAGGGTTAAAAATCAATCCTTTTGAGCTGAGATTTGCATACTCAATGCGGTAAAGACATCTACATCTTAGAAACATTAGCATCTAGACCAGTGGCTCCTAACGTTTTTAGTCAAGGTCCCATTTCTGAGACTTAGATCTAATAAACATGCTTAAATCAACAATAATAACCTTAAATACATGTTATATTGTACATTAATATTTCATAATTTAAAACTAAATTGTTATGAATATATTTAAGCCTAAGTATATTTTATACATTTTGATTGGTTTCCTTCAAGGCCCTCTAGTGAAAATATAAATTAAAATTAAAATCAAGTCACACCATTTTACTAAAAAAACAAAGTTCAGGATCAAATATAATTTTATTCATCTGTCGAAAGTCCCAAATTTGTTCACACTTCTGATCACGTGCTGCCTGTTGCCACATGGACAATACATACTTGTTTGGGAAAAAACATGAACATAAAAAACTGCACTTTTTTCGTGGTCTAACTTATATGTAATCCTTATATATAAAACACACGTTAAACATAACTTATGTCAAAATAAACATAAAAGTAATTGAACGTACTGTCAAAATTCTAGAACATAAATATTACTATACATTTAGGACCCTTTTATTAAATAGTTTTTTGCCTGGTTATTATTAAGATTAAATTATTGTTGTATCCATTAAACCTAAAGCCCCCTTCCTTCCCCGAAAAAAAAAGTCCTCTTTGAGGGGTGGGGGGTGCTGGCGGTGGATAAACACTGATCTAAATGCTGCCGCTAGCATCTTGCACGGTCACCGAAGCCATTCAGGTGTACATTAGTCCGTAACTTTGTATTCAGCCGTAGGAACGGTCCATACCACCTTCTAATCTAGTAGATGAGTTTCTTGGTCTCTGAATGGTTGGTCTTGAGTTCTTCTATGCAATAGTTTAACCCTACGAGTTTGTGTACAAAGTTGTCATGTTTCATGCAGTAGTATCCATCCTGCCGTAATTAAAGTGTTCGTGGATCTGAATAATTTGTATAAGGATGTAGAAACTTTATTTTTGTTTATATGAAATACTCTTATGCCCTTTTGTCTTCAGATAAGGTCATATTTCGTGCCTACGCAAGCATAATATTCTCCCATATTATTTGTGTCAGTCAAATAATTCAGTGTAGTTTTTTTCATTCTTAATCTGGTTTACATTTTAATTATTTTATCATCCATTTATTTATTTATACGAAATAATGTATGATAAAGAGTGATAAAAATAAATGCTGAAACACATTGAAAAGATATCTGCAGTTTACACTGTTGGACAAAAGTTGATGGTTGCCTATTAAAAGAAACCTATTGTTAGTGTCAACTTCTTGACTTAGGCTTTAACTAGAGCAAAACTTTATAGGAGGGAGTATGAAATGATCAAGGCAATTCCTTAAAAGAGGGAACCGAAACCAAAGTAAGAGATCAATGTGTTAAAAAACTTTGTGCGTTTTGAAATGATTGTAGATGAATTACAAATACCCTCACTACGCCACACTTCTACACCCTCCCCACACCAAAGACAACTTGGTAAATCGTATTGGGAAATAGGGGAGGATAGCAAAATAATGTTTTAACACGTTTTCAGGGTTGACATGCACTCATTGAACAATAGGAATTTCACTAACAACAATATGATGGAACATTTGTGAATTAGGAAGATTCAACTGCAAGCTTACCCGCTTCGGTGGCCGCATGGTATAAGGCCCTGCTCTCGCAATAGACTGTACTGCCGATGACGTGGAGATCGAGGTTCGAGTCTCGGTCTGCTGTACTGAGGGCGATTTTCTGAAAATAGTTTTCCATTCTCTTCTCCACGCAAATGCGGGTACATTTCCTTTGAATATACATAGATACACATACAAACCTAATCAAGCTGTCCCCCTACAGGTTAGGCAAGAAACTGAGTATATAGCTCATAAAACAACTCTGTACTTAAAACTTTTCTCACTTACTTTTCTCCACACTGCCTTCTAATACCCCCTTCGCTTCAACAACATCCATACATAGTCATACATGCTTTATTATTATTAAAATTCTTAATTTTTCTCTTTTTCACACATTCATCGACAACTTTTAACCACGTTTTACATGGTTTACTCCTTCCTTTTTATCCACACATTATACCTTCATATGTTTGCTTCGTCACTCGAACCACACTCATCTTATCAACATGACCGAACCAACGTAAGACGCTTATCTCACATTCACCCATTGGACTCCTTTTCAAACAGCACTCCTTCAGCAACCATTCATTGCGCTGCTTTCTAACAAAATTCTAACTTAATTCAACAACTGAGAACACTACGAAGTGGTCGGTTCCACATTCTGCTCCACGCTAAATGTAACCTAACTAATCCCTAAAACCACTAGCTTAGTTATACATAAGCGTATAATTCGAACGGGTAGTAAGATGTAGTGCTAAATAAACTTGCAAGCTTGAAGTTGGGTTGTGGAAGGGAACGCTAGTTAAGGTCCTTATTTTTGTAGCTTTTATACCAAACCCCCCTCTTTTGGCCAAAACAAATAAAACCTTGCAATATTAGATAAGTTTAGTTTAATTTTCAACATATATTAATCTCAACAGCTCTTAAATATTTGACGTGAGTATCGCGGAATTTAATCAGCACATTTTATTTTGCTTTAAAATGTTGATGTTCAAATGTTTATATGTTTTGACAGTATTATTTGAGAACTGTTAAGAATACTATAAGCAGAAAATTGAACTAAACGTATCTCCTGAATCAATATTTTGTTCCTTTTGGCCAAAAAAGTATTTGGTTCTAAAAATGGCAAAAATATGAAGGTCAAATAGGCATTTAGACATATGCCTTTTTTTCCATGGAGCATACCGCATGCAACCAAGCTCACAGGAAATGCACGTTGGGGCATGCACATGCGCATGTTGCTTTTCACCACACCTTTGCATAGAAGAAAAATGAACTTAGTAACTAAGCGCGTTTATTAAAAATACGCCTTATTTTTCTCTCTTGTCTCTTTTTTCTCTTTAAATCATTGAGTTTCTATAAACTGCACAGTTTCCTTATCTAGGTCATTTATTCTGCTGTTAACACTCATCTTACTACTTTCTAAATTGTCTGTAAAAATAGGAATACCGTATGTAAAACAGGCAATTTTGTATAACGGAAATATTGCCAACCTTGTATTATAATAATATGATTATAGCATATTTTTTTTAGCACTGCGGCCTACTCTCAGTTCAGACTATACGCATATGAACTAACTACGCTAATGTAGTATGAATAAAAAAGGTTGAATTTAGAGGAAATTTATACCCGAATTTGCATGTATGGAGATCGGAAAACTATTTAGGATTAAAAAAAACACTAACTACAACCAACCGAGATTTGAACCCCGATATCCCCTTCAACGGCAGTCCAGCATATTGCCAGAGTGATGCCTTAGAAATACGCTCCTAATGATGGTGACAATAGAATTGATTGTATTAGACAGGGTTGTGGTGTCTAAGCTGGAGTCGGTAAGAATGTAATAATAATATAACAACATTTTATACTTTTTATTATTATCTAGTACCAACATTTGTAATTTGTCTTGACATATTTAAAAAAATATACATTCACAATGTCAAAGAAGCTCCCCATAAGTCATCTGTATTGAAGTATTTTACTTCAGTAAATTTGTTATTGCTATTTAATATAATTTAGCCAGAGTTGAACAGTAGAAAAATATAAGTTGAAAGCTTGGGTTACAGACTGCACAGACCTGATATTAGGTCTACACTTCTTTAATAATGTTCAGTAAAGCAAAGTATTTTATTTTTTAAACATATCGCACTTAGCATTAGTTAAACGTTATTTTGTCGTTTTTTAGCCACTAATAATTAATAATAGTAACACACTATATACAGGCATATATAGGTTACCTTCAAGAGCCCTTCAATGGCACACCTTATTCAAAGTAGCCCAACATATCACAAACACGTCCACACAACAATACCTTGTCAACTAATAACTCATGTTGATACATATAAAACATGGTTTCTTATCATAGTAGACTATCTTCTTCTTTTGTAACTACTTTCTTGTGAACCTGTCGCCATTGTGGGTACATTACTTTGTTACATATTAAATCTCCCCTTTTCTACAGACCCTCCCCAATCATTCTACTGCGTCACATTAATGACAATAAAAATACAATACAAAATCTATTTGTGAAAGAAACCACACAACTTTCCTTTACACATGCTGTTAAAATTCTCGGTGCTTTATTTTAAAATTTGTATTCAAATACGACTATATATTTAGATATATTTTAATATAATTATTATCTTATTATTACGAGCACCGCGTTTTACTAACCTTTAGGGTTGTACTCACGCTAATGTGTAATGGTAGGGTGATTGTGAGATGAAATGGAGGACCTACAGTTTAACTTGGAATCCGAACCACGGTGGAGGCCTGGCATTCCTCACATTCACAAGTTGTGATTAATACACGTCTGGTCAGAGGTGAAGGAAGGGTTTGTCAATCAGATAAATCTGTGCTGGGACCGAGGATTGAACCCCACACCCCTAGCACAGAAGTCTGTTTCCTTATCCAATTTTTATCTTATGCTCTTTATCTTGACTGAGTGGCTAGGATGACTAGTTATAGGTATCTTGCTATCAAGGTTCAATTCTAGTCGGTGTCGTTTGGTTTTGCCTACCGGAAATACTAAACGTAATTATTATTGGGTGTATTTTTAAATAACTATGATAAATTGCTCTGTGCTTCTAAATATAATCCTCTGTTTAGGAAGTGCATATTAAATACCTTTCTTGAATACTTAGGCCTAGCTTAGCGCAGACCTTGCTTAACTATGGATTCCAAAGCTCGGGGTTCAATTATTTCCAAACTAGGTGGGTTTAACAGATTTGTTTTTTTCGTTTCTTTTGTTTTCTATTCTCTCCTAGCTAAATTTAGTGCGTTTCCCAATAACTATCTTCTCGTCCTTCTCCACTTGAGTTAAGCTCTTATGCGCATCGATGAGCTCACGGAATAAACGTCAAGCTTGCTTATTCTGGATTACCGAGAATGGAGGCCTGGGTTTGAATCCAAGGTGGTGTTTCCTCAATGTTTTCCACTTTCCCTCCTTGTAAATTTGGGAAGGTCTGCATTATATTATTTAATTTCTCATTCCTACATCATTAATGTAATGAATTGCTGATAACCAGATAGGTATTAAGACGCAGGTAGGCTGGATGACAAATTAAGTCTTCAGTAACTCTTATTATAAACGTATTCTTTTAAATCAAAACAATTATTTTAAACGTGTTGCATAACAAGCTGTCTATGTAATTATGGATTCTGTGATTTAATTTCCAAATATTTGATGGTTCAACTTTGTCAAGTTATAGTATTGAATTAACGAAGGACTCTCGTTAGGCATGAACTATTTGTTACCGTCAATGTGAGCATTGTTCCTTGTAACCCGCTTTCATCGCTCTACAACATGACCTGTTGTTGGCTACCGGGTCTATACCAGACCTTTTGTTGTCAAGTTTCAAGTTGCATTACATGCTCGGCTTTTGTGCAGCACCAACAAGTTATACCAGGATAGCATGTTCTCTGCACAGTTAGCTTTCTGACATAACGTTGCTATGTTTTGGGTGTATACTAGGTCCTATTGGGGCCGGGTCCAGTAGAAATAGTAAAAATGCTGTGTTTTAAATGTCAAATGTATACTTGTTTGTGTACTTTATACAAACTGTTAGCTAGGGTGGGAGATTCTACCGCTCATAGCGGTTTACTAAAATTGTTGTTTAGGGTAATTTTTTCTATCGTTAAAATATTAAAACAAGTTTTAATTTGGTGGTTATTGTTTTAAGTTTTCATTCATGTTAGTGTTGGTTTATTTTGGTTTTCAGGCAATAAACACGCCATACTACTACTACTACTACTAATAATAATAATAATAATAATAATAATTGTAGCCATAACAATAGTTATTATTATTATTATTATTTATTATCATTCAACTACGGTGTAATCCGAATAAATGTACTCCTCTTGCACCTGGATTATTGTAGTTCTAAAAGAGTGGATATTTAAATAGAAGAAAAACTTAATGTACAATTTCTACTAAGTATTTTTGTTTTATCAAAAGTGTTCTAGTTCTTAGCTTCGATTAAATTAATTAACTCTTGATCAACAAATTAGTATTATTCAAAAAATGTTTTCAACACATAGTTTTTGTGGCTTTGTCTGACGTTATTGGGTCGCTCCGCCGGCAGTAACTCCCACAAAATGAGACAATGTTAATAATAATAAATAATACTTAGCACCGCGTCTTACTACCCGTTCGGGTTATACGCTTTAAGTACTAATTACGCTAATGGATTAGGAATTGGGAAGGTTGAATTAGAGGAAGTGAACCCACATTTGCGTGGAGGGAGAGTGGAAAACAATTTAGGAAAAACCACCCCCAGTTCACCCGACCGAGATTCGAACCTCGATCTCCCCGTCCTCAGCAGTCGAGCTCAACACGACAAGCGCGTTAACCAACTACGCCACCGAGGCGGGTTAAGAGACAATGTTGTTTCAACTGTTGGCAGTACTATACAATAGAACAATTCCCCGCCAATCATCCGCGCGCTATTTGTAACGTGTTTTTGTTAGGTCCCCTGAGTTTTGTAGGCGTCGGGTAGCACTTAGCGGCGCCGGTTATATTAATAATGTGACCAGGGAGGGCTTGTAAATGATGAGTCGGTATCAAATGGGGGCACTTTAGTCCCGCTACCTCCCAGCGGGGTAGCACTCGATTAGGGGTTGATAAATCCACACACCCTCACAAATATATGCCCCTCACCCATCCCTACAGCTGCAGAATAGATGACAAGCTTTTGGTAGCGACGTTATTTGTGCACGCAAATAACTCGTCTGAATTACGGGACATCTATTACAACAACCCTTTGTGAATTGTATTGTAGTGTGTGCGTAAATGCGTGCAGGGGTCTCCTTCCTCTGATAGCCATTGGAACACCTGGATTGGAATAAACGTCATTTTTATGACTTGAGACTAAAGATGAGTCGAATGCAATATTCTGCGAATTTGAATCTCCAATTTATTTTTGAATCCCGAATCCGAATCTGAATCTTGGAAAAAATTATTAACATCAAGAAGAAATATAAATTTAATAGAATAATATAAAATAAAAATAGTAACTAAAAGTTAACATTATTTCTTAAAATCCCTTCACTATAACAATCATACATCAAGTTAAATGTTAAACTAATGGTCTGGGGCTTGGTTGTTAAGTTTATCCTATAATTAAAAATGGTTCTGAACTCCCAATAATCAGTATTAGAGCTCTAAAACAAATCTCAATAAAAACTCTTCTTTTTAATGATTAGAGTCTCGAATAGGACATTTTTTTAAACCTCAAATCTCTAATTTATCCTTCAGGATATGAGGGCCCATCCCTACTTAAGACATAATTTCCGTAAGTAAAGCTAGAAATTTGCACTTGCCGATCGGAACTTAGACTAAATGTCAAGTTCAAATAGTCTGGTTTACCAGTGGGGGTATGGTTGAGACTTAAATTACGGCTGAATGTAGTATAAAGGGTTATCCCTAATGGTTTCCCAATCTTCCATGCAAATGCGATTACATTTCCTCTTTATTTTAACTCCCTTACCCCTATTCTTCTTCAAAAGGCCACGTTATAGCTCTAATAAGGCCAAAAGATTTTAAAGTGATGAATGCAATGGCATACAAAATTATTACAGAAGTTTTCTTTCACCGAAAGAGTTGCTCACACTAGGTTTGTCCGGAATCTGGAACTCTGTCTCCGATAGCTGTACAGGTTATGATTTTCCACATTGTGGCTCTCCCTGAGCAAATGGGGAGGCTTTCACGCTTTTCCTGTTGTTAATATGGAAAAGATCTCGAACGATACTGGTAACCAATACTATTAATAGAGTGTGTGTTTATTAAAGTGCCTATAGCAATCTTGCAATGAAAAGATACAAAATAACTCACTAAGTAAAATAATATATTATCATCGGATCAAAATGATTGCCTAAAGTTAGTGGATACGAACTTGCTTAAAGTTTTGTTTATTTAATAGGTCGAACTATTAAAGTGCTAATATTTCTCTATTTTTTTCTTATAAACCACCTAATTGGGGTCGGTGTGAATCTAACCTCGTCATCAGGATCACCCAGTAATATGTTTATGGCGGACTGAGTCCTAACATTTTATCCGCGTGCTTTGTAGACCCTGCGTAAACTGCTGATGATGTGGGCTGTGAGAAGGAGAGGGAAAGGGGAGGGGTAATGGTGGTAAGGTTGGCAATAAGGGATGATAAGTGACATCCCTTATTGAGGTGGGTGCGCCGCGGGAGGTGACGCTATTACACACCTCTCATCCCTCTGCGACAGTTCTTCTCGTGGCATCCCATGGACACCTGTTTACGTTTCAATCCGTCGTTACCGGCTCGTTTATCAAACATTGACAATCGTACCTCTTGTTAAGTTTGTCAATTAGATCTGTCGACATGGTGTCTGGTAGTGATTCAATACTCAAAAGATTATTAGAAACGCAAACTCATGAATATAGATTTTAATATTACTTAATTTTCTAAATTCATGTAATATAGGTTGTTCATGATTTTATCACTACTTATTTTTCTGATGATTTATATTTGTCTATAGAAACGTGAAACATATTGCAGCTTTTGATCCAAGTTTTGATATTTACTAATTATTTTATTCATTCGGAATTTTTTGTTTGGTTTTATAGACAACCAGTAGTTCTATACATTTTTTAAACACTATCATTTTATTTGATGGAAAATAATTTCAAATAACTCTAATTTACATCCAAATTATTTACTACTACTAAAAAAAAAATGTTTACCCCAAACCTTGTAAAAGTAATAGTTTATTTAATTTTTATAATTACTGTTGAACCGTCTTTAACTGTAGAAACAATTAAATTTACTTAAATATATTCTCATAAACTGTGTTTATTACTATTTTTGATATAGTTTGGGCCTTCAAAAAATATATTTTCTCCCTCTACAAAATACGCTCTTGTAGTTTGGTGGTGTGCTATTTATTTCTTAACTTGATGTCATTGGTCACTAAAAAACTATAATTTTCTTTTCTTACGAATGAACACATGGAGGATATTTTTTATAAAATATACATTTTTTGTGCCCAACATTAATAACACTTTACTAAATTATAAGTTTTATTTTATAGATATTGTTAATACACATAATAAGTGACAGTTGATAATCATAGGGCCTATGGTTTGAATAAGAATACATGAAAGTAGATCTAATAAGTTTTATTAGCTGTTAGATATGTCCACTCGTAAGAAATTTGGCTAATAGCTTTATTTGTAATTCCCGCCAACAGCACTCTCTTACCTTGTTTTCTATCGACTAAATGTTAGTGTTATGATTAGTAATTATTGGATACTTGCACCGGTGGGCACACTGACTAAATTTCAAGCTCGTTTAGTTTCGTTTTCCCGTAATGGAGATATCCTGATTCTTAATCTTCGTCAGGTGTATTGAGGGGAATTTTTTCTAAATGGTTTTTCACTCTTTCTTCACAAAAATCTGGGTAAATTTCCTCTAATATCTAACTTCCTCATCCATACTCGATGAGTGTAGAGCCTGTGCATAATATATGTTATGGGATCAATATCACGGTTGTACCTAAAGGCAGCATTAGTGGCTCAGGAATCGTTATAAAATAGGTTGTAATTCATCATTAAGAATAACTAGACATACATTGTAAAATTACGTTCATTATAAATGATTTACTTCAAACAATTTTCTTACTTATTTTTTTCAAATGTAAATTCATTCAATTGGATCAGCGTTATTCTCTTTCTCTCACCCCCTTTTTCCCTTGTAAATTATTATTATTATTAGTAGTAGTAGTAGTGGTAGTGGTAGTGGTGGTGGCGGTAGTAGTAGTAGTAGTAGTAGCAGTAGTAACAGTAGTAGTAGCAGTAGCAGTAGTAACAGTAGTAGTAGCAGTAGCAGTAGTGGCACTAGTAGTAGTAACAGTAGTAGTAGTAGTGGCAGTGGCAGTAGTAGTAGTAGTAGTAGTAGTAGTAACAGTAGTAGTAGTAGTAGTAGTAGCAGTAGCAGTAGTAACAGTAGTAGTAGTAGTAGCAGCAGCAGCAGCACTTACTACCCGTTCGGGTTATACGCACTTACGCTAATGTGTAATGGTAGGGTGATTGTGAGATGAAATGTAGGACCTACAGTTTAACGTGGAATCCGAACCACGGTGGAGGCCTGGCATTCCCCACATTCACAGGTTGTGATAAATACACGTCTTGTCAGAGGTGAAGGAAGGGTTTGGTGATCAGATAAATCTGTGCCGGGACCGAGGATTGAACCCCGGATCTCAGCACAGAGGTCCGACACCTTACCTCTAGATCGCCAGGTCACCTTTCCCCTGTAAAGAAATGTTACTATTTATGTAATAGTATTACTAATCATCGTTTACCTATTATCAAGGAGTATCTGTTAAGTGAAGCTTCTGCAAAACTAAGAAACATATATTATTACGCTTTTTAATTCATAATTTTAAAATTAATTCCGTGTTTTCAAGTTTTTTGTTCGTTTAAAATATGACACTCGACCATCATACACTTTTGTTTCCTCGGAAAGAAAGCAAGCAGTCTAAACATTCTCTAGTCCAACATGCTATATAGCGTCATAAAGTAACTGATCAAACTATTCCTGATATCCTTCAGGTGAAGCAGACTTTCGTTATCGATCAAGATAGTCCCGATATCTTTAAATGTAAACTGAGTGCACATCTTTTAGAGCCAGTGTAATCTTTATACAATCAGCCAATACATTAATATTATAAATAATTCTTTAAATGTGGTATTCTGAATTTTGGACACTTAAGACGTTTTTTTTCTTTTTTTTTTTTATAATGAATGATGATTTCTGTTTCATTATAATTCATTGTCCTTTCGCATGTATACCTCGCGACTACTCTCAAGGCCAATAAAGATTTAATTTTGTGTTTCTTTTGTTTGTTGCAGGTAAGTGACCGTGGCATCCTGTTCGCAACCGAGTGGTCAGTGTAATGTTCGTTTGACCTTCAACTTGCACGATACGGTGACAAGATAGTACCCGAGCTTGGGTGAGGACTAGCTTAAATCTTTAAACAAATGCTGGTGCAGTTCTTCAGTATGCAATATAAATTATTTCCTTGGGTCTATTAATTCAAGTATTAGGCTAATAGCTCCTGTTGTAATTCCAGGGGGAGGGGGGGAATCCTGTGGCTCAGTCACTAGCGCAACTATCTATTTATCTGATGATCCCCAGTTCATTTACTGGCGAGGTCTACAAATGTGCCATTCTCAAATTAATATTTCTTCCCTTTCTGTAGATACTAAATTAATGGGCTGATTATGTGTCTTGTGCATTTCCTTTAATTAATTATTGTAAGTTACTGATAAGGCACCAAACAGTGTTAATTAATTAATTTATAGAGCACCGCGTCTTACTACCCGTTCGGGTTATACGCTACCACTATTAATAATAATCAATATTTATGTGGAGTTCGTCCTTGCGGTTAGCTAGGATGGTTAGTAAGTTAGATGCGAAGCACAACAATTAAATCTGGACAGTTCAATGTTTAAACATTGGCGCACGAAGCCAAACGTCCCGGGTTAGATTCTTGTGCCCAGGTTTATTTTATTCAACTAAATTTAATAGAAACACTATACCATAATATGTTAATTAATTTTATTTGTTATAATACTATTGAAATTTGAATGTAGTACTAAACGTTTTTTATAAATTCTATGGGGTTAGGCTCATTGTAGAGTGGATTGCAACCGACAGGAAGACTGGGGTTCGAATCTTGGCCTTGTGCACTGAGAGTGGTTTTCCATATGTAACTTATCACTGTGGTTATCTCACGAGAAGCTCTCTCCGCGTTATTGCGGGTGTACTTAATTTAAACTACCCCCCTCACCCCCATATCAACTCTCTATATTGAGCCATTAATAACCTTAGGGTCTAACGTACCAATAAAAAAATACAAAGAAGATACAGAGGAATTATATCCGCACTTGCAGGAAGCGAGAAGGAAATACTTATTTTAAACAACACCTCAATACACCATCCCGAGTTTCGAACTCTGACCTCGTCACCGGTAAACCAGACTAGACTGATGCCTTATTCCGTGTGCCCATAGCTTCAGGTGTCACCAAAGACAGTTAGGTCTTAACATTAATAGGTAAAATCGAGTACCTCTAATAGTTTTATATAAATACACACACTTCAAATTAATTTTACGTCGATGTAGAATATTAGGAATAGATTCTAGTTTAAATTGTGTCCTCTCTTCAAGCAAAACCGATAGTCCCCGTAATCTCAATGACTACAGCCCTATCCCTACTATTCTCTTTACAATGTCGCCATGAATGTTCAAGAAAGGACTGAAGCTCTAGCTGAAAAGAATGTATTCTCTTCAAAATATCTCTCAAGATTGCACTCCCTTCTCATTCCCCCCCTTCACCCGCCTTTGCGAGCGGTTCAGGAAGTTACAATTTGCATTCATTGTCTCCCCTCTGAACATGTCGTCGTGCACTTAACACGTAGTTTTCACAAGATCTCAACAGGGCTCAAAGAACACGTTTTACATCTCACAAGACTTTTTACAAGTCTTTTCATCTTGTATTCATTTTTTTTAAATCGCGTTATTATTCGTCAGTTTTCCTAAGAATATATTTTTATTAGACAGAGGGAGAGACATTTCTAGTCGTCCCCTATAACATTTTTCAAAATACCTTATGTATTATTTAAAAACAAAAATAGATGTTATGCTCTTAATATTCTCTCCGATTAGAAATATCTGATGAAACCTATGCTGATATTGTTTTCATTGTTCGGTGTAAATGGTCCTAGAAATGTAGTATCAAAACTATAACCTATTTGTTTTGTTGCTGGTTGCAATTATTAGTCATATTCTTTTCAAATTGAAAAACGACACCTGGACAAGGGTATCGAACCCGGTACCTTATTAGTCATTCATATTAACTTTTAAGCCAGTTTTCTGTGATATGCGAAAGGCTAAGATTAAAAGAAAAATGAAAATACATAGGTAACAAAATAACACCCGATCTTACTATCAGGAATTTTAGTTGCTTTGTGTGGTGAAAGTAATTTCACTATTATTCGATTGTTTTTGTATTGAAACAGTTCCCTAACATATAGTCAAACTACCTTCACTCTAATAGCTACTAACTAATATTATATTTTCGGAAGAATACAATACAACCTAAATATAAATCAGGCACACAATTGATGACATTCTATACTTCTGATGCTAGGAATGAGGAGGGTAGAATATACTAAATATACACTTATCATTGAGGGAACGAGTGTGGAAGAACTGATTTGGTTGGCCGCATGGTCTAAGTCGTCATTCTCGCGGTAGTCTATACTGCTGATATCGAGGCTCGAATCTCATTCGGGTGTACTGCGTTCTCCCCCAATGGTTTTCCATCTCCCTCCATTCGAATGCAGGTTCACTTTCTCTAAAATTCAATCTTCCCATCCCTAACTCCATAGATAATTAGTACTTATGTGTACAACCTGAACATGTAGTAAGACGTGATGCTAAAAAAAAAATAGTGTGATAGTCCCAGAGAAAATCACATGAGGCTGTGATTTGAACGCTTATTGTGTGCAATCCGAGTCTTATGCCTCACTCGTGTTAAACGCATGTAAAACCAACAACAATAGTCCCACCTAGAGTCAAACAAATGAACAGTTTTGGAAAGTACGCTTGCTATGGATTCTTCTATTGGTGTGCGGAGCTGTTTTATTAGACGGGGGCATTGCCCTCTGCACGACTGACCAACTGAAATTACCGTCTTAGAAGACTTATTTCCACAGAATGACAGAAAAGGTCCAGAGCATATTAGTAACTTTTTCTTAATAACTCTGTCGACTGTATCCAGAGAGGATAAAGCAGGTAAAGGAGACGCTAAACGTTTTAGTTGAAATGAGACACTTGGCCAGAAAATTAAGATTGCTGTTACAACTAACGGCTGTGTATTTTTTTATTTTAGTATTACATATATTAAGCTGACTCAAATTAAATTTGATTCAAATTTTACTTTAATGAAAAAAATTCCGGCTATTTAACAATAATTTTCTAATACTTTACTATTGGACGCAACACACTAAATTGGGCTAAACGAACATGACGTTTCTAACACACCTGCCTTTATGGGTAATCATCAAACATTCTTGGAATGGAAATATACAATTACCATAATTACGTACATATTTTATGGGTTTTTGTAATTATTACATCTGAAGTCTTAGGTATAAATATAAATGGACTTTCTACAAACTATGAGCACTGCTTTTAACGTTTTAATATAACACCCGTTTAATTAACGTTATAAATATTTAAACCAACCGTTGATTAAATTTAATACTATTTTGGTTGAAACATAAAATTATATTTTGAGTAATATACCTAGTCATACTTAGACTTTATTAGGTGTGCCAATATGACCACTAATTAATATAAATAGCATTTTAATGCACTGCTAGCTGTTACTTCATCGTCTTTAAACGTTTAAACCTAACGTTGGTGAATCTTAGAGAGTGTAGATCACAATATCTAGGAATGTTTTGAATCGGAGAAACTAATCTATTGTTTTTAATATATTCGTAAAGGGCAGTAGCCAAAACCTTGGCTCTATGAAAAATGTCGCATACTAATCAAGTAAAATAAACCTAGAAAAGGGGATGTGGTCGTGGACTTCTCGATTATAATTAGTTCCATTGTAGTACGGTAGTGCACTCTGTGGGCATGATGTAAATAAGAGAGTTATTTGCTGCGCCGTTTTGTGATTGGTAGAGTCAATTTTCATGTGAATGTGAGTTTCTAGTCTGGTTGGAAAATATAAACTTGAAAACAGTACAATAATATGCAATATTTTCCGAAGGTAAATACGTAGTTGCTCAATTAACCATTAGATAGAAGTAATAGGTAAATACGTTGGTTTGTTTGAAATCATTTTTACCATTTTTATTCTAGCCTTTATGGATATACATTTGTTTTGTTTGAATACAACGATCGTTATATTGTATTTAACTTTTAAAAAATGTAAAATAAACCTATCAACAATGCTGGTGCCCATTTGTTCATGTTCTTCTTTGTTCAGTTTACGGCAAGGATTTGAATATAATAACAATCTGAACAATACTTAATATTCTTTGTTTTATTCGTTGACATATTCTGTATGATAAAATATTAAAAGATCAAAGTGTAGGGAATGTAATTTGAAACTCATGACAAATTTAAACTTTGGAAGGAAATTATATTTAATTATACTTTTCCATTCATTCAATATGTTTAGTGAAATACTTTTTGTATAGTAAATAAATGTCAAAACAAATTGACTGAACAATTCATCCCATTGTCAGTGTATAAATAACTACTTTTTTCCCCTTACAAATCACTAGGTAGAAAACAGATGCATTAAAAAACCATTTAACAGATAATTGATACAAATAGTACGTTTTATTTGATTATTTCGCATTAGAAATCTACTTCTGCCCGCTTCTTTTACACCCCTCGCGATCTTACCTGTCGGCTGTATCCCCCCCCCCCACTTTAGTATGTCATGCACTCCTACCCCGACTAACCGTGATCGATTTAATATCCCTCAGCCCGGATAAACTTTGTTTCTAAAACCTGTATACATATGGAATCCTAGTTATTTTCCAATATGTCTGTTTTTTTCCCACGTCGCCAATAAAATTCCTCGTCGGATGACATTTTTAACGCCGAGCACAGGGGAATGTGTGACATCGGCCTATTTATTGGCTCTTTCTTTTCCGTTCATCCGCTCTTTGAGTGATGTTATGCTTAGTAAAATGAATTTGTTTTCAGCTTGTTTAAATTAATGTATGCATTCGCGAAAAAAAATATTTAAAGAATATATCGTTTTAAAAATATGTTATTAGCTACCTCCTACGTTATTAAATGAATAATTGTGACGTCACCTTTTAATTTAAATCCAAGCCGTTTGCATTTTCAATTTAAAATATTCTATAAATAAAGTTTATCTAAAGATGTATTCAACCTCAGTCATCCACTCACAGAATTTGTGGACATCAATAAGGATATAGCTTGTAGATAACTCATGAATGGTAACCAACTCGTGACTTTAAAAACCTCCAAGGGTTTTTATATTAAAGTTAAGGACGTTGCCTACCTGTGACGTCACATAAGGTCAAGATAGGATTTCTCATGCTAATAAACTTACGCTTTGTTCAGTGAGTTTTAAAGATAAATCATTGAAATAAAAACCATAAAGTCTTAACTAATTTAAACAATAGTCTTACAGTGTCACAAATTATGTTTTTCTTGAAGTAGTAAAAATTTACAACTCAGACTATTTGGTTTATTCACGTAAACGGCCTGTAGGATTCTTCCGGCCAGGATGTAGGTTAAAAAAGTACGTGGCAGCATAGTTATGTCTATCTAGAATAGGGAACAAGAAAAATGTATTTTTAAAATGCAAGTCAATGTTTTCAAGGCATAACTAATGTAGGGACTGTGTAAACTCGTCAGAGGAAGATGGAAAGTGTTATCAGTAGATAAACAAGAAGTCTCGTAGGATGAACTGATCAATTTCTTCCCTCTTTTTTTTATTTCGGAATTGATTTCCTAAGTGGTTTAATGCTTAGAATGCTTAGACTGCTTGGACTGCTTAGGTGCTCTAGGTTAAGATAAAGTCCGTCTCGTAAAATAGCTTCGAAATCTACAGGCAACGCCGTCAAGTTATCATCACTGTTGCAATTAGAAATAGTGTATTTTATCGCATTTGCTTAATGTTTCAACGATATTAACGTTCGAAAGGATCAGACATAAAACAAGATAGTTAAATATAAGTTTTTTTATTTTTTTTAATATCAAATGGACTAAACTCAAAATAGGAAAACTCACCATGCTTGTTTTTCACTCACACAATATTGGCTTCTTTATATGTTAGTGCATTTTAATGTAAACTCTGGTCGGTGACTGGTGGTTAGGGTAAGGTGTCAGATTCTATGCTGGCGGCGGGTTCAATCCTCGGTCCCGGCACAGATTATCTGATTACCAAACCCTTCTCCACCTCTGACAAGACATCTTGTGAATGTGGGGAATGCAGGCCTCCACCGTGGTTCGGATTCCACGTTAAACTGTAGGTCCTTCATTTCATCTCACAATCACCATACCATTACACATTAGCGTAAGTGCGTATAACCCGAACGGGTAGTAAGACGCGGTGCTAATAATAATAATAATAATAATAATAATAATAATAATGTAACTCTGGTAAGCGTCAAAACTGAATGTATAAGTTATCTCACTAAAACAATGTAGCCTTTCAATAAAACACACACGAGAATCTATCAACAATACTGGGTTTTATCCTCGAAACAGTTGTATTGTTAAATAACTGGTGATAAGAAATCAAAACAAAAACCTCTTATTAGTAGTGCAAAAAAACAACAATTTATTTACCATCCTAAGTTATTTAAAACAAGTTGGCCCCTGCAATCAAATTGAGGTGCTGCAGATACATTTTAGCATCTCCAAACACAAACCAACAGTAGGGTCCTGCACTTAGAGACTGTCTATAATAATAATTAAAGTTATTCAACTAATCTAATGTCAACGTTTTTACTGCATAGATGTTATTAAAAAGAATGGCTGACATTTTATCTCAGTCGGTAGCTTGTCTGCCAACTGAGCTATTGGTCCTGGGTTCGATTCCTGGCATGATAGAAACATTTATTATTGGTGAAATATGGGTTTCCGCTTTCATATTGATGAATTAACGACCGAGGGCTGTATTTTGTGTGTGTGTGTTACAGATTTAAGTTAGTTTGAAAATCGCGTGGTGAGATAATCATTCGGTTCAGAAATTTCGCCTTAAATACCCCGTCTCCTCCCCACCCCACCCCCCATCAAAAAAATAAAAAAAAAATACCTTGACTACTTCTACCGACATACAGTTGTTTAAAAATCAGCACTTGAATGTAACTGCAACCCAGTTATGCATGTCTTTAGAATTTAATTTATTGTGGGTTGTTAGAGAAGTAATTGCACTCACTCATACCTCATAGTAATGTAGAATAAAACCGTTGTTTTTAGTTCCTAAACAAACTTATACATACTTATAATTTTTAACGGCACCGGTTGACTATAACTTAAATGCACAATACCTCTCACGATGTCTACCTTAGACGGTTGATGACGTATCTAGTACACCTTAGATTTCAATAATTCATAGGTATTATAATTTACTATTCGATAATAACTTAGGTGACCTGGCTGTCTAGGGGTAACTGTGCTGGAGGTCCCGGCTGAATCCTCGGTCCCGGCACAGATTTATATGATTGTCAAACCCTTCCTTCACCTCTGACAAGACGTGTATTAATCACAACTTGTGAATGTGTGGAATGCCAAGCCTCCACCGTGGTTCGGATCTCACGTTAAACTGTAGGTCCTCCATTTCATCTCACAATCACCCTACCATTACACATTAGCGTAAGTACGTATAACCCGAACGGGTAGTAAGACGTGGTGCTAATAATAATAAGTTATGATAATATTAATAATTATTATTATTATTATTATAACTTATTTATTCTATGCCATTAGGAACTAGTAAGTTCATTGCCGCACTTCCAAAAGTACGCCACCTATCCCTCTTGAGCTAGTTCTATCCAGCCCGCCACATCACACCCTATCTCTTTCAGCTCCATTCTAATGTTATCCCCCATCTACGTACTGAGGTGTTTTTTCTTCATTGGATTTCTTACACTTCTCTTCCATGTAAATGTGGGTACACTTAAGCTAAAATTCTACTTTACTCATTCGTAAATCATTGGTGTAAATTTGTGAATGGCCTTAATGTGCCCGATGAAAACATTTCTTAATAATAATCACACTAATTCTATTTAAAATAACAGTAATTTTGCATTGCCTCGTATTAAAAGTGTTGTACTATTTATTACTTGTACATTTACATTTTACAGTCGTACCGCCACCTTGTTTTTTGTTTTTGTTAAACCACAACTTATACGAGTATGACTACTTTAGCACTCGAGCTAACACAACTGAAGATATCCGCTCGTAATTCGAACCATTACCTTCCCAACTATGGGAGATCATGTCTTTGGACTTTAGTACCCTCGACCACGACATGCATTGCCAAATTAATGTTTTTAGTTGTATATATCTCAGCTTTAATCAGATCACACTAACTAATTTGCCTTTTTGGATTTATAACTGTCGTATTATTAATTTTTAAATTTAAGATCTCCCAAATTAATGAAAATAAGCATGTTAAGGTTTATTTGATTGAAAAATATTTCAAAGTGTTCGCCCAAGACAAGTGAAGGATATAAACTTGATTTTTTCCCCCTTCCTCCTAAATATAAATAAAGTTCCGAGAGTCTTGTTTTGAACAGCACACGTATTTTCTTCCGAAGAACTTGTGATGACTCCATTCATCTCGAAGCACCATTTAAAACGCATTGTATTCAACTTGTCCTTAGTTTCGGGAAAGGTATGATGGGGAGGGGAAGGGGGGGTTGTATTACTACGATTGGTAAGTACGAGCGTAATCTTAATTGAGCCACTTGGATGTTTTTGTTTAAATACTCTTTTCTTACTTGAGAAAAGATGGGAAATTGTGTCTCACTCACCCCAACCCCCTCCATCCTCAAGACGGGATGCTCTCGATTTCGAAAATCTCTAGAGAGTTTAGGGTAAAGGGGAGAGGGGGGGGGGGGCAGGAGCTGGATGGCAGGCGACGGAGTGGAGCGAGGGGCTGTCTCGTCTCTGCCTCTTCTCCAGCCAACTAGATCCGCGAGCAACACTGGCATATATCTCTTAGCAAGAAACATGTCTTGGTTTCGACAATTTCTGAGAAACATTACCAAAACTTTATTATGTACAATGTTATTTAATAAATACAAAAACAGAGTTGACATGCACCGATAAAAGTCAAAGAATTTCGTATGACAGGAACAAATCAAGGATAGTTTTAAAAAGTCACTGGAATTTTTATATTCTGGAGATGATTTGTGAGACACAAATATAAGATTGGTCTTTAATAGTAAATTACTATTCTGTTCATATATCGCCATCCAAGACCTGGCAATATAAACTATTTCCCTCCCACAAGATGTAAATTATTACGAATGTTTATGTCAGAACGGCAACTATTCTCGGTTAATTTATTGGTCTGGTTTTAATATTTCCATAATAACTTTAAGTAAAAGGTAACATAAGGAAGGGAATGGTTGGAAAAAAATTAAAAATAGTACTTAAAAATCAAACTTTATTACGTATTACTGCTAACTGTTCAGCTTATATGGGTATTATGGCAGTTATTAATGGGTAGGGATGAGCAAGGAAGCATTTTTAGATGTAATATACCCACGTTCGCCTAAATGAAGAATGGGAAACCATTTAGGGAAAAAACACTCACTAGACCCGATTGGGATTCGAGCCCAAATTCTCCTCTTATCAGTATGCTAGTGTAACACGAGAGTGACGCCTAAGACCTTTTGGCCACCGAAGCGTGTACATTCCTTTATTAAGAACATTTTGCAAACATTTATATAGGTCTTGAGTTGAAAATGACGCGATATTCAATGTAAAGATTTGTATATCAAAGAAAGGAAAAGTTAGCTTTTTTTTTTTGTCTGGAAAGACTAAAAAAGTAGAAATTTTAAAAGTGAAGATTATTTACACTGAAAAACAAATTAACTGTTTATTGTGAATTTGAAGTAATTTCAGGACTACTTCCTTACTATGTTTATTGATAATTGATCTAATTGAAGTTAAAACTTAGATTATATTAATTTGTGAATCAACTATACTTAACACTATTGAAATGTATGTTCATTATTTAATCACACATAATATTAGCCATGTTGTAGCACACCAACTATAATATTAAATAATTTCAACTTCTACATTACTAATGACGTATATTTTTCTTCTTTCTATTGATCGGCATAGAGTTTCTACTCAGCATCATGCAGTCTAATGAACTCAATTGAGATTAGGTCATGGTTTCATGTTTTAAATAAATTATGTTATATTTAGAAAAATATATTGTGACTTAATGTGTTAGTAATTATCTATACTTTCACCTTCACCACTTCGATTCCCGGTTGGGAACATCAGTATATGGTAACGCATCAACAGTTTGCTCGGTAAGTTCTAAGAGTTGACCTGTCGGCCACAATATATAAATAGCCCGTTGCTTGAGCTAACACCATTCTATCGATAAATCTCTAAGCCACAGGCTTTTAAGTCCTTTCAGTCCCGAACATTTAAATTTCCGCGTGGCGTTACAACTCTTTTCGTTTTTGTTCCAAGTTTTAAAATCAGCTCTTTTCACGCTGTCCTGAACACGGAATACCTTTTCCTGTCCTTCTCCCTTACGCTGTCTGATCGGAGACGAGTCCGGGAGGCTTCCAGAACAAGACGCAGTCTCCGGGCTCAGAGGAAACGGGACTAAACGACTGCACCCGGGAACAGGGGTGGGGGTGGTACACTTCAAACTTTGCCGGAAAGATTTATTGACGTTTATTTTAGATCGATTTAAAGAAAAAAAATATAACAAACAATAATTATGTTTTATTGTTTTCGAAAAATAGTCTACCTAAACTTAGAGTCACGATCCGATTGGACATCTGAAAGATCTACTTTCATGTATTCATACGTCAGGCCATGTGCTCTTCAGTAGTAACTTTTAATATATAGTATAAATACTTATAAAACAACACTTATGATTAGGGATGTCAAACTCGTTTCTTCGATACCTCGATACTCTTGATTTTAACTGGAATCAAAAGAATTGAGAATCGATCTTAATATTACGATTATCGATATTTCCATTCTTAGCTCTCAATGAAAGTAATGGTAGCTAAATAAAACGTCAAAATTAAGAATGAGTAGTAATCGAATACCTTTCATAGTAGTTTTTTGCTATTGTTTGTTATTCATTTTAGTTCAATTAACGACCCTTTTTGGAGAATTTAAAATACTTGTTTTTTCTACAATTTATTTACTCTAGGCCTAAGTACCTTTTTAAACTATACATACATGTTTGACTCATTGAGGCTTTATTTGTAGGTAAACATATATGGTTACACTTTTAATTCCTAATTATTTTATTAATTAAATAATTAAAAGCTCTAATGGTAAAATTAATCCTTTTCTTTGTCCAAATTAAAAATTAGTTTGTATTACTTTTCTACTTCTGTGCTATGAAGCTGAATAAAAATATTTTTATATGAGGTTGAATGCTTGGAAAAAATAATGAAATTGGAAATGTTCAAGAATCGAAAAATCGAAGTTGAACTTAGAATCGGATTCGAGAATCGCAATCGAGAGAGACAGGTATCGTGATATCTCTACTTATAATAAAGTAAAGTGTTATCAATGTTGACCGTAAAAAATATGTTTGTATTCTTTAAAAGATTCTCCAAACGTCCATTCGTAGGAAAATCATGATATAACATAATATATATATAAAATTTATTGATCGAGCATGATTAGATTTGAATTTTTTAAAACTAAATGTTAGGTTTGTCGACCTAAGATGAAACGGAAGTCTAATATTTAATATTTTTTGTCATAATTAAGCCCTGGAGTTTGAGGAAATGTAATCTTTATTTTTAAATGCTTTGTGCATCACAGATAAAGTTCATGTGTATAATATTCACGCGGCTCAAGATTCCATGATTGCAGATGAATATTTTAAAAGTAGTTTTTTTTTGCCACCATCGTCATCAAAGTTTTTTTTAGTCATATTCGTGCTTTGTGTCGTTGTTTAGTAATGTACATGTTTATATTTTAAAATATAATCGATATTTACGCTTTTAACCATACAAATTGTTTCACTGAAAATTTAGGTTTTAACTGAACTTTGTATTTTCTTTTTTCAATGCTTGGTTGAAAAATCCACATTCCTATCGAGTCACTGCAACTATACTAAACGTTTAGTGCATTTCAAGAATATAGTTGCTAACGGTATTTAATTGCATACCTATTTATTTTAATTTCCATTAGTATTGTTCGTGTTGTATTTAGTCGTGTGCATTTATGCCAGATTTTCGTTCACATGTGTTTTTGATTGTATGTACATTTGAAATGTTTAAAAAAATTTGTAAGTGTTCTTTGTGCGATTTTTTGACAACTTTTAGACTTTCAATAACCCAAAGGCTGTTCAGTAAATTAAATATGTTATTTAAATATGAAAAAGTTTTTATATAAATAATTAATAAGTATTTTTAATGAGAAAGTAATATCTACCCGTCAAGCTTACCTGGCTCTACCACTAGTGGCTCGAGTAGCACTAATGTGCGGGTAGCCCCCGAATATATATGCAATGTTCTTTACCTTTGTGGATGTTGAGAAGCCTGCGTGTTCACCTCGCGGCGAAATAGTAGAACAAACCCACGGCCATTTCTTATATACAAAATCTCAAATCACATTTTTCATAGATAAACTAAACATAATAAATTAATTTTTTCAAAGTAAAAGTAAAATATCTTCTTATGAAATTATTATTTAAAAAAATATATTATCTTTTCGTAAACGACAAATAATTATAAAATTGAATATTATGACCTTGTATGGACAAAATAGCATAACTGCTTGCACTAATTGAGTAAGGCTGAAGAAGATAAGGTTTAACTAAAATATACCCCTATTTGCATGAAATGAGCGTGGGAAACAGTTTATGCAAGACCGGCTTCATTACATCCTACCTTCTTTGTGACCAGCAAGCTTGACAATATGAGCTTGGCATTTAGTCTGCGTGCCCCGTGGTGCGAATAAGACAATATAGAACATGTTTTTGCTTAAGACAAAGTAGTAAATATGTATAGTAGTATTTAAATTTTGTACCCTTTTGTGTTAATGATGAGTAAAACGTAATTAAAATTTTCATTTTACGCTAACGTGAAGTTAGGAGGAATATGTAATGATTTTTTAAATGGCTTTCATTATCCTATTACATATAAAATCGCCAAACCTCTTTTATATGTGTGTTTGTATGTATATGATACACAAGTTAATTTCAATTTATGGCGTTAAAACTAACTTAACCTAGAACAACATATGTAGTATACCTAAAAATCAAGCCCAATATTTAGGAATTTTTTACTCGGAAAGCAACACGAACATGCACGCTAAACTATTTGAGATAATACCTGGCTTAGAACTTTTTTATTGACGCCTCATCATTCTACCTCCGCTAGTACTATGTCACAAGAATGATATTTCAAAAGAGCTTAAAAATTAAAATGTAAATAAAAAGTTAACCCACATGACAGTTTAAAAAATAGACTCAGAATTGTTCGTGGAAATAAATAATTAAATCCACACACCGGTTGGGGTTTGAAGGGATATTGATGTTGTGGCGACATTAATCCATAAAGTAAAGGTATAATTGATTAAGCCTTCATTTGCTCAAATTTTAAAAAAAACCTTTTTTTAACGTGACAAAATCATTATCTAGAAACTAATATTATTTGCTTTCGTTTCATTTAGCCGAATAAAAATCACACGCTTTACAGTCAATGTCCTTTGTTGCTGTTTACTGCCTTGTCAGTTGGAATCATAATATTTGACTTGCTGATTGAAATGAGAAAGGTTTTGAAATATTCAGTCACAAAAAATTGAGTTTGCACTTTTGATTAGTTGTCAATATATGAAAATATATTCCATAGAAGCATACCATACTCAATATATAATATATCTAATTCTTAAAACGTCCTAATATATTTTTTTAAATTTACTTTTAAAAAATAAATCAGAGAATTAAAACAATATATATCATAATTTAAATCAATTAGACCTATAGGCAGCGTATGCAGTGCTTTGAGCTGCTAAAGAAAAAGTAATATACACTTAATTAAGGTTTTTAAACAAATATTAGCAAAAAATAATTTTATTCATTCCTACTATTAGGCCTCCTATCATGGTTGAATTAACAGGAACTATAACCATAGTTATATATAATATATAATTATACTTTTATACATTATATATTTGGGAAATATGCTTAGTTTTTAACTATGTATATATTACAGGCAAAAACCGAAATAGGGTAGATTGCGATTCGCCCGGGCAAATAGCGATGTTCTTACCAGTTTCGGGCATAACCCGATTTACCATTGAAATTGGAGTGTGGCCTTGCAGATCGCGGTGTGACTATTTAACAGTGGGCAAATAGCAAATCATAAATCTCAGAGAAGCAAGCAGAAAAGAATTGCGAACAACTGGGCAGGGGTACGTTCACTGTTCTTGAAAGCAGAAATGTTCAAATAAAAAAAAAATGTAAATGCAACGCAAATGGCATAAAATGCAATTCAAAGTGTCATTCCTCTCTTCCGTGCACCAACAAAATAACTGTAAATACTTCTATACGTTTTCAGAATATTTTTTATTTTTATCATTTGTAGTTTTTTTTAGCTCTATTTCATAAATATAGTTATTTGATTTCTTATGATTTTAATTTACTAAGTTGAACATATTTCTCACAGAAAATACATTTAATTTAATAGGTTCTTAATTTTTTAAATAATGTTTTGTATGTTTTCCAATTTAATCTAATTAAATTATCTCAATACAATTTATTTGCATTATTCTTTAAATTGTTGGTTGAATCGTGATTTGCCCAAAGACGATCGGCCAGATCTCGATTTGTTTTCGGGCAAATCATTTTCATGAACACAACATAAAAATAAATTATTGATATGCGCTAGAAAATTAATTATCTTTCTATAGCCTGCATTCCAAGACGAACACGGATGCAATCTGATTAAGATAGCAAGGATTTCTTTTCTTACAATTTTCCACATTATTTGGCATTCGTTGAGTTTGATGAATCACCAAATAGATAAATTAAGAAGTTAGAAATATAAACTTATTTTTTCATATTTTTGGCTACCTATATATATATATATATATATATATATATATATATATATATATATATATATATATAATACATACATACACACACACACACACAATCGCATGGTATCGCACTAAGCTCGTTATATTGGATTGTCGGTGACGGAGAGATCGAAGCTTGAATCTTAACTGGGTGCATTGGGATTTATCACTTTGATTTTATCATTTCCTCTCTACGATAATGTGAACTGTATTTTCTATAACTAACCTCCTAACTTCATATATCTATCTTGTGTTTAAACGTTTTAAGTAAATATTTCCAAACTGCACCTTTTCTCATTCACTGTTTTTTCGAAGATTTTAAGGCTTGGTCTTGTCGACAAGTATTAAAATAATGTATATCTACTATTTTTAGTGCTAAACATGTTTCTGTTGTTTTGGGCTATCCGTCATTTATTGTCAGAACATTACCTAAAATTAACTTAACTCAAGATCAGACACAACATTCAGCCCCCTTGGTCACCATTTTACCGTCATTATTTATGTATTACTTGGAATCCGAGATAGTTTTACTTTTAAAACAGCTACATTTACAATATTTTACTTTCGTTTTAACAGACCGTTTACACGCTGCCTTAAAAAGCACGTGAATTCTAATCAAATTTGGGGCGTAACAAAAACCGTCTTAATATTTAATTAATGAAAATATTATAAGCCTGTTTATTGGGCGTCCTCCCCCCCCTCCCCCCACCCTCACCCTTGCCACGAAGGCGGACAGCTGTGAGTAGTACCTGCCCCTGTGTCCGGGCGGGTAGGCAAACCCCCTGTTTCCGGGGCTAGAAGGGCGGGTTGAGCTCCGTGCCGGGTCCATGGATGTGTAGGGGAGAGGAGGCTGTATTGGTTTTGCGCATGCTCCTACCTAGACCCGGAGCCCGCCTCCCACCCAAGCTCAGGTAAAATCAACACACACACACGAAGCCTGACTGCACCAAGAATATAGAAATAATGCGCCAACTGACATGCTCCATGATCGTTACCCATTTTAATCGATGCAATAGAAACTTGAGATAATAAAAAAACTCACGTTTTTTCCTAGGAATAATGAATTAAAATAAGAAAACATTTTAATACATTAAGTAAAATATAATTGCTCTTTATTCTCACAATCTTAAAGCATCCTTTGCAAATCTCTTAGAATACACGGGAAAAAAATATTTTACTTTTATTCAACTACTGAAATTATATTTCCTTATAATTTTAATAAAAAAAAGCTTTAGTTTCAAATCCTAAACTAGACCGCAAACGCATAATAAATACAGTAGTACTTTTTTGTTTTGTTAAGTAGGCTTGTTATTAAATAAATTATATTTTTAGGACACAGTGATAAATTGATAGTGTCTTTTCTGGATTTAATTTTGTTTGTAAGTCGTGTACTAATATACTCAATCGAGTCAAAGCACGTTAACTGCAATTAATGCCGAAAATAAATTAAAACTGAATTTTATTTTAATCTTGTTGGCAGGTAAATAATTATACAATTATTTTATTAAAATTAGATCTGATTCATTACAATTATTTTATTAAAATTAGATCTGATTCTTTAAAGTTACTAAATTATCTAATAACAATTAAATGAGTGTTGTTAAATTTTATTATTAATTCAGATCAAATCAATGTCAAAAAGATATTTGGGATAGTTTTGATATAGATAGTGAAAATATCGCGTTTGTAAATAAATACTACTGATATTACACCCAGAAATATAAAAAAAATAATCAAAAAGTTTATTGCAATGCACACTTACGTTAAATACCTCTAATAATAGTAATAATAAACTTTGTAGTATATCTGTTTCCCATTTGAGCCCTGCTCACAGGTGGGCTGACTTTTGATGACGTTTCAAACATAATGGGTAATCTTTTCATCTAAAAGTTTGTCACATACTTGTATGTGTGTGTGTGTATATATATATAAATCCTTTTTTTAAATAAATTTAAATATGACAGATCTTTTAAGCATAATCTAAAGCATTAGAAAGTCTCATGATTGTCTAACAGATAGCAGCACTAACTCAATTTGGGTGAAAATTGGACTCTCTCGCTTTTTCCCTTGTACCCTTTATTTGAGAATTTATACAAAGATAGAGTAAACAAATTATCAATGTTAACGACGTTGCCTACTTGAATATTTCGAAGTTATTTTGCGAAGCGGGTTGCATCTCAACTTGACACACCTGAGCAGTCTAAGCACTATCACAATTAGACGGTAATATACATAAAAGAGAAAGAGAGAAGAAAATTATAAGTTCACCCTGAAAGGATTTTTGTCTTGTTGATAATCCTTCCCTCTTCCTCTGACGATTTTACACAGTCACTTTATTATTTGCGCCATGATTTACTTTTTAATTTTACATTTTTCTTGTTTCTTCTAGGTAGACATACACTGCCAAGGACTCTATATATATTGGAGTTTTAAACAGACTTTTTATGTACAAATCTATTTCATTCTTCTGGCAGGATGTAGATTAAAGAGTCCTTGGCAGCGTATGTCTACCTAGAAGAAACAAGAAAAATGTAAAATTAAAAAGTAAATCATGGCGCAAATAATATAGTGACTGTGTAAAATCGTCAGAGGAAGAGGGAAGGATTATCAACACAGACAAAAATCCTTTCAGGGTGAACTTATAATTTTCTTCTCTCTTTCTCTTTTATGTATATTACCGTCTAATTGTGATAGTGCTTAGACTGCTCAGGTGTGTCAAGTTGAGATGCAACCCGCTTCGCAAAATAACTTCGAAATATTCAAGTAGGCAACGTCGTTAACATTGATAATTTGTTTACTCTATCTTTGTATAAATTCTCAAATAAAGGGTACAAGGGAAAAAGCGAGAGAGTACAATTTTCACCCAAATTGAGTTAGTGCTGCTATCTGTTAGACAATCATGAGACTTTCTAATGCTTTAGATTATGCTTAAAAGATATCTGTCATATTTAAATTTATTTAAAAAAAGGATTTACTGGAGTCCTAATTGGGTTTGAGATATAAAAATAGTTTCCTAGAAAATGTGTTTAATGTGACTTCCCCCCCCCCCCCCCTCCCGTACCCTTAAAATATGATCTATGTCAACACTGACTAAACAAACTGTAAATTGATACTAGACGACAGCTTGGTGCTAGCTGATAATTTTGTCCTATTATTCCCTTTGTTTCCACCAAAATATTTAAATTATCAATAACTTGTAATATAAATCCCGTTTCAGTCGTCTTACATGAGCTGAAACATGCACCATGGTGCACTGGTGGACCCGTGAAGGTTACTCTGATAGTGTTGTTCACCCTGACTGTTGGTCCCGTGCAGGTGACTGTGATAGTGTTGTTCACCCCTGACTGTTGGTCCCGTGCAGGTTACTCTGATAGTGTGGTTCACCCCTGACTGTTGGTCCCGTGCAGGTTACTCTGATAGTGTTGTTCACCCTGACTGTTGGTCCCGTGCAGGTGACTGTGATAGTGTGGTTCACCCCTGACTGTTGGTCCCGTGCAGGTGACTCTGATGGTGTTGTTCACCCTTGTCTGGTAGTCCCGTGCAGGTGACTGTGATAGTGTGGTTCACCCCTGACTGTTGGTCCCGTGCAGGTTACTCTGATAGTGTGGTTCACCCCTGACTGTTGGTCCCGTGCAGGTGACTCTGATGGTGTTGTTCACCCTTGTCTGGTAGTCCCGTGCAGGTGACTGTGATAGTGTGGTTCACCCCTGACTGTTGGTCCCGTGCAGGTTACTCTGATAGTGTGGTTCACCCCTGACTGTTGGTCCCGTGCAGGTGACTCTGATGGTGTTGTTCACCCTTGTCTGGTAGTCCCGTGCAGGTGACTGTGATAGTGTGGTTCACCCCTGACTGTTGGTCCGTGCAGGTTACTCTGATAGTGTGGTTCACCCCTGACTGTTGGTCCCGTGCAGGTGACTCTGATGGTGTTGTTCACCCTTGTCTGGTAGTCCCGTGCAGGTGACTGTGATAGTGTGGTTCACCCTGACTGTTGGTCCCGTGCAGGTTACCTGATAGTGTGGTTCACCCCTGACTGTTGGTCCCGTGCAGGTTACTCTGATAGTGTGGTTCACCCCTGACTGTTGGTCCCGTGCAGGTGACTCTGATGGTGTTGTTCACCCTTGTCTGGTATGTCCCGTGCAGGTGACTGTGATAGTGTGGTTCACCCCTGACTGTTGGTCCCGTGCAGGTTACTCTGATAGTGTGGTTCACCCCTGACTGTTGGTCCCGTGCAGGTGACTCTGATGGTGTTGTTCACCCTTGTCTGGTAGTCCCGTGCAGGTGACTGTGATAGTGTGGTTCACCCTGACTGTTGGTCCCGTGCAGGTTACTCTGATAGTGTGGTTCACCCCTGACTGTTGGTCCCGTGCAGGTTACTCTGATAGTGTGGTTCACCCCTGACTGTTGGTCCCGTGCAGGTGACTGATGGTGTTGTTCACCCTTGTCTGGTGCCCGTGCAGGTGACTGTGATAGTGTGGTTCACCCTGACTGTTGGTCCCGTGCAGGTTACTCTGATAGTGTGGTTCACCCCTGACTGTTGGTCCCGTGCAGGTGACTCTGATGGTGTTGTTCACCCTTGTCTGGTAGTCCCGTGCAGGTGACTGTGATAGTGTGGTTCACCCCTGACTGTTGGTCCCGTGCAGGTGACTCTGATGGTGTTGTTCACCCTTGTCTGGTAGTCCCGTGCAGGTGACTGTGATAGTGTGGTTCACCCCTGACTGTTGGTCCCGTGCAGGTGACTCTGATGGTGTTGTTCACCCTTGTCTGGTAGTCCCGTGCAGGTGACTGTGATAGTGTGGTTCACCCCTGACTGTTGGTCCCGTGCAGGTGACTCTGATGGTGTTGTTCACCCTTGTCTGGTAGTCCCGTGCAGGTGACTGTGATAGTGTGGTTCACCCCTGACTGTTGGTCCCGTGCAGGTGACTCTGATGGTGTTGTTCACCCTTGTCTGGTAGTCCCGTGCAGGTGACTGTGATAGTGTGGTTCACCCCTGACTGTTGGTCCCGTGCAGGTGACTCTGATAGTGTTGTTCACCCTTGTCTGGTAGTCCCGTGCAGGTGACTGTGATAGTGTGGTTCACCCCTGACTGTTGGTCCCGTGCAGGTGACTCTGATGGTGTTGTTCACCCTTGTCTGGTAGTCCCGTGCAGGTGACTGTGATAGTGTGGTTCACCCCTGACTGTTGGTCCCGTGCAGGTGACTGTGATAGTGTGGTTCACCCCTGACTGTTGGTCCCGTGCAGGTTACTCTGATAGTGTGGTTCACCCCTGACTGTTGGTCCCGTGCAGGTTACTCTGATAGTGTTGTTGGTCCCGTGCAGGTGACTGTGATGGTGTTGTTCACCCCTGACTGTTGGTCCCGTGCAGGTGACTCTGATGGTGTTGTTCACCCCTGACTGTTGGTCCCGTGCAGGTGACTCTGATAGTGTTGTTCACCCCTGTCTGTTGGTCCCGTGCAGGTGACTGTGATGGTGTTGTTCACCCCTGACTGTTGGTCCCGTGCAGGTGACTCTGATAGTGTTGTTCACCCCTGTCTGTTGGTCCCGTGCAGGTGACTGTGATAGTGTGGTTCACCCTTGTCTGGTAGTCCCGTGCAGGTGACTGTGATGGTGTTGTTCACCCCTGACTGTTGGTCCCGTGCAGGTGACTGATAGTGTGGTTCACCCCTGTCTGTTGGTCCCGTGCAGGTGACTGTGATGGTGTTGTTCACCCCTGACTGTTGGTCCCGTGCAGGTGACTGATAGTGTGGTTCACCCCTGTCTGTTGGTCCCGTGCAGGTGACTGTGATGGTGTTGTTCACCCCTGACTGTTGGTCCCGTGCAGGTGACTCTGATAGTGTTGTTCACCCCTGTCTGGTGGACCCGTGCAGGTTATTCTGATAGTGTTGTTCGCCCCTGACTGTTGGTCTCGTGCAGGTGACTCTGGTGGTGTTGTTCATCCCCGCCTGGTGGTCCCATGCAGGTGACTGGTAGTGTTGTTCACCCTTGGTAAGCCTGTATATGGTATTGAAAGTGGTATTTTAAGGTTAAGGTCGACTGTGCCGCTAGAAAGTTGCTCCGTGTGTGTGCGCCGGTCCGTGTTGCGTGAAGGGAAGTGGTCTTGTTACATCACGCGCCGAGCCTCGACGCTGGTCCCGGTCACGATCAGTTTCTGACTATTCACTTCGACTATCTTACCTCTAACTGCTTGTTTGGCTTTAAATGTCACAACTGCTAACCGTGCAACTAACCCTACAAACTTCAATATAATGAAAACAGTAATGCATCATTTGTAAGTACAATGGAATTAGCTTACTTTCTATGAAATTAGGAACTCGCAAGTTCATTGTCGCACCTAAAAAAGTACGCCACCTATCCCTATCTTGAGCTAATTCTATCCAGTCCCCCTAATTATACCCTATCTCTTTTAGGTCCATTCTAATGCTATCCTCGTATCTTGGTATTCCCAATGGTCTCTTCCCATTGGGTTTATCAGTCAATTCCTTGAACAAGGTTTTAGAATCTTCCATTTGCGCTGAATGTCCTCACCGTAATCTACGAGATTTGATTACCCTAACAATGTCTTGTGATGAGTACAGTTATGCATCTCATCATTATGTAACCACCTCCATTCCCCAGAAGCCTAATACCATTTTGGACCGAATTTCTTCATAAGCATATTGTTTTTGAACACCATAATTTTATTTTTCGTCGTGTAAGGTAAGAGGCCACGTTTCAAACCCATAAATAGCAACCGGTAAAATTATTGGAATATGCACCTAGAAAAATAAATAATGATGAGGAAATGATAGCTACCTATTGTTGATTTAAAAACTATGTTATGCATGAATTTGTTTTTTCATAGTAGTGAAAAACTCAACATAATAAACTGCGTTGTGACGGTTTAGAGCTCAGGAACATTATTATTATTATTATTATTATTATTATTATTATTATTATTATTATTATTATTATTATTATTATTATTTATTATTAGCACCGCGTCTTACTACCCGTTCGGGTTATACGCACTTACGCTAATGTGTAATGGTAAGGTGATTGTGAGATGAAATGATGGACCTACAGTTTAACGTGGAATCCGAACCACGGTGGAGGCCTGGCATTCCCCACATTCACAAGATGTCTTGTCAGAGGTGAAGGAAGGGTTTGGTAATCAGATAAATCTGTGCCGGGACCGAGGATTGAACCCCGGCCGCCAGCACAGAAGTCTGACACCTTACCCCTAGACCGCCAGGTCACCTACCTCAGGAACATTAAATTTGTAAATTAATCAGATACAATATTTTTTTTGTTTTTACTTTCTCTCAACCTCTTTGGTTAATATAGTTTGTAACCCTGATCTATGTCTATCTATCTATGTTTACTTAAGTGATATGTATCTCCAATATCTCTTTTTCATGAGACAGGTATTTAAATACAATGTATACTTATCTGATTAATAGGAGAAACCCATCTGCAAAAAAATTTGAAATGGTTTTAGATATTCTCGGAAATGGAACTAGGCTTCTCCTAAGCTCTAGTTGGCTTCTTATACCACTTATCACTTGAGCATAAATCCACATAAGATACATAAGCTCAATTGCACATTACGTTCAACTAATATTCCTTATCCTGGGCTGAAACCAATTAAGTAATATATATGTTTTTTTAAAGTATAAACATATGTTAACCTTCAACAATACGAACGAGCAAAGTCCAAATGGTTATTGAACTTGGGGTGCTATATATAGCCAGTGTTCCAACACGTTAACTCCTCGTAGCAAGATGTTGAAGGGCCATTAATACCTCATGCCACTAATGATAGCATCTTTTTAATTAAACAACTCTGTGTAACCCGTCTCTATGACTAGGTAGCAGAAGGACAAACTGATTAACGTGTCTCTGTTGCTAGATGGCAGAAAAAAAGGTTACTTAGCGAGTCCAGCTCGTTTGCAGAAAGGTTGATTACCTAAAGGGCATTTAGTTTGCGAGCAGAAATACCTATTGCCTTGAGATACTCTAGATAGCAAGCAGAAATACCTATTACCTGGCGAGTCTTTAGTTAGCGAACAGAAATCCTATACCTGCGAGTCTTTAGCTATCGAACAGAAATACCTATTACCTGGCGAGTCTTTAGCTATCGAACAGAAATACCTATTACCTGGCGAGTCTTTAGCTATCGAACATAAATACATATTACCTGGCGAGTCTTTAGCTATCGAACATAAATACATATTGCCTGGCGAGTCTTTAGCTATCGAACAGAAATACCTATACCTGGCGAGTCTTTAGCTATCGAACAGAAATACCTATTACCTGGCGAGTATTTAGCTTCGAACATAAATACATATTGCCTGGCGAGTATTTAGCTAGTAAAAGGAAACACCTACTACCTAATTGATCTTTGGTTTGATATCAGTAAGACCTACTACCTAACGGGTCTTTAGCTAGAAAACAGAAAAACTATACTGTCTTATATGTCTTTTTGTCTTGCTGACACGATCACAACTGTTTATTGGACATGTGAAGTTTGCTGGCAGAAAGACCGAATAATTAGATGGTATCTCTGGTAAAGTTATTGTACAACAGTTAAGTGAGTATTTTCAATCCTGTACCAAGAACACTAGTTCTTTAATGAGTGAATAATTTGGTAGCGAGCAGTAAATAAAATAGTGCAAGAATAAACATATGAATGATGTGATACTCGTCCTAAGAATCTATCTATGCAAATTATATATAAACTTGAAGACGAGCTTTCTTGAGGATCTATTTTCCTCTAGAAAAATGCTCGCCCCCTGACATAACCAACCATATTATTAAACCATTAAAATAAAGCACAATTATTACGGAACCAATTGAACCAACATACAAACGAAATTAAGATTCTTCTAACAGACCAGTGTTGCTTCTTGTAGAGTCATATACTGTCTCTTACACAAAGAAAACTTATCAGTCAACCATAGAAAAAGGCGGAAAAAGATACTGACTAGTTAGAAGAAAGGAAATCTCAATAGAGGAAAAGAAAGAGTTGCAGTTCAAACAATAAAATTAGTAGATGCAATCCTACTCGAGACACAAAATAAAATAAATAGCAACATGTATATTTACTACAAATATTAACACTGGGTCTTCATGCACAACAGATAGGCCTACACTCGGTTTGATTTCAGGATATACTGCTACCTAATTAAATTCACATAGTGTATTGATTTGGGATGTTTTCAAACTATTTAAGTATTTATGCTGAAGAAGTTTGTTTATGCTAAGTTTTCTAGATTTAAGTTCCTTAATTTTGAATATTTTTTCTAAAATTGTTTTGGTTTTAAGTTTTTAGTCGGTGTGTGTATTGTGTGTTTTATCAGGCGTGTATTAACTTTTCTATGTGTGCTGGATATGTTTTCAAAATAACTAGTCAGACTTCTCTCAATATAATTTTGTTTAATGTCTCATTTGTCCCCTCAATCTAATCCGTTGCATCACACCACTATAAAGTAATTATTATTTTAAAATCTTATTCTTAAAAAAAAAACTTTTAAAAGATCAACATTGTTACTAGAGTTGTTATTTTTAATTTTATTCATTCATGCTTTTTATTTTCAAAAAGCGTTTTAACTAAATGATCAAGGCACGGAATGTTATGCCCTTGAAAAACCGAAAAACATTCACTTAAAAGTATGAAACTGTTGTTTAAGCCTCAAAAAAAATACAAACATTCCCTTAAAAATCAAATAATACATTTAAAATCCAATTGTTCTTTTTATACGTCTATGCCAATGGCTGGCGAATCCTGCGCAGAAATAAATAAATAAATTATATGACTAATATAACTTTTAAAAATAATAAAATAGGCAAATAATTGTGTACACGAGAGAGAGAATTACATCCTAGATTTACCTTATTCTGCATTGCAATGCACAACAAAGGTCATCTTTAGATCCTCAGGTGTGCTTGAAGAAGCTGTGCTCTACATCCACTGATATTATTGGAGCATAATTTTAAGTATGGACTGGCACCTGGCGATAATGTCCTTCAATTTCTTCTAACGAGCCACTTTTACCGTATGAAAACATTAGGTTATGCTCATTGTTTCATATTGGCCATGAATGATCCAAGTAAATGGAAATAATGAATGTGTGCATTAAAAAATTTACTTGTTGTAAGTTATGATTTTTATGTAGGTTTAATAACTCTAAAAATGACAAAATGCACGATAAGAGTAAAAAAAGAGAAAAAAAAACCCGAAAAGCTCATAAAATGGCATAAATGGTGAAATCCTTTGAATATAAAAAAAATCAACGCATTAAAAATAATTTTTTACGTATAATTGTTTCATAAAATTTGTTTGTATACAAGTTATTATTATATTAGTACCGCGTATTACTACCCGTTCGGGTTATACGCACTTACGCTAATGTGTAATGATAGGGTGATTGTGAGGTTAAACGTCCCTTCTATTTAAAATAAAGTTGAAATAAAATGAAAAAATTGTCGGAGACTGCGAGCATCTAGGTGTGTAATTATTAGCAATATTTAATGACCGGGTTGATTGCCAATTGAAAGCAAACTTCCATCATTCTGCCCATTTTATTTTTTATCGTGGTTGATTAGTTTGTAAATGGTTCATTTCCGGAAGAAATTGAAAAGTTTTTTAAATATTATTTTATTGAAGGTTAATCGTGTATTTGTTGATTGTTTTCTAGGTCATTTGAGTTGCGTTTTAGAGTCATTTTTATTTATTTTTACATCGAAATTCAAATAGGATCATAAAATTGGGATGTAAATAGGGGAAATAAATCTGTACAGAGTTTGCTCGGACTGATAGTTTTAAAAATGGTATGCAATTTATTTATTTTAAATACACATTATTTTAACAGTCAAAGCTTATAATCTCACTGGTGGGAACACGTGCCAATCTCATCTTATCAAGTTTGCTGGTGAAGAGGTCGAGGGTTTGAATCCTATTCTGGTTTATTGAGGTGTGGTTTCCCTAGATTGTGTCTCACTCTTCCTCCACGCAAATATGAGCACACTTCCTTATTCCTCATGCCTACTCCATTAGTCTAAATATGGGAATAACCAGGTCGGGTATTAAGATTTGAAAAAGAAAAAAAAATGTTAAATCAAACTAATAATCTCAAGTCCACACTGATGATCACAATCTAAGGTTCCAGTCTCCAAATAGATTGGCTTACTAGTCATAGGGAGGCCTGGTGTTCTTATATCGGTCGGGAGCACTTATTAACATTGTGCCCCCCCCCCCCCCCCATATCCTCTCCACGCTAGTGTGGGTGCATTTCCTCTTAAACTTACCACCCGTCTAGGCCTAACGTGTTTGAATTACCCATATTGGCTAAGGACGAGGAAGGTAGAATTTAGAGGAAATGTACTCGTTTAAGTACGTAAAGAGAGGGGTAAATTATTTGGGAATAAACACCCTCAAACACCCGGTTGAAATGCGAATCCCGACCTCCCCATCACCGGAAAACCAGACTACATAAGCCTGACATTTAGTCCTGTTTTAATGATGATAGTTTTACTCTTATTACTCCGTTAGTGTAAAGTTGACGTTCGGTAATCAAAGCCGTTATCACTTTGTTATACATTTAGTAAATTTTACATAATTTTGATAATTTTCTCTATTAGATGTTTAGCATGCTAGCGATAGGAGTGGATGGTGTGGAATATAGTTTTTTTTAAGATATTTCAAGACGATAATTACAATAACAAATTCTGAAATACCTTTTTATTGCTCTTCTCAAATTTATACTATTTCAATCAAAACCTCATATCTCTGAAAGGCTATTGTTATTATTTCGTTAAGAAATATTAA
This sequence comes from Timema cristinae, assembly GCA_039000515.1. Lineage (NCBI taxonomy): Eukaryota > Metazoa > Arthropoda > Insecta > Phasmatodea > Timematidae > Timema > Timema cristinae. The sequence continues at coordinate 34,513,363 of JBCFYV010000935.1, read as the reverse complement.
CTATTTATTATTATTTATTTACCTTCTGATGTCTCCTAAAATTTAATGTTTTTTCTGTGCCATTAAATTTATATGTTGTAAGTTATCGTGGAAATCTTTATTCTGGCTATTTAAGTTTGTATCAATCATGGTAAACATTATTTGAGCTATTTTATATTTTTGTAAAATGTATTTTTCGCATAAAGGTATTATTTTTTATTGGTAAAAAAATGAATGCGGATAGAGGTAATAAAAAAAAGTTTCCAGGTAAAAAGCAACACGAGGATTATGTACCTGTGGCTTGCGCGTGCGCTCGCTCCGTCAGACAGCTCAAAGAGTAGGAGAAGGGGTATGGAACGTGAATGTTCGAACGTATTCGCGAGTTTCCGCAACATCTCGTGCGCCGTGCGCGCAGCTAGCAGCCGACACACTGAATGCGGATAGGTTGTCGCTCTGTGCAGGAGTAGCAGGGGGAATTTCAAAACTCGTTCCATGGACTCGAGAAGCCAGTGTCAGTCGAGAGTTAGGTCTCTTGCCGCGAGGGTTGGGCGGAAAGTTCTTCTCTAGTTTAAACTTCCTGCTATATCTCAATTACTAGCGCTTCGTTGTGGGGCGTGTTTCTTATTTCCCTCTCCGCTGTCATTTTATTGAAGGAGAGCAAACATCGGATTCTCATCTCTGGGGGTGTGCCTTTTTTTTAAACCTTCCACTCTCTTTCCCTTTTTTCTCTCCTCTATTTTTTTTTTTTACATTCAGTACTATCTCCACTCTTTCTATCAACACCTTGACCTTGAAGATGGCCAACTGATTTTTCTCTTAGCTGTTTCTAACTTTTATACGCGCTTATTAAATAAATAAACGTTTTATCTGTCTTTTTTAAAGTTGGGTCGAAAAATTATCATATAGTATTCAAATTATTCCATCCGTGGGTTTGTTGTGTTTAAAGTGTGGTGATTATTGTGTGCAAGTGTCATTCGTAGTTTAAACGACTAGAGTTTTTGAGAAATAGTCGTTTTAAAATTTTAATAATTAATAAAGTCATTTGATAGTGTTGTTTAATTAAACTAATTGTTAAAGTAGTTGTTTGTTCGAGTATTATTAGTGTGAAAACTGTTTTTATCAAGTTCTTTAGTTTCGTTATTAATATTTTTATAAGTATATGTAGTAATAACTGTTAATTTTTATTAAGGCGTTTTTAAGGTCGTAGTATCTGTGATTATTGTTAGATATATATAAAATTAATTTTAGTAAACAAGGGTGTTTAGCTTAGTGAAATCCTATTAAAATCTTTACTAGTAATATTATAAATTTCGAGCTATAAATTTTCTCATATTACTGTGTTTATCTTTCAAAGTAGTTTGATAGAAACGGATTTTTCAACGTACAATAGAATTTATGAGGTAACTTATTTTGTTTCGTTCTAAACAAGCATTCGTTAGTTTTTGTATTGCTTGGCCAAGCAATTCGACATCCTGTATTTTCACTCCTATTCTTATTTCCCTCCTCCCTCCTATTTTTCGTTCACTTCCTACCCTTACACCTCAGCCGCCGGAGCACCGGCCACCGGCAATTGTTTCTGTTGCTGTAACCAGTGCTGCACGTGCGTCCTTGTAGCCCGTAACTCCTCCACCGCCGCCGCCGCCGCTCCCCCATCGTACCACCCACCCACGTATCACTATCACCCGCACGCCCCCGGGCTTGCCGCCGCCACAGCAATATCAATCGTCAATCGATATCACAATAATCGGAACCAATTATCGAGTCTGAATAACATATCAGCGAGCAGTAGCAGCAACGCGCCCTCGTTGCCCCTATCTAGCAGTTACCACCACCACCAGCTGATACACGGCGGTGGTAATAGTCACCAACAACATATCATTAACGCCAGCACACTGAACAACCTGGTGGTTGTCGGTGGAGACACAAACACGTCCTCCCCGGCCTCCTCGTCCGCCGCGGCAACCACGCCGCCCGCCAAGCGCCTGCCAGAAGAGGACCAAGACGTACAAATGGTGAGTCCTCATTCGCAGTTGCCAACTGACGTTGTCGCGAGGTTTGGGTGCAGGAAAGGGACGTCGTGAGATATTCCAAAGAGGAGTAGCCGCCGGTCGTTAGAACTTCAAATCATTTGACTCGACACTTTTATTTCTAGTTTGTGCGTGCTTTGTGTGACACGTATGCTATTTATTATTTGCCCATCAAGACTTTACTTGTTTTAATTACGCTAGTTGGCTTGGGATGAGCAAGGTAGAATTTATAGGAAATCTAACTGTATTAGAATAAAAGGAGAGGGATAAACCGTTTAGGAAAAAACACCCCTAGTACACCTTGTCGGAATCTGAACCCCGACCTCCCTTTCACCGTTAAACCAGACTACATAAGCCTGACACTTAGTCCGTGTGTCCACGGGTATGGGTCGGCTCGTCTAGAGAGGACTGCACGATTGTATAGTTTAGTGACGCTTGGAACTATGACTGTGGTCTTAATAGGTGGACTCAACTGCAAAACATTTAACTATCTCTGTAGCAAAGTAAAGAAAAATAATCACACATCAAGAATTGTTGCATATCAATCCTAAAATAACTTTAATGTATCATTAAGTTTATAAAGTCAATAACTATTATATAAATGTTTGCAACTGGTGAAAATTTAGCTCATTTTTGTCTCAAGGGGAACGCCTCGGTAAGCCAAAAATTTCGATGCAGACGTTCAGCTCTAACGTCATATTTAATTCTAAGTAATGTTATATCAAAATAGGGTTCACGCCAAAAAGAAGTCGAAAGATTCCAACATGGCTCTTTTTCCCTAACAACCCTACAGTTTGAGCCTTATCAATAGAATACAAGTATGAGAATGTTACATTAGTACATTTTCAACGACATTTGTAAGCATATTTGCGGAGCTATGAGACTAGGCATTAATAAAAAGAATTCTAGATTTAATCTTCCTCTAACAAATATACAGTAATTTTTGTTGATTGGCTCACAACAGACAGTTTTAAGATATTTGAAAACTAGAAACGAGCTTTCCTCTTTGCCTTGAGATAAGTTTCGTGGTTTTTTCCCTCCCTTTTCTCATTGACATAACATAGGCTGGAGTAGGTGAAGGATGAAAGGGAGTATAAGCTTAGACATAATAGAGAAGTAGTTCAAGAAAACGACATATACTATTGTATTTTAAGTCATGTAACCTGAGAGTGAGTAATACTTTCTCGCTGACCGAAGTTGCCCCTTTAACAGCACAAATAGGCAATGTTAGGTTAGAACCCAATTTGTTGAGACAGCGCCTGGTACAGTATACCTTAAATAAAATAATTGTTTCCACACACTGTCTAATAATTTAAACTATGTTCAAACACTTTTCAATACCACTAAAATATATCACACTTTGCTTGTTTATTACATCAGAAAATGTCCTCTCACTGCCATTTGTTTTTTCCAAATAGATTTGGAATCCTTTGAATGAATACAAATCCATAACTAATCCTTGTCTTGTTTATTCTTGTAATCTACAGGCCTATATTCAAATAACCATTTGTGTATTTAAGTCATGTACTCTTATAACATTTTTGGTAGTTATGGTACTCATATTGTTATTGGTGGATATAGGCAGGAAAATTCAGGGAATTTTATATAAAAAAAATTAAATACTTAGATTAAAAAACTTAAATTTCGTACTTACATACTAAAACGAAAGTGGGTGATTTTGTTTCGCACATGATAACAAAATGGATTGCCCATATATGGAATTTTAACATTAAATGGTTGTTCAGTCTTGTTTTGTAGCTACCCTGTTGTTTATTGCAATTTGTGTCTTTTAAAACAGACCAATATAATGGAAAAGAAGGGCTTGTCCGGACTTGAACATGAATATAACATCTTCATTTAGATCAAAGAAACACCAATAATGTCATCTTTGGGGCAATATGATAGTTATACTAACACACAATGCTTAGGGTATAAACGTTGATCTAAGAATAGCATTTATTTTTTTATTAAAATAAATTTTCATCGTAGATCTTACATAGTGATTAAGTAACATTGAGCTCCCATAAAAGTGTTATCATATTTAAGAGTGAGTCCACAAATATTTGAATAATAGGGCCTCTGCTCACAAAAAGTACATTATGTAATAACTTTAAGCCCAATACCATATCATTTCTAATGCTCAATTACTACCGACTCGGTTTGGTGGGCAACCGGACAAGTCAAGTTAATTTAGTTTGGTTTCCCGGTTGACTGGGAGGTCGGAGTTTGAATTTAGACCCGGTGCCATGAGGTTTTTGCCCCTTAAATGCTTTTCCATTTTTCCTCCAGCCAAATACAAGAACATTTCCTCTCTATTCTACCTTCCTCAAGTGTTCCCCAACGGGATTAAAATGTGTATGGCCTGGACCGATAGCAAGACGCGATGCAAGATACACGCACACACACACACACGCACACATACGCACACACACACACACACATACACACAACCAATGTATAACCTATCGTTCCATAGTCGAAAATAAGGACTCTTTCGTCTAAATGAGAGAGTTTCAATGGAAGCAAACAAATCTAAGGTGAGTCTTTAATTGTGAAACACGTTCACACGTTACTTGTTGCAAGAAAGTCACAGGGAACTTGTTTATTTTTTTGTGTGGCCTGTCTACACTGTTATATATAGCCAAGGTCGCGTGTAGATACCATTTTGTAAAAAATGTGTTTGATCTTATCGACACAGGAAGAACCACATTTGATTGCTTTAAAGGTTAAACAAAATCTACTCTTATATTTTCATACGCCAAACTGTGCCATGCAGCTTAACATTGTAACATTCAGCTAATGTTTTTTTTTCCCCTGCCGCATCTTACTACCCATCCGGGTTACACGCATATTTACACTAATGAATTAGGGGTGAGGAAGTTATATTAGAGGCAATGTAGCCTCATTCATGTGGAGGGAAATTGGAAAACCATTTGGTGAGAACACCCCAGTACACTTGGCCTAGATTCGAACCATGACTTCCCCGTGACCGGAAAACTAGACAAGAAGAGGTCAATGCTTTGTTATCCGTGTCTATAGTTTCGGATACCAAAACATCGCCACTGCGAAGCATTCACTATTTGGTGAATAAGGTTTGACACCCACCTGGAAAAATCAATGAGAAGTCAGGAAATTCTTAAGTCATTAAATTATTAGATATTTTGTTTATAATTATAAATACGTGTAAGAAGAGCCTAACTCAATCCACACTATTAATTTTACCTCATTTTCATGTGAATTTATGAAAGCACTGACATTTGTTTTAAATAATTATCGTTTCGTACTAGAATTTAACTAAAAATTTAAATATTTTTTATTGGTTCGCATATAAATACTTAGAAAGTGCATATTTTTTGTCTAAAAAACCAGGATATATCGGGAAATTTCAACGGTTAATGTGGAAGTTGAAAAAGGGCAGTGTTTTTGAAGTTTTTTAGCAAAACTTTTTGCCAATATAAATAAACTATTGCTTAAGTAGCAAGATAAGAGTTTAATTTTCTGCACAAAGAAATGTCAACAGTTGTTTAATATTGGTCAACAGCTCATTATCCTAACTACATTAAATGGACAAACTTTAAATGAAGAGAAAAATATGTCATGACATTTTAGGACACCCTGATATTTTATCATCACCGTGTGAAGAAAATTAAACTCCTAAGATTTTTACTGAATCAATATTTTATCTATTTTGAAAAAAAAAAAAAAAAAAAAGTTTTGCAATAAAAACTGCAAAAAAAACACTGCCCTTTTCTCGCGTCCCCCACACTCCCACTTAAAAAAAAAAGTATAATTGCATCGTAAATAAATGGTCTGGAGCTTGGCTTGACTATGGGCCAGTTTCATAGTCAAATTTAGTACGCTTCAAGTGCGGCGCTACACTAAGTTAATGACGATACCTACCTAAACCAGAATGGAATGGGCCAGTTTCCTATGAGATAATGGCCCATTCCATTTGAGTTTAGGTAGGTGTCGTCTTGTATTTAGTGTAGCGCCGCACTTGAGGCGTACTAAATTTGACTATGAAACTGGGCCTATATCTAAAACAAACATGATATAGAGTAAGCCGGCAATAGTCCGTGCATTCGCTAAACGCGTAATACAAAGGTATTCAAGTGTCTAGCCAAGCATGGTACGGCGGAGTGTTCGTAGCTGGTCCAAGCACACCTGCGCTGGCTTGCCTCTCTGGATTCCAGACTGGAAGACCTTGGCTCGACTCTCCCTCCCCCTCTACACTACGGTGCACGTCAACTGTCCCGTTCTTCCCGCACAGGCAGTACATGCCATCATCAGGAGTGAGAGAGAGAGAGAGGGGGGGGGGGGGGGCTTTTAAACATCGTAAAATAATAATGAGTTTCTTGTCTTGAGGTCAACGTTTATTAGCCAGGATCATTCTGTTGCATTGTTTTTACCGCCGAGTTTATTTTACTTGAAGGTAACACGCGAGTAGCGGCCTTTTTATTTTATTTCTTTAGAGATGTTCGCGATACATATAAATAAGTCCTACCAACACTTGCCGTGAAATTTTACTTGGTTTATTTTTTAGCTTATATTATGTATTTTCAAATATTATTTTATAGCGAGAAAAATTAGTATTATGTTTTAAGCCTGGATAGCGTTTATATAAAAACATGATTTGGACATTATATTATACTTTATTTAAATTCGTAATTTTATTTAGAAAAAAAAAACCATTTCGTATTCTCAATTTCAGTTTAGAGTATGTCTATTCAACTACAGATTCTTATTTAAGGCTGCGCTTACCATGTTTGAATTATTTTTTAATATTGTATTTTTTGTTGGAGAAAAAATGCGCTTTCCTTAAATCAGTAGTTCATAGGTCTAAAAAAAACTTTGTTAGGGTAATTTCAAAATATTTGCATTGTTCCAATATAGATAATATAATACTTTTGTTTAATGAACAATGAAAATATTTATGTTTGGTGGTAAAATACTGTCATTTCTGATACAAGCGATTCATAGTTCTAGTACAAATTTTGTAGGAAACTTTACACGTTATTTCCATGGTGATATCAAGCAGTATCACGTTTTTATTGAAGGTTTTCTGCCAAATTCCTAAAACGTCAATAAATATATACTACTTATACATGAAAATAATGTGTAAAGTTTCCAACAAGATTTGTACTAGAACTATGAATCGCCTGTATCAGAAAGCACAGCAATATTATCACAAAATATAAATAATGTGTTAACGTTAAAAGTAGACTCAAATGTGGTATGTGCAGTATTATTTTTGTTAACAACGGTATATTATGCACACTATTTACTTTTGAGTGACCGGTCATATTTAATGATTAAAAAAAATTAAATATAATTGCTACATAAATAGTAATATGTTACCGCTAGGCTTTGATGCATAGCAAGACATAAAGGCTTGTCATCGATTAGTGCTGCGTTTGAAAAATAATCTTAATCATTACCAAAATATAATTTTATTTTATTTGCAGCAAAGTTAACTTTCTCTGTACTCGAGCGTTTGATGTAAAAGTTAATTATTTTTTGGATATGAAAAAAATGTGGAAAAAAAAAGAAGAAAGAAATCTGTCTAAGGTACCATTCTAAATGACATTTGATAGAATTTACTCATGGTTTATCCGTTCGTCCTATCAAACATAAAACAATTAAAAAAAAACTCTTCCTCGCCAATTTTTGATATTTATTGTTGAGTATCTTTGTCTTGGGTCAAGTTATAATGCCCTCCCCCCGCAGCCCTCCCCGTATCATACTACCCGGTGGAGTTGTACGCATTTAGTTAAACTAATTGAGTAGGTATAAGGAAGGTAGAATTAAGATGAAATGTAGCGGCACTTACATGACGGTAGTGGCTCAGTACATCCGGCCAGGATTTGAAATCGAACCGTCCCGACACCGGCAAACAATTCTAGAGAAGCATTATTTTTAATCGGGATCTTAGCTCGGGTTCATTTTTTTAAATTCTTGTTTTAATATGCGTAACTGGGTTTGTAAAAGTACACGCTTAATACCACAACACAAATCAAATCCACTTTGCCGTCACCAATTAACTTAATAAGCCGGTCTTAGTTTGGAAATACATTTATAGTTGCATCATTTTAAATAATTGAGTTACGTTAGACCTGTTTACATCGCATTTATACCCATTAAATCAGGACTTAAACCATATAGATGGCCAGTGGAGGCAGTCAGGCTCCAAGATGAGTTTAGGTATCTATTAAAATGATGAGACATACTAAATGTGCGACAAAGCACCTCGTCTATGCATTCTGTTTCCAGTCTTGTCCATTAAACATTTGTGCTGAGATGTAACTGCTTAGCTTAGGACGATCATCAACTTTTTGCTTGGAAGGTATCAACCGATACTACTCTTGGTAATGCCTCCTACCATATTTCGCCACGGCTGATGGCACCAAATAATTTCCAAAGGGATTGAAACACCCATTAAACCTATTAACACGATTGAACAATTGATTAATTTCGCTGAATAACTCGGTCAATTAGATTGCCTACACAATATGCCGGAAATGCTGATATGTGTGTAAGCTTGTACCCCCAGATTACATATATTCCGCAGGATTGCTAAAACATTAGGTGTTAACAGTTGTTGCCGACTAAATAATGAATATATTGGCCTGTCATTATTGGACACCAATTACAGGTTTTAATAGGCTCAGATATATCCATAAGCTACACAGTTTGTTTTATTTTCTGACTTTGTAGGTGTACCGTTTTACAAGTTTCTTTAAACCTACATTCATTTGACTAAAATTCTATTTTTGAAATCACTTGGGGTATGATTCTTATAAGAAGTACCCTTTAGAAAATATAAACATATTTGACTGTGGTTAACATTGTTTATATTTTAGTATATTATTGGTTCTAACTATTATGTAATGATACTAATTACCAAAACCGACCACTGCAGATAGATAGATTGACGTATGAATATGTTAAATAAGTTTTAGTAACTTTGGTAACTGTCAAATTTGATTTTCCTCCCAGAATCCTACCATGGATTTAGTGTTCAATTTTTTGACTGGAGATAGAGAGAAAAATCTCTCTTCAATGTAAAAGCTCTATGTCACATTTCAACCTTGCGATGATTTTCAATCGAACTCATTTTAGATTGGTTGATCCCAAACTTCAAAGGTACATTTTTCCAAGAATGGCTCCGTAACTGATGGTTTCCCTTTTAATCACATGTGATGTATTGTTAGTCAGAGTACAAACATACATAGAAATTGCTCTGTAAACTACAGTTTATTTGGATGAATTTCTATGCTATTGACACATTTACGTTTTATTTCAAAAGTATTTTGACAAGTGCTGTCCTCACAAAGATCGTTTGTCGTCGGGCTGATAGTCGTTTGCGTAACTGCCATGGTGCTTCGGTTTTATCGGGAGCAGCAACAAACCTTAGTCGATAAAAAGCACACCATACCGACGTTGCTTTGACAGCCAGTTTGTTGTATTTGACATAGTTTTATAGGCAACCATGGTTTTCGTTAGAATCGCAAATTTCGATAATGGTTTATCGAATGAAAGTGTACTTGTGTGATAGTTAATGAATGGTTTGATGGGACCGGGAAGGAGTGCGGTATCGGATTTTTTTCTTTTTGGTGCCACCCCCCCACCCCTCTTGTCTCTGCGGTTGGAAGTATAGACTGGCCGCAGCATGCGCGCCACAGGTCAGGACCGTTTGACGCGAGCAAAAATGGCGGTTAATAAACATTTCCCAGCGTTGAAATGTATGGGAAGCTCTCGTATTTACTATCGACTTTTCTGTTTTTGGAAGATGCAACCCTTCAAACGGAGATTAAATTATATTTTGTCGATGAGTCACTTCGTTCCATAAAAATATTCATAAAACAAATCCACAATACATTTCATAATATAATTTAGTCACCATATTCTTTGGTAATTTGTTCGCAATTATTATTTTTTTTTAATGAAGAGCCAAGTAAAAAGTTCATGTTCACGCAGACAATCAAAGATCCGTAAAGATAATACGTTTCAGTATATCAATAAATTACCATACGTTTCTTATTCATTTTTATATGTGATGTCTTCCTTGAGCTGACTGTATTAAGTTTTACGTTTAATAATAATTTTTGGGTAACGCCTAGCTAGGTACTAGACTTTGCAAAGTGAAGAGACTATCGTGGCTTAGCTCTAGTTAATCTAATAAATCTCTTTGCTTATTTTGTTCTTGAGAAAAATTAGTTAGCATCTCTCCATAATCCTTTGGGCTAATTTACGTCGTATATTATACATCTCCAATGTACCTTTGTAAAATAAAATTAACCATAAATTCTTTCATGTCATACTAAAATAGAAAAAAAAAAGTTATGCTGTTTCTTTTGTGGTTCGTTAATAACACACACACACACACACACACACACACACACATATATATATATATATATATATATATATATATATATGCTTATAACCCGAATGGGTAGTAAGACGCGGTGTTAATCATAATAATAATAATAGTAATAATAATAATAATAACAACAACATATATCGTTTGTCAGTAGGTTCTTACGCAACAATCTTATTACAAAGCAGCACCTAATGTTCTTAATTCAAAATAGATAAACTTCCCACCAAACTACATTATGAGATGGGAAATATCAATTTCATCAACTATACATTTTTCTGGTGTTTGTGGAATCGATCTAGGAACCCGTACCTCAACAGATAGAAGTGCTAAGGTGTCGAATGGGGTGCAATGTTATGTTGCTATTACCCACCTCTTGATTAACTGGTATGACAAAGTGGGAGATCGCCAGATGTATGGGTTTTCATTCTTACGATCTATTTTTAAAACTATGCTGGCGGCCGGGGTTTAATCCTCGGTCCCGGCAAAGATTTATCTGATTGCCAAACCTTACCCTCACCTCTTACAAGACATCTTGTGAATGTGAGGAATGCCAGGTCTCCGCCGTGGTTCGGATTCCACGTTAAACTGTAGGTCCTTCATTTCATCTCACAATCACCCTACCATTACACATTAGCGTAAGTGCGTATAACCCGAACGGGTAGTAAGACGCGGTGCTAATAATAATAATAATAATAATAATAATAATAATAATAATAATAATAATAATAATAATAATTATAATAATAATGATAATAATGATAATAATAATATTTTTAAAAGGAAAGGAGAACGTTAAAGTATAATTTAATCACGGGAAACCTCCGGTCATAATATTATCAGCTTTTCTAAGATGGATAGTAAAAACGTTGCACAACCGATGTTATTCACTAATCAGACCTAAGTCAACATACGTTTTTACCCGATATTATATGTGTAAGGTCCTAGATAATAGTTATTTCGATCCATTAAAAAAACCTTGCCACAGTAAAATTGCTCTAGTTTACAAACCATCGATTTCAACGTTATTTGCTACATATTATCTTATTTTCAACCCGTTTCGGTAGCGTAGTTGGCTAACGCTCTAGTTTCGTATTTAACTAGACTGCTGAGGACGGGGAGATCGAGGTTCGAGTCTTGGTTGGTTGAACTTGGGGAGGGGTGTTACCCTAAATTGTTTTCCACTCTCCCTCCACGCAAATGTTGGTTCACTTCCTCTAAATTCAATCTTCTCAATTCACATTCTATTAGCGTAGTTAGTACTTAAGCTTATAACCCAAAGGGTTATTTATTATTATTATTATTATTATTATTATTATTATTATTATTATATTATTATTATATTAGCACCGCGTTTACTACCCGCTCGGTTTGTACGCACTTACGCTAATGTGTAATTTTATGGTGATTGCGAGATGAAATGGAGGACCTACAGTTTAACGTGGGATCCGAACCACGGTGGAGGCCTGGCATTCCACAACGGGTAATAAAACGTGTTATTAAATAAAATGAATAAATCTTATTTTTAAATATTATTCTTGCTATGCAATTAGTTTTGTGTTGTACGTCAACAAAACCAAAATTAGCCTATTTCAGCTAATATTCGCAAAGAACACACACATTCACATTCGCAAGTATGTAAGCTTTTAAATCCCTCCGTTAAGCGCGCACATGTAACTTGTGCGCTAACAATCAGCGCATGTGTGTTATCACCAAGTGCGGGCGACTACACTCCCCAGCGATTGCTCGTTGCAAATTATTCTTCTCTCCACCAGCACCCCCTCACCAGGCTCACATAAACCCACCTTTTTTCAGGGCAAGGGAAGTAAAGTCCTCAGTAATTATGCATTTGTCAAAACAACCCTGCGGATTATCCGTGCTTTCCAAAATCGTTGTATAAAAACAAAGTGATGAGTTTTGAGGGAGTTAATAATAGTTCAGTCCCACCTTCGGAATTGTCCACGCGTTATGATTATGCATGCGAGGCGTGATAAAAGGATGTTTGCGAGAGGATACTGTTACATATTGTCCACTAATAATAGTTTTGTAATCGCACAGCGTTCTGCGTTGGTGTGGGAGCTTTGGATATCGTCACAAACAGAATTTTAGATCATAAGGTTCAGTGGACCAAACATTAAAATTTTTACGAGTTGTTCCGACTAAAGTTGACTGCGCAAGACATACTTAGTCTAACTAACGCCGTGCAATTGATTTATTGCGTGGTTTTGTCATTTCTAGTTTCATTCTCTAAAGTTTAAACAACTGAACTAACTAGTATTTTTTACGTGATAAATATCTAAACAACAATTGGAACCACAACTGTTTGCATGCTAACGCTTATGGTCACTCCACCATCAAAATTGTATTGCGCAGTTTTAACAAGTGCATGATTATAAGCTATAAAAAGTGATTAAATTATTTCAAATCATTACAGTTTACAAACTATAAGGGGTAAAACTTGCTATTTTATGCTTTTTGCATACCATTGTTAAGGTAAAGTAATATTTAATGTATGGGGCTGAAATTTAGAATGACTAGGCATTCATATGAAGTGTAATTGATGAAATATTTACAATACTATTATTAATAATAATATAAATAAGATAAATATATTTTACACAGATATTAATATATTAATATGATTATTAATATTGAATTCGAATTACTGGGTCATATTGCCCCTCGATTCTCTACTCAAGGTCAGATCGATACAAAGTAAAACTTTTGATTTTTGTCAACACAGTATTATTCTCTTAAAACTTAGTAAGTTTGGCCTATCAACTTGATATGCAAATTGGTTTAGGAGCTACTTGAAAAATATATCTTTTACCATCAAAAATTGATTCTAACACCTTCAACTTTTTTTCATCACCTTGTGGTCAAATTTAGCTCTTCTTTTTAACGTGTTTATTGATGACATTAGTAGGTATATACAATCTTCAGACTATTTACTGTTTGCTGATTTCATATTATTCAAAAACATCAACTCACTCACTGGTTGTTTAGATTTGCAAATATACATACATGGTATATTAACTATGGTCTACCGAAAATAGAGTGTCAATCAATAAATCCAAAACTAAGTTTATAGCTTTCACCAGGAAAACCACCTCTATTTTTTCACTTATAAACTTGATATTTATATTATTGGAGGATGTTCTTATATTAATGACTTAGATGTTATATTAGACCATAAGCTCTACTTTCACTAGCAAGTAGTTTCTCACTCTCTTAAATTACTCGGTCTTATCAAATATATCATATTTTCATTGTTCAGTTGTCTGTATTATAAGTTTGTATTTTGCTCAGATCCGAACTATAATATTCTAGTGTGGCTTGGAATTCCACCACCTTAACTGAATCTCTAAGGCTGTTAAGTGTTCAACCCAAATTTGTCGCTGCTTGCTATGATAATTTTTTTAAACATTTTTTACAGTGATTATGATAGAATTAGAAACTTATTTTGGGATGTCCTTTGGTTTTTAGCATTTTTAATAGTAAAAAGTCTTGCTAATCCTCCCTTGAACAAGTGATCTTTTACAAGTGTTGGCAACCCAAAACCTAAACATAAGATTTGTCACCTGTTATTTAGGTCAAAAGCTATGGTGAACAAACTACGTGGCAATGGTTGTCGCGTTTTAAGTCGAAGATAGCATGTCAGAGTTCGTCTGTTCATTTGGTTTTTTCAATTTGAATTGGCCCAAATTACATTTATAAAATATCGCATTTAAATATTTACATTTTATTTTTATTTTATTTTATTTACATTTTGATGTTTGCCAAAAAAAATGTTGTTTTCTCTAAAAAGAACACAATGGAATATGATCATTTTAAAATAGATTGTATCGTTCTACCCGGTTTGTGTTTTTGATGTGAAACACTGTTGTGACATATGACTATAATCTAAACCGGAAGGGACGCCTCTATATGGTACACAAAACATTTTTCTTTTGATAATCTATTCTGAAACAACTTCAAGTTTGACAACAAGCGGTTCGAATTGACCAATACTTTCCTCTTTACTAAAGTTGATCGATATATCTATGCGCTTTCGTGACTTTGGAGCATAGATCGCCTAGGTTTCCCCCTTCTATACACCGTTTCTCCGTCAAATTATCTCTGTATGTTGCCACTTCCCTGCCCGCATCGAAACACACACACACACACACAGTCGTGCCAACTAAGTTTTTGAATTGTACAGTGTTGCCACAGCAACAAATCGAGCCGCGGCCAAACAAAACAGAAACGAACACTGCAGGTAGTATTGGTTTCTTTGCTCCTTGTGTGAGAACATTGATACCTTGGACACCTGTTGGTTCGTTGGAAATGGGGAGTTGAGTGGGGGATTGGGGGTTAAGCTTGGCGAATGAATGGTCGCAATCAGCGAAGGGTCTGTTTGGAAGATTAATTTGTTCATTTGTTCTGTTGAGTACTTGATCAATTTTAAATTTAATGAAACTCCGAAATATTGAAAATTATTTCCAAGTGGGTTTATCCCTTGAACAAGCATATCAGACACATCCACTCGACCAATTTATTTTCCAGCTCTACTCAAATGCCTTGTTGATGATAATTTTATTAGGACGTGAATATACTTTAGTATATTTATTTAATGCCTCGCGTCTGACTACCCATCCGAGATATCTGCTTATTGATACAATTTAAATAAAATTTACCCAAATTTGCTTGACGATATAGTGGAAAACCATTAAATAGAAGTGAATGTGGGGAATGCCAGACCTCCACCGTGGTTTGGATTCCACGTTAAACTGTAGGTCCTTCATTTCATCTCATAATCACCCTACCATTACACATTAGCGTAAGTGCGTACAACCCGAACGGGTAGTAAGACGCGGTGCTAATAATAATAATAATAATAACATTAAATAGAATACTTCCGCATCTTATTATCCATACTCCTCGGTCCCGGCACAAATTTATCTGATTACCAAACCCTTCCTTCACCTCTGACAAGACACCGTGGTTCGGATTCCACGTTAAACTGTAGATCCTCCATTTCATCTCACAATCACTCTACCATTACACATTAGCGAAAGTGCGTATAACCTGAACGGGTAGTAAGACGCGGTGCTAATAATAATATTATCCATTCGGATTACACGGATATATTATTATTAGCACCGCGTCTTACTATCCGTTCGGGTTATACGCAATTACGTTAATATGTATGATAGGGTGATTATGAGATTAAATGAAGGACCTACAGTTTAACGTGGAATCCGAACCACGGTGGAGTCCTGGCATTACACACATTTACAAGTTGTGGCTAATACACCTCTTGTCAGGGATGAAGAAAGGGTTTGGCAATCAGATAAATCTGTGCCGGGACCGAGGATTGAACCCCGCATCCCCAGCACAGAAGTCTGACGCCTTACCCCTAGACCACCAGGCCTTAAGTTGTCAAACCTCTCACTTTTATTGGCGATTTGGTACGTTGGTACGGTAATCTTGTTATATTTTTAATATAGCTACTGCTATTATTATTATTATTATTATTTAATTAATAGTAGTAGTAGTAATATTAAACTGAACTCTTTTTACCTTATTTGTCAACGAGATTCTTTATCTATTAAGTTTGAGATGAATTTACGTACACACAAATACATACAATTGCTTGGCCAATAAACTTTTGGAATATTAATAGTTTCAAACGTATACTTTTTAAACACAGAGCTATATTAGCCCACAACAAATAAATTAGCTTATTTTAGGAAAGAAAACCTAACTATCGTCAGAAATTGTACTCTTAGGGTACAAGATACACATATTCAACTGCGTTTGGGATTGAACCAGTACCATCCAGGTATGTAGTCAATCTTTCATACGCCTCCTTCACAGAAACGGGGAACATTATACAAAGTGTTACCTAAAATTATAATTAAAATATGTCAATCAATCAAATAATAAATATTAATCTAACCGTATCGGTACTCACGTGGACTAAACATCTGGCTTAACTAAGTATGTTTTTGGAGGTTAGTGTTTGAATCCCGACCGGTTTTACTGATGCTTGTTTTTCATAAAATAGTTTCCCCACTCTTCCTCCAAATAAATGCGGGTCTAAATTTTCTCACAACTTATCAACACACATTTCGCACTTTTTTTTATATTAAAAAAAAATCAATTGCTGCAACGCACATATCTGCAAGTACTGTAACGTTGCACTATATATACAGGGTGTCTACCATCCGGGAAAATCAGGGAAAACGGGAATTAGCCGGGAATTTGAAGTGATCGGGAAAAAAAGGGAATTAGCCGGGAAAATGATATACAATAATCATTAAATCAGTAAATTATGTCATTTTTTGTTTGTAGCTGTGTAATATATTTTTAATTCCTGGTAAACCATTTTAATACAAATTTAAAAAAAATCATTCAAATTTTACATCTTACTATTATTTATAAAAAGATTAATAGAAAAACGAGGGTGGAAGGGAGGGGGGGAGTTAGAAGGATGTGATATACTTTTTTTTTAGTCGGGGAATTTTAGGAAATGATCAGGGAAAATCAGGGAAAAGGTCGGGGATTTCATTGGTCAAGTTGAGTAGACACCATGTATATAGACTAAGATACATCCATAACTGCTGCTGGTCTGGAGCATGGATGGTAGAGGAGGTCAAGAGGCGCTGGTGTATTGAGCAGTTTTTATATATTAGATTGGTGGATTGGGCACCGTTGATTCGACAAAAGGAATTGTAAACAGGTGGATTTCGCATTCATAGTAGGTAGGAAATAGATTATTATTATTTTGAAATAAAATACAATGAATCACCAGCAGATTTTATTTCAGTATAGGCTATCCAATTGAACTTTAACTGTTGTGAGCAGTATAGTAATCAACTAGATTATTGATAGTTGTTAAATCTGCTGATCAATAGTAAGGTAATGAATGCAATTACGTCCAATCCCTGAGGTAAATTACTGAAAGTAGTGCCAACTACGAGAATGAACTTGCAAGGTATCAGTGTCCAATCTACCTAGGTAGGTAATCTAAACAATTTTTTTCCAGAGAAGTAAATAACAAAAATAAGGTGTAATTATTTTATGAGTGTTGTAGATCCAGTTTCCTAGGCATCTCGGTTATGGTGAAATTTATTTAAGTTTTGAATAAGTTACACTATCCTTTCAATCAGACCCACCTCCAAAGTGAGAGTCAGGCACACTATCCTTTAAATCAGCCCTACCTTCATAGGAAGTCTGAGGTGAGTGTTAGGCACACTAACCTTGGAATCAGCCCTTACTTCAAAGTTAGTCAGATACACTATCCTTTCAACTAGCCCCACCTTCAATGTGAGAGTCAGAGGTGAGAGTGAATCTGAGCTGAGAGTCAGGCTCACTATCCTAGCAAAACGCGATGTAATGGACACGAGATGTATTTTTAATGCGATGTAATGCTTCATTCCTATTGGTTGCACGTCAGAGTAGGGTTAATTGTGTGTAGAGAAGTGGGGGAAACGCGACGTGATGGACCTGCGATGTATTTATACAAAAAACGCGATGTAATGGTGCTCCCCCAATGTAAGCAGCGGTGTAAAATAACGCGAATGCTTTGGACGTCACACGGGCACGCCGTGAATGGTACCGTGAATCATCTGATCCATCAGTCGCCGCGAATATGTAGAACAGATGGTTGCTGGTTTTATTTTTATGTATTTAATAAGGAAGGTGATAATAAACCTGAACGTCGTAGTTGGGAGACACAATGTATAAAAAGAGAGAGGACTCTGAATTAATTTTGGATTTAAACATCTTTTCCACTACCCTTGCTCGTTTTTGTCCTTCCCTTTTCTCCTCGATACGACGCAAGCCAACTTATTATTTTATTTTAACATTTCTCTGCATCAATCTTCAAGTACCAAGTGTCATTCTGCAAATTTTTTTGGTGGTAATTTGGGTGTTTTGGGTTACACAGAGTCTCTTTACTTTCGTATATCTCGATCGATTCAAGCGATTTCTCTCTCTTCACATATTCGTAACTTTAAGAAGTCAGTCTAAGTAAGTAAAATAAAATTATATTTTTATAATTAAATAAAAACAGAATTAAATCAAGTAAATAAACAAACCACCTATCGCACATTAGCCACGAATCGCGTCCAAACGTACACTGCGAGCGCATTTGTGTTCGCTCAAAAAACCTACAGCCGACGCGACGGATCAGAACGAACCTCAGCGCGAGCATTACATCACACGCTCGTTGTTAGACCAAACAACGATTAGCGTTACATTACTCCATCGCTTACCTTACACGTTACACCCGTCTGTACGCGGCTTAAGACGTCACTCTCGCAATAGACTGGACTGCCTATTACGGGGAGGACCAGGCTTATACTCCAGGTTGGGTGTACTAAGGATATTTTATCTTAGTTTCCTACTCATCCTCCCACGTAAATGTGGACATATTTCCTAGTCATTCGTCCTTTTACAACTCTACTACCCAGCAAATATATATCCGTGTAATAGATGACCTGGCGCTCTAGGGGTAAGGTGTCAAACTTCTGTGCTGGGGGTCCGGGGTTCAATCCTTGGTCCCGGCACATATTTATTTGATTGCCAAACCCTTGCTTCACCTCTGACAAGATGTGTATTAATCACAACTTGTGAATGTGGGGAATGCCAGGCCTCCACCGTGGTTCGGATTCCACGTTAAACTGTAGGTCTTTTATTTCATCTCATAATCACCCTATCATTACATATTAGCGTAAGTGCGTATAACCCAAACGGATAGTAAGACGTGGTGCTAATAATAATATATCGTGTAATCCCATGGATAAGAAGATGCGGAAGTATTTTTTTTTTCTTTTAAAAAAACAGATGCTATCTATTTATCCAGAGGTCGCTGATTGGCTGAGTGCTGGTTTCTGATACTGACTGACACAATCCTCAGTGCTTGCTAGTTGACAGCCAATTCCTCCATCTCTGTGTCAGGGGTGACTCAGCGAGCAGCTATCGTGCTGTGACGTCATCCCGCCTTCAGTGATTTAAGATTCTCGCGACTTGCATGCTAATGACCTATCGACTAAATATTCCGTGCTGTAGTCGCATCAACGCGAGGAGGAATGTTTCTTTGCGATTGGAAATTATTGAACTGCCCAAAGAGCTTTTGGAACCTCTTCGTCGAAGAAGGTTGACTTCGCCTAGAACTAACTTACTCCACATTGATGGGTATATTGGCTATAGCGTAACATCGTTTGATATTGTAGTTGCTGGGAGAGATTGGGGCTCTAATCTCTCCGGGTGTACTAAGATAGTTTTTTTTTAATGTTTTAGCGAGCAAATTTGCATATATTTCCTCTAAATTCTATCTTCCTCATCCTTAACCTATAATTGTAAATATTATGAGAATTGGAAGGACGGGTCCCGATTCACAGAAAACCGCTAAAAGAAACTAGTCACTCTTAAAGCTCTTGCTGAGATGTTTAAATAACTTTCATACTTTAAGGGCCTATTTCACTTTTTTCAACATATGTGTGTGTGTTGAAAAAAAGGTAAATAGGCCCTTTATTAGACAACTAAGCATAGCTTCCACGTTGTTAGAAAATTAAGGTTTAAGATTAAAAATAATTGCAACAGCGTCTCACTATCTGTTCGGGTTATAATCATAGAATTTGTATCAATATAGCTAGTAAAAAATGTGTTGCGTATGTGTGTATGTACAGTGCTTAGGTCAACCTTGGTGGTCTTCGGTTAAAGTGCTCGCCTCAGAACCCAATGTTCATGGGTTCAAACTCAACCGGGGTGATTGAATTTCCCTTGGGCGAGACAAATCCGTAGCACAACGTCCTTCGGAAGAGAAGTAGATGTGTCGAACCCAGATCGATTGTGGCATGTAAAAGAACCCGGAAAGGTTTGTGAAAATAGCTTTCCCGACAAAATTGGTATGCCCTTTCGCTCTCGCTCATAGAAATTCTCATCTCTTGATATAATCAGTCGGTTCAGAAATTTCTCTTTAATCACCTCAAATAAATAATTACTTTGTTTGATACTATATTAATGTAATATGATTTAATTATGTTCATAGTATAATGAATAAGGCTTAAATGTTAATATACATTGCATGAGCCACACGACAATTTATTATTTATAAATCTCTGATACAGTCCTCTCTCTCCTCAGAGGAAATTACAGTGCAAGCACCTTCTCCCGTGCATACTCCAATTTTCATTGGAAGAGCCTCATAGGACGGATAAAAAAGTTAGATTTACTGTCAATTATTCAAACGTCAGATAATGTTATTTGCAATTGTTACTGTTGATAAACATTATCAATACCTATAAACTAACACTAGTAATATAAAAAAACGCTTAGGTGGCAACATGGTCTAAGGCGCTACTCTCGCAGTAGATTAGACTACCGATTACGGTGAGATCAAGGCTCGAATCTCGGTGTACTGAGGGTTATGTTCCACTCTCCCTCCTTGCAAATGCGGGCACACTTCCTGTGGATATAACCTTTCTAATACCTACAACCATTAGCGTTATTAATACATAAGCGTCTAGCCCAAAAGTGTGCTAAAAAAAATTAAATAGTAAAATATTAGCAAATTTGGCTTAAAAATTATGTTCTAAAAAGGCCCTTCCTATGAAAATTGAACTGTACCTAAGAACGATTATGTCTTCATATTTCGTGGTCACCATATCTTCCCAAAGGCAGCTTACCAGTTCCCTTTCCCTTCCTCTTGTAACGCCAGACACACGCGTCTCGCCTATTTTTAGCTTTAGTATATTCTTGACTTTTTAAAAGGTACAGGGATGTTTTAAACCGGCTAAATGGGGAGTACGCTAGAGCTTGATTCATACGTTCGCCGAAAATAGAAATCAGAATATGCTTGAGTGGCGCAGCAAGTCACACGATAGAAGAAATGTGTGTTGACCCCATGATGCATTGCACCGCAAACTTAAAACAGCTATAACATATATTATTTTCTAGTGGATAAACATTTAATTTAGATCATCCGATTGATGGTTTCAAATTATAATGCTGTGTTGTGGCACAATCCAAAAATTATATACACATGCTTTTAATTAATTTCAAATCTCCTCACGAAAGCCATCGAAGCTGTTTGAGTGCATCTAGCTTTACAGCGCATGCTCACTGATTTGAGATGGTTGGTTTTGAGATTTGATTGGCTCTCCCCTCCCATGTGAAAATCTCAGGTGGAGCGGACCGAGTAGAGATAAATCGAACTTAAGTATAACAGCTCGTCACGTGACCACGTTTATGTTATGCTTTTGTTTTTCGGCGAACGTTTGAATTCACGGTAAAAGCAGGACCCCTAATTTTGAAACGTTCTAGTAGCGATTCGCTAGCGTATTTCTCTCATCTCGCACACAATCTCGCAAACCCCTAATTTTGAAATTTCTGCGCTGCGAAAACTGACGTCACACGATCGGATAGAGAGTGGATTTTTCTCGCCGGCCTCACACCGTGCGAGACAGACCTTGTCTGTCGAGTAGAGCATAAAATAATAAAATGGATGTCATCCCCATCTTCGGTTGCAGCTTTCTGATAGTGATTTTGTTGAAATAAACCTATTATTGTACAAAATAGGTTTGCAGAAAAAAAAAGATTACTTTGTACACTTTATTCAATCCTTCAATAACAATATTTGTTTGGGTGAAAATACAAGTAGATATTTTACTTTGTTCTAATTTAATTAATCGTCAATTGGCTGAGTCGTTAGAGTGGCGTTCTCATAATCTAGAGTTCGCGTGTTCAAATTCTCTCATCTCATTTTTTTTTTAAAATTTATTAGACTTTAAACTTTAATTCTAAATTATTGTATTAGTATGGAATAAACACACACACATATTATATATATATTCCATCTGCGCTGCCAAACATTTTTCGAAAAAGGATATCTTATAGCGTGGTTAACACTTCCATAATTTCATTTTTAAAGACGTTTGCTTAGGTCCTTTATTTGACATGACTATATAGAAACACATGAGTTTCATAATATTTATTATATATTCACATAGACGCAAGAAATAGGGGGGGGGGCAATGGTACAGTAACCCTCTCTTTAACCCCCGTGATCTCTTACTTGGGGTGAAGGAGGGGGGGTGGAAGTTTTAGAAAAAATTGTGCACTAATTTAATTATTAATATAAATATACCACATGAACATACATATAGCCTATCAAATAGTTGCTTAATGGCAGTGGTGCTAAGTTATGTGTGCGCACCTTTTTTTTACTCAACCTAACTTAGTAGACCTGTGGATAAGATATAAGGTATTTTTCTTCCCCCCCCTTCCCCCCTCGGGTCAATAAACGTTCCCAACGCCCCTGCTTATTCACTATTCAAAAAATTAACTGTTTTTAATTTAACTGAATTAAAACAAGCCTAATATTGGATTTGATAGTATTTAATTTTAAAATATTAGTTTATAATTTGATTCGAATCCCTTTCACTTTAAAACATTCGATTAGAAACATATTCGTTTTAAATTATATGATTTAGATTCGATCGTTCACAAGCTTAATACATTGAATTCACTTAACAAAGTGACAACATATTTGAGAGGTAGATGCAGAAGGAACTGTTTTAGTAGCTTTTTAACTGTCAGAAAAGGCCAAAATCACCACCAACCTATTACCAAAAATAAGAGATAGATGAGATATTTGAGATTCACAGGTCAAGTATAGCTTCACTGTCCCTTTTTGTGACATGTTGTGCTGTATTTATGTAAACGTTAAAGGAGTTTTAATACAAGAAATATAGTGTTCTAAAGAGGGCACTGCACTTACCGTTGTACCTAGTAATATTTCTTATTGCAGTCGTATTTTCAGGTAATGTCATCGTAAAGCTTAGATTTATGTGCTCACACAAAACACAAAATTGAATGAAAAAAATATACTTTTACATCTTTTGAAACGCAGAATATTTATTATGTTTTATAAAACTAATTTGCCTGTAAAGAAAAAAATTACGGTCATTCGTTATATTAAAGATGGCTTAAACTTAATTAATAATATGTATATATTTTAAATAACGAATGCTCTTGATGTGTTTTAATTTATTTAATGATAATTATTGTAATGTATTTCGCTCACCCTGAAAGGTAGCAAGCTTACTTTATTTAACATGTGACATAACTGAGAAATTAAAATTATCTATATTTTGAATAAACCAAAAATACATTTTACCACTTGGTGAGGAACAACTGATGGTTCGACGCATCAAATTCAATCTCTTCTCAAATAATATCGCGTAAGAGAATTTTAAAACACCTTTCCGTTCTTTACCGTATCATCGTAACGCATGCCTACCGCGTGCCTAGATTTCCCTCGAGACTTTGCGTTTTAGAGGATTGCTCGGCCAAGGCTACGCCCCACCGAGAAGTGGGTGCCATTACACATGGTTAATTACCTGGTTATAATCAGCGCCCCGCGTCTTCTTGGTGTATTAGCGCACGCAATGTCCTGACTGCGCCTCAACTGGATGGTAATTGTTCTTTTATAATTACACACAGATTATCTCTTTGTCGCGCTCTCTTAAATTACGAGTCGTTCTCCTGGGTAGACTGTCTTCTTATATCCTAGAACATCATTTGAATGTTTCTTATCAACACACACAAGTTTACTCTAAACGCCGAACAATGGTTTTTAGCGATATTTAAAAGACAAATATTGATTCAAGATACAATCCAATTTTCATAGGAAGGAACTGACATGTAGAAAAGTTATTAGATCTACTTTCACTTATTCATACGTCAAGTCGTGTGATCTGCAACTATTACTGTTGATATTATCAACCCCTATAAATTCCACCAAAATACAGTAATATGCTATCATTGTTGACACCAAAAAAAGTTTTTTGTATTCTAAAAGTTTATTTCCATCGAAATTCTACTATAACAAGTATCTACACTGGTATTTACCTGATTTGAGGATGGAAAATCCATCCTCCTTGAAGATCGCTGACATTGAGTGCCGGTTTTGCTCAATCAGTCAGAAACACTATCCGTGCTGCCAACCTTGTTTGTCCATGCAGGCTATTAATACCCCCTACACTTGAAAATGCAATCCAATGCTTCAGTAGAGGTGTAGATGTCTGAACAGACCACACTCAATCCATGCCAGCACCGTTGAGCACCTGGACAAAGGTGCCATGTCTTGTATTTTCTTGTTTGCCTGTGGGGGGAAAAGGTCGCAGTTAGAATCCCGGGCTGGTGTATTGAAGTGTTTCTTTCTTCTACTAAATGGTTTTACAACCTACGTCCACGCAATGCGGGTAATTGAAGAGTCTGGGCGTCTGGGAAGCTACGTATACTCTTCCAATCACTTTGATAGACGTGGGTTCTTTCTTTGTTACGTGTATCTCTACTTGAATGTATAGTACGTTTACACAGCTTTGTGCTCGCATGAGGTTAGCAAAAACAGATTAATAACATTGCTCGGACCCTGGCTTTCTTTGTTAATTTTTTCCCTCGTGTTTCCTTCATTATGAACGGTAAAGCGTCGTTAATTCGGACTAATTGGGGATCGATCCAGTCCGGATTATCGATCTGTCCGGATTTTCGAAAATACAGTACCTATATACAAAAAAAGCATAGACGGGATATAACGAAAACTCAGTGTTAAAGTAGAAATATTTTCACTTTATTTAAACAACGAACCTACACATTTTTATTATTTTTAAATTTCACAAGTTATAACAACGAAAAAAGTCTTCACTTTTTTATTATTATTTTTATCATGGGTTGAGGTCCGTTTTTTGGTGGACATGTCTCTAATATTGATACAACTGTGGTTATTTTTTATAAATAGTTTTTTTTTCTTGTGATCCGGATTTTTGACGTCCGAATTATCGACGCTTAACTGTATTTACCTCATTCACTTTCTTGGCAAATTATACACATCGATTAACCAAACCACCTCAATCTAACTTCCTTAGCGATCTTAAAATACAAGTTTAATGCTCAAATTTTACTATTTGTCTTTTTTTATGTGTGTTTATTCTTATTTTAAAACTTAAGTCACAAAGCTTGGCATTTATAAAGAACATTGCACTGATAATAATATAACTGTTTCGAGTTAATAATAAATTTGTCCCTAACAAACATTTTAATACAACTGACACATCATAAATATGTGCTACTTTGACTTATTTGATGTTATAATTGAATCGAAGTAGGAAGGTAGTTTTTAAAAAAGGCAAGTATATATATATATATATATATATATGTTGCTTCCGTAAACACATTTTTTTAAATAAAATAATTATTCTATCGACATTACGTTATCCATAAAAAGTGAAAGCTGCAATTAATATGGATTATCTTCGTAACTTGAAGTCTAGTGTCTTTCATAAACATTCGCGGCTAATCGTGGAATATATTTCGGAAAACACGCCATTGTGACCTAAACTATACAATAACATTAGAATAAAATAATAAAAGTGTATTTTAGGAAGTTTTAAAACTCATCTCTTTGGTTTTTGAACTGAGCCCAGGTATCTGGAGTGTTAGTTTCAACTGTGTGAATGGAGTTGGTTGAGCTGTCGTCAAACAGGACGGAGGGGGGCTATATATTATTGAAACGGCGCACGGGTTGCAGGAAAGAGTTATTTCATGTTCTGTGTCGTGGACTGGAGGTGCGAGGGTTGACTGTCAACCTCACTGAGGGGTTCGCAGGGTGACACAATCACACAACACAGCTGAGGTACTATCGTAGAGGTGACAGCTAAATGATTAGTACTGGAACGAGGCTGAAAACTATTACATACATCGGTGGTTGCATGGTCTTAGGCGTCAAACTCGCAGTATACTGGGTCCCTTGTGACAGGAAGATCAGGGTTCTAATCCCGGTTGGGCTTACTAAAAGGTTTTTACACTCTCCCATCACGCAAATGCGTATTCATTACCTGTTAATAATACCACACTCCTGCTCCACTATGAGTGGTAATATTTGATAGTCTGGATGGGTAGTAATATATTATGTGTGTGTGTGCGCGCGCGCGCACACACACGGACTCTCTATCAAGTATGACCACTCGTGGTAAAACTAGGATCTTTTTGTGTAGGGAATAACTTGAGAGACAAGTTGAATTGAAACAAATGAGAGTGAAAATCTGGGCGTTTCCTTTTTGTTCAGTAGCGCTCTTCATGTTGTTATATTATTACAGTTAATTAATCTAAGAGAACGAGATGAGCAAAGGGAATCAAAGGAACCGCCCCCTAGATATGGCCATTTCCCGGCAAGCCTCCAATCGGAAAACTTCCGTTCAAAATTTCGGATTATTACTCTCGTAATGGCTTTGATTATAATATTGAAGTATTAACATATCTGGTCCATAGAAGAACGGGGAACCCCAACACTTTTTTGCACTCAAAAACTAAGCGCCGCAGTCAATATGTGAGTGCGGGAAGAGAACTGGAACTGCTCTCAATGATTTGTTGAAGTTAATTTGATTATTTTCTTGGTGGTAACGTCCTTGGAGTACATCGCACCCCAGCGAGATGTATCAAGTTGGCATCCACCTCCTCCACGACACATCTGTAATTTAAAATTTGATCGCCAGAAACTGTGTGTGTCACTTTTATTTTGATCCGATTTTTCACTCGTTTCACCATGAACAATGTCAAATCAAGAGTTGGAACACTGATTTTTTTAGAGAAGAAAAACAACATATTTTGACATGACTAAAGTTTAAAGAGTCTAAATAAGGAAAATTGGACTATAATTATCAATAAAAGTTGATATAGCTGTTACTAAGAGTCACAAATAATAAACATTTAATTTAATTAAACAAGTAAAGTGGCAGTGATAAACCTTCTGACTTCACTATGATAACTAAAAATGGTCAAAAACATATTTGATACAACTATAGTTCACTTTATTACCATATACATTTTTCTCTAACGTTTAGTGACTTTGCCATTTTGAGACTTTTTTTTGTTTGTTTTGTTTTTTCCTTATGAAAAATTGTATTTTTTGACTAGTGACACTTTTCTCGCTAGGTGCGATATTATACTGAAGCGAAAACTATCAAATTTAGCATATGTCGATTACATTAGTTCTATTTAAACATTTAGAAAATAAAATATAATTTTCCGTCTTACAACTCTAATGCTAACGCGTTCGTCTGAAATATCGGGTTTTTCATCCTGTTATTGCGCGTGTCCCCCCTGCTAGAACGTGCCTACTATAATTGATGTGACCAAGCCTGGCGGGGTGGTATCTCTGTTGAATGAAGTGCAAAGGAGAGGGGAGAGTTTCGTGCGCGGCCCCGCAGTGACGTAGTCGCATGCGTGCACCCCGGGTATTTTTATCTTATCACGGTGTACACACGGCGTCCAACCCTCTCAACCCCTCTGTTGGATCAATACCTCGGTGTAACAGGTAAGACATGTTGTACACTCCACAGAGGTAGAGTGGAATCGTGAAACGGCGGGCGCTAGCCTCAGAATATTGACTAATTGTATCATCATTGATAATCTGTCAAAAGAGACAACTGTATAAATAGTGACGACAACGTTATAAAAAAAACATGGATATATTTACTAAAACATCGGTGTATTTCTATTAATTTTTTTTGGCATGATCTAAGGCGTCACTTTCACAATAGACTAAACTGCGTATGACTAGGAGATCGGGTTTGATCCGGTCGGTTGTACTGAGGGTGGTTTTTCCTAAATAGTTTTCCACCCCTCCATGCAAATCGGGTAACTTCCTTTAAATTCAACCTTATTCATCCTTAACACATTAGAGTGATTAATACATAGGTATAACCCATAAACGGGTAGTAAGACGGGTGCAAAGAAATCCCAATTTTTTTGTTAATCTGGTATATTTCTTTCAACATCTCAATAAAACATTATCAAGTGAAAAGCGGCGATGAATATAATTACTGAAAAGCATCGATCTCAATATCGCCGTTTCAGTTCACACAGACCGATGCAATTCAATATATCGGTAACAGCTGATATGTCGATATAATTTGATCGATATAAGTTGCCATCTCCATGACAGTAGAACAGATTTTACGTATACGAGTATACGCCTCTATATGTTAAATGAGGTAAACTCCGGCTTATCATCCGTCCGGGTAATCTGAATTTAATAACTTTAATTAGGTAGGGGTGAGTAAGTAGAAATGAATTAAATGTATCTGTATTTGCACAAAACGAGTATGGAAAACCATTTTGTGAAGAAAAAAGCCCTAATAGCACTAATCTAAGATTTGAGCCTTGATCTCCCAATCATCGGCAAACCAGACCAAACAAGCTTAAAGTTTAGTCGTTGTGACCGACCATCCATGCGGGTTAAGTAGTTCTAGTAACGTTTATAGACCTGTCATATTTTGGTGATCACACTATAGTTGTGTTGTTTATCTTTATTCTTTTCGTGTGAAGGAAAATGTTGTCTCTTTTAAGAGTGATTGATATAAATGGAATTAATTAATGACATAACTATGATAACACCGTGGATTGAAAAATAATAAAGATCAACTTTATCGGCAATGATTATCATGAAATATAATACACAGCGGAAAAGGGTTCGAGTCAAATCGGGCCAAGGAGGGAAAGTACAGAACGACTAAAGACGTTGAATGGCTATCTTTTCTACTTGTGTTATTTTAAGCACCGCATATTAATAGCCGTTCGAGATAAAGCTTATATACTAATTACACTAATAGCTTACTGGATAATAAGGTCATATTAATATGAAGTGTACCCTCATTTGCGTAAACCGAGAGTGGAAAATCATTTAGGTAAAAAACCTGCGCAGTACACCCGACCAAGATTCGAACCTCGATCTCCCCGTCATCGGCAATCTAATATACTATGAGACAAGTGCCTTAGACCAGGCGTCCACAAAAGGGGCTCCTCTTATTGTTAATTTTCATTTAATTTTGTATAGCTCCACAGGTAAAGCCATTATTAATCTGCAGTAAAATGTTTTAGGATTAAAAAAAAAAATTTTATTATACACAGTTGGCTCCAAAAGGTAGCAGTGTTTCATTGACTAGATAGTGGTTACACTAGATACCCTATCTTATAAGCTACGCCTTATCAGAACCATGCAATGTAAGCTTTCTTCTACCTTTCTGGGTAA
Organism: Timema cristinae; assembly: GCA_039000515.1. Classification (NCBI taxonomy): domain Eukaryota; kingdom Metazoa; phylum Arthropoda; class Insecta; order Phasmatodea; family Timematidae; genus Timema; species Timema cristinae. The sequence goes on along the minus strand of JBCFYV010000935.1, from coordinate 34,483,896 downwards.
GCAAAGAGTACGTACCAAAAGTCAGTTCAGCAGCACGTATGAGGTGTTATATCTTCTTTCGAGGGAATTTCTGTGTTGCTGCATTACATTCTTTAAAGAACGAAACAACTTTTGTCGGTTGTACAAATACGTGACCTGTCTAGATTAGTTACACCAGGATAAAGAAAGGAAACAAACCCTTTCTTCGCTGGAAAATGATGCATGGTTTCCATACGGTTTACCATCACATATTTCTCTGGTGAAAATGTTCATTATGTATTCAGAAGACAACGCTGTCTGTAGTAGCTAGGATTATTGTCAACGAGATCTTTTTACCGCTTAATTAATGGGTAGTCGGTTTGAGTTCTGGCTATTGTAAATGTTGGCGTGATATTCGAAATTATTGCGGTTCATTTTTAAAGATAAAATTAACGACTCCTAACACTTTATTTTTCCTTGATGCTAATGATGACGAATTTTATTTTATTGATACACCTACAGTTTATTGCTAGCCATTGTTTTGTTTACCAGCGCTTGGTCAACTATAGTACTCTAGTGTAGGCATATTTAACTCATTTTATTTTTAATCCAAATCTACGAACAATATAATTTCACAATAGCTAGTATTTGGTTTACAAAGTGTTGGTACAAAAACGAACATTAGCGTTTTAAAACACACACAAAAACATCTTGAAACTATAACAAAGTGAACTAAAGAAAATACAAAGGAAAGGGAAGTTAAACAATTGAGATAACCTTTTTCGAGAGGGTAAAGGAGAAATTTGAGTGAACAATAGATTAAGAAGTATATTATTAAAGATTAAAGCCAAAAAAACCTCTCGCGCTTCGTTAAAAATGTTCACTTCCCTCTAACGAACATTTAACCCCCTCCTCTCCTCGCGACAAAGTAATAAAGCTCTTAGGTGGATATTTCACAATGGTTGATAACGTTGAGGTTTTCCCGTTTCACATTTAAAGTCATTTAGATAGTAGTTCTTTTTTAAATGTATGGTTTGTTTGAATAAGGCTGCGAGTGTTGAGCTTCAGGCGCTGACCAACCACCACACCAATGGATCTATGCTCTGAAGATCGATTGGATTGGATTTTAATCTTCAAGAAGTGTTAAAACAAAATTATCTGCATGTAATTCTAGGTTTTTGTATAAACATACATTCAATGATAGTGATGGTCTTAACTATAATTATTTAATTGTTTTGTAAGAAGGTACAGGAAATTATGGTGGTATAAAAGTGCTCGTGGTCTTGGTACGTGCTTTCTAGGACCCGATGTTCGTGGGTTCAAACTCAGTCGGAGTCGATGTAATATTTTGAGTGACAAAATCCGTAGCACAACTTCCTTCGGAGGCGAAGTAAAGCCGTCAGTTCCCATGTCGATTGTGGCATGTTAAAGAATTATAGAAGTTATGTGAAAATACCTTTCCTAGTCAAACTTTGTTCTAACTCATATAAACTCTTGTGTGTTGATATAATTAGTAGGTTGAGAAAGTGTACTTTAATTACCTCAAATAAATAAAGTAGATAAATCTGTATCGACAAATTATCGTTCATTGGGAATTTCAGTAAATTCATTTATCCATAATTATCTATCTTTTTCATTAAATTAGATAGTTTCCGTTACACCTTTTTACTACTTGTTTGGGTTATAATGTTTTATAATAATGGGATACGTATAGATAAGGAAGTATTTAGAGGAAATGCACTACATTTGGCTATAGAGAGAATGGGGGAAATCATTAGTAATCCTTCACCCTATCCGGCCGGGATTAGAGTTTATATACCGTAAAATCAGACTAAACTAGCTTGAAGTTTAAGTTTAATCCGCATTCATACCGATGCGGGCTGCAACGTTTTTACACCATGCTACGTGGGATGTATCGAGGATGGCTGTTGGCACCTTGATGCACAGTTCTGCCGTCGGCGTCCCTCAGCGTCGTATGTTACCGTGTTAATGCAAGTGTCCGGCCTTAACTAGTCAGGAGCCCGTTATGACTAAGAGGAACATCCGAAATTTAATGTTGCAAACTTTGTCAAGTTATAACGCGCCTGTTTCGCCGGTCCCCCGTACCGTGGTAGGTAGGCTATGATTAAGTAAGTAACCCTTCGTCGTCGTCCTCGTTTGCCCGCCTCACATTGGCGGCGGCAAATTATTAATGAACATGAAAAACTCTTTCAGAGTAACGTGGCTTCACCTTGCTAAACTATTTCCTCCAGGGATGCATCGACATGAGTCTTTTATTTTTAAAACACACTATCTCTTCTGTTGTGAATTGTTTTTGGATTGACGTTGAAACGGATACTCTACTTTTATGAAAATCTGTCATTCTAATGGCCGGTGCTTAATGTTATCAAAATATCACTTCATCTAAAAAAAACGCATGATTACCTCTCATAGGAAAGATTTTTAGTTTGCGTTTTTGTTCAAGTTTAGAACGTAATTAATGTATCTTAATTTTGATTTTGAGATAAAATTACGTTATTTATATCTAATTATATTAAAATCCAAGCCACTAGAGCACCAAAAGTTTAATCGGATCTAAATGTTCTTGAATTGGAGCCTATTCTCTCAACATGTATACAACCTAATTCTCGAGAGCCTAATCTCATTCACTATTGCAGTGATCAGCACAACCGCCATTTTTTCTAATACAAAATTGGCTTTATTGATTTAAATGCTTATTACGCACTAAATTCTCTAATTTATTTAATATAATTGATTAAATATAACTTCAACTGCTACTCTGATATGTTATCAGTACTTATCTATCAATAATATTTCCCGTCGTAACGTTTCTATGAAGAAATAAATAATTACTTCAAACTTGCTCATGTTGTCCTGATAATTATATATCTATACATCGAAATGGACTATTTATTTTCGAAAAGAGAGCGTTTATTAGAGATCATAAAGAGTTGTTTGACGTTTACTAAAATCAAAAGGTTGATTCCAGACTTGCTAGGAAGATTGAGAAAGAAGATTAAATTTCATGCACTGAATAACGCATTGAATATATAACTTGATTTTAGCAATGCATCTTACTACCCGTTCGTTTTATACGTATATGTACTCGTTTCGGTAATGTGTTTAGGGATGTGGAAGGTTGAATTTAAAATAGATTTACCCGTATTTCCGTGGGAGTGTATATATATCTGCATTTCCGCGCGTGTGTGTATATACATAAAACCACCCTCAGTACACCTGACCAGAATTCGAACTCGGATCTCCCTGCCATCGGCAGTCTAGTCTATTACGAGAACGGCGCCTTTGATCATGTGGCCACCGCAGCGGGTTATAACTAAGTAGGATACCCATAACTAGATAATAACATAAGCGATTGGACACAATACACACGCATTCAGTGTGTCTAGCCTTTTTTTTTTATCGTGACCCCCTTCTTCAATAAAATTAATTGTTAATAGCTTAAATTGGTAATTTGTATGCACTTAACATACCTATTTTATTAGTGCGCAGTGACTCATTCGTTTACATTGTAAACCGAACATTCATTGTTTTCAAATTGGATTAACACACATACATTCATATGGAATGTGTGTTCTAATAATTCTATTACATTATTTCACTTCTAGGTTCCGAATTCCACTTGATCACACAAATGACTCTAAAGCCATTCATACATTAAATGGGACATCAGTAACAGCAATAGTCCTATTTTTAAACTAGGTAACATTTATTTACCCTATTAATTCAATAATTAATAATTATACAACTAACAACCAAGGAATTATAAACTGGTTCTCTATATAGTACCCAAAGCAGTTTCTGATTCTTAATTGAATAACTGGCGTAACCGATGCGCTGAACCGACCCATCCCTTGTAATTGTGGGTGGTAGGGTGCGTGTGTGCGCTTATACATATAGAAAGGATACTTGGGTCTATGGAGTGTGTATGTTTATTATACGTTTACTCAAAACTTGTCTACTGGCCCTTAACTACACAACTCATTTTAAAACTTAACTTTCTTTTCACAAACCACTGTGGTTTAAATGTAGTACACACAAATAACTGTGTACTGTATATGCTCTTTGAATCATCACTAAATCCCTCGCGATCATTTGTTCGCGAGACTGCGCTCCCTGGAATAGCTCCAGTCGATAAGTTCGCAGTTGAGATGGTATCCGGACGCGAGTAACGAGCACGGGCCTACCTCCACGTGCGCGATCGTGCATGCGGTTATTCCAGCTCCACAATTTCTTACTCGTTGGGAGGGTTAGCGCTCCTTCTAAGTGATCGTAAATCGGGTTAAAGGTCCATTACTCTTCAGGTTTTACGAGCTAGGGCGAAATTACGCGAGGGAACGGAGGAATGTGTGCTGTTTTTCAAGCTCGTGTTTGGGACGTTTACTGCTAGAGAGATGTGTCGTCGTTGCTGTTTCGTATTCGTTTGGTAGGTGCGTCAAAATAGTGTTTCTTGAAATTTTTCTTTTCTCCTTTTTTGATTTTTCATCACACATTCTTCTTATACGCAATAGTATTAAATATCTGTGTTATTAATTAGTAGGGTAAAGATTTAGAGTAACTTTATCCGAATTTGAGTGAAGAGAAGGTGAGAAACCATTTATTAAAAAAAAAACCTCAGTATATCTGGCTGAGATTCGAACCCCGAGTTCCTCCGTCACCTGTGAACAAGATTAAATATGCGCTAGAAATATAGACAGTGTCCTCCGTGGTGCGAGTTTCCCTTAGTCTCACTCGTCGTATGACACAATCGTTTGATTAGTGGTGATTACATGTACTTTTGTGATCAGCATGCGACTTACAATCGAACTTAACCTAGAATACCATATTTAAAACTAGATATGATCACAATAATTCATTTAAATTTAGTTGGAAAATGGTGAATGCACACGGGAATGAAACCTCTTATTTTGGCTTAGTGCGACAAAGGTCTTGGGTTTGATTTCCGTATCTAGGATAATTTTTCATACCACATATTAGATTAGTTCTATGAATGGTTGTAATCCGTTACCAATGGCAATGCCCACTAATATTGTATTTACTCTATTAGTTCTTAGATATAAATAAACTATGTTCTAATATTTCACTCATGCACGTAATTCTTAATTCTTTAATGACAAAGAAAAAATATAGGCTATTAAATGATTAATTATTTATACCTACTTAGATGTTTAATCAACACATTTTCTTTAATGTCAGTAATTGAATACAATATTATATCTTATTCTAAAGTATTCAACCTACTGAGAACACTAACGCTAAAAATTGTAGTAGGCCTATATATTTACTAGGAAGCGTTTATAAACAAGTATCTACTAATATTTTTGGCAGCTTGATTCAAATCCACCACAACAGTCCTCCATCATCTCGACCTAAAACAGGTCAAATAGTCTAAACTCTATATAATTTAATCTGTGCCTAAGGGGAAATGGGGAGAGCTCTATTTCACCTGGCAAGGAAGTATTTGTTACTGGTTTTATAGCAACAGGCTGTTTTTGTTTAACCTTGACCGTAGCCAATAATGTCGAGGCGTTTCGCTTCAAACAATGATCAGCAGTGCTGGCCAATGCCCACAGGGCAAGACACTACACCGCTCGTTTTATTCTCCACTCTGAATCCTTGTTGCCATTCTGTGCGGAGGGGCGGCGCTACAGCGTGAGTGGTGCCGTTTAAATACATATAAAGATTAAAACCTGCAGAGACGCTCTGAAGTGGGAGTCCACCTTCATCTACTTAAGGCGGGGATGTAGGGACCGCGAGAAAAGTTCAATGTTTTTGCAATTTTTATAGCATAACTATTTTTTGGCCAAAATAAATCAAATATTTTGCTCCAGTAGAAACATATTTAATTTTTTTTTCACAAAAAATAGCGGCATTAAATGAGAAACTTTTTGAATGGAGAGAAAAAGTTGTCATTAAATTCCAGGGCATCCTTGACAGATATTCAAGAACTGTTTGTGTCACCATGGGAAGGAAATTAAACTCTGTTTCTACTAGACCAATATTCTTCTCTTTTTTTTTTTCCCAAAATGATTTTTGTTCCAAAAGCTTAAAAAAAACTGCCCTTAACTAGCTTTTCCTACACTTCCACCATAATAGTCTGCAAGCTTCCACTGCGAACAATTTCCCTGTTGTAAATTTTAATTTCCAGTTATGGTGATCATTTTCGAAACGCGATTCTGGTTAGAAAAAATATGGTTACTGATTCTTTTATTTATCCACACCGAGCTTTAGCATGCAGCTAGCCCTTTTAGAGCAGGAAGGGACGAGGGGTGTTCCACATCGCCACCGCACTGCGAGCCTGTGCATCCCCTACGAACCGCACGAGGTACACTGTACTACTCATTTCAACGGCGTACCGTGCGGGGCACGCTGTACACTTAGGTGCTTGTCGGTGTGTGTGATCGATCGCAGAAAGCCAGGAAATGGCGGCTTTGCTTCATTCCTCCCTCTCGTCCCTTTGTGTTTGACAAATCTGACAATAAGTCCTGAGCCCCCGGACCCCCCAAACGTGCGCCTGTATCACACCATGTACACCTTCTTTATACTTTTTACGACTTGACCTTCGTAAATTTGAATTTTTCTTTGTAAAAATTTTGTCAGCGGGGTTTGATATCCGGCTTTATGCTTGGGTATGATCTTGAAGTATGGGGTTTTATATCTGACAGTACCTATATGGGGGCTAATACTAGCTCTAGGTGAATGCTCTGGGATTTATTTCAACCATCTCACCCCAATTCTTCTCATCTTGTCACCTTAAGTTTATAAAGTTTAGGGGAATGAAAGAGACGCGTGAAAAGGTCAGCGATTTTTCAGTTCTTATAAACAAACTTTTTTGATCAAAATAAATCAAATATTGCTTCAGTACAACCATAGAAATTAATTTTCTTCACATGTTAACATCAAAATTTCTGGAAAAAACATATTGTGTTAAGGGAGTCTTGGAATTTGATGACAACTTTTTATCTTCATTTAAAAAGTTGGTCATTTAATGTCGCTATGCTCATGACAGATATTCAAGAACTGTTGATATCACCATCTGAATAAAATTAAGCTTTATGTTTGTATTGAAGCAATATTTTATTTATATTGGTCAACAAAGTGTTTTAATATAAAATCTGCATAAACACTGGTCTTTTCTCGCGTCTCCTACATCCCTTACCTAGGACGCTCTTATCAAGTATTAAAATTAAGCCTACAAAAAAAAACTTTTCGTGTGTACAAATACGGTACAACTAATTATCTAGGAATTTTTAAAATTGTAAAATTTCATGATAGGTTATCCCATTATGAATCTAGTTTTTACTCGCTGCATGATAGCCGCGTGGTCTTAAGGTGCTACTCTCGTAGTAGACTAGACTGCCGATGACGGGGAGATCGAGGTTCGAATCTCGGTCGGGTGTACTGAGGTTTTTTCCAAAATGGATTTCCACTCTTCCTTCACGCGGATGAAGGTACACGTCTTCTAAATATAACCTTCCCAATCCATAAAACAATTAACGTAATTAGTACATAAGCTTATAACTCGAACAGGTAGTAAGACGCGGCACTATTTTTTTTAGGACAATAACAACTATGAATATTATAATGCTTCAGAAGTTTAACGTTTCTTAAATTTACCCTATTTGGTATTATCTTGCTACCCTCAGGACCATTTTTATTTAACACAACGCTAGGTCGAAACAGGTAAATTAGTTCATTGGTTATAGGAAGGGACACGTTTAGAGAGAACACAATTTTTTATCATGAGAGTTTTCTCCTACAAATGTGTAAAAATGCAATATCTTATGTCCCATTTCAGAAATAAATAAATTATCCTGGGTCTCATTAGAGAGAGAAATGTATTATCTTGAGTAACATTACTTATTAATGCATTAGGCCTATCTTGTGGTCCCACTAGATACATTATTTTGAATATAATCAGAAGTAGACTGAAACATAAAAATATGCACACATTCAACATGAAATTCAATTAATTCATATTATCATCGTATATAATATTACTTTTGGAACATACGAAGAATAACATTCGCCAAGTTGAATCCTGGAGGTAAATCCAGATAGAACATACACCATAAAAAGACACAAGTTGAGGTTGAATTTTTGTTTAAAACACATTAGCACTTGCCTGGAGAAAGGGGGAAATTGTGTTTAAAAAAATGAGCCTACCACAATTCACATTCAAGGTTCCCATTTTCAGACATAAAATGCCGGGTTGACCACAGCAACGACCGGACTGGCGAGAAATGTTAATGTACGAAGCAGGATGTTGTATGATAATATTATTGGTGAAACGTTGACCCTTCAGCTAGCCACTATCCAGAACATTGTCGTCTTAGAATGTCGACTATGGCAACACTGTTCGGTGGAAGGAACTATTCAGCGTCCTGTGTTGAAGGTCGAGGTATGGTAATCAGTCTCATGAATCAGTTGTGTCTGGGGACTGCAAGGAAACAAACACAGTCTAGTACGCATTTTATGTATTCATACGTCAGCTCGTATGAGCTGCAGCTGTCACTTTCTATGGATAATATCAACACTTTTAAATAACACTAATAATGTAGTAAAATACTAGTTATGTTGACCGCATGAATCAGCGGTCGGCAACCTCCGGCCCGCTGACTGATTTTATCTGGTTAGCAAAAGTATTATCAAACAAACATTTATTTTAAAAATTAGACTTATAACTTATTACAATATGAAGATGTAAAGTTTTTTTACTCAATATTTGTTCCTAACCAGCCCACTACATTTTTTTCAACCCGCACGATCCGCGATATCAACAATGTTGCTGACCCCTGGCGTAGTTTATAAAAGGTGCGGGAAAATCAACGTATATAACTATTTTGTATCAATCTTGGACTGCACCAATAATTCTCAATGTTATTGTGCTTCTCAATGCTTTACCAAGTGGATGTTACTGGAATTCCAAATATATTGCTAAGCATTTTATTTTAGAACACCCTAAACTTTTTTTGTTAAATAAATATGGATAATTTATTAATAATAGTAGTTTGAGTTGGGCGGTGTTGGTTTAGTCAAACACACATCTTTATATTTCTATAGCATTTTCTTTTCTTTGGTTCCGGTACTACAAGTAAGTTTCTTGTTTGGTTCTTTCGGGAAAGTTTAGTTGGTAATTTGACAGTATTTTATCTGTCATTTATGCCGTTTAATGCAAGCACCTATGTATTCGTCTCCTTCAGACAGCATGTTTAACTCTTGTTTCTTGCAAACCTGCAAAAACAGAAATGCCAGAAGCTGGAAAGATTGGGACATGCCAACAAAATATTATGAAAAATAGAAAAATGTATAGTAAAGAAATGAGTTTACCACAACATTCAGTTAGCTACAAATATTCATTCACAAGCCACTGGAATCTGTTATAAAGTAAAGAGATTTTTAATTGGTCAGTAAATAATATTTAAATCATATTTGATTTGATTATAAAAAATGTTGGAAGCCATTCGAAAAGTAAAATATGAGTTTAAAAAAATATTTAAATGTAGAAAGTTTTATTTGATAGGTCGTTAGAAATAAATAGTCAAGAAAAAATTGCTAAGGTATTATGGATAGCTATTTTGTTCAATTCAAAAAAAAAAGTTATATTTGCGTCGTATTTATTGTCAATATGACAACTTTGTTAATTCGAGTCTATCCAAAAATATGCTGATTTCGAGAGAAAAGTACTCGAAACATTAAAACTAAATAGCAAATTAAACACCCAAACTGATTCTTCAAGTGATTGGTCCAGGCAAAAAATTAAAAATGGAATAAGAAATATTTTAAGCTCAAAAGAGTATAAGAGACCGAATACTGGTTGTAAAATATATATATAATCCAAGCTATCTTTAGTGAATCGATTTTGCAATCGTTATTGAGAGTTATCTGTTTCGTGACGCCATGTTATTGGAAAAACAGCTATTCCCTTTTACCTTTCATGTAGTTTTTTTTCTCTTCTTAACCAACCCCTCCTACTCCAAACCCCTCTATGGGCTCACTGGAAGCAATCCCACAGAAAATTCTTTCCCAGACTGCTATTAAGGCCGCACTTTAATTACTTTACAATTACCTTAGCTTGATAAAAAAAATCGATTACCACTCTTCCATAAAAGTTATTTACACAGTATCGGTTTTCCACTCTCTCTGGTTCGTAGCTTTTATTGAATCTAAACAATATGGTTGCAAATATTTAGATAACAGTTAAAAACTTTTTTTTTATTTTCTCCCCCTTATTTTATCAATGCCCTTTCTCGTCTTCCACACGCAACCTCATCCCCCCCCCCCTATAATTGAATGTATAAACATTAAAACGGAAATGTGTTAAGTTGTGTAACATATAGTCAATTATTTTACTAACAAGATGAATCGTTTAAATTTATTATAAACTTATTATAAATCATGAAACGTATTGTTACTAAATAATAAAATATTTTCAAAACAAGAATGATCCAGAAAGTTATCATCGACTAATATCATAGCTTTGAGAAATGTCAGCGAAATGAAACAATCCGTTTATCTGAATATTTTATTCAGTTTGTTGTATTTAGATGACAGTAATTTCATAAATACCTGCATGGGTTAGCACGTGGACAAATGTGTAATTTGCATATTGTCTGATTTGCTAGCGGCGTATAGGTCAGAGCTCGAATTCTGACTGGGCAGCATATGTTGTTCGTAATTTTTTTCCCCACTCTCCCTTATACGCTAATGCGGGTACACTTATTTTACATTCTCTCTGCCTCACCTTCTCCCCATCCATGTGAATATGTGGATATCCCGGTCGGGCTAGCAAAACGTGAAACATGCGATTTATAAATGGTGACCCGCAGCATTGGTGGTCTCACCAACTAAAGCGTCACTCTTGCCGGTGAGAAGGAGGCCAGGATTTGAATCTCGATTTGTTCTCCCAGGTTTTTTTTTATCGCTAGTAAGGATACTTTTCCTCTAAATTCCACCTTAATCATTTCTACCCCTTAGTTTAAATATGTGGTAGTAACACTTAGAAGTGTTTATTTTTTTAAATGCCTGTCCGAGTTTGCGGTTGACCACTTAATTAGAGGAGCCTAAGTACGGTTACGGTTGTTTTTTAATAGTCGCACCAAGACTTAATGAGTAAAATAGCTCAGGGGAAGTGCACCTAAAATAGCTGGGAGAGAGGATGGGAAAACAATATTGATAAAAACTCGTATGTATAAACCATCTCTCAATGCGCGGTTCTGCTGGTCCTTACAAATAGATTTGCCTTTTTGGTTAGGGGGTTCTCAGAACTGCTTTTAAATTAGTAAATATCTATACGCCGGGGCTGGGTGCTTAGTATTAAGTATACTAGATTAAGTTAGTTTTGTAAATCGTATGCTCATATCTACTGTATGTTTAAAATAACATTATGTATATATCCCCAATTTAAAAAGAAGTCTTGAAAGCAGCAAACATACGAATAATGCCGAAAAAACAATTCGGGAATTTCGCGTAATCCACACGATTTGAATATTTGTTTATAAAACTCAGTAAACTAATGTTAGAAGCCAAAATTCACAACTGGTGCACAGGAATTCTTGATAGTCATACCATTTATTTTAAGTTGCAGACACACCAATAAATATATTGAACACGTTCGTAGATTTATTTATTAAGTGTTTCAGTAAAAAAAAACTTAAATTAATCATGTTTAGCTAACAGACATAAGTTCATTTTTGGAGCTGCTCTTGTTTATAAAATGACCTGGAACTTTTTTTTCCCCATCACGCCTTACTACCTGTTCTGGCCATTAACATTTTAACTACCCTAAGAGGATAGGGATGAGGCAATATACTCCTAGGGGAGGGCTAGTGGGAAACAATTTATGAGAAAAACACTTAGTAAACCCGGCTAGTATTTGAACCCCGATCTCCCTGTCACCTAAAAACCAAACATGACGAGCCTGACATTTTGTGCGTGTACCCCACCAATTCTGAAGCGAACTATGCGTGACTTAAATTCACTAATACTAGGATATTGGATGTGGGGTCCGATGTCTGAGGAAACTCGCCGGCGTTCGCTTCCAGAGAGAGAATGAGTGAAAGTGACTATTAATGACAAAAAATAAACGAGCCCTTAGTAATATATTTATAAAGAAATAATGGTAGTCTAACCATTGTCGTTAAAAAATACAAATACGGTACACTTTGATGAATTCCGGGTCCACTACCACTTAATCCTGGTTTCTCAGTTTGTTAGTGTATTTTAGTTAAAGCAGTGACTAATGATTTCATAGATTACCAATGTTTGGTAATTCGTAGTTATAAAAATAGACTATACATGAGCGTTATAAAATATTTATCATTAACAGGATTGACGGCACTGATATATTCAATTTGATCTGAAAGACCGAGCTTCAATCGTGACCCGTTGAACTTGTACTAGTTTTTTGGGGTGCTTCTTACCTTTTCCTTTTGTATTCTTGGATTAGTTGGCGTAAGTTCCCATATAGATAAAACGGGTTGTAAAACGCGTACTGCGAAAAAAAAAAATGATTTGTTCACTTCGTCTTATTACACTTCCTGGCTATACATATACATTAATACTAATGTGATAGGGACAAGGCAGGTATTTTAGAGGAAATGTACCCGGATTTTCATGGATAAAGATGATAAATTACTAACGAAAAATCCTTTAGTTTACCGGATTGGGATTCAAACCCAGATCTCCCAGTCACCCACAATACAGTCCAACACGAGTTAGAGCATGCAACCACCGATGAGAGTCCAACGTTTATTAATAGCTTGATTAGGAATTTGTTGGATAAATAAGTTTAAAAAAATCACCTCTTACATTTGATTTGTATTGTTAACGATAGTTTAATTCATATTTTTACTCCCTACATACTTAGTTTTCACACCATCCTCTTTTATAGAACTCAAGAGTGGTCCTGCCATACGAAACTTAACCAAGTTGTCCCTTTCTCCCCAACACCTCCTCCCTTTCCACACCCACTCCCTCAACAAATTGATAAAAATAACGATGATGGGCTTACGTCTTTCCTTACGACGATAACCGCTTTGTGTGATGGCCACCGTTGATGGCTGGTGTGGCATCTGTTGTGCCGTGCGGTAGGGCGTCGCCGTTAGGTAGCAGCACAGTAGCGCCGGCATCATTTTCTGTGTAATGAGTTTCGACAGTCTGAGTAAGGCCCGACGCTCCACATGAGCACCTCTGGTAGCTTGCCTCGTTTCAATATTCATGACGGAGGGGGCTTAGTGAAACAAGGGTGAAGGGAGGAAAGATAATTATGGAAATGCATGTATATCCCCCTACGACTGTGAGTTGGGAAATCTATGCAAAGTATGTTATGAAATTTGAGGACTGTGTATAGCGTTTGATAGATAATAGCTATGATACTGAAGTCAACTTTATTCGCTTAAAATTTTACAATTTTAGTGAATTTATAAAACATTTAATTTATACCTTTCTTGTGACTCCTTAAATAATAATTAAAAAATTGTCACCCTCTTCGGTGGCCGCATGGTCTAAGGCGCTACTCTTACAATAGACTAGACTGCCGAAGACGGGGAGATCATGGCTCGATCCCCGTCTGGTGGACTGAGGGTTTTTTACTCAATTTCCCCCCACTCTCCTTCATCGCAAATGCGGGTACATTTCCTTTAAATTATACTTTCCTAAACCCTAACACATTAATGAAATTAGTGCATAGGCGTATAAACCGAACCGGTAGTAAGACGTGATACTAAAAATCTTAATTAAAGTTATAGTTGGGGACTAGTAAATATGTAAATATTATTTTTTATTCTATACATTCATCTTAATATTAATTACCATTATTGTTTTTTAAAGTAGCGCAAAGTAGGCCTACAACGTACCTTACTTTTTCGACTAGGATTTGAACAAATATGTATTTACTTCAAACTGTTCCTCTCCTTGGCTAAGTTTTAGAGTGGTCAACTGTGGTTTCATTTTAAGGGGATTGAGGGGTGAACATTTGATGAAGAGATGTTGACGGGATTTGTTCTTTTATCCAATCGGTTAATATTTAGACGCAATAACTAGGTGTGATGGGTAATATTATACGTCTGGCCTGGCTTAAGTTACTTTTGTAATTTAATGTAGTCTGTTATAATATTTACGTTTTAATAAGGGTACTTTAAATAGCCAAACAATTTTAATTTGTTGGTTGATTTATGTTAGAAGCGTATGGCGCTAAGCACCGCGGCATACCACCTGTTGGGGCTGTACATTTATGTACTCTAATGGTTTTAGGGATGAGGAAGGTTATATTTTTAGGAAATGTACCCTAATTCGCGTGGAGGTAGAGTGGAACACCATTTATGAAAAATCACCCTCAGTACAACCGACCGCGATTAGAACCTCGGTCTCCTAGTTATCGGTAGTCGGTTCTACTGCTAGAGTAGGGCCTTAGAACTTGCGGCCACCGAAGCGGGCGATGCTTAGGTTTAATCTCGTTCAGGTGCACTTGGGGGTGTCGTTGTTATCCTATACCCTCTCCATACTAATGCGAACGGACTTAATTTAAAGCTACTCTTATCTTCCCCATAAATTAAACTAATGTGTTAAGACCTAAACGCTCAGAAGCTCGGTCTATGTTTGAAAAATAGTTCTTAACATAAACTTAATTATAACCTTCAACATAATTTGGTTCATTCATACATCAAAACAATTTAATAGGTTTGAAATAAATCTATGCAAAAATAACTTTGGGATATTTATAAGAAAGTTCCTAAATGAGTGAAAACTTCACTTAAAAGCGTATATCTTAACACATAATGAAATGTCTTGCAAATGTTCCTCAAGATCATTAAGTCGACTTCTTTCTCTAAGCTGCGCTGTTGGAATGCATAATGTTGGTCGAGTTACAGGGTCGGCCACAGTGTTGCCAACCCTGGTACCCAACAAAACGGTGGCAATAACTTCAAAAAAACAGGAGATTACAGTATGTATTTAAAAGTGATGAAACTATAGACGAGTTCTCTCGGTTGACTTGGTATCGATGTTAACGAAATGTTTATGACCAGACTAAAGAGTATGGTTACGTTCCACCACGGTCACGACCTACGGGCCCTGAATTTGTGCGCCAATTTCAAAACGGCGTCACTTCTTATGTTAGATTCAAACGAGTATAACTTCGTAGTCAATGGATTTTAGGTATTTGTAAACTAACTGGACAGCAATTATTAGCTAGAAATACATGCCAGTAAACCGTATAGCTATGGATAAAAGAAAGAGAGTAATATATAATCTAGGCCTATTTAAGATTACATACATACCTCATGTTTTATTAAGGCTATTTTTGGAAATATATCTTTAGCTTGACATGTTGTGTAAATATTAAGACTAGTCAAAATAAGCACCAATCTAACTAAGAATTAAATTAAAAAGCTATCTACCATCGATTTGCAGTAAATGTAGTAGGATTACATCAAATCACTTACCAGCTGTTATATCTACTCCACCCCAACCGCCATTTTTGTTTAAGAAAAACTTAACACTCGATAGCAAAACGTAACCGAGTGAATCGCGAAAACTCGCCTATAAACTCTCACTCAAATGTAAACAACACTGCGTATATATTCCCCCCCCCCCCCCCATCCACACACCCTTCCATTCCATTCTATCAAAGAGCCAATCATTGGGGTTGACAACATACAAACATAATAACAGAAGATTTATTCATTTTATTTGAATTAAAAAGTAGGTTGGCAACATTGTCGGCCACTATTTATTGGAGCCGGGAACTTGGTAAAGAACTTGTAGTGAAGAACGGGTTTCATTTCTCTTTTTTATTGTTATGTATTCCCGTGAAGGTCAATGCTTTGTACTCTCCGGACTGAAAGAGTTGACTCCGAACGGACATAGCGCATAAGTACGTAGAGTCAAATAGTTTTAAAAAATACTTGTGATTGGTTCTTGGTTCGTACAACCATATTATATTCTATGCAATGATATGGTACTCGTTTCTTTAAATATTAATATAGTTATTTAAGAGCTATGTTAAATATTTTACGGTTTCTATTATTTAACTAATATGTATATGTATTTAATTGTTTGTTTGAATACGATGTGATGTTTTTTATATTCATTATTTTAACCTACTAGCCCGTACGTGTAGTCACTTTTAGTTTTGGATTAGTTCGCAAACTTTTTTGTTATTCACACTTTTGCCCGTCCACACACTTTTTACCCACTGACACGTTACATCTCTAGAGTTCCTCTGCCAAAACTTTTGTTTTATCTACAGTGTCTTACTACCCGTGCATACTAACCGCATTTAACTACACTAACAAATTAGGAATGAGGATGGTAGAGTTAAGTTTAGGGAGAGTAGGAGAAACTACCCTCAGTACGCCCAATCTTAATTTTAACCCACACCTCCACGTCACCGATAGTACAATCTATTATGTGAGCGACGCCTTAGACCATACTACCACTTCTGTGGATCTCCAAGAACTTCCCACCTTCTTAGTAATGCTCAACGATTCATTTCTTCTGAATAGTTTTTAGCAAACATTCATTAATGGGCGCTGAGACTAAATGTCAGCTGATTTGCCGATGATGTTGGTATTCGTAAAACGGCTGAATATTTTGAGGGTGTTTTCGGCTAAAAGGTTTATCCATTTTACCTCCACGCAAATATGGGTACGTTTCTTAAGCATTCTACTTTTATCGTCCTCGACCAATTCGTTCATTTAAATCAAATAACTTTAGTAAATGTGCTTGATTTGTGTTCATGCTATAAGGTTAAGGAAAAGGCGTAACTTTATATACATACTTTTTTTAAAAGGGCCCCAGAAAATACTCTTTTAATTAATTTAATTATGACAGAGACCTCTTTTAACTATAATTAAAACTGCATTGGGAAGTTTTCATGATTGTCTAACAGATGGCAGCACTAACTAAATTTGAATTAAAATCGGACTTTATTCTTTATTTGTTAAACTTGTGATATTTGCATTTAATTTTTAATTTGATCTGTATTTTATATGTTTGAAAGGGTTTGAATAACTTAAATATCTTTACTGTCATCAGCGTGAAATTACAACTTTTATTTTCTCGTGTATCGGTGGATTCCTTAAGTAGCTTCAGTAGAAGCTTGTTTGCGGTCTGCGCGCAACTCCAAAATATTAGTCGATAATCGTGCGGCAAGATTTTAGAAACACCGATACTCTGCTTCCATCTAATTATTATAGCAATACCTTCACGTCAATCCTTCCCCCCTTTATTGGGCGGGCACATTAATATCGGTAATCGATACTATCTTCTTGTGTCAGACAAACTAAAGCTCTTCCATACACTTATTTGACAGTTCGATAAAGTTGTCTGTAATGCTTGTGTTTGGTAATTGTGGGTATAGTCACTTGCGGATTGAAGGAGTTACTTTGGTCAGTAAAAATAGCCACAGTCTCTTTCTCCGATAGTTGATATTACAAGTTTTCCCGTGAATGTTGAGTAACATAATTGTTTTTATTTATTTATTTGTTTGGTTCTCCACCTCATACTGCCCGTCCGGGATACTCACATATCCACTCTAATGAGGTAAGGATTAGGAAGTGTACCCGATTTTTGCGCGGAGGGATATTGGAGAAAACATTTTGGAAAAATTACCTTATTACACCCGGATGGGATCCGTAGATTCTCGACCTGTAAACTTTATATGATGTGGTATTTACTGTAATTAATATAGGCTACACTATTTTTATTCACTTAGGTTTTATATGATTTTGTCCTTTAACAAACAAAAAGTCGCCTACATTCGTGGGAACGTGGACAAAGGCGTTGGACTCATCTAGTCTGGTATGACCGTGGAGTGGAAATTGTGACTTGAATCCCAAATGAGTGTATCTAGGTTTTTTCATCTATATGTTTTTCCACTCTCCCTTTATGAAAATTCTGGTATTTTTTTCTTTAAACTAGGCCTTTATCATCACACTCTCAATAGGGTATATAGCCTATGTGGCTAGCTAGACCAGATTTTAAGATACAATGCACACAAAAATAAATCAAAGGCAGGCATTCTTTTTATAACTCTAGTCTTAAGTCTGCCAACTTTTGTATTTTTCTATTATTTGTTAATTTTCAATAAATTGTTTTTTTTTATCAATGACTTCGCTTAAGCAAGTTTACTGCTATTATTTTAATAAAATACAATTACATACATTAAGATAATTAATATGACCGGAAATAAAATATTATACTTTTACTTCTTTAGTAATTCATATTATAGATAGTCTTTATTTTATCGATAAACACTCCCGAGTTGTGAAACCTCAACTTATTAGCTATCGTCGTTCTTTCATGTTTTACCTGAACTTTGAAACCCTCATTTGTCTGGTCGATACATTTATCAGTTATGTGACAGTTCATATCCCCATCCCCCTTACTACCTTGTCTGCCAAGTTACTGTGTTATTTGTGTAAATCTGTAATATATTATAAAAAGGTTTCTAAGTCAGGTTTTTAGTTTGGTAATACAATATGTATTGCACAATGACAATATAATAATATGTAAATGCTGTGCCTGGCATAGCTCGCTTCGATAGCCTTCATTTAAATAACTATTCCTATACCTTTACTGAGGATGTTAGAGATCACTCAAATTATATTTTGATGGAAAATATTGAGCTTTAATCATCTAGAAATAAAATAAAAATCCGTTCCTATTCAAGAAATCTCATCTTTTGTAGAGTCACGTTGTTATATGAATGGTTTTCATAGATAATGAAAAAAAAAAAATACATTAAACAACTACAGGTTTTAATTTTCAGAAAGTTATGTATATCAAACATAGGAAATTAACTTTCAAACCAATTCTTTGGGAAAATGTTTCGTAATAGATATTTTATCTTGGAAGCTAAAGTTTGCATTTCACAATTAAGTTCAACACTCCAAAGAACTATTTTTTTTACACCGTGTCCGTGCTATCCGCATGTTTACACTGTATCGTAGGGATAAGGGAGGTAGAATTTACACGAAATGTATCACCACCTGCGTGGAGAGAGAGGCGATAAACCATTCAGGAGGAAGGGGGGAAACCAAGCTATTCTTGAGCACCAGCAAACTAGGGTAAATGATCCTTAACAATGTCAATTTTTTTGTCCATTGTGTCTTACATATACAAACATATATTTAGACACTAGTGTCAACGGGTGACCTGGCGGTCTAGGGGCAAGGTGTCAGACTTCTGTGCTGGCGGCCGGGGTTCAATCCTCGGTCCCGGCACAGATTTATCTTATTTCCAAACCCTTCCTACACCTCTGACAAGACATCTTTTGAATGTGTAGAATGCCAGGCCGCCACCGTGTTCGGATTCCACGTTAAACTGTAGGTCCTCCATTTCATCTCACAATCACTCTACCATTACACATTAGCGTAAGTGCGTATAACCCGAATGGGTAGTAAGACGCGATGCTAATAATAATAACTAGTGTCAACGCCATACAACAATGTTTAGGGATAGTACAATATTTTTTTAAAATGATAAACTAAATGAGACTGACACCTTTGTCCGCGTGCTCATTGACACGGCTAACAAATAAAATATATGTCTATATACTACACATTAAAAGTTACATATAATGACAGTAAAAACACCCGTAATTAAGTCGACTGTTTTCTCTTGAAATGTCTTCACGTTATTTAGGTCCTTGCCGTTTGCTCGAGAAGAAAGACCTGTTGCTCACAGACCGGACCTCCCATCAGATACAGAAGCTCAAGCCTGTTGATCGCTGGGGGAAGGCTAGGAGGAAGAACTCCGCGAGTTTCCGGTGTTTTTTTTGCGGTGGCCGGCTCTTCCTTTCCAACTCCTTTTATCTCCTTTTACTCGACGGCGTGCTTCCTCTTTCTTCCGTGACTACCTCGCGTACATCCCCTCGCCGCCAATTATCATGCACGTTAATCGTCTCCTCCCCCTCATTGGAATATCTCGTGTCTTCAAGGAAGACCGTTTTGACCAAAACCTAGTTTAGGATCTTGGCTTTTAATGTGTGTACAAAGAAAAATGGGATGCAATCGTCAATAAATTATGGATCTCGGGATTTCATTTTTACATTCTTATATAGAAAACGGAGTGTAATTGAGATTTAAAATAATGGCGTTGAATTTATGATGAATCTTGAGTTTATATGTGCTCCTGATTTAAAAAAAAAGTGTATTTCACATTATTATTCTGTCTGTCGGGGGAAGGAGGGGGGAGGAGGCTAAAGTCAAAATAATTTCATGGATTTTGTACACACTTGATATATATGTTGTTTGTATTTTTATTTTTATCCTAGCCCTCAAATTAAATTTACGTTTATAGATTACTGATTTTTTTTAATTCAAAATTTTTTTTAATATGGTTTTAACCATTTAGTTTAAAATTGATATTTAGAAGTGTTTTGAATCCGTCTTTATAATTATTTTCCTTTCAATTTATATTTGTTGTAGTTATTCTTCTATCGTTTGTAATTGGTTTATAGCCTTTTGTTTAGCAATTACAAATGTTAATGGCAAGGTATTGTTTTCCTTATTTATTTTTAATCGCTCTTAAGCTTATCTTCTTGTAATACTAGAGAACATCAAGAAAATGATAACAATAATTATTGTCATTGAACCCATCACATCAAAATCACCATAACATCACGATATTTAGCATGGTTTACAATACAAACGCTTTTAGTTGAGTTAGTTATAAGCGTCAATTAAATCTCTTGCGCCTTTAAATAGGCACGAACAAATATTTACCTAGTATAAATACAAAATAATATGTATTTTATATGTGTGTCTTTGTCTGTAAATTCTGGAACTTCAAAAGCAAGATAGCCGAAACTTGACATACCCACTTAATTAGGGGAACTTAAACATATGGACCTACGACGTATTTTTAAAATTGTTTACATGTTTACTGACGTTTAAAACCCTGTGAAAAACTGTTAAGTTCTATAAATATAACTTGACTATAATTGACTACAGTATTCATTTTGTTTTCTGTCTAACTTGATCACTGTACTGTAGCTCCAAAACCAAGGAACATAAACATTTAAAACTTGATATATGCCTATGTAACGAGGAAAAGCTTACGAATATGTTGATTATATTTTCAATAATTTATACTATAAATCCACATGGCTGACTCACTCACTGACTGACATTAATGTTTACCCACTTCCAGATGAGCTAGAAACTTGAAATGTGGCAAACTTATAGCTTATAGCCTGTAACCAATGGGAAAATTCCAAAAAGTTAAAAAAATTATTCAAAATGGCGGAGTAACTTTATAGTCGCTGCGGACTTTTCTTTGGAGGTCTTGTTAAATAATAAGATGTATCAAAAAAGGCTCTGGAATCACATTAGTTTACATCCTCATTGGGGGAACCCCCAACGAGCAAAGCGAGTTATTATATATAATTAAAAAAAGCCTAAGATGAACATATTGCAAGCTTGATGAGCTAGACTGCGTGACCATTAAGGCGGGTAGCGACAAAACCACTAAATCGAGTTGACTTAAAACTTTATACACGTACTTTAGGAAAACAATGGGCGTGCAACTTCGTTTTATTTTTAAAACTTTTACATATACTACGATCCGACACCTTAGCTCAGTCAGTAGCGTATCTTCCTACTGAGCTAAGGATCCTGGACTCGATTCTTGGCATGGTCGAAAAATTTATCATTGGTAAAATGTGGGTTTACCCTTTCACATTCATAAATTAACGGCCGGGGACTGGATGTTGTGCCACTTCTAGTCTTAAGTTAGATTATAAGGCACATAAAGCTACGACAGGCCTAGCAAGCCGGTAATGGAAAAATATATGGCTTGAATAAAAAACTGATTCAGACAGGAAACAGTAATGGATGTAAAAATATATATTTATATTACGAATCTTAAGATGCGAATAGCTCATTTGTGCAGTTTAATATTGTAGCAATGTCATGGTGACTACAGACAGGGAATTCTTTGATGTCCAGGAAATATCAGGGAATTTAATCAAAAATAAGGAAATGTCAGAGAATTTTTAGAAATGTTTAATTAATTCTGCACATACACATTTAAACAATGGTGAGTGTGTTTCTCGATGTTAATAAATTGTATTACCTAGATATTTTATTCTAATATGAGATGGTTGTACAGGGTTTATTTTATAACACATTCACACAAATAATACCTATTTAAATCATAGAGAATTAACAAGAAATTTTCTTGTTAGGTAGCCTAGGAGTTAGTGAAAACATGTGATCAATATAATAAACGAAAAAATTCCCATTCATCAAGAAAAACTGTAAAACGTTTACGTCTGTAATTTTTTTTAAATTTTGTCTAAAAAACCTAGAAAAGTCAGGTAATTTTATAATAAAAGTTTTGTAGCCACCCTGAATTTGCTTACTGTCGAAATTTATCGCCAAAGAGAAATGTCAACTTCTTATCTATAACATTTCACAAGACTGCTAAATTAACCTGAGAAACACCGCCCACTTACAAATAGTACCTTCAAACCCATTAGGGTTTTTTCTAAACATGTTATGTCCTAGCCAACTATATTATAGTTTACCTGCATCGGTGAGCATAAAGTCAAGGCCGTCAGTCTCGGTTTGTATAGTTTACCAATAACTTTGAATTCTGGTTGTGTTAGCTGAGGTTTTTCTCAAATGGTTTCACGATTCTCTTCCACGCAAATGCTGGTACATAACGTATATATTCGTTCCTTTTTTATCTCATTTGGGGCTCAGTTCTCATTTCTTCTGGGCAGATATGCAACAGCATCCAGACTCAGTACATATAATGAGAATCAACCTTGAGGTGCAGTATTTTTGCAGTTTTTATAACAACGTTTTTTTTTTGGTCAAAAGAAATCAAACAATTCTCTAGTGGGAACATACAGCTTAATTGTATTCAAATGGTGACCTTGGCCTCTAATTTTGAAACGTGCGAGTAGCGATTCGCTAGCGTATTTTTTCTCATCTCGCACACAATCTCGCAAACCCTTAATTTTGAAACTTCTGCGCTGCGAAAACTGACGTCACACGATCGAATAGCGAGCGGATTCTACTCGCCAGCCTCACACCGTGCGAGACAGGCCTTGTCTATCGAATAGGCAATAAAATAACAAAATGGATGCCATCCCCCTCTTCGGTTGCAGCTTTCTGAGAGTGATTTTGTTGAAACAAACCTATCACTGTACAAAATAGGTTTACAGAAGAAAAGAATATGATTGCTTTGTACACTTTATGCAATCCTTCAATACAAATATTTGTTTGGTTGAAAACGAAACTATACATTCTAATTTTTTCAATTTCCTCAATCGTCAATTTGGGTGAGTCGGTAACGTGACCATCTCGTGATCTAAGGTTCGCGTGTTCAAATCCTTAAAAAATTTTTTTTTTTAATTTATCAGACTTTAAACTTTAATTTTAAATGATCGTATTAGTAAGCATATAATATGTTTTAAATATATTTTATAGAAATACACAAGGTATTTGAGCCTAAGTAGACTAACATAACAGTCGTTAAAAATAAATTAAAAAGGTATTAAATTAAAAAAGCTAGGCCTACATTAATTTTGAAATTTTGTATGTAGGTGATTATTTAAAAATTAAATAATGGGTTTTATGACATAAAATTGTACACATTTTAAAATAAGGCTAAGTAAGCTAATTATTATTCGCATAGTAAAATTTTTAGGGTATATTTATGTTTTAAAAATAGTTGCGAAAATAAAAAAATATATTACTGAATTCTAATTACGAAAACGTGATTTAAATTCAGACAAAAATTAAAATATTTTACCTAGGTTGGGATTGAACTCGTGGGAGTACAAATTCGGGTCAAGCGCGCTACCAAATGTGCTAATTTGGATTGTTCCAGAGTGGCGGTTTTTATTTTACTTATATAACTTTGAGAAAATTTTGAGTTAACACGTTTAGATGTATACAATTGGAAGATGGTTTCCCAATGAAACTAAACTAACCGTTGTATATGATGTAATCAATACAATAATAATGTTTACTTTCAGTTACTTATCTTGTATAATGACGTGTTGTGGCATACCATCGCCCCAACCCTTTGGTACGTCATGGTTTTACAGTGTTGTCGGATTGAAAACTCAGTCGCAAGCGAAACAACACTACACCGACTCGCACGACATTAGAAACCTTTCAAAATTAGCTCTGTTTCAGTACAGCCTGCGATTTGCGAGTTCATAAGTTGCGAGTTAGCTCGCAAGCGAGTATTTTCGCAAGTTTCAAAATTAGGCGTCCTTAACAGCTCTTTGATATCTGTCAAGAGTGTCCTGGAATCTAATGACACCTTTCACTCTTTGTTTAAAAGTTTGCCGCTATGCTCTTGGCAGATATTCAACAACTGTTGATATCACCATGTATAGAGAATTAAACTCTATGTTTCTATTGGAGCAATATTTTATTTATTTTGGCTGAATAAATGTTTTACTATAAAAACTGCGAAAATACTGCTCTTGGCTCGATGTTCCCTTACACTCCCACCTTAATGCGTCACGTCCTAGACCAGTCTGCCTACCATCTGATGAATTATTATTAGAGGTTGGAAGGAATTCATGGCCCCAGGCACTCTCGCTTCTAGAACCTCTTGGGTATTATTGTTCTCCGCTGCAGACATTGTTTCTCTCCTCCTATTTCATCTATCCTCTTCCTTGTTTTAGTTCCTCCTTTCTCTGGGTATTTCGCCCTCCCTCCTGCCACCCAATCCCTTTTTACTGTTTGTATTACCACCATCTCTTACGTGACACTTTTGTTTCATTCTCCTCTTCGTATATTATAGCTTTCTAAGCGAGAAAGCAATCCACCCAGCCTGCCTCTTGTTTCAAAGATTAAACAGATTATTTTCAACCTGAATTGGCTTTCTTTGTACCTTGTTAAATTTTAAAGGTGAGAATTTATTTAACATCAAACAAGAATACTACTACTTTCCAACCCGAAATACTATTCTCAATGTTGTCGGTGTTGAGCCACAGTATGCCACTGTTTTGTGTACACTTATAAAATATTTGCGTCACATTTTAATTTTACGTCTAAAATCACAAAGTAAGGTATTGTTCGTAGGTCCTATTCTGTTCAGCGCACTGGATTTCCGAGTTAAGATCGTGCATCACATGCCCATCAACTCAGAGATACAGTCGGCTCTAAATCATAAATTTACATGAACACTATTGCCCTTGGATCATCTACGATTAAATTTTAATGGAGATAAAGAGTTAATAAAAGTTTCTAATATTGAACAAGGGTGAAATATTAAATGATATTTCTTATAAAAACTGCGTTGAAAGGCAGTTTTTGATCATTTTAGAATGGCTTCACAGATAAGCACTGTGCACAAATCTTTATTCTGTATTAATAAGGACATATTGTAGTGATTAACAAGAAACTTTGTCTCTTTGTTCCCCCATCGTTAGCGCGAAAAATTTCTAGTAATCATTCGAATACGAATGCACTGCATACATTTCTGGCATATCTTAAATATTTTATTTTCCCTTTTACTTCCATACCTTGCGCGAGCCAGGAGCTGAATTGGGTCTGCTACGATGCACACGCTCTTAATCTTATCGACACACCTTTTATACTTCAATGTTAACACCTACACCACCTATCGGTAAATAAACACCTAAAACTAATTCAGTGATCTACTTGTTTTGCTCGCTTTAAATCAGTTTAAAAAAACACTTTGTTTTATTACAATTTGAATTAGATTTTTATTCGCTGCCATATCAGCATCATAAAAGTTTCTCCAATCGTGCTGAAGGGGTTATTTTCTGAGTGTTTTTATACTTGCGTATAAAAGGTTTGATCGGCCATTAAGTGTCGCCAAAGAGACGTTTATATAAAAGCTATGCTGAGGGTTTAAACCAGAGTCGCTAACCTTTCGGGGCCAGTATTGGATGGTGGGATGGCAACACTCAATTCTTTGGCCCTGCATCTTGGTGCCATTTACAATATTTAGGTGTGGATACGGAAGGTGGAGTGAATTTGAAATATATCAGAATTTTAGTTCAGAGAAAGAGGGGGAAGGGGGACCCGTTTCGGTGGCCGCGTGGTCTAAAACATCACTATCGCAGTAGACGAGACTGCCGATGACAGGGAGATCGAGGTTAGAAACTCGTTTGGGTGTACTGAGTTTTTAATTTTCATTGCCCCTCTACGCAAACGGGGTTATATAAGTGTATAACCCGTACAGGTAGTAAGGTGCGGTGCTAAAAAAATCAAGGGAGATTTTGGAACCCCCCTCCTCACACAAGATTCACCCAAGATTCGAACCTTGACCACCTCGTCACCGGTAAACCAGACTAGACGATAATTACGTTTATTCCACGTTCCCACCCAGCGATGGGGGCTATTGTTTCTCTTAAATATATTAAAGCTTTTTATATAATTAATACTTTTATTATTGATTTACATTACTATTGATAATACTATTACCCACACCGGTGATTTATTGGTGATCGGGGTTCATATCCTGACCAGATAAACAGGGATTGATTTTCTATATGTGATTTATAATTGTGGTTTTCACATCCCCTCTCCACGCCAATGAAAGTGTCGGGCTGTAATGGTTAATATAAATTTACTCATTTAAATTAGTTAGTGTTACATCAATCGCATTATAAACATAACTTTTGTAAGTTATATAATTTACATAATTGACTTTTAAGAAATCAATAAGGTGTGTGTATTTAATAAGTGTGCGTCCAAGTTTTTCTTTTAGTTAATGCATTATGTTTTGGTTATACAGTACTCTATTACAGTCCAATTTTAATAGAAAGGTTATTAGATATAATTTATTTATGTTAAGTCATGTGATCGCAGCTGTATCTTATGATATATATTATTACTAACTTTACAACACTAATAATATATTACTTACAACGTTATTAATATTGGTCTTAAATAGCCTTAAAACTACTGCCGTATATAAGTTTGTTGCTAACTCATTTGGGAAGAAGGAATTGGTTAAATTGTGTCCATTGTGGTCGCAGCTAGTTTGGTATGTCTCTTCCCCTTGTTTCACCCCTCGGCTGTCGTGGCTGTCAAACCGATACCACGACGCTTAGGAGACGCTCAACCTGACAGTCGCGTCTACCCCCGTCAGCTGCGTTGATTGACGACGGATAACTGTATTACCGGCGGTGTACGCGCCCCAGGGTATGAGGGTCGGCCCTTGATAGGGTCTGCTTACCCCTTCCCTTCCGGGTATTGTTGGGATCAATGAAGCAACGTGCAAAGAGCCTCTTTAAAGTTCCGGCGGCCACTTGGAAAACACAGACACACATACCACATCATAATGACCGCTATGACCAGACCACACAGTCGTCGCCAAAAATGGCCAATTTAAATAATCGGCAGATCTTGGGTGAAAAATTATTTCATAAGTATGCTTTATCTGAAATCATCAATATTGTAATATTTCCTTGCTCCGTGCCTTACTACCCTTCCTGCCTATCAGCATATTTACGCAAATGGGTTGGGAATGAAAGATTATATAATTTAGAGTAAGTATACCTGTATTTACCTGTAGAGGAAGAGAGGGACACCTTTCAGAGAGAGAAAAAACAACTCCTAAGTACATCTGGCCGGAATTCGAACTCCCAACTTTACCTTCACCGGTACATCAGACAAGATGAGAATGAAGTCCTTATCCTTGAGATCATAGGCGCTTGTAGTTATTATTTTCAATATTTGTGGGTGAGGTTATAATACATCCTTACATGTATACATACGCAGGGCTATATTATTTCAATAGTTGTCGGCCGGGTTTGCCTAAAGAAGAAGTCCCCAACTTTTTTCAGTCCAGAGTCAAACTTATTAGAATTATATAGCTACTCCCAGGTCACCTTTTTCTCCTTTCCCAATCTTAATTTCATGTTACATTGTAAATAAATATTTAATTATCTCAAACTATTATTATAATTAGTTAGAATTATAATCCTAATGAATGAAACACACGTTAAAACATATGTTAAATGTTTATAAATTTAAGTAATTAACTTAATGTCAAAATTAGATAACATACATATTAAAATAAATTTAGGACCACTTTGGTTTAATATTGTGCCGCCTGTTATTATTAACATACTATTATTGCTCTACTATTCATAAAAGCCTAAACGCCCCCTAAAAATTAAATATGTACGCCCCTGGGGAGTGCTACCACCCAGTTTGGGAAACACTGGCCCCTAAGGGATAGTGTCGCATGCCCAGGAGTGCGAGGGCACCAAGTATGGTTTCTATTTCCTTCACATTTTATTTTATATTAATTTACTGTGTATCAACTAAACTTAGGCTAGGCGCGATCTGATGTTGCGTCTTACAAAGTTAAGGGTAGCAGATTCGATTCCTGGAATGGAAGGAAAAATCTGCTTTGCTGAGGCTTCCCCTTTTCACGGTGATATATTATCGACCTAGGGATTGGATGCTGTGTCTTTTATATAATTAAGTTAATTTATAAGCTGCGGGCTGATATAATCAGTTGGTTCATAAAGTACGCGTTAAATATCCCGGAACAATAATCATATATGAATCCTAATGGTTGTCCTTCCATAGAGAACGATACACTGTAGGGTGACCTGGTGGTCAAAGGGTAAGGTGTCAGACTTCTGTGCTGGCGGCCGGGGTTCAATCCTCGGTCCCGGCACAGATTTATCTGATTTCCAAATCCTTCCTACACCTCTGACAAGACATCTTGTGAATGTGTGGAATGCCAGGCCGCCACCGTGGTTCGGATTCCACTTTCATTTCATCTCACAATCACCCTACCATTACACATTAGCGTAAGTGCGTATAACCCGAACGGGTAGTAAGACGCGGTGCTAATAATGATACACTGTAAATTAAAGTTACCATCCCACACACTGGATATCATCTCTAAGGGAATTGCATGTCTAGTATTGCGAAACAGCGTTGCCATTCTCTTGTTTTCGTGTGGTTAATCTTCCATTAAACATAAGATAAATTTTGCAACACTGGTTCGTCGAAGCTGCCAGTATCTCTTACCCCAACATACCTTCTACCTTTCCACGTAACTGAAAGCGAGGGGATCTGGCAACAGTTAACGGAGAAAGATCGAGGATAAAGCTTTTCTCCTTAAAAGCTTACATTTCCCTCAGCGGTGATATTGGGTATCGGAGAACATGGAAATCGCTCAAGAGGGAGAAACTTCAAATCAAATCGCACAAAGATATTGATCAAATGCGTACCTATACCTTGTATCACAAGAGTACAGGAAAAAACAGCTGTGTAACGTGTCAACACAGCAAAGTTTATTGTAAACAACCCCCTTATTCTTTAAAATAACAAAACTACAGGGAACAACCCCCTTGCTCTTTACAATAGTGTTAGGTTAGGTTAGGTTGCTAACTGGCTAATTCACGAAACTCACTACTTTTTTCCATATGGGTCTCAAAAATCTGCAAATAATGGTGTTCTTTTGAGGCACTTACCTTGTGCTCTTCTGCTATACTCTAAAACAAATACACAAATTCTTCCTGTGCGCTTTCAGTACGTAGCGATTGGCTATATACCCCAAACTCGAAACTAAGGCTCTCCTGACGTCAATTATTGGAAAAATAACCGCCCACTTCTACAAACAAGCAAATATCCCAACTGAAATTACAGTAACACTAACTTTATTGTGCTCTACTATTTGTTGTAATACTGTTAAATTTACTTGTTCAAGAGAACATAAATTTAACCGACATGTTATTGGAACTGAGAAAAAAAATAAGTATCTGCAACTTAGCTTGAATATTTCAACTTGTGGGGGAGTCTTATGCATTAGTGTAACACTTCCTGTTAATTTCCTGAATGGCTTGCGCACACCTTGTCGTTACTGCAGTGATCGTGGTCTCTGTGTGTGTCTACACCTGTCTGATGCGAGAATCATCAATCTTCGTATCACGCCATTTATACACCGCTGATGTATAACCGATGTAGACTTTGTGGCTCTTTCGAGCGTTAGCTTTCATCTTACTGTAATTTTTAACGACAAACGACCCATGCCATTTTTAAGTTATTGTTTTCTTTCCCATTTAACGGAAATTTCCCAAACATTATGACAACACACCAAACACTAATTTCAACCTTATGGTTGATAGAGTAAAATCAAATAGTTATCCCAAACCGTGTATGGCATCGAACTATGTTTTAATATCCCTTCAGTTGACCTAATAACCGCAAATTGGAAGCTCACAACTTATAAATGTCACACACCGATTTTTCTCACGTTTTTGAAATTGTTTGGAGGGCCTAGTTACTTGTTAGTAATAATACTAGGGTAACCATATTTTTATTAATTTTACAATACTTTATATGTGTTTATTCATATCATAGTAATAGAAATAGGGCTGGATTCAGATAGGAAGCCCTTACCTGCCAGCTAACTATATGTGCAAGAAGGTGTACAGTAGGATTTTGATAAGAAGAAGAAGAACCTTTAAAATGCTAATTATATGTAGGAAGGCTCTTCTTTGAATCCTGCTGTGCACACTGGCTGTATTTGTTTTCAGGTTTTATTTAGCACTGCATTTTACTACCCGTTCGGGTTGTACGCTTATGTACTAATTACGCTAACGGTTTTAGGTTTATGGTGGTTATATTAATAGGAAGGGGACCCGCATTTGCGTGGAGGTAGAGTGTAAAACTATTTGAGGAAAAACCACCTTCAGTAAGCCTACACCCGACCAAGATTCGAACCTCGATCTGCCCGTCATTGGCAGTCTAATCTACTGCAAAATATGGAATTGTTGGTAAGAAACATTCTGATTGAACTACATGCTTGTAAACAAGCTCGATCATAAAAATTTTAAAACCATTTATTTACCAATAGTTTGTAATAATTGAATATAAAGATAAATCAATAATGATTTTCAAATGATTTCATTTTGTGATAGCTAATTAGCTTTAATGAATGAAAGAACAAATGTTGATTTCAGATACTAAATTACATCACTTATTCCTTTCTTTTGTGTACTTTGTTATAAACACATTAATGTTAGGGTGTTTGTGAGATGAAATGGAGGACCTACAGTTTAACGTGGAATCCGAACCATGGTGGAGGCCTGGCATTCCCACATTCCAAGATGTATTGTCAGAGGTGAAGGAAGGGTTTGGAAATCAGATAAATCTATGCCGGGACCGAGGATTGAACTCCGGACCCCTATAACAGAAGTTTTGACACATTAACCCTAGACCGCTAGGTCACCCATATGTTATTCAAATAGACGAGTAATTTCATTCGCTGCGGTAGTTAAGTGATCGTAAGGTGTTAGATTTACATTTAATTTGGACATCGTTGACGGGGTTTAAATCTTAATTAGGGTGCACCAGGGGGTGTTTTTCACGCATGCTTTTTACAACTCACCACCCCTCCCCCACCTCCCAAATGCATGTGCATTTCCTTATCAGCCTATCTTTAAAAAAAAAGTTAAAAACTCTTATGCCCACATCGGTGGTCGCATTATAAAACGCGTCACTCTTGTTTTATAGTATATTGCCGATTGAGGTTTAAATCCCGGTCGCGTGTACTAAATATGCTTTTTACTAAATGATCTTTTCACTCTTCCCTCATCTCTCCCCCACTTAGAAGGGTGGTTCGATCGTTCTAAAACTCTACCGTCCTCATACTTATTTCACTAACGTAATTAATGTATGCGTATAACCAGACGCGGTGAAAAATATCTATTTTGAATGTACTCATTAAAAATACCTAACATTTCAAAATAATAAATTTATAAAAATCGAGGCAGGAATGCCTCTAGTGTAAGCTCAATTTCTTGCACGTCACTGCTTTTAACAAACAATATAACCCGCACTAGAAGATATGCTGGTCCCCTATTGCTACTAAAACAACAATATTCTACTTTTGTATTTTGATATGCATCACACACTGGCAGGCAGTATGTGCCGCGACAGTTGTTCACAGTAAATACATCTCGAAACTGAAGGGATAATGTAAGTATAAGTAACACACATGTGACTTTTAGCCATGAATATGTTCAAGCCTTTGTTTGGAAGTTATTTTGAAATTATTTTTATTCACTCATTTACAAGGTTAAATTAATTTGTTGGGGTTACTATGACACGTTTTCAAGTTATATATAACAATGGGAGTTACACCACATTTCTGCTCTTTTTTTATATTTCTTGCTCCCCCCTTCTCTCTTTCTCAAAAAAACTTTTGAAGTGAGACTGTTTTACTTTGCATTCTTACTTCATGTCTAGTGAACCTCGAAACAATGCCAAGGTGCGACTCATAAAATGGGCTAATCAGTAATCAAATTGTCAACGAACAACAACTGCCTGTGAATCATTTTACTCTCAGATCTCAGCTTAGTTCTACCAATCTCATCCTAATATATGAAATTCGTGCAATCTGTCTTTTTCTTAACACATCGTGAAACAGGTATTTTGAAGTTAGAACTAGTATTAATTTTTATAGTATATACGTTTTTTGTTGAATATTGAGTTATTTTACAAAAACATATATGTGTGTATATATGTACACACATACAATCTGTATATATATTATATATATGTGTGTTTTTAAAATAACTCTTCTTCAAATCACCTGTTTCATGGGTGTGTTAATAAGGAAGCAGATTGCACGAATCTTTATATTGGTCAGATTAAGAAAACTAATTACGAAATACAACTACGCTAAATTGATGTCTAAATTCAGACGATTCCGTGCTACAAAATAAATATCCATGTAGGCCTTTAGACCTTATTGAGTTATTACCTAAAATGTGATAATTCCCTAAATTAAAGAGATGATTATTCCAGAATAACTATTACATTGTATTTTTTTTTCTCTTCTTATCATTTTAAAACTTCAAATAAACCAATATTTCCCATGGCCGAACACGTCTGTATGATTGCGGATGCTGGGGACGGAATTGGAACTACGGCCATGACAGATCTTAGCACTGCCCTTTTTCCCTTTATTTTCTTACGCAGAACTCTTCTTTTCTCATAGACGCTACTGACAGCAAACCTTACTGATGGCAAACGCTATCGACACTACTGAATAGGCGTTGTCCTTAAGTACGTCGTTTTTAAACCCAACCCTGTTTTAATAACGTGTGTCAAATCCTTAAATATTGTGACCTGATATTGTTAAAGTTGGTTGAGACATTTTGTCGGTATTGGCTAGAAATTAGTGCAAAATATTTACATAAACAGACAATCAGAAAAAAAAGGGGGGGGGGAGTTTCTTTCTTTGATTTTAATTCGGCTAATATTGAATTCCAAGGGATTCTATATATAAATTAACTATAAAAAATTCCACTTAGTCTATTTTATTCCATAATGAAAGTGTTGTAGATTTAGGTGCGTCTTGTATCCATGGGTGCATCAATAGATCAACGAAACACGCACCTCGGCTGTTTCTTTGTAAAAGTGTTCCATTTCTCACGGTGTGGTCACGGCCTAGCATTTGAAAAAATGATTGCAATGTTTCGCTGTTCTCATTGACACGTGCAAGCATCGTGTGGAAGGCTAACTGTTTCTCTTGGACTCGGGCCAGTAAATACAACTACACTTCCATGGGCCGGGGACTTGTTTTAAAACAAGGTTATTGACTGATTAGATTCAGAAGGAATGAGGATTCCTCTTAAAAATACCTAAAACCAATATATATTCATATTTTTAAAAATTATTTATACATTTAACAGCATGTTTGTAAGTAATTAATCTGAAAAGGAGGATTAGGGATGGAAGAGAGGAGGCTAAACACATGTGCTTGAATTAGCTTGCAAAAAAAAAAAAAAAAAAAAGAAAGAAAACCACAATGAAACATCAAACGTGAAAAAGTACATCTCGATGCATCCGACCAAGATTCAAACCCTGATCTCCCCGTTATCGACAATTCAGGGTTGATCCTATAGACCAGTGGTTTTTAAACTGTGCTCCGCGGAGCCCTTGGTTCCGTCATAGTTATTTCAGGCTCCGTGAGACAATGTAAGAATATTTTTCATTTGTTTTCCACACTAAAACAGCATCAGTAATTAGGATTGCCAAATTTGTCAACTCTGAATAAAGGACACATTTCGCCAAAGACACAGACAGAACATGTGATGTTTTCCGTTTATTTTGAACTTTTAAAATCGAATTCTATTTATTGAAGGTTCAATTTAGTGTGAACCAATTTATGAGGGTCCTAGCATGTATTTTTTTCTAATGCAAGGGTTTCTTCGGTATAAAAAGTTTTGGAACCATTTGTCTAAGCCTCTTGATCATCCTTGCGGGTCACTTTGATAGACAAACAACCATTTTGCTCTCTATCGGCACTAAACCCCCGGTTTCCTGATGAGTGTTGGACTCACTAATCGTACGTACAACTCTGCCGGTTAATGAATTTGGTAATTGATTTGTGTATTTAAATAAATAATAAAAAAGCTAGGACCTGCATAAAGAGTTCGAGGAAATTCTTTTGAAGGAAGATTGTTGAAAATACGATACATTTAGAAATTGGCAACAAAATTGTTTATTGCCATTGGCGCTTTCATTTTGGTGTTGAGATTGATTGCAGCGGCTGTCCTTGTAAAGCCAAAGTTGTTTCATCTTCTTGCGAAATAAAGGATAGATACTAACAATATGTTCTGTAAGATTGATCTCTTGGGGAATACTGATTAAGAACCTTACGGACGAGGAGTATGCACATCAGATTTTAAACTGCAGACATTTTAACTATAACTCGCTTTAGTGGCCGCATGGTCTAAGGCGCTACTTTCGCACTAGACTGCCGATGACGGGGAGATTGAGGTTTGAATCTCGGTCGGGTGAACTGGGTTTCCACTCTTTCATGCAAATGGAGGTACACTTCCTCTAAATATAACCTTCGTAATACCTTAAACCATTAGTAAAATTAGTACATAAGCGTATAACCCGAACGAGTTGTAAGCCGTGGTGCTAAAAAAAATACATAATTATAGTGGGATTCTGGTAGGAATAGCGATATCTGATAGCTACTCAAATCTACTTTCATATATCCATACGTCAAGAAATGTTATCTATAACTTTCACTATTGACAGATAGTATTAATACCTATAAAATATTTTGAATACTTTCGTAAATTGTTACTAATGTTGACCGCAAAAAAAAAGTATTACAAAATATATTTTTTAAATATCAGAATCTTAAGTATTTTTTTGCGATATGAAGGTTCTGTTTCCCAAGTTTTCAGTCTCCCGTTGTATGCGATACAGGGAAGAAAACACACCTGGCCAGCACTGCGTCTTGAATGGTCGTCCTCATGTGTGCGAGGGTTGTCTAATGGAGACTGTGCTCGGGAATGACAGATGGGTCGAGGTGACTTATTGCGGGATTGAACAGCTGGTCGGTGTTCTAACTACGTGAAACGACAGTTCTCTCACCCTCGTCGGCTCTAAGGAACAGGAGAAATGTTTCATTAAAAATAAACTATAAGATGTCAAGTAAACTTGAGCTATGTATTGCGGTACAGTCTTGCTCTCCTTATCATGAAACGGCTTGAGATTAAAGAACCGGCAACGCGGAGCCGACCTGCACCGCTATTAATTACGAAGAATAAAGTTTTAAGCTAGCTAATAACTAAGAAAAATGTTTCTTGTTCAATAAGTTGTTGTATATAATATTGTTTATTTTGTACGTAATGTTGGAAAATATTACTCCAGCGTCACACGTGCAACGGTTGTGAAAGAAATGCCGTTTGGAAGCTCCCGAACATTTATTTCCGGTGGTAGGTGGCTACACGGTCCGCACACCGCACCGCAAAAGTGCGGAGCAATGCTCTCTCGAAGATTCATCCGCGCCGGTCCGTGTAGCCGGTCCTTAACTTGGTCCTTACTGTCGACGAATGCGCAGGAAAATGTATTCAAAATATCATTTGGGTGTCGAACCCAGTAACAACATCATGAACAATATATACTTATAAGTTTAAAGTACAGTCCAGCTTTACGCTTTTAACTGACTAATGTGCCTTTTTTAAATTAGGCTTCAATCTGCCAGTAATAGAGCATTTATAATATGATCCCGGGGGACAGGATTAGTAAGGTTGGTTTGAAGTTAAAGAGGATTCACTATCGTTAGATTTGAAGGGTACCGCTTTATGGAGAAAATAACTTTAAACGCACTTGATTGTGGTTAGAACCCCGGTATTTCGAATCTTTGTCAAGCACACACTGGTAGTGCACATTTAACCCATTTTGTTGGAGGCATATAAAGATAAAATAATGATTTATCTTTCATCGTTTCTTACTACCTGTTCAGTCTATACGTATGTATGACAATTACTCAAATGGTGTAGGGTTGAGGAAGGAAGCATTTTAGAGGCAACCTGCCCGATTTGCATAGAAGGAGCGTGAGAAACCATTTAGGAAAACCACCCTCATTAGAACCGACCCCGTTTCGAACCCCAATCTCTCCGTCATCAGCAGGCCAGTCGAACACGAGAGTGGCACCTTAGACCATTCAGCCATTGAAGCGGGTGATACGAATATGAATATCATACTCACTTTTATCACAATCACTTATGACTCAGTGTACACAGTATTTAAGCTATTTTTATTGTATTACACACATCGTTAGGCATGTGGAAGTAAGGTTCCTTCATACGAAGCCACTTAGCAGCGCTGATTGGTGGCACGTAAGAAAATGCGCGTTTGAAGCCTTACCTACGCACGTTTGAAGTCCTGCTCATACGAAGGAAAGAATATATCATTGCTTTTTGAAAGACTGAACCGGGGTCTGTTTCGTAACTTATTTGAAAATGATGACGAAAAAGTTTTTTTTCTTCATACTTTTCTTATGTCAAAAATTCATTTCAAAAGCCTCTAGCTGGAATTAGCAATGAAACTCGTAAAAAAATACACACCATCATGGTTTCGACACTGAAGTGAAATAAGAATTTAAGATTTTTTAATTTGATATTCTTTACTGTCCGCATAAAATATAAACTAACACAAACAACCTCGTTCACTTTTAAGTAGAGACGGGTGGTATCGGGTAGAGTGCCCGGTGCCCAACACACGCGCGTTAGCAGCGCTTATACCGCTTCATGTGCGCGCCACTAAAATATCAGCTACTATTTTATGGCTGTGTGGGACCCCCCCCCCCACCCCAATTTATCTCCGTATTTGCAAGCAGAAGAGTTGCTGAGTGGCCACGTATGAAGGGGTTCTTAATATCAGGCTCATCTAGGCTGACTTTCTAGTTCTGGGAAAGTCCTGGTCTAATTTACTGAGGTGAGGCTGGTTTTTTTTCTAGGTGGTTTTCCGTCCTTTCTCCACGCAAATACGGGTACGTTTCTTATTAACTCTATTTTTAACATCTATACCCATTAAAAGTTTTGCTCGTAGTGATAGCTCACTATTATCATAATTGTACTAGACAGCAACTTTGTCGGAGATAGTTTCAGTGACTCGGATGTGTATGTGCGCTCCTTTACCGACTGTGTGATGCCTCTAGTTATTTTATGCCGGTGTGTACAAGCACGAATTTAGAAATTGTAAAAAAGTGAGGGGGGGGGGGTCACAGACACATTAAATGTGAGAAACATTTCCCCTTCCATTCACGACTCGTCCATTCGCCCATGCTGAGTTCAAGTCCATCTTCACCCCTACAAGTAATTACCCTGCACTTCTACTCCAGAAATTAATATACAACCTCATTGGTCACCACCAAAGCCCTCATCCTACATTCCATTAGTCTAATAAAAATAATCACATATTCTATTTAAGGAGGGACACGTGACCCCTTTGGCCCTCCCCCTCCCCCTTAAATTCGCGCTTGCGTGTGTTGTGACGTCGAATGGGATGCTTTTATCAGTGGGATATAGGTGCGCCGTCACGAGCCTTTCTCTTTCCAGACGCTGTTGTCTCTGTGGTTAATTCACCGAGCTCTCCTGTTGTGCTTAGTGTATCAGCACCGGTCCACACATCAACCCCACATCGTACGAGAGGGGGATGAAAATGGTTTATTTCGTTATAATTCGATATGAATGTTAAAGGGTCGTGTACTTGTTTGGATGGTCGCTTCTGGATTCGGAGGTTGGGTGAAACATTGGGGACTTCATAAAGGTTTGGGGGCCGTCATTAAATGTTGTAAGATTTTTTTGCTTCCCTCGTGATTTTCGATACCCCCATCCCCCTACGTGAGGATCAAAAGATTTTCCGTTATTCACCCTTATCTTACCTATTTTTCATGATTTAGTGAGTTAGATTATTTTAATCGCTTGATTATTATTATATAGAGGCTAAGAATAGGTAATATAACGTTTGATATGATATTTTAAAATACTTGAAATAAGTGAAATTTTATAAATAACTAGATAGCTGTTGCCCGCGGCTTTGCTCGCGTGGAAGTTGATTATATACAAATATGAAAATATACATATTATTTACAGATTAATTTAAAATATTACGTTACGTTGATGACCATAACTTGACCTCAGATCAAAAATAATGCAAGTCCGATAGAAACTTTCACCCCCCTTTTCATCCCTTATTAAATAAATTTTCCAAAATTCCTGAAACACGTATTTATTTGTTTTACGTCAATAACCGAAATACAAAATTTTGTTTATGTAACTTTCAAAATGACGGACTTTCATACATATTATCATCCCCTTCTTTGACCCCTTTGGGGTGGAATTTTCTAAAATCCTTTCTTAGTGGGTGCCTACATAACAAAATGAATATACAGTCTGAATTTCATGCTTGTAGCCTTGATAGTTTGCGCTCGGCGATGATGAATCAGTCAGTCAGGATCATAGGAATGTTATTTTATAAGTATAGATAAAGTTTATTTTCTGTAAATTTTTTTCTAGTTAGACAAGGATAAAAACCTTAAGTAAGATGGATTATGATCCTTTCCTTCCCTCTTCCCCTTTAAGGAAACGTGAGAATATACTGATAAAAACCCGTTCTCCCCAAAACCCCTAAGTAACTTAAGCACGGCTCCTTGGTTATGTGGTTTAGCAAACCAAGGGGTTATTAGAGTTTAAATTTGGAATCAAATTATTTCACATAGAAACTAATGTTCAGATGAATCAGAACACATACCACGATTGTGTTCAAGGTCATTTGAGGCGTTGAACTTTGGATTTAGTAGGGACGTATAAACTTCTCGGATATTATTTTCATTATTATTAGTAGGTTAAACTGGCTTAAATACAGATAGGCCTAGTTGAAATGTTAGCCTTTCTTGGCTCAAAACAATTGTAATACGAATGATTTTAAGCTCTTCTTTGATGATACTAGCTTTATTACCAGATTTTTATGATCCGAACCACGTGTCATTAATTCACATCACGTTTGGAGATATAATTACTACTTCAGGTACTAATTACGCTAATGGTTTTAGGGGATTAGGAAAGTTATATTAGATGAAGTGTACCCTCATTTGCGTGGAAGTAGAGTGGAATACCATTTGTAAAAAAAAAAACACTCGGTAAACCCGACTCAGATTCGAACCTCGATCTCTTAGTAATCGGCAGTCTAGTCTACTGTGAGAATAGACCACACGGCCACTGAAATGGGTTTTCCAGAAGTTAACCCAATTTATGTATTAAGCAGCTGTAATCACATATATTTAAGACATTTAGAAATATCAATATTAATTCGATTCACAAAAGTTCATCACACATCGGGGGTCTTATTTACCCTCATATTTCGAAATCCATGCCCAGTTACCAGTTTCCTGTAACGTTGCAAATGGCATAGCATTAATCTTTGTCGTGTATGGAGTAATACACGCATCCTGTTTGGAACAAGTTAAGTTATTTTATGGTGGCGCCGTAAAAAACACTAATAGTAATTATTTATTGTAATAACGAATAGTCCCATGTTCTCTCTTGTCTCCACATGGTCTCCAACATTTGACGGGCAGTCTGGGCCGCATTCTCGGAGACTGGTCCTCTCCAGCCCCCCGTCCTCCCTCCAGAACCCAAGCCAACACTCAGCACACACACATTGGGGTAGGGCCAAGGACCACACCTCTTCTTCTTCCTTGTCTGGCACGCAGTCTTTATAGAGTGTGGCCGCTGTGTTCTCACTATTATCTAAGACCACGTTCCAATTAGTTTTAGTCTACTGCTATAAATTATAAGGCCATAACAAATTAAGTAAAGGAGGGGTAAAAATATTGGCA
The DNA here is from genome assembly GCA_039000515.1 of Timema cristinae. Taxonomy (NCBI): domain Eukaryota; kingdom Metazoa; phylum Arthropoda; class Insecta; order Phasmatodea; family Timematidae; genus Timema; species Timema cristinae. The sequence goes on along the minus strand of JBCFYV010000935.1, from coordinate 34,443,789 downwards.
CCCGCTTTAGTCTGGGAGCGTCGTTATATTGGGGGTGTGTGTATACGGTTTGATTTTGACTTAACATAAGCTATTTAATCTCTTTGGTGTGGTTTGACACCTTAGCTCAGTCGGTAACTTTTGTGCCTACTGAGCCAAAGGTCCCGAATTAGATTCCCGGTATGATTGAATAATTTATCATTTGAGAAATGTGGGGTTTCCCCTTTCATAGTAAAAAATTAACGGCCCTGGGGATGAGTTTTGTACATTCTCTAGATAAAAGTTAATTTATTTAGTTGTGTGCTGATAATATCTGGTGGATTAACAGGTGCACGTTAAATAATTAAAATTATGATTTTTAAAATGCTTTTAAAATCAATTAAGCTTCATTTTTGTAACGTCATCTTGATAAGAATTTACAGTGGCGATTCGTTTATATGAGCACATGCCTACGAAAAAACCCAATGTTTTTATTTAAATTGGGTAGTATTCTAATTATTCTTAACTACCGTATCTTAGTACCTGTTAAGGTTATACGCATATGAGATAATTACTTTAATGGAGGTAGGAATAAGGAAGGAAACATTTTAGAGGTAGCCTACCCGCATTTGCGTGGAAGAAGAGATGGAGACCATTTAGGAAAAACCACCCTGAATTGACCCGACCGGGATTCGAACCCCGATCTCCTTTCATCAGCATGTCAGTCTATTTTAATCTTAAATATTTAATTAATCTCTAAATCTGTGCAATAGTTTGAGACCTTATAAAGTAACTTTCTTCTACAGTGGTAGTGTGTGGACAACGTGCTTGCCGGATAGCAGCAAGATCGGTGTCTATACACGCACGGCAGTTTTGAGCGTTCAAGGGTCCAACACGCATGCGCATAATAAGAGGACGTTGATTTAAGGGAAGATTCTAACATATCTCACTCACTGGCCACTCCCCTTGAAAGTTTTGATTAACTCACTCTTAGTTCCCTTACAACACTCGAGCTAGTCCAAACAGTCTGGGAAATTTGCATCCCAGCCCCAAAAGCTGCCAGCCAGTCTAGTCACAGAGTTTAGGTGAAATAATCAAGGCCACGGTATGTTTGAATTTGTTTACTCGTGAATCGTGAGGGATGTTTTATCTTATTTTATTATGTTATAAAAATACTATGCTTGGTTATTGTGTCGCTCTGTAATAAACGATTGATAACTTTATAATAATATACAATTTAATATTAAGCGCATAGCAAGTGAAAATGGGTGATACATAAAAATCAATACATATACAAATCAATTAAATGGATAGGTCACATGACCTTGTTTTATTTATTTTTTAAGGTACTAAACATGAACTTTTTGAACCTGATTATATCAGTACATGAGAATGTCTATGAGTGAGGACGAAAGGGCTACCTACCACTTTTGCCGAGAAAGGTATTTTCACATACTTTCATGGGTTCTTTTACATACCACAATCGACATAGGACCGACGGCTTTAATTCCCCTCTAAAGGAAGTTGTGCAACGTTTTTTATTGCTCAAGAAAAATCTGTCGACCCTGGCTTGTTTTGAACCAACAAACATCTTGTCCTGAGGCGAGCACTTTACACGAAGACCACTGAGGTCGACTATATGCTTTGTAAACAAATTTAACAGTTGACATTTATTTTTTGAAATAATAAAACGTCCGGATATGGTGACCTGGTGGTCTAGGGTTGAAGTGTCTGACTTCTGAGTTGGGGTCCGGGGTTCAATCCTCGGTCCCGGCACAGATTTATATGATTGTCAAACCCTTACTTCACCTCTGACAAGACGTGTATTAATCACAATTTGTGAATGTGTGGAATGCCAGGCCTCCACCGTGGTTCGGATCCCACGTTAAACTGTAGGTCTTCCCTTTTATCTCACAATCACCCTTCCACTACACATTATCGTAAGTGCGTACAACCCGAACGGGTAGTAAGACGTGGTGTTGTTAATAATAATAATAATGTAACTTTACACCTTTGCCTCCGACAAAAAAATATAACTTGCAATTTTGGGTGGAGAGTGTAAATGTGGATACATTTGTGTAACGAGTTTACTTGTATAAAAAGTTACATGTATATAACTATTTTTACTAGAGAACTAAGCTAGTTCAAATCGCGGTTGGTTTAAAATTTACTCTTTAAATGTCGCCAAGTGATGAAACTTTTGATTCATACACAGCTAACGAATAGTGTAGTAATAAGAATATTAATAACACCATAAAACCAGCGTATAAACCGTACAAGCGGTAAGACGCGGTGCTAAAAAATGAGAGAGAGAGAGTATAAGAAGAGTGAATATTTTACGAGCTCAATGTGTTCTGCAGATGACACCTTTGAAAAAAAAAAAGATCAATACCTATAAAATAACAATAATAAAATAGTGAAATGTCATCAATTACATAGTTGTAGCAGTCCTAGTTTATTCCTGATCAAGAAACGCTATGCACGTGTAATGCGGGGTATTTGGTAATTATTCTCTCTTGTATGTCTCCTGCCTTGTCCTTGACTTGTTCGTTCTGTCTGTCTATTCTTGTGTCTGTCTGTCTCGCCCTGCTTCTCTGATGAGATGTGTTCGGGGGAGTAAAGTAAAGACTTGACTTTCATAATAGATGTCTGTGTGTTCGGTGAAGTTTGGCAGCGCTGCTATTCTTGTCCACGGCTTGTATAGCGATAAACATTTCATCGGAAAGTTAGTTGGCTTGCTAATCTAGTAGATTCTAGCTTGTCTCATGGGAGGGAGAGTCGGTGGTCTAAAATAGTTCGAGCAGGAGATGGCGCGCAGCGTGAAACTTTTGTTCCAAGGAGCTTTGTAGCATACCATTTTATTTGTACCGCGTCTTACAACTCGTCCGCCTTTTGTTACACTAGTGGGGGCAGAGTGCTTCGAGGAAATATAACCGCATTTTCATGGCGGGAAGGCTGGAAACCATTTAGCAAAGATCAACCCTCACTGTACTGGGCTGAGATTCGAACCCAGATCTTCTCGTCACCAGACGATATATAGTTTGCCTCTGATTAGGGTCATACTATATTGAAGCTTATTTTAATTTCAACAAAAAAATTCACCGAATAAAATACACATAATAATGGACATACATTGATATAATTAGTTATTCGTGGGACTATATCTGTTTACTTCGTGGTTTAAGCTTGATTACAAAAACAATTTGTATTTTTCTAAGTAAAGTATGAACTATACTAGTAATAACTAACATTCAATATAATTATAGCCAGTCCCCGCGGTGACTGGAGTGAAGGTGTCGTTTGTTGGGTCATTTGTTGTATAGCATTTCGTTGGGCATGTCAGACTGATGTGCAATATATCTTCTGGATCAGTGAGGGAATCAACGGGAAACCACCTTACTCCTCATTTCTTTAGTACACGGCCTCTTCAGTGCTGCCTAGGCTTTACAGCTGAAGCTGGAACTGTTGAGGATCCAACCAGCCTTGGGGTTGAATACTATTCATACATAGGCCCTTCAAGTAAAGCTAATGGGGAAAACTACTGAGAAAGAATGGTACCACACATTAACTTTCCTCTCTCCCATACTTTATTAACACATGCATACATGCACCATAAATATAATCTAAATAGGAACATTATTTTTTTTTGTCTTAGAACACGTAGGAATAAATCTATTCATAAAGTGGTGTTTGAAAACAGAAAAGCACTTTACTAGAAGTGTAATGGGGATGATATTCCACAAGCGATTAACCACACTTGGTTTTCCACACTCTTTCCACGCTACTGTGGGTATATTGTCTTTGAAATACACTCTTTTCTTAGACCACAGCTGAAGAAGTATTCAAACATATTAAAATGATGTTTAAAAGGCTATAGTGAATTTAATCTAATACGTTATTACATCAACCGATCACTCCCTTTATGAAATATAAGTTTGGAATTGAGATAACTAACTGTAAATAACTATATAAATAAATACCATAATGTTCATACCTATCAAATTCACAATACCTGCCTCGTTCCAATCGCTTTATTCTGTCAGTTCAACAACAACATTGGTTGCTTCCTGCCACTAACCCACGTACAATTAGCGGCGCTGACAGATGTTCTTATTTAGGAAACTCACTATACCCTATCTACGATAGGACAGGTGGTGACAGCTAGCAGAAGGTTCTTTATTGCAAACATTGGCTGGAAGTAATTAATGTCAACTTATTAGGAAATACTTATTTATTGATAATATGGTATTAGAAAATGATAATGATTTCCGAATGTGTTGACATTTTAGTTACTCCCAGTCAATGTTTGTAATTTTTTTTTAAAAAAAGCTAGTTGTTACCACCTCTCCTACCGTAGATGGTGTATATATGTATTACAAGCAGATTTGGCTCGACGTTAGCGTCCAGAAAGGTTGAGGTTTGAATCCTGGGTGGGAATACTGGGTGTGATTTTTTCCACAGTGGGGCTTTACATCCCTCTTCAAATCACTCATTCGGGGGGTTAAATAATAACCCTTAAATTTGGTGTATCTACAAACAAAATTTGGGTTCTGTAATTAATAAATATATTTTAAATGGTATTGGACGCAAATTAGTATTCACAGCAGTGGCGGACCCAGGTTTTTTTTTTTCAAGGTGAGGGGGGGAAGGATATCAAGGCCGTAGCCAGCATACAATTTCTGGAGGGTGGGGACCTTCCAACATTCATAGACATATTATGTTTCCTAAATTATTAGCACCGCGTCTTACTACCTGTTCGGGTTATACGCAATGTTTCCTAAAACCCCAATGGTAATGCCTAAAATAATTTTCTCGGGGATTCATATGTATACCCTGTTATTGTTTGGAAAAACAGTTTAGAAAATTCTACTTCGATGGATGCATGGTCTAAGACGTTGCTCTAGAAATAAACTAGACAGCCGCTGACAAGGAAATCGGTGTTTGAATCCCGGTCGGGTCTACTAAAAGAGGTTTTTCCAGAATTATTTTCAACTCTTCCTCCAAACAAATGCAGTTAAACTTTCCCTAAATGTAACCTTACTCATCCTTAACGCATTAACACAATTAGTACATATGCGTTTTCCTTCAAAGACGCGGCACTAAAAAATAGTTTAGAAAATTCAACCCTATTTTTATTTCGGCCAACATTGATAAAATTCTACTATATTATTTCTGTTATTTTGTATATATTGATAATATCTATCATAAATGACAGCTACATATTACATGACTTGATGTATGAATATATTAAAATTGTTTTAGTAGCTTTATTAATTACCAGATACTGTTCTTCCTACCAAAACTCTACACGTTCGTTGAGATAACTATACAAACAATTATGGTGACCTGGTGGTCTAGGGGTAAGGTGTCGGACTTCTATGCTGGGGTCCGGGGTTCAATCCTCGGTCACGGCACAAATTTATCTGATTACCAAACCCTTCCTTCACCTCTGACAATACATCTTGTGAATGTGGGGAATGCCACCGTGGTTCGGATTCCACGTTAAACTGTAGGTCCTTCATTTCATCTCACAATCACCCTGCCATTACACATTTGCGTAAGTGCTTATAACCCGAACGGGTAGTAAGACGCGGTGCTAATAATAATAATACATACAATTATATCTCTTCATCAACGTACCTTTGTGATTTTATCAATGTTTTTCTTTTATTTTCTAGGTGAGTGTTCCGTACGCCCTGTGAATGTCTTTGCTGTGTTTATTGGTAAGAGTACTTTAGCAAGTTTGTTATTTATATTTTTTATACTAATCTAAAGCCTTGATCACATTAAAAAATATTTCACACTGCTAGAACTTTTCAACTATATTGGGTACCTATTTTATTTTAATAAGAATAGTTAACATGCATAATATAAACAAAGCTTTATTTATAGTGTTATTTTTCACAAACTAACCTAACCGTAACACTTAACACTACATACGGAGTTTATACACACTCAATAAATTACTTCTGACACCGCTTGGAGTTGAATGCGTGTCGTTGCTTGGAACTTGAAATTGATAAGGCTGACTACTATTACACTATCTGCCGTTAGGTTCAAACCAGAGATATTAAGAACGAGGATAATTAATTTTCCAACCTCGGCCACTTAAAACCTGTACATATATACTTGAAGATTATGACCATTGGGGATTTCTAAAAAGTGTAAATTAAGGGGCCGCCTTGGTAAGCGATAAATTTCCGCGCAGACGTTCATCTCTAAGGCTTGATTCACACGTTCGTCGAAATTAGAAAGCAGAATTTTCCTCAGTGGCGCAGCAACTCACACGTTTATATGTTGACCCATGGTACATTGCAACGCTAACTTAAAACAGCTGATTATCAACATATTTTATTTTCTAGTGGATAAACATAATATTTTATATCATTCTCCTGGTGGATATTTTCAAATTATAATTCTGTGTAGTGGCACAATCCAAAACATTGATAAACGTGCTTTACATTAACAAACTATTTAAATCTCCTCACAATGGCAAACGAAGCTGTCAGCTCGCTTCTGGCCTTACAGCGCATGCGTTTTAAAATGCGCATGCGCCATGATTTGAGATGGTTGGTTCCGATATTTGATTGGTTCTCCTGTGACTAACATCTCAGGCATAGCAGACGAAGTAGGAATGAGTAGATATTTAGCGGAACTGCTCGCGCCGATTAGGCGGAAATCTTGTGATTGGCTTATTGGACGTCACCTGACCACGTTTCTGTTCTGCGCTAGTTTTTCGGCGAAAGTGTGAATACACAGTAACACAATATTTAATTTTACAATGCGTTATTTCTAAATTTGGTTTGCTCTAAAATAAAGTTGAAAGATTCCAACAGTGTTCTTTTTCCTTAAAAACCCTATAGTTTAATTTTATTGATGAAAAAAATGTATAAAAATTTGTCTTGAGTTCACTTAAAACTAGATTTTAAGTATATTTGCGGAACTAGCAGCGAGCTTTCTCTTTTTAAGTTGGGACAAGTTCCGTAGTTTTCTTTCCCTCCTTTCTTATTGATATGACAAATGGTGGTTGTAGGTGCAGGGTGAAAGGGGGTATAAGCGTGGACAAAATAGAGAAGTAGTTAAGAAAACGATAAGACCATTGTATTTTAAGCCGTGTGGTCTGAGAGCGAATACATTCTCGTTGACCGAGGTGGCCGTCCTTAGTTTAAAGCTTTATTTAAAACTTTTTTTTTTGATCTAGTAAAATATAAATATGTTATAAAATAACATTATTTTGTCTAAAATAACGTCAAAGATGTGTTATGTCTATGGACAGCTCATGCTCGGAAGAATATAGGGATAGCAGTTAAAATTTGTAAAAAGATAAAAAAAAAGTCCTGGGTGTTTATCTTATTTTGGCAGCTGCGCAAGTTTACATTATTTATCACGACTCGTGGATTGAAAATAGCTCAATCGTTTGCTTCCCAGAAGTAATGAAGAGGCGTGTCTTCAACACTGCCACAGTTCGGCACGTGCGTCCTCACTTTTGAACGGGCGGAGGGGAACGGGGGATCCTTGGCCTATTAACAAAATTAACAGGATTAGGGGGGTAGTTCGCACGCTTGACTCAACTCTCAAGACTGGGTTTCGATTCAGACAGGCTTTATTGGTTTGGAGGAAGGGGCTGGTTGACTTGCATCAATGGGCACACGGACTAAACATCAAACTCGTAATGACTAGTTTTCATGATGGACAGGTTGCTGTTTGAATCCATGCCGTATTTATTGAAGGTGTTCTTTTTTCCTCAATGTTTTCCCGCTAGATTTACACACCAATGCTGGTACATTTACTACATACTTCACCCTATCCCTATCAGATTAGCGTGGTTAAAATGCGGCTAGGGCAGACTGATAGTAAGACGTTGTTCATAAAAGACAAATAATACGGCATCTTTATCCTCTCTACAGGAAACTGTTAATTAAATCTCACTATCGTCTTGTTCTCTTAGGTTAGATTGTTTTTAGTCTAGATAATCAACACTGAAATTAGATCATAATAAATTAGACTACCAACAAAATGCAGAGTCTTACCTCGCACAGGAATATAAACATATCTGATCCGCTTTCTTTGTGTGAACACAGGTATGCTTAAACTTATTCAGTAACACGTTTTGAGATTTTGATTGCCTTCGTTTCAACGTAAAAGTCTATTTTCTTCCTGATCATGACCTATTGAAACTGTGCTAAAAGTTTGTTTTAATGTATTCAAAATAATTTTTAGAACTATGTGACCCTTATCAAATTGGTACGGTTAATTGTAACATACTTTATTATCTAATATTTTATTTTGTGTGGTTTCTGCACGGTTTGAAATACATTTTTCATATCTAGAAATGTGTTAACTTAAAATGTTTTGTCTTGCTCAACTTTGTCAATCTCATAAACCTAATAACATTTTAAAACTTTATTTTATAACCAATAACTGAGTAAATATGATTACCAAGGTAGTTCTTTTAAACAAAATTCCTCCCCCTTTTTTTGCGCGTGTTTGAAACGGTTGTTAAAAAAAATGAACAAGTCGCTCGAGTATGTGCTCCTGTGAAAATTGCTTTGATGCCGTGTATTTGCATAAACGAAGCATTTTTAGATGGCGTAAGGGCAAATATGGGAGAATATAACAGCTCTCAAAACGAGTAGAAATATTTCATTCTTCTTCCGTTACTTTCACTGCAGACAAAAAATTACTTAAATCTCGATTTTCGCTTTAAAACTAAGGGAAGTTTAAAATCCACGTGTTTCCCTTGCATTTATTCGCTACACTGTTCTTACTAAACCCTATATAATTTAATTTATATTCTAATCTGATTTTTATTTTAAATCGCTAAGTTTTTTAACACCCATCTTAATGCCTGTTTGGGGCTATACGCTTATGTATTAATACTCTAGTGAGTTAGCGACGAGGAAGGTTTAATTTTGAGGAAGTGTACCTGCATTTGCGTGGAAGAGTTAAAAACCGTTTAAAAACTCACACCAGACTGGGTTTCGAACCCCATTCTCCCTATGATCGGCAGTTTAGTCTTGCGAGAGTGATGCCATAGACCATACATGTATATACGAAAAAACACCTTTATATTTCTGTCTTATATTTCATGTGCTATTGGTTTTACATTTATATACATATAAAAATATAACTTTTCCAAATCATATGATGGTCATTTTTTGTTACTTCCAGAAGGAAAAAACTTGAATGTTTTATATATGTTTAAAAAATTAACAGTAGCAATGCACATTGTCTTACATATGATTTTAGGAACGGTTTTAAACAAGGAGTCGAACCGGAACAGGAACTGAAGCTGATAACCGAAATGAACAGTTAATTTTAAGGAACCCTAAAAACACTATTTTGAAGAACTGGAACCTGAATTGGAACCGTTAAATAATTTTAGATTCTAAAGGTTCTTAAAGGTTCTTAGTTTACAGAAATGTATATAATTTTGATAAGTTGCATACGTTTTTTTCTTCCTTACTTAATTCATCTGAAACTTTGTGTTTTCCCCTTTCTCACAAATTCTTAAAGGCTTGATATATATTTTAGTTTATTACGTTGTTTGAAACCTCTTTTCTAAGGTGATTAGAAAAGCGTTAATGACCCCTTATCAATACACACTAATGAGTTTATATTCCAGAGGTATGAAATGACTATTACATTGTTTACTGTTTTATCACTTTAATGTTTAAACTAGAGGTTTAAGAAGTATCTAGCTTTGATAGACTCTTTAATAGAATTAAAATAATACCACATTCCTTAGAAGTTGAAATACTGAAATTAAGAAATCATCTCTTTAGGACAAGCACTCTAAGTATTGTACTTAGTAGGCCTACTTATTAGAAGTTAAATTTGATAATATGGTGTTGGGTTGATCAGCTTATATTAGAGGGAAAAGGGAGCGGAGCTAGAGGGGTGACAAAATGTTAACTTTAAATTCTTTCGCTCAAGTTTAAATTAAGAAGTAGCTCAGTGAATGTGTTCCTTTTGTACAGTGTAGAGGTGATTATTTTTGTTGTTAGAAGTGGTTTAAACTTTAAATAATATTATTAATGGAGCGCGTTAAAGAAAACCCAGTTTGTAAGTTTTTAAACTATGAGATTGACGGTGGCATATCAAGATGAAAATTAGAAGCCTGCACTATTGTTATTAAGTTATGCTATAGTACATTTTTTTTAAATCTAGCAATAGTTTTGATCCAGAGTGTTATTTTCAAAGTGGTTTTCCACTTTCTTTCTCCATGCAAATGCGGGTACACTTGTGGTAAAAATATATTAATATATATAATTTTAAACTTTATTACGTATGAATAAATGAATTTTATTTAATCTATATATATTGGTATAGAATTGTAGGGCGCCAACTACCAAACCCTTTTATTTTGTGAGGTAGGTAGAGATTGTATATTAAGCAAATTTATCCCCAGAAATTGCTCAGCGATAAGATCCTCTCAAGATCCTTGGACTTTATTTAATTTTGACTTAAGTTCTAACTAAGTTTGACACTTACAGTTAAGGACTTCCTGGAGCAGATTATTATTCTATCCGTGGACATCCAATCTACTAAAAATATCTGTACATGGGATGGAATGTTAAAAAAAAATACAATGTACATTAATATGCTAAATAAAAAACAAATCACACAATGCAATTTATAGTGTATTTGTAATTATTTTTGAAGAGAAAATAAATAAATTATACCTTTAAATGTTATAAAATTAACAAAAGTATTTCTAAGCAATACATAAAAATATAAGATTTTCACTTGAATTGTGAAGACAAAATAATAGCTATTAATTATGTTACAGTACATTCATTAATAGTCTTTTGAATGAAATAATAACAGGTTTGAAATATTTGTATAGCAGGTTAATATAATGAGTTCTTCAAAAATGTAATTTAAACTACAAAAACAAGATGATAATGGATGATGAATTTGGTCTCGCCCAATAATTTTAGACTGATGATCTCTGGTAGCGATTATATATTTTTTCTTTTTAGTGGCTTATAGTTTATAATATCTGCATGAAAACTCACGTTTTATCCTTTCTTAAAGGTCAGCACTTACTTTTGACACCGTTTTATTGCCGAAAGTGATAGTTCACTATATAAAATTCATTATTAAATGACGGCCCAAATTGGGTACTTCCTTATCTTTCATACCCATATTTATCGAGTCAAAAAAAACAACAACCTAACAATCCACAAACATATTCTTTCTTTTTTAAAAATAATTTCTGGCCTAGGAAAAAACTAGTTGCCGAGATTTATAAAAAAAAAACTTAACTCTTTAGCCAGTGTAAGTATTATTATAAAAATAACTTAATATTATTATTTGACAAATAAACATAAACATCTTTAAAATTAATTTAAATTTCGCACCAAAATCCAAACGAGAATAATGAATTCTCTCTTACGTTAGGGCAATTAGTCCTTCAAATGACAGACAGATAAACTAAGATCATAACAGTTACGAAATAAACCACTCTCTAAATAAAGCAGATAACGTTAAAATCACCTACCAAAAAAATAACAAACCTGGCGGGTTGGTATTTTATGAGTCGAAATAAATAAATAAAATTTAAAATAGTGAAATAAAGGCAAGTAGATTATATATAATATATATTTTAATTGTAAAATTAATATTCTAAACTCTAGGAGCTGTGATTGAAATTTAAAAAACAAACAGTAAAGTTGTCAACGTAATTACGTATATGAAAGGCTGAGTCAACCGACGATTAAATTTATATCAAGTAATTCTTTTAGCAAAAATAACATCACAACTTCCTCTGAATATAAAAAATATAACCTTACTCATTCGTTTAAAACCAATATAGAAATTAGTACATTAATGTAGCCCGAAAGGATAGAAAAACGCGTTTTTTTGTTTGTTTTTTTAAGAATCAGAACAACATCAGGAACCGGAACCAGAACCGATAAAATTTCGGTTCGACTCCCTGGTTTTAAACCACTCACTGCTGTTTTTTTCATTGGTACGTTTAATGCCACACGATTATTAATGACTTAATTCATGCTATGGAATTAAAGAGGACAGTTTATAGAAAATGCACCCACACTACGTGAGATGGGTTGGGAAAACCGCCCACATTGCTCTCAACTTAGACTCGAAACTAGGCCTTTATTTCACAAACAATCCAATGTATTGCAAACTTGACACTTTAGCTCGCATAGCTACCCGTGCGAGTAATTCACTAGATGAATGTTTCTTCAATTATTGTGGTACGCGTATGCTACCCCTAGGATACTCTTCAATGAGTTATGATAATCATAAAGTAGCTTTTGATCATATTAAGTCTGATAAAATAAAGCCTATTTGGATATAAGACCAAGGATTATTATAATCCTTTCCTTCCGTCTGCCGTGGCTTTGCTTAGCTTACCACTAAATCTGTAATACAATTTAATCTTCCGTTTATCCTTTACAAGATTTTTTTATGACGCATGTTTAGGACATGGCCAAGAAATTTTGAGGAAAACAGCGCTAGTTGGTAGTTTTCTCTTCATTATAATATTATTTTATAAGTTAAACAAGGCTTCTGGAAGTGGTTGAAAATTTAATTTCTTACTTGATTAAAAGCTCCTTCTACCTTTATTCTCAAAAAAGTTGGTAATTAACTTAGGATAACTATATTGTTTCTGTAAAATGAATTAAATAATTATACAAAGGATATAATGCTTCAATTTTCTAGCCAAACCTATTTTGGAAATATATTTTATCAGTCACATATCAAACTGGTGATTTGTATTCTGAGACTATTTATTATACATTAAGTTACATATTTAGATATTCTTTCCGTTATATGTTCTTTAATTAGTTTCATTTATCTTCTTTTTTCTATCTTATGACTAATTTGGTGTCCTAAAACAAACTATTAAGTTTAGGATTTTTTTTTTTTACTTTTTTCAATAGCTTAATTTAAAATGATCTTATTTGGGTTTTTTCATAAGGATGTAGTCTAAAATTAGGCTAATATATTCTAATTAAAATTACTTTTAGGTTAACTAAGTATTCTAACATTATAAATATTTGTCTATTCTGCGTCTATGCTATTTTTACATTTATAAATATAATACTTTACATTTATCTTATATCAGCCAATTTAAATAAACAGGGTGAGGGGAGAGAATGTATTAGACACATGCCCAATATTCGCTTAAGGATATATAAACGTGTGATGGAAAATGTATATTTTTGAACTAATCATTGAATTTATATCAGAAAGAAACGTTCTTTGCTACCTAATACTTAACCTTAAAACAATTAATATAATTTCGCTCTTTGTAATAGCAAAAAGACTGAAAATATAAACAAAATTGGTTTTATTTTGACCCTTTAATAACTCTAATGGCAAGTTTTTCAACAAGTGTTATTTGCGTCAAATTGTTTGTTACATCAAAAATATACATAATCACTTTAGTGTCCTTCATGCTACATCTCTTAATGTTACTGTTTTGGGCCCCTCTTATTATTTTAAAAGTCATGGGTGAAGTATATTTTTCTTTAAAGAACAGTATGTAAATTTTCCTTTTAGTACTTCATCCATGGCAAATTTGAACAATTTCATTTTCAGTACAAGATACTAAATTTAAGCTATATCTTTATTATTAAAACAACTTTCACTAATTATTATTTATTTTACTGAGTTTCAAGTCCAAAAGGCATTTTCAAAAGAAAATTCAAATATGTACTGAACTTTCCTTTGTTTAAAATTTTATTCCGTTCTATTTAAAAGTGTGGTGAAGAGCTGCCCACCTTTTAGGTCAAACATGGTTAGGGCAACCAATAAGAAGCTAGCCTTCACAACATCAAACTACCAAGAGCTCTCCTATTTGTTGGTTTTAGCACGAAAGACAAGGGGTCCAAGAAGCAGGGGGTAGCTCATATATAAAGGGCTGGGGCAACTCCTGTGCGCAACTCAAGCATGTTAGCTATCTAGCTCTGGAAGTCCCCGTCCCTTGATTATCTGTGTCAGTGCAATATAAAATTTTTCATTATAAAAGTATGGTTTCATCTAAATAAATAGTGCAATTATATTGAACTCATTTAGCAAGGGAACGTATTAAACCAATTCCTTATAAAATTCTAGCGGATGAGGTAAAACATAAACGCAATTATCACCCGGCCGTGTGCTAACTGCGCAGTACAATAATCAGTAATTGACACCCCATCGTGGGCAAATAGCGCGAAAAAGCAACGAGATCACCATAAATGTTTCCCTAACAGTGAGAATTAAAACCGTAATGCCTTAATATTTGTAAAGTACAAACTATAATAATACAAGTAAGATCGTTTCAGTTTTCTTGCAGTGGTTTTGCACTGCCGACTGAGGCGATAGGCCAGCCTTCATTATCTACCAAATGCATTTTACGATGGAGAGGGAAGGTATTTATACCTTTCCGCACATTCTACAGGAGAACGTTGATATATTCTTTAAGGAATTTTCTTTCTTTTTGTTTTCTTAGTTTATTTATCGGCTATCCGGACTGATTGTAACACGCGTAGCATAAACATATAAACACAAGCCATTAAAAAAAACCACTAAAACACGCAAATCTACTGTTGTGTGTTAAGATCAATCTGCATAGGAAGATCCTTATCTTACAGTTAAAGTTATAAGACTTCCAGGTTTTCATACGTAAAGTCTATGCAGCAGTGACTATTGATAGATATTATCAATACCTATAAAATTAACATTAATAACACTAATAATATACTAAAATGTTATTAGCAACACTAATAATACAGTAAAATGTTATTAATGTTGATAGCAAAAAAAAAAGTTTGTAATTTCTAAATTTTCCTCCTACCGGAATCTTACTATACCCACAGATAAACATAAGCATATTAATATCAAATAATACAACTGCCATGGTATATGTTCACGTGCCTCATTCACTTTATTGATGCCACTCTGTATAACATCTCACGGCTATCATCTCAGTAGAACAGAGTTGCCGGTACTGTATACATGCTTTCTCAGGCGTGTACGGAATGTGTATTTTATTTTCACCTCATAAAATATGTTTCCATGCTGTTGCATGAGAACTTTTTCTGCATGGTTCCACAACCCCTTTTCCAAGACTGTTGACAGAGCGAAGAGCGAGCTTGTGTGAAGGAGGTTGGATGAAACTCGCGAGGGTGGAAACGCATCAAGACGTTATAAAATCAAGTCGAACTTCTCGTCGTTCGTTCGGTGTTGCGTGATTTACTTTTTATATCCAATATTTATTCTCACTCCAGACCCCTTACCCCTTCGCGCACACACTTTGTCGAGTTTTGTTCGGAAATGATCTGTACTATAACTGTAGGGAGGTTTACTCGTAAGGTGTGACTGAGGTGCTCGTCATTTTTTGTTGTCGTTAGAAAAGTTATATATAAAAAAAGAATTTGACACCTAACATGAGAATTCAAGGAGATAGAGCGTTCCCTCTAACTTCCTTGGTGGAGTTTCGTTGGTGTCAGCCAGTTGTAGAAACTGTGTATAGTTCAGCACCAATTGAGTTAAAACGAATATGTATTCATGCTTTTAATGTCAACAAAGGCTAACTTAATTCTCGAACAAACACAAGACTCCAGCAGACGGTTTACTTAACATTTGCTGAAAAGGAAAGAACCTCATTTTAAAAAGGTGCATTGTTTGGTTCTTACCGTGGCATATCTGACAGTTTTAACCAAATTTTCCTTAATTTGTGTGAAAATATAACTGCATTTACGATGTTGTGGTATTTTTAATTATCTTGAGATTTTTACAAAAGGATTACATATTAACATTTTTAAAACACACTTCGGTGGTTTATGTTCTAAGGCGCTTCTCCCGCACTAGATTAGACTGCCGATGACGGAGAGATCGAGGTTCGAATCTCGGTAGGATGCACTGAGGTTTTTTCAAAATGGTTTTACACTTTCCTTGAAAATGCGGGAACACTTAATATAACCTTCCTAAACCCTAAAACCATTTGCTTAACTAGTACATAAGCGTACCACATGAACAAGTAATACGTGGTGTTAAAAAAATCGAGTTTATCCTATTTCAAATACACTCAATACAAAATGGTTTACAATTAGAACATCATTATTATAACTTTTTTTTTTTTTTGCGACCTATATCAACCGTACCATAAATATCTTCAATTATGAGCCTTGAAAGAATAAAATAATTCGTACGATTTTAACTTATATCGCTTCACATATTCTTCTTCCTTAATTAATCTTTAATATTTTAATTGCTTATTTAATATTGACTAACTGAGATAAAGGTATTAGAAACTTCAATAAATTATACATTTCATTCGATTTCAACCAAACTGCATGAACACACAAAACCTTGGCTCGTTTATCACACTAGTCTGAGCAAGTTAATACAGATCGAACCAGGCATTGCCTCGAAATGCGGTTGTCTGTATTTTAATTTAGAAAACAGTTGAATTGAAACCATGAAACAGATTTTTTTCTATAGATTGGCAATAAAACAATTGAAAATATTAAGTTTAATTTACTTATTTTTAAATCTACTAAAACCACTATTAAACTGATGTCGTTATAATATCAATGATAATGTAAATACCGCACATTATTGAGATTTCTGGTGAACTTGTAATTTTGTGTCCAATTTCCTGGTTAATCGACGTCTTCATAAATTAAGTATGTCAAATAAAGAGAGCATTTTGTTATAAACAGTCACATGGCAATTTAAAAAAATACGAAAAGTATGTACATGTTACTAATAAGCAATAAGCGAGAAAATCTGCTGGTATGGTACACATTTTGACAAATAAATATTGATCCACAAACAATATACAAGTTTACATCCACATTATTCCCCATTCCATTCCCTCATTATTAAGCCTACGCCAACACCATGGTCTTAAATGACAGTTTAGATTACGTGCAACCGCATTAGCACAATGAAGGATTGGAAAACCGCCCTCTAATACACCCGGCCAAAATTCAAACTTTCACTTCCCCATTACTCCCGTATATTCTGGGCGTTATGTCTATAGCGCGTGACTATTAGTACTTTGAACACCCTGGATGTAATCAAATCAAACAATATTCATCTATTGACTTTTATTTTTGTTAGTTGAATACAAATATTATTTGATTTTAAAACCCACGGAATGCATGGGTCAAATTGCGGTAAGAATGTAAGGGGGAATGAATGAGTAAGGGAGAAAGGAGTAGAAAATAAAAATAACGCTGAGTTGGTTAATTTAAACTCTAAAACAATCCCTTGTTTACTGAAGGCGAGTGTACCTACTTTCTGGAGCCGTCTTGATTAAATTTCTAACCCGTGTCAACTCATTGGGACGTAATATGGTAAATTTTAATCATAATAAATTTAACATTGTCTACTAACAGGTTCATAATAAACAGCTTTATATTAACCGGGGTGAAAAGTACTTTGTTAGTCCTATAAATTTGTCGAATTAACTTTTTTTGTATATGCTTTATAATCAGTTTTACTAATTTACGGCGTTTGAAAGGGAAGACATTTTTTTCATCTGAGAAAAATTAAAGGCGAACTCGTAATACAAGTGTATCCCTAATATATTTAAAAATAATTTCCAACAGATTTTTTTTAAACTTTTGTCCAAAATAGAAGGCATGGTAAAAGTTACGAAAGAAAATGCAAATTGTTGTAATACAAATTTAATTAAGGCAGCACAACTTAAGCACCAGCGCCGGCCTGTGGACACGTGGTCTGAATGTTACTTGTCAAGCTCATTTAGTAAATATATGTCTTTACTTGATCAAACGAGTTTAACCATTTACATTCTTATTTACAATTTTCATCATTATTATACATAGGGCGGGGATGGATCTATGAGATGCGAGAAAAGGTAATTGTTTTTGCAATTTTCATATCAAAACGTTATTTTGGTCATAATAAATCAAATATTTCTTCAGTTCAATTATAAATTTTAATTTTCTCGGTCTAACCCAATTCTTATATGGTGAACCAACGCTTGAATTCTCAAGAGTTCATAAAAAAATACTATATATTTTTCTTGTCGCCGATTAAAAAAAGTCCCGCTACAGATAGGCCCACATCTTTATTTAGTCTTAACATTTAATAAACTTGGTGAATATTAATAGTGTATTTAAAGTAGTTTTTGGAATAAAATAATACCATTGCAAGTTTGATGAATAAAAGTTTGTAATTAGCTTATTTTTTTAATTTAAAAATATAATTCTAAACGAACTTAAAGTTGTTACGCTACCGAAAACATTGACCATTACATAAACATTAATAATATTATCGTGACCAGACAGCAATACTAGTGGTAAATTAAACTCCCTCTTTACAGGGATCTCCTGATTATGACTTGAGCTCACGTTGTGTTAGTAAATGCTACTAGGCTTTAATATAAATTCCTCAAAACTCAAGCTTGTCCGTCTCTCTTAAGCCTAGTACACACTTGTAAACATTGTTTTCAAACTTTGTTCGCAAACTGTTTCATACTGTTCACAAACATAGGGAAACAGTTTTACAAACATGGAAACAATTGTTGTCACATTATTTGCACATCGGTAAACAAATATTGCTTCGCATCCAAACTTATATGATATGAGCAAACATTTTATTTTCCGTTCATTTTTTCTTTTTTATCTCAATCAATTCCCATGCTCTCCATCCACATTACACACCAAGGAACTCTTTTTTCAACTTAATCTAGCATTGAAAATTTTACAATTTCATTTTAAACATTTGGTTTTTTGGCCCGATTTTTGTAGTCTTTATATGGCACATCCCACAACAGTGCATTGGTATGAAATAATGTGGATTCCTACTAAT
Source organism: Timema cristinae (assembly GCA_039000515.1). Lineage (NCBI taxonomy): Eukaryota > Metazoa > Arthropoda > Insecta > Phasmatodea > Timematidae > Timema > Timema cristinae. The sequence goes on along the minus strand of JBCFYV010000935.1, from coordinate 34,425,030 downwards.
TGGGAAAATGGTTGATCGGGGCATCCGTTTATTTGGGACAAGAAACTGATTCGTTCTGTGGTAGGAGCTGAATCAGAATCAGCCAAGTGGGGCTTTATTCTTTAAGAAATTGTACTAAAACTTGATACAAAAATGTGTTATCACATTTGTAATTTTTCCTATCTTTCCTGCATAAGCAAAGGTTAAATATCCCGTATCTTCTTACCTACATTTACATTTATGTTCAAACATTCGCGGATAAATATTTATCTAACTTGAAGACAAAACAAAGTATTTGTGCATCGTAAACAACAAATGGAGGCCCTAATAAACAGGCATTTCAACGTGGTTGTACATTTTTTTCACACATTAATGAATTAAATATGCCCTTGCGTGTGAATACGCTAGTTTTGACGACACTGTAAATAACTGCTCGTGTCTTGGCAAGTCTTCGGGAATTATGTAAACGATGCCATTTGAGTTTTCAAGACACAACAAAAGCTACTTTGATCAATATTAGAAATACGCTTGATTAGTTTCCTGAATCTATGCGCAGAACAATATTTATTTTATAGACTGCACCTAAAATCTCTCGTAAAGAATGGTCACACTTATTAAAATGTCAGGCTCACAAGAAACTAAATTTCTAGAAATGAGGAAGTTGAGGTTCGAAATCTCTGCTGGGAGCGCTTTGGGGAGTCTTTTTTATTAGTGTTATATTAATGTGATTTACCCATCCCCTCTCCAAGCTAATTTGGGTCCATTTCCCATGAGTAGCCTAATTCTTACTCCTTGGATGAACAATTTGCGAAACGTTCTCTAGTCGACTAGGGAGCAAATAAAATATTTAATAACATAAGATCTAGCCTTTCTGGTTAGACGAACATAAAAAACTTAATTATTTAATAACAAAGTTATTAAATTAATTCGTATAAGGTTAAGAAAACCAGTCAAGTAAAAAATAATATTACTTTTAAAATTTAATTTACTGATACATAATTGATTCAATGTCAAATGTCATGCAACATAATATAGAGAATATAATTTAAAATGTTTGAATCTGATACAACTAAGTAAGAATGATAATAAAATTGATTAAAACTAGTTTGGGTTATACATGAACAATGAACATACAAAAAGTAAAGATAATGAAAACCAAGTTTGTATAAAATACTGTCCATGTATATTTGAGGTTTATATGATAAATTGGATCAACATGTAGTGAAACAATTATTTGAAAATGTAATTCTTATGTCTTAGCTGTAAATCCCTGCTCGTTTGTCTTAGATTAAGTAGTTAAAAAATAATTATGTTAATACATAGGAACTTAGAAAACGGTGAGTTTCAGCTCCTTGATAATATTACTCCCATATCGCTGGGCACGTGGACTAAGGAGTTAACCTCGTTGGTTTAGTTTGACAGTGACGAGGAGGGGAGGTCAAGGTTTGAATCCCGGCTGGATTTACTGAGGGCTTTTTTAAATTATAATTTTTTTCCCATTCTTTTTCCATGCAAATACTGGTACATTTATTCTAAATGTATGTCACTATCCCTACCTCATTAGTATAAATAAATGGATCGCCCGGATTATTGCACAAAATAATAATACATTTTATTTTGATTAATGGGTGTAATCCGGCTTTTTTGAGAAGGTTGCGCTCTCGATCGCTGTAGTGCCTAAGCTGCTATAACTCACGTGAGTGGGGGGGGGGGGGGGGGGGGGTAGGATCCCGGGACCTTGGCTGCGAGAGAGTTGATCGCACTACTTGCCGGTCGCGCTCTGCTGCTCATGTGGAGTGACAAGTCTCGTACCGCGTGGCAGCCTTGTTCATTGTTGTTGGGCCGCTGACTTCACCTTGACCTTGACAGGAAGTAGTAATGACTGAGGAAACAGCAACGCTCGTTCGTGCTCTCACGAGAAAACACGAGATTTGGTTGGTGGGTTCTAGGAAGGAGAGATTTTAACACGTTGATAATATTGTATCTTTAATGGGAGCGATTCAAACTATACACATCGATAGATGGTATGTATTTTAATTGTTATTCTGAAAACAGAGGTGGAAAAATTTGATAATCTTTGATTTATATTAATATGTTTTAACACCAAATTCATTAGCGGCTTAATCTAAGTGATGTAGTTGAGGGTAGTTTGGAGGTACCGGTACACACACGTTAGCGTGAAGAGAGGATTGGAAAACCACTGGAATTAACCACCTCCAGAACACTAAGCCGAGATTTGCATCGCGACCGCCTGGCAATGGCATTCTATTATTCGCCTTAGACGCGTGATCACAAGTTTGGGGATATTTTATAAAAGCAATACATTCATTTTAATTTACTGTGATGTTTGCTAACAGTACTGGTCAGCTCGCTGAAATTACATTTAAAATTAATAAGTCGCTAAAGTGATTACTTGATAATAGCTCAATTTTATACATAATCTTTTACCCGGAGCTGTTTTAAATTTGTGAATTTATTTAAAGTGATATCATTAGGATTAACACGTACATAACAACACGTGCTAGCTTTTAGGTATATTTGGAAACCAATATGGGATAGCAAGACTTAAAAAAAAAATTAAGCGTATAAGCTTTTTTTCGAATTAAAACTAATATTATTAGTAATCACACCTATACTTGAACATTTATTACAAAATAAAAATACATTCACACACGATACATTTGGGGACACAATGGACTCGGCTCTTTAATATACATTTTTAGACAATTTAAAAGAAACACATGCCCATTTTTTTCTTAGGAAAATCACACTATGATTATTTATTACCTTGATTACTACATTGTAATACGGTAAATATCTAGAAGAAAGTAAATCTAAATTGAGCGATTTTTTTTTCTTTTCTAGCTGTAGAAACAAATTTTTACAAGACCCCATAAATACATTATCATGAATCGCCTTAACTCGAATATAAACTAATTCTATGGTAGAACTCAATTCACACACGCACGATAAGTTAAGATTTTAGAAATATACATTTGAACACAATAAGGGCACTATAAATTTTAAATTTAATCTAATATACACATTTCAAAAAATCTTGATTACTCTAAAAATTTAATATTTTGATGGAAGAAAAGCTTGCTATAAATAAAAACACCAAGATAATTAATACATTTAATTTGATGCCCAATCAATTTTTTTGTAAAACTAAAATTTGTTAGTTTTCAGATGCAATATAAAAGATTTCAAACTATCTGAAACTAAAATGCATTGACCAAAGAAATGTTTTCTTACAAGTAGTAGAATAAATTTTAAAAACATAGTAAATAAGAGATGAATCTTGAATACTATCAGAGGCAGAAAGGGCTGAAAAAAATAAGTTTTGATGGTCTAATAAATGTAAAAATAATACAATAAAATAATAGTAAACGTAATAATAGTCTAAATTAAATTGAACCAAATTTCTCTTAACCTTTAATCGAGTTCATTACAAACTCGGCCACGAGGACATAAAGAGTGATTTTGTATCTAACAGTGCCAGAGGTTCGAACCTAACCGACTACATTGAGAGGCATGATCAATTTTTTCTCAGTTTTAATTCTCAGTAATTGCACAAAAAAGTTTATTTTTTATTTTTCATATTATATATATTCGTTATGACAGTTAAATTCAAAAGATTGATTTAATTTTTGTTAAGTATTTAACGTGTACTTTCTGACCTATTTTTATCAGCATGCGAGAATTTCTATGAACGAGAGCGGAAGGGACTACTAATTTTCATTGGGAAAGGTATTTTCACATACCTTCCAGGATTTGTTTGAATACTACAATAGATATGGGAACAATGGCTTTACTTCCCCCGAAGGAAATTGTGCTACGGATTTGTATCGCTCAAGAAGTTCGTTGACTCCAGCTGGGCTTGAACCCACGAACATCGAGTCCTGAGGTGAATACTTTACCACAAAACCACAGAGATCGACTCTTTAGCTAAACGGTGATTAATAACCTTCTAGGGAATGCCAGGCCTCCATTGTGGTTCGGATTTCACGTTAAACTGTAGGTCCTTCATTTCATCTCACAATCACCCTACTATTACACATTAGCGTAAGTGCGTATAACCCGAACGGGTAGTAAGACGCGATGCTAATAATAATAATAATAACCTTCTAATATTGAGATTAGACTTGTGATTCCTTTTCATCCATTAGTCTTTAAACTGTTAAAAAAATATTGAAACCTAAACGATTATTTCCTGTAACCGGAGGCATTCCCTAATAGTCAGGGGCTAAAGGGATGTTGGTATGTATGTATCTCTTACCTCGACCGGCTAAAACATGTTCTCTGGTCAAAGAAACTTGCAACCACAGGTCTTGAGGGCAAAACTAAACTTGGGGAGAGTTTGCGTTTCGTCGACTTTGAAAGCTCTGGAGGGCAATGAGAAGGAGACTTGGGTTTCCGTTCGGGTCGAGATGTTTAATCAAACCGCGGCGGCAGGTTGTGTGCACTTTTTATAACCTGTTTTACGCCATGAATAACGTGACGTTTACACACCGAGGTTTAATTTTTTTTAAATCAAGTTATAATAATCGGTTATGTAGTCACGAATGCGTGAAATAGGAGTCAAAGAGTTTGTAGAATATCAAGTTGTATAAGCCAGACTAAAGGAAGTGTCAACTATCGTAACACTGGATGAAACACATTTGCACACGTCAATAAATACCGCTTTATTTTAGAAGTGGTTTGTTATTTTAAAATATGATTCAAGCGAAAGGTATCACCATGTCTTCATAAAGTTAGCTTATTTTCAGCGACGTTTATGTGAAATGTCAAAACACTGAAATGTAGGTAAACCCTTAGAATCGTAGATCTATCACCCCTAAAAAAAAAAACCTAACCCAAATTGCTAATTAGGGCCATGACGGTTGATTCTAAGATAATTTAAGGGTTTTGGAACTTTAAAATTACCATTCTTTTAAAATATACAATGAAGAAATGTTCCTTCCAATAGGCGATGCTCTTAAAATGGATTCTTTCCGTAGACAAAACACTTATTTTTAAGAGCAAAATGGTTTGGTTGACTGAATAGTAAGAAGAATACAATTAATCTATAATAACATGTGTAGCATGAATAATATATATATGTTTGTTCAAAAATAGGCTAACTATATATATATATATATATTAGTTAGCCTAATGTTTGAACAAACATTTATCTCGTAAGCTTTCTGCTTTCCCTCTCTCGTGCCGTTGAAAGAACATTCAACATTCAAACGCTCGTGACTTTTTTTTAGAGCAACTAATAAACGCTTTACTCTCGTAGTAGACTAGACTGCCAATGACGGGGAGATTGAGGCTCGAATTCGGTCGGGTGTACTGAGGGAGATTTTCAAAATGGTTTTCCACTTACCCTCCACGTAAATGCGGGTACACTTCATATAAATATAATCTTCCTAATTCCTAAAACCATTCGCGTAGTTAGTACATAAGCGTACAACCCGAACGGGTAATAAGACACAGTACTTAAAAAAAAAGTTTCTCACACTTCCCTTCTCTAAACTGGTCCCTCCCTATTGCCAGACTATATCGTGAATGCACTTTTCTCTGAATGGAGGTTAAATAATAATTAAAGTAAGTGATTATTATGTGTAATATATTTTTTCGAAACTAATGATGAGCACTTCAAATATTTTACACTTAAATTTGTGTTCCGGGGTTACAAAATGGTAAGAGTATCTCACCTCCTCCGGGCGCAATGGGGAGATGACCGATCGATCATCCGGCCAGATAGTTTACAAGCGCTAGATTGCTGAGGTGTCCGGTTTTCAACCAGGAGACTGGGCATAAAGGTTTTTTTGGGGGCAGGGCTGCCTTGTGTGCCCAGATACATTGAAATTGTTGGCGTGTTTTTCCCACACCTCTATTCTTGTTTCAGTGTGCATGTCAGTTCATTTAACAAAGTAAACAAACACTGCGGAATTGGTTGGCTGCTGATAATTACATTTCATTACGCTTTTTTTATGTACCCTGTGTAATTAACTATTCTGTAACAAGACCAGAAAATATCGTTGCATGGTGGTTGGACTTTTGTCTGTTGTTACTTTGCCTCATGTGTGACCACTTGTGGAAAATGTTATTAGTAATGCACTGATGATTTTCATCTTCCGTTCATATGGAGTTGTAACTTTTTCCAATAATCTTCATTTTTTGGTTTGTATGGAGAATAAAAGCTTATGGTTTATCGTAGTAAAATAACATAACATGTATTGGATATTTTCTGAATTGTAATACTACTGCATTGATGTGTCGTTTAATCTTGGATACCCAAACATCTATTTAAACTTGCATTGTGATAGTGGTATATTAAGTTCTTCATTGAATTGCTTTTTTTTTTACTGTTCAAACAAGTTTACTATTAATTTGCACTGAGTTAAAACTAGGAATCAAACGACAGAAAGGATACCTATTTGTATCGATATTCACAAAACACAATTTGTTGAAACATACGATTAAATTGGTAGATTGTGTTATTTGTGTTTAACTTTTAGGCTAATGTTTAACTATGGGAGTGTTCTACTAACAGCTTGTTAGTGGTACTTCCTAATACCTTAGATTCTTTAAATTTTTACATAGGCCTATACTTTTTTACAGTTAATAATTCAGATAAATAACTACTTTTTCTGTATAAACATGCCAGTTTTCATCAAATAAACGTTGGTATAAAAAAAGCGACCTTACCTTATAAGCATAAAGATTGGATGTATTTCGACCATAGACTCGGTTTTTCATAAATTAAAAATAGTATGTAATTAATTCGTGTAAAAATTTGTCTCGAGGCTATGTTTGATTGCAACATAATGTACATGATCTCCCTATCTCACTCCATGGCTCACAGAGAAGTCGGCTGTGATCTACCAGTACTCCGCACAATGCCCTCAACTGAATGGGAGCTCCATGCCACCAACACATGTTGCCACTGGTTATTTCTGTTTTGTCTGTCACTATATCGGTCCTCCACTGAACGTCCTTATCAGGCGAGTTCAGATGATACGGGTAAAAGGGGAGGACCGAACAAAATAAAATAGCTGCAAGCAGCATGGAGTGTTTAATTAGAGGAGTAATTAAAAGTAGAGAATAATCCGAGCATGGCTAATTACTCTTCATTAATATAGACGACACTAGTGGTTTATTAACCTGTGGTGTGTTGAGAAGGGAAGAGCTCTCGCCGGCAGAGGAACGTTAAGAAAGGAATAGGAATTTAAGGATTCCGCAGATGCATTCATTGGCCTAACTCAGGTTCTTGCCCCGTGAGTTGAATTATTGTTGAATATTTAGGAGATATTCAGCATTATAAAACTTGGTTTTATGGGATTTTCTATTATGCCCTATTTTTAACAAGAGTAAGCCTATTATGAAGCATTGTTTGGTAATGTATTCATGCTAACTATGATTGCAATAACATTTTTGAAATATTCAACATAATCACTTAAATAGACATGTAAAGAATCTTTGTGGAAGCAGAAACTGGATATATGGTTAGATACAAACAATATGTCGATTAAAATAAAAATCCTACAGTGTTCACACCTCACACTGCAGCCTTTGGACAGAGAGGTAATGATTGACTGCCTCGTTATCTGTGACAAGCATGTAAACAGTAAACTAGTGGTTCTCAAAAGGGTGTGTCGCGAAATTCACTAGATGCTCTAAATTCTCAACGTTATATTATTGTTGATAAAAAAAATGTAGTTTATTAAATATTAATTTTTTAAAGTAATAAAGGAAAACTGTTCAAAAGCTTTAATATATTTATTTTCCAGATAATTTGATGATTTACAATCTAAAAGTTGTGTAATTAATGACAATATTGCTGTTTCTTACCCAAAAGTTCCATTCTTGTTCCAATAGAGGATACACCCGCACACGTATTTCCTTTTTTTTTTAAAAAGAGAAGTCTTTCTGCGCATGCGCATGTACGAATTTTCCGTAGTGTCGCCAACTTGCACGTTCATTGTGTCGCGAGGACTCGCAACAAATAATAGTTAACCGCGAAAAAAAAAAAAAAAACACAAAAAAAAGAGAATATTGATGTTCCCTTTTTAAAAATTATGATAGCCATATTATCTGCTTCTATCACTATTTGCTGTATTCTCTTACTCTAAGAGAATTGATCTATCTTATTCCTTGCTTAAATATAGATCAATACTAAACACCTCTATCGTATATTAATTTTAATTAGGTAGGAGGTGACCTGGTGTCTAGGGTAAGGTGTCAGACTTCTATGCTGGCGCGGGTTCAATCCCCGGTCCCGGCAAAGATTTATCTGATTACCAACCTTCCTTCACTCTGACAAGACATCTTGTGAATGTGTGGAATGCCAGGCCTCCACCGTGGTTCGGATTCCACGTTAAACTGTAGGTCCTTCATTTCATCTCACTATACCTACATTACACATTAGCGTAAGTCGTATAACCGAATGGGTAGTAAGACGCGGTGCTAATAATATAATAATATAATAATAATAATAATAATTAAGGTAGGAATTAGTCGGACCTGGGAAAAGACGGAACTTGATGCGACAGGGGAAAGTTAGGAAGATTTAATAGTCGATGGATGCTTGAATATTTTTGCAGGCATGCAGTGAAAGAGTACATCGCAGTGTAAAAGATTGATTAGTTTTACTCTCAATTCATATGATTTTGCGTAAAATTCTACATATTTTTTTTATTCAATCTCATGTCAAGAATTTTATTAAAAAAATAAATGGTACGGATCTACGCACGGACTTTCTCGCTCTCTTGTTTAAAAATTAAAATATTTACTCAAAACTCGTAATATAGGTGAAACGAAATAATATACACTAGCAAACCCAAGCATAAATTGCGTTATACTTATGTAAACATTTTTTGAGTCCCGAATTGAAATTTTATAATTTTATTTTTAAAGAATTAATGTCCTCATTTGTATGTTTTGGACCGATAAAAATGATAAATATTGGGTCCACAAGGATCAACACTTCGTATTCAAATTTAGACTTCTGGATAAATTTTCGACATTTTATTAGGTGTTGCTCATCTTCATATCATCGCATTACTATTAAATTCCTCATTTATAACCATTTTGACCAATAAAAAGAGTAAATATTGACTTTTGAGTCTAAAATGGAAATAAATCATTGTTGTACAAACATTTCTCCTAAGAGGTTTAAGAAAACATAACAAACTTTTGAGGGACTTGCTTATATTTAATAACTCTATGGCATTGGAGAATTATTGCGTTAAAACTGAAGTATTCTCTCAAACTAACGCTCACAAAATTGTATTAATATATTTGCCAATATCTCAGAAACTGTTGGTTTTATAAAAATATATTTCATATAAAAGTTCTTTATTTTTAATAATACTAGAATTTTGTATTGATAAATTATTTAGTATCTCAAATAGTTGCGGAGATAGGGAAATTCCAGCTTCTTTAAAGTACCCTAAAAGTAATTTTTATGAGAAAATGAAAATAGCCAGTTTATTTATAGTCTTTATCAACGCCTAGATACGAATTTTAATCAAAATCTTTATAGCCAATTTTGAGAAAATTGATTTTTTTCTTCTATATTTGCCCTTTATTAATTTACTCTTAGTTTTAGGTTTAAACAGACACACATACAGACGGCATTGCAAAGACAACTTTTTAAGGTTCGGGGGTCTTGAGACGTCGACATCCATCAACATTTCAGGTTAGATTTTTTTTAAGGTCGCAATGCTTTACCTTTTGTGTTCGAAAAGTTAAAAAATATAAATATTTACTTATATCTTGAGAGTTATTGGTTTTATAAAACTATTCTTCAAATAAAATATTTGTATTATAAATAGATCTACACATTTGTAATGATAAGTAATTTCCTACCGCAAATAGTTTCTCATGATAAAAACAATGATGATTTACGCATCAGACCGGAGCCCTTAAAGTCACTTTGCCGAAATATTGAGAGTAGCCATTTTGTTTAGAATATTTATAAATTTTTAGAAATGAGATTTAATCAAAATCGTTAGAGCAGATTTTGATAAAATCGACTTTTTCTCTTTTTTCCCCTCCGTAAATTACCCTTAATTTTAGGGTTAGATATCCAATTCCAAAAACCCTCGGGGTAACCCTATGAAACCAAGTTTTAGCCTGATCGGTATTTAACGTTCTAGTTGGAGTTACATACAGACAGAAATTCAAAAACAACTTTTTCTGATTCGGGGGGGGGGGGGGGGGTCATAAAACGTCGAGATTCATCAAAATCTCGAGTTCGGTTTTTTTGACGATCACAATACTTTTTTACCTCTAAGATAGCGAGAAAGTAAAAAGGGAAAATTATAAGATATTTATTGATTTGTAGCCTTGAATACAAAGTACTGGGTGGATATTTTTTGTCTGGAAATACTGTAAATTTAAGGAAATTTCTAAACTTATAAAGTGTATCCGCCCTGATAGTGTTTTCTTAACTAAATTGATGCTAAATCTTAGTAATAAACATAAAATAATTATTTTTATCAGGTCTTTTTTTCTTGCATGGAGTTGTTTACTTTGCAATCGTAAAAATTGTCGACCTCAACATGATGTATGGATCTTGACATTTTATGTACCCCCTAACTCAAAAAATGGGGTCGTGTCTACATCCGCATGCTTGTCTGTACCTAGGGCTACAGCGGTTTGATAGATTTCGTTAAAACTTATTTAGTGGTTATACCTAGAGGCGAAATTGGGATTTTAATTCTAGTTATAAAAAGAAAAGTATTTTACTAATGACTGGGTTGTGAACATTTGAAGGTTTTTTTTAAATGCCTCCAACACTTTTGATTAAAAGGTAAATCTGAAGAGTGTTTTATATAGGTAACGAAATAACATGTTGGTTTTTGTGAGTTAAATTGATTTAAAATGGTTTACTTATAACCGATTTTTGAAACTGTTATACAAAATATAATATAGACCTACTATTTGAGGAATTATATACAATTGAAAAAAATAATCTTAATTTAAAAAAATAAATCATCTAAGTCTCAACTCTTATTCAACTACTCCTTACTTAAGATGTGATAGTGTAGAATGTTTTCTTACAATTGATTATACCGTACCATGATTTATGAAATTAATCTATCAATCCTTTTTAATATACAATTTATTTATGAATTAAATAAAACATAGATTTTTTTTTCTTAAAAAAAAATTAGACCTAAAGCTTTAGTGTTGATTTAGTTACTTTAAATACCTGCCCCTTTCTTTTAAAAATGTGTTCCACAATTCTCCTTGGATATTTTCGTGTCTTTCATTGGGGGTTTAATTTTGTCTTATTTATAAAATGTTTTCATAACAAGTAATATTTATTTCAATGTTATTATCAGAATTATATTTTTGTTAGTAGGCCCTACATTTAACGCCAACGTTATGGGGATGATCAAGTTAGTTTTAGGGAAGGTGCACTCATAATTCGAACCTCGAACTTTCAGATTCAAGCAAACCTGTTTATTTCGATTCTAACTCTTTAATCCTTGATATCAGGTGCATATTTACAAGACAAACATTAAGTGACGGATAGTGTTTGTTGTTTGACTCTGTATCTGGTAAACTTTCTTAGGAGCCGCTGCTATTTCATGTTGAAATATTTGGTACCAACCTTATTTTTTCCTTCGCCTCTTGTTTCTTCTTTGTTGCTGTGTAAGATTTGAAGGACGATTGAAGCACGTTCTTGGCGCTGTGGAATGTGGTCGTGATGAGTTTGAGGCGAGACTCTCAGAAATGTTCATATCGACGGGGCGAGCGAGCATGGCGTGGAAAACTGGGATATACTTGCCCTTGTAGCAGCACTCAGCGACATGCTCTCCTTTGGTCCTTTTTCAGTAGAAACCTAAAGTTGGATTCTATTTGCATAGATCTAAAAATATCTGTCAAGTTTCCTAGAATTTGGTGAGGAATTATCTTCATTTAAAAATTTTGTAATCAATTGCCACATTACTCGTGACTAATATTAAAAAACTGCTGAGATTACTATGTGTAGAAAATTACACTTTCTCTATTGAAGCAAATTTTATTTATTTTGCAAAAAAATATCTAAGATCACTACAAAAACACCAACCTTATCTCATTATTATTATAATATATTTTTTGCACCACGTCTTACTGCCCGTTCGGGTTATACACATATGTACGAATTACAATGGTTTTAGGGATTAGGAAGGTTATATTTATAGGCAGTGTATCACCATTTTCTTGTAGGGAGAGTGGAAAACCATTTTGAAAAACCACCCTCAGTACACCCGACCGAGATTTGAACCTCGAGATCCCTGTCACGTCATCGGCAGCCTAGTCTATTGTGAGAGTAGTGCCTTAGACCATGCGGCCACCGAAGTGGAGGCAAGGCCTTCATAATTATTGTATTCGAGTTACTTTTTTAAAAAATATTTATCGAATACCATAAGATTTGAGGGATTTGAACGCTCTATCTCTAAAGAATAGACTAAAATTGATACATCGCGCTATAACACATTTTTAAAATGATAGAACTCTCATAACGTAAACTTTTTTTTATCTGTTACCTACGTGAAAGGAGATCTTTTAACTTTTCTAGTAGTCTTCCTATAATAATTGTAGTGGAGTGTGGAATATCGAGTTTATACAGAATTTTACCAGACCGAGCTAAGAACCCTGTGTTCATAAGTTCTTTTTTGTTCTTGTATGATGACTTGTGTGCAACCACGTAGAAAAGAACTGAAAATACTCATTCCTAAAATGTGTTTTTGGTTTCTCTTTGCATGTGTGTGTTTAGTATGTTTGTATCAGCGGGTCGTTCTCCTCCCCCCTCCCTCCCCACATACACTATACCCCTAGCTGCCACTACGGCAAAGCCAACATGTAAGCTACTCTGCCTTATGTCGGCGGCAGCGTGTAAACAAAGTTCTGGAGGAGAAGCAACTACACTGGATATCATCTCTGAGGTAATTTTGGGAAACATAGTTGTCACAACGTTGGTTCGTCGATGTTGCCAGTATCTCCTTCTTACTCCAGCACACACCTTCCTAAATAACTTAATCTAGTGGATTTGGCAACATTTAACCGAAAGAGAGCGAAGATAAAGCTTTTCTCCAAGAGAGCTTCATTTTCCTTGGCGGTTATATTCAGTGTAGCCTTAGTGGATCGTGTAAGTCGGGCTATGTCTGGCTGTGTGCGCCGTGTCCCCTCTCCCCGCGAGGCCAGGCGCGGCAATGTGCCGGATGTGTGGTTGGCTGCCGTGACGTCACTTATTTCGCAGGGGTCGCCAAACTAGGGACGAGTTCGAGACGGAGTCCTGGGGAATGCGCTTCACTAGAAAGGGAGATTTTGTTTTTTGCTTGTTTCGTCTTATGTCTGTGCGCGGAAATTGTTTCTTTCCACAAGTTTGGATGTGTGTGTGTGTGTGTGTGTGTGTGTGTGTGTGTGCGTGCGTGTAAGAGACAAGCTTGGAGTCCTCACGCTACATCATGGGTATAGTTTTACCCGCATCTGTGGGCACGCTATCTAAATGTCAGGCTCATCAAAGCTTGTTTGATTGTGCATGGGAGGTTGAGGTGATGTTTGCTAAATGGTTTCCCACGTTCTTTACACGCAAATGTGGGTACTTTTTACATATTATATTGATCTAATTTCGAGCCTGGTAGCGTAAATAAATATGTATAGCCAGAACGGGGAGTAAGATAAAGTGGAGGGAGCGGAGGAATAACTATTGCCGTAATGAGCTGAAAAGAGGGCGAGCTTGGACCAATGCGTGACGAAAGAAAAAAAAACCGCTTGTTTATCTCATTTTTCTCTTTTTTTTAAAGTCAGTTTGGTGCTCATAAGATGTCTTTGTCATACACTTTGTATTAGAAAAGAAGAATTGAAAGTATCTGTTTTGGTTTTTTGTAAGGATGGGACGCTCGAAACCCTTGAATCCTGTGGTATTCGAGAGATTTGTAAAAATCTCAAAAAAGTATCTTGAATACAATTATGAAGGCCTTGACTTCAAATAATAATTTGAAGTAATTGATAAAAGGAATTATATAGATTTGTGTGGGTGGAAGAATAACATAATCACACAAAAGGGGACATAATTATATTTATATAATTAATTTACTAAAAACCTGTTTTCGTTGTTGTTTATGACGTAATAGCATTTGTCAGTGGCATCAAGTCTTAAATGACTTTTTTTTTTAATTCTAAAGAAAATTAAAGATTCGGACTCTAGACATGGGTCGAATCCTATATTTCTATAGTTTTTTTTTATATTACCATGGCTAGGGACGCGTTGCAGATATCCATATGCTCTACGTTAAAAAGAAATGGCTTTATATACCATAATATGGTTAATGCCTAAGCTAATTTTAAAGGTATCAACATGGTACTTTAAGATCATCTTAAACTACGTTTTACGTGAAATGTCTCAGCTCTGCGATCAAATTTAAAGGTTAGAAACATGCGCTTCGTCTTTTTACAGGTTTCTAATGTAAATTCAAGGAGCAGGTTAAAATGACCCCTCATAGCATCCATATTGCATGCTGAAAGATACGGCAACGCTGAGGGACAGACTTGGATCTGACTGCTATCATTTAAGAACGTTCATCATAGCAGGCCAAACTCTGCTCTTGGTTCGCATCTACGTTTGTGTGCGCGCGCGCGAGAGAGAGAGATAGATATGCCAGAAATGTGTGCGGTGCATTCTTATTTGAATGATTACTCGAAATTTTCTGCTGTGATGATGGAGAACAAAATTACGAAGTTTCTTGTTAAAACTACAGTATGTCCCTATTATGACAAAATGAAGATTTGTGCACAGTGCTTATCTGTGAAGTCATTCTAAAATGGTCAAAAACGGCCTTTTCACTGCAGTTTTTATTCTAATATAATTTAATATTTCAACAACATTCAGTATTAGGAACTTCTATTAACTCTTTATCTCCATGAATGTTTAATCAGGAATGATCCATGTGCAATAGTGTACTCGCATTTGCGTGGAAGAAGAGTGGAAAACCTTTTAGGAAAATAACTCCTCAATACACCCGCCCGGGATTCAAACCCCGATATCTCTCTCATCAGGTCTAGTTATTGCGAGAGTGATACCTTAGACCATGCGGCCACTGAAACAGTTTTAGTGAAAAGTAGTTTTTACCTAAGCTTTGGAAACTCCTAACTCTTCCATTCCACCAAACTCCACTTAGAAATTTCAAGTATTTAGGAATTATTGGGGGTATTTGGAGTAATCCCACATCATTCCTGTTATTTTTTAATTTTTTTATTTCTTCTAAAAGTATATAGTTGTTTGGACGTGTCTGAGCAAAAAACAGACGACATTCCATTTTTATTATATTAGTGTGTTTTAAGCTTTATAGGTCTCTTGGTTGTGGAGTTAAAAGATAATACCCACAAACACAAACACATATATACAAACCAATACACATCAATATATTATTTATATGATTGATTATGGGCTCCCATTGTCAGGCTTCCCATAGTATATGTGTTAGAGCTCTAGACAGGATAAAAAGTAGTCTTTTATAGCCACCACTTTTTTTTTCAAGATGGCCGTAATATATAGTATAATTATTTCTAGGAACCTTTAAAAGTTGATACTGTAAAAATTCAAAAATCATAAGCTGAAAGAAAAGAAGTGTTTGTAGCATCCCTTAGGGGCAGATGCCACAAACTACATAGAAAACATAAACACTACAAAAAAAGGGGGGGGGGGGGGGTTAACCCAGAGCGAATGCTGAGGAGTTATTAATGTGACCCTCTATCTCATCCAGACGGCAAGAGACTTCAACCTCAGTAAAGTTCATATTAAACCAAAACTTTGACGGATAACCTTGGGAATGATGGGATAAATATATAATAAGAATTAGTATAAGTCAAAGTTAGTCGATGTTTATTAGTCATAGCTCCATTAGATTTTTAACAGTTCCTCCAAATATATACATTGTTGATGTTGTGAAGTATAGAATAAATTCATAAACAACAATTAATTGAAGTCTAAGCTAAAGAGTCAGATGGTAAATATTCATCAGATTACTTAATGTTAACTTTAAGATGTCGCCCATTAGAAATGGCGCATAGTAAAAAAAACATGATCATTTGGATTCCATCATTAAATATTAATCCTTTTAAAAAAAGGCACCTAGTCAATGGTAACAAGACAATCTAATTTCCAACATAATATATATGTCCATAGCGTATGACAATAAGATATGTTAAATTCAAATACTAAATATTTGTCCACAACAAATGGCTCATAGCGTATGACAATAAGATATATATTAAATTCCAATACTAAATATTTGTCAATACTAAATGGCTCATAGCGTATGACAATAAGAAATGTTAAATTCAAATACTAAATATTTGTCCACAACAAATGGCTCATAGCGTATGACAATAAGATATATATTAAATTCCAATACTAAATATTTGTCCATACTAAATGGCTCATAGCGTATGACAATAAGATATGTTAAATTCAAATACTAAATAATTGTCCATAATAAATGGCTCATAGCGTATGACAATAAGATATTTTAAATTCAAACACTAAATATATGTCCATAATAAATGGCTCATAGCGTATGACAATAAGAAATTTTAAATTCAAACACTAAATATTTGTCCATAATAAATGGCTCATAGCGTAAGACAATAAGATATGTTAAATTCAAATACTAAATTTTGTCCATAATAAATGGCTCATAGCGTATGAAAATAAGATATTTTAAATTCAAACACTAAATATTTGTCCATAATAAATGGCTCATAGCGTATGACAATAAGAAATTTTAAATTCAAATACTAAATATTTGTCCATACTAAATGGCTCATAGCGTATGACAAGATATGTTAAATTCAAATACTAAATATTTGTCCATAACAAATGGCTCATTGCGTATGACAATAAGATATATTAAATTCCAATACTAAATATTTGTCAATACTAAATGGCTCATAGCGTATGACAATAAGAAATGTTAAATTCAAATACTAAATATTTGTCCACAACAAATGGCTCATAGCGTATGACAATAAGATATATATTAAATTCCAATACTAAATATTTGTCCATACTAAATGGCTCATAGCGTATGACAATAAGATATGTTAAATTCAAATACTAAATAATTGTCCATAATAAATGGCTCATAGCGTATGACAATAAGATATTTTAAATTCAAACACTAAATATTTGTCCATAATAAATGGCTCATAGCGTAAGACAATAAGATATGTTAAATTCAAATACTAAATATTTGTCCATAATAAATGGCTCATAGCGTATGAAAATAAGATATTTTAAATTCAAACACTAAATATTTGTCCATAATAAATGGCTCATAGCGTAAGACAATAAGATATGTTAAATTCAAATACTAAATATTTGTCCATAATAAATGGCTCATAGCGTATGAAAATAAGATATTTTAAATTCAAACACTAAATATTTGTCCATAATAAATGGCTCATAGCGTATGACAATAAGAAATTTTAAATTCAAACACTAAATATTTGTCCATAATAAATGGCTCATAGCGTATGACAATAAGAAATTTTAAATTCAAACACTAAATATTTGTCCATAATAAATGGCTCATAGCGTATGACAATAAGATATTTTAAATTCAAACACTAAATATTTGTCCATAATAAATGGCTCATAGCGTATGACAATAAAATATTTTAAATTCAAACACTAAATATTTGTCCATAATAAATGGCTCATAGCGTATGACAATAAGAAATTTTAAATTCAAACACTAAATATTTGTCCATAATAAATGGCTCATAGCGTATGACAATAAGAAATTTTAAATTCAAACACTAAATATTTGTCCATAATAAATGGCTCATAGCGTAAGACAATAAGATATGTTAAATTCAAATACTAAATATTTGTCCATAATAAATGGCTCATAGCGTATGACAATAAGATATGTTAAATTCGAGTTCTAAATATCTGCCCATTAAGAAAAGACACATAGCGTATCACAATAAGATAAACTAATTCAAATGCTAACATAGTTCCCGCGAACATTAATTTAAACAATACAGTACATAATCGATATAATCGATTAGTCGTGACTCTACTGGCACTATGTCGCCCTGACCTTGCAAATAAGGTGATCTCAAAAAAAAAACTTATGTTCTTAACTGTCCGAAAGATTTTTTAGGTTATATGAAATTAAAGCCAAAATTGAATTTAGAAAAGATTTACATTAAAAAAAAAAGATTTTAATTTGCCGAAAATGGATTTAGATCTTACATTTTATGAAGTAGAATGCCGGAGCTTATCCTATCCCTGATATGACTCAGGCCCAATTGTAAAGTTCGTAGCCACAGGCACCAGAATATATACCCTAAAGCACAGAAGAGGGGAAGATGGGAAAAAGGGGGAATAACATTCTAGAATAAAAAAGGAACACGAGAAAGCGCAAGTTGATTCGCTTCGAGAGAGGCCGTGGGCGTTCCGGAATCTTCTCGGAGGGGATCTCTTTACTGCGCAAGTCCATTCAACCCAAGGCGTTGGCTTGAACTTGCCATTCAGTCTTCACAGTCAGTATTCAATTTTCCCGGTTCGGTCAAGGTGCGTTAGGTGGTTTTGTGTCGTTCTTCCACGCAGCCCCAGTAAACAAGCAAATGGGGTAAGTCTTGACTATTTCTGTTTGTCTCGTGTCTATCATAAAACATCCGATGCTACATGTTTTGTTGCCATTATCTTGAAATAAATTGGTGGACGTAGTTTGTAATTAGACTATATTATGTTAACCTGACGGGCAAGTTATATCCGTGCGATATTTTAGCAAAATACTTGGTACTATTGTTTGGGTGTGATTGGTCAACAATCAAACAAACAAACAAACGTCAGAAAATTCAATACTATATATAATTAGAAGGGTAAAAGTAATGAAAAATCCTAGATTCACATACTCTAATTTCCTGAAATAATGATGATTATTATTATTATTAAATAAAGTTTAAGATTTTCATAGTCCTTCGTTTGGCATCCTTCCGCACCAGCAATCGCGCAGTTTAATACTTTAAGTTCACAATATGTGCCGTAACAAAAACTAAGCTTTCCCAAAGAATGTGGTTACTACCAAGTTTTAGATTTCTCTATTAATTCTTTATCCACCCGAATAGGTAGTCACGATGACTAATGTGCTCGGCTCACTATGAATGTAAAAAATATATATATTGGGATATGGTACACACCCTAAAGATTTACCTAACTATATATTTAAAGTTTAAAATTCATTGGCTAATTGAGTTTAAAGATGCTCTTCTCAGTTGACACGTGGTCTATGCCATTAGGCGCCATATATTTTATTTTTAAAAATACACCGGAGGTGCACACCTTGGGGTTTCAATAAGCATACTTAAAAAAGCCACCACCTTATTTTTCTTGGGTTTGGAATTGCACACAATGAAGGTCACAGGGTTTAGGGCATCAAGTTATCAGTATACAGGTAACTCCGCTTGTATTGAACTACTATGGATCCAAATGCTTGGTTTAGATTTTCGAGCTTCAATAACACTGAAATATGTTTCCACTTAACCATGAGAGGGATAGGGTCAAACAAAACAAAAAATAACAGTAATAAATTCATCGAACTATATTTTTTAACATTTAAATTGTCGGCAATGCTCTTTTACCTGCTGTATACCATTTTAATTAATATTTTATGCCTTTTAATAAGGTTATTTGTCCGAAATATATATTCATGGAAGTTTAAGATCAAATCACATAAAGATATTGAACGTGTCCTCTGTGTAAGTTTTATTTGTTAAGGAATCATGATTTGCCTATTAGTTTAAATATAAAACAACCTACACAAAATATAATTTCTTTTTGGATTTAAGATTAAAATATATTCTATAATAATTACTCTTTGGACTGCAGTTGATTTGGCATTCAAGTAAAACAGAAATATATAAATTCGACATTCATAGTTTGTTAATATCTCCAAACCCGTCGTCGCCAACGAAACTTGCATAAAACAATATGTATAATTGACATTGTTTCAAATATAAAACGCAAATGTAACCACATTAATAGTTTCTTTCGACACTACGTGTCTCGCTGATGAGATAGTATGAGGATAAATAGTTTATTCTTTAGATAAGGAGCACATCCTGATCCGATAAGTACTTTTTGAGTTTACTGGAGTCAAACGGACAGAATAAATCGAACGTACAGACAAATTTACATTTTTATTATTTGTATGGATAAAGTGTTATCAAACGACTTTATTACAAACAACTGCTGTGAGTATTATTAAAGAACCTTATGCTAAGTGTCATTCACCTACACCTCTACCGTGATGAGCTTTACCTCTCGGATGGATGTTAAATTGATTGAAATCAATCGATGCCCAGTTACAAATATATTCAATTTAATTTATTCTATGGATGAAAATACCAGAAACATTATCAGATGTGCTACATTGTAGCAATAACACCTATTCAAGTTATATTCTCACACTTAAGGTGTAGTCTACAACGCTTGGCGATTTAATTTAAAAGCGTCACTAAGGTCTGTGTTACCAGGTCTGCCATAAACCCCATTATTTTAATCAAATCTTATACGAATACATCCCATTTCCTTGTAATTCGATCATCTGAAATGTTTACCGGCTATAAGAAGAGATAGGATAGGGTCAAATCCTGACACTTTAGCTTAATCATTAAAACGTTTGATAATAAACTAAAGGACTTAGGTTTAATTCTCGGGAATTCCTAAAAATGTATCACTTCTAAATGGTGTTTTGTCTCTTCGCGTTAACTTTTAGTTGACTATCTTGTGTCTGACTGCTGTGATCGCTTTAGAACCGCGGGCAAACTTTTAGTCGACTATCTTGTGTCTGACTGCTCTGATCGCCTTAGAACAACCGCGGGCAAACTTTTAGTAGACTATCTTGTGTCTGACTGCTGTGATCGCTTTAGAACCGCGGGCAAACTTTTAGTCGACTATCTTGTGTCTGACTGCTCTGATCGCCTTAGAACAACCACGGGCAAACTTTTAGTCGACTATCTTGTGTATGACTGCTGTGATCGCTTTAGAACCGCGGGCAAACTTTTAGTCGACTATCTTGTGTCTGACGGCTGTGATCGCTTTAGAACAACCGCGGGCAAACTTTTAGTCGACTATCTTGAGTCTGACTGCTGTGATCGCTTTAGAACAACCGCGGGCAAACTTTTAGTCGACTATCTTGTGTCTGACTGCTGTTATCGCTTTAGATCAACCGCGGGCAAACTTTTAGTTGACTATCTTGTGTCTGACTGCCGTGATCGCTTTAGAACCGCGGGCAAACTTTTAGTCGACTATCTTGTGTTTGACTGCTGTGATCGCTTTAGAACAATCGTGGGCAAACTTTTAGTTGACTATCTTGTGTCTGACTGCTGTGATCGCTTTAGAACAACCGCGGGCAAACTTTTAGTTGACTATCTTGTGTCTGACTGCTGTGATCGCTTTAGAACAAGCGCGGGCAAACTTTGGTTCGGACACAAATTTAAAACTTTCGGGATTTTATTAACAAAAATGACAGATTAAATACATAATCAGTGCGTGTTTATAAACATGTGAACTAATGAGCAAGCTCGTTTATAATGTCACGTGTGTAAATTCATAAGCTTGTGTTTATGGTAATCACGGTAGTTATTTAACTAATTATTATGTTTTTTTTCTGTAAAAATAAAGTTCTTTATTAAGTAAATTTAATTACATTCCCCCTGCTTAATACCACACAGATGTTCATGTGAGCCCCGGGGAGAAAAGTTTGCCCACCTTAGAAGTTCAATAACATAAGCCGCTTATAATTATCTGCACATATTTTAAATATCGGGGATTGAACGAAATAGTTTGGTACAGAAGGGAATATAGAAAACTTCAGCATTATTACTGTACTTTAGTTATTTAATGATATCAAACTAAAATGATGCATTTTAGTTTAAATTTGGTTATTACGTTCACAGTTTTATAGAAGACTTTAAGATTGTAGGTATGAGTAAAGCAATAAATATGAGACTAAAATTGTATTAACTTTGATTGACTATGCCTTTCTTGGGTTTTCGGCAATAAATCGATAGTTTTCAATTTGTATTATTTTTTTCATAAATATTTTTTTGTGGTTATTAAGTGTCTACTGAAAATACAACACGAATCAGCTATGTGTTTTCAAAAATTATATAAATCCAAGTTGACCTTTGATTTTGATACAATTTAACGCAATTAAAACTGAATATCGAGGTGTAGCTATTGCAACTTTCAAACTATCCCAGGAGCTATTTGTTATAATGGGGTTATTTTGATAGAGGTCTTGTAAGCGCAATCGCTGCCATACATACACCCACGATTAAGTGTTAACTTGATAAATATAAGTGACAAACCATAATTAATATAGTAACATTTTAAGTAAATACAGCAATGTTTTCCTGAATTGAGGGTGACAAATCGCATTGTGAACAAAATATATTCCAGTATTAGCTGATCGGGAAATGAGTCTAGTCCTTTGAGTTCAGAGTCGATCGGCCTCTTGATCTAGTAGTCAGCGTTTCTGGCTACTGATCCAAAGGTCCCAGGCTCGATTCTCGGTGGTACCATAGATGTTTTACCCGAAAGGAAAACTGTTCCTATGGTCACCATTGTCTGGACAATTAGGCTTAAGTTAAATTTAAGATTTCCACTGGCTCCACACTTTAATAATCACTATCATCACTTCATCTCTTTGTGGGTATGACGCGCAGATCTCTCTGAGGTATAGCCTGGGCTTAAAGTCTACATACACGGTGACTGAACAAGATACTCAATTTCTCACGGTAAAAACACAAGTTCAAAGTCAAGCGCGCTAGGTCCACACCATTTATTCCGTTTTATTCCCACTTAGGAAGGTAGTGTTTCACAAGGGGGTATTTTCTTTGCTCTATATTTATCCTTTCCTCGATGCCAAGAAAAATTGAGCCCTAAACGAAGGAACACACAATCTCTCATACGGTGTCTAACAATTATTATTGTACGCATACCAACACCTCGACTCGGTTGGTAAAGTGTCTGCCCATTTATATAAAGGTAGCCGGTTTTGATTTCCAGCGAGGGCTAACATTGTTTTATTTAAATCGGGTTTGTCTTCTCTAATTTAATGTTCGAAAGTCCGTTTGTTTATTTTCTCTCTTTAATTAATTTAGAATTAGCCGCATATAGCCTGTACATACATTAATTGCGTGAATAAACCAAACACTTTATTTGTTTACTGGTTGATCCTTTAATCCAGACAGGGGTCCTGCCGTGGCCGACCACCCCTGAGGGTCTCCAAGGGACTACCGTTCCCACCCTGCTGGAGCCTTTAAGGTGAGCTAAAGCAGACATAACTCAAGTGGTCTAAAGTTCACAATAATCAAGTCTCAAGCGCCACCTAGAGGGTGTTACTCAAGTGGTCTAAAGTTCACAATAATCAAGTCTCAAGCGCCACCTAGAGGGTGTTAAGTGTCTAGAAACAATATTAGGGGGAACTAAACGCTTGGCGCAAGAGTTGTGTGTACTTAGAATCAATCGATCGTGGGTTAAAAATTACCCAGTTTTCAAATCTGTTCTTTCTAATTTAAAAATACAATTATTAAAAAATAATCTCAATGCAGTATTGTACTAAAAACGACTTACAAATTAACTTGAATCCAACAACGCGCCTACCTATAAACATACAACCCTATCGTAATGACTACTTTACTTTAAAATGATAAACCCAAATATAAGTACAGTATCACCCTGGCTTCTTTGGTGCTGACTGACAGCTAAAAGCTTTGAAAAGCTTACCAGATCAAATTATGTATCCCTACGCCGAACCAAATGATCTGCAAAACCATGTGTTTAGCAGCTGTCACTTCTGACAGTCAAAATTTAGGTATATATCTAAATGTTGACTGTCAGAAGTCAGCTGTGAGCTGTCAGTCAGTACCAAAGAAGCCATGGGGCTTATGTAGGCCTACTAAATTCATTTAGGCAACTCCTGGGATTGAACCGGGATCCCCGTACAAACATAAGTTGTGAATTAAGCTGTGACACATTGACTTGTGGGTTCCTTGAACGTTGTGATCTTTATACACGGGGAGGACTTCCGAGGACTGCCATTTCATCGCATCGTTTACTGAATTTGGGAGGGGTAAAGCAAATAACGAATGGTTTTATTTGAATTAATACATTTAAAATAAGTATGATTAACGGTTTTAATCCAATGGGTAGGATCAGAAGAGTAATTTAGAAAAAATACATCCGCATTAGCTTGGATATAGTGTGGGAAAATCACAGTGAGAAATGATATGTGAAAAATCATCACTATTGTACCCGGCCGAGATTAAAACTTGTGCCTACCTGTCAACGCTGACCTTGTCATTTGTGAGTCCAACACCTTATAGCGCGTGACCATCACTTCGGGTCAGTTATGGATGATAAAATAATAGGGTTTGGAAATGTTTCGTCTGATTCGTGTAAAAGTACTAAAACTGTAACTCTAGTGTGTTGTAAATCCCCCTCCCTACCTTATCCTGAGAGTAAAAGTATTGAACTATCTTCAATGTTGACTGTGCCCTAGGTTGAACAAATACTCACGAGGATTTTATTTCCATCTTAGCTTGTGCCTAATTAATGTATTGACAGTATTTTGTGTGGCTCTCTTCTCATCATCAGGCACTATAAATACTATATTTGTTGTTGTACGTGTTATTGTAAGTCAATCTAGCTAGTAATGTACAAGCTGCTTTAACTTATATGGGCGTTTTTAAAATTCAGACTAACCATTATAATAAAAACTAATTTCAAGTTCCTTTATTATAGTGCTAGCCAAGTCACATACCTATAATAGGCCAGCACTGAAAAGTACACAAGTACCTTACAAAATTACATAAGAAAACAAATTAAACACTCATATCTAAGCAATGATACATACAGTCACAAGATAAATAAAAAATAGTAATAATAATAACAAACACTAAATTAATAAATGTAAGTAGGGAAAATCAAGGATTAAAAATAAAACAATAAGCATAATACTGCACATTTAGATACTATACTTGCTCTTATTCTGTGATAAAAGTCTAATTCGACAAATCTAGACGGTGCGCTATGGATACAACGGTCAATAAGGCTGATGGAAACTACCGGCAGGGATGGACACAAACAGTTTCAGAGGGGAATATAACATGTTTGTAAAAAAAAAATCTATCATTACTACTCTGGGCCTTGTTAGAGTTATCGAGAGAAACCAATTTTTGATTACGAGAGGCCCGAGATACCTACATGATTAAGGGCAAATGTACAAAAATTAGATATTAAAAAAAAAGTTAATCACAATAAAGTATAATAATATTAATAGGCTAATAATAATGATAAAACAATAGCCAAAAGGTGATATCATTGCTGTAATATTGTTGTTTTTATATAAAGGATGCGGGATAATATGCATATGTTACTGCAAATGCAATGGACTCTGTTTGGACAGCTGTGCAAATATTAATTAGTGGGCTTATTAGCTTTCCGTTTGAAACAAATGTCGCGAAATCATTTTAAAACAGAATATCCTCATGCTATGCTCGCAGTCCTCAATAAATACCTATGAGGATCGCGTAAGCCTCTATGCCTCCAATGATCTGCAGTCGGTGTAATTCAAGGAAAGAATGTATGTAGCCTATTACTAAAAATATCACGTAAGCAGCTATTTTCCCCTTACAATGACTTGCAGTCCGTACATGTGCAAGTGCATTGACTGGTGCAGGTACAACGCGCATAGTAATGAGAGTTTAAGGTGCGTCGCCAGCACTCTAATGCAGTATTTGTTTACCTGCTCGAGCAAGTCGACTTGAATGGTTGTCAATGTGTAAAGCATTCGTCAACAGCTATCGAATGGAAATCATCCTTTGAAATATATTCTTTGTTTTAGTAAATATAAGCTTCTAAATATAACGATTATCACCATAAGGAACAATTTTTTTCGCTGGACCCAAAGCTCCTAATACGTGTTTTTTCTAAGCATTGTGTCTTTTTAACCGTTCGGGTTATATACTCTTATGTACTAATTACACTAATGGTTTTAGGGATGGGAAAGGTTATATCTATAGGGAGTGTACCAGAATTTACTTGGAGGAAGAGTTGAAACCCATTTTGTAAAACCACCCTCAGTATACACGACCGAGATTCGAACATCTATATCCCGGTCATCGGCAGTCTAGTCTGGCATGAGAGTAGCGCGTTAGACCTAAGCGGGTAGTATTGGGTGTTCAATATCTATCATCCAGTAAAAAATAAAAGGTTCATCAGTCACAAGTTGATCAAAATCGTACAGCCCCTGAGTCGAAAAGAGGCCAACACCACCAATACCTAAAAAACTTGACAATGTCAGGGCCTATTGTTGAATGATGTATTTTGGGGGAAACATTTTTTTAAGAAAAACTTCTTTTTAGCACCGTGTCTTACTAACAATTCAGGTTATACGCATATATATTAATTACGCCAATGAGTAAGGTTGAATTTGGTGGAGGTGTACCCGCATTTGCGTGTAAAACCATTTTGGAATAACCACCCTCAATACACCCGACCAGGATTCAAACCTCAATCTCCCTTTCATCAGCAGTATAGTATATTGCGAGAGGGACGCCTTAGACCATGCAGCCACTGAAGCAGGTAAAAAATTAATCATAAACTAAAATAGTTCTAATTTACAATTAATTTTAATTTGACATTGATTTGATGGAATTATATTGTTATGCAATTATAATAGTTGTGTCTATACTATTGTATCATGTGTGTTTTAAATCGTCATAAGCATCTAAACAAAGAATTAAATGTTCTGTTTCCAAAAGAGCAATGAAAAACCTGAGTTTTGTTTGTTTGATATCAATCTGTTATAGCCGGTCCACACTGAATTTTTATGGTACAACCATATCGCTCAAGTAGTTCTACAGTATATAGCCGCCATTAAAATGCTATTTTCTCGGTACAAACATGCAAATTTCTAGAGTTTTCAACCCCGCTTTTAGCTGGTCATAAATGGTCCATATAATCATTCTAGAAAAATAGTGTACAGTTGAATTTATATCACAATATAGTGTTCTCCACATTACTCTTTATAACTTTAATCTCTCTCTTTGATACATTTCTAAGAGTAGAGTTACAAATGCACGAAGTAAGCGTATTTGCTTAAACCATAAGGTATTGCTTTCGGGTAATTCATAGTATACTACTCGAAATATCTAAAACTAACATCTAAATTTAAATAACACTTGATGGAAAATGGTGTGTGTAAATGAATGGGTTTTTTACACATATAATGTGATCCGTCAACTACACACCGTGAAAAATAAAACAAATTTACAAGCAAATGTACAATACAGGATTTTCCCCGTTACTGTATCGGTGTGCACGTGGGCAAAGTGTCATGCTTTTTTAGTCTTGCTTGATGGGGAGCTTAGGGTTTTAATCCCGGCTGGGTGTATTTAAGGAGGTTTTCCCTAATTAGTTTTTACTTTGTCCTCGTACATTTTTGCTTAATAATACCCGTTTAGAGGGTGACCTGGTGGTCTAGGGTAAGGTGTCAGACTTCTATGCTGGCGGCCGGGGTTCAATCCTCGGTCCCGGCAAAGATTTACCTGATTGCCAAACCCTTTCCTTCACCTCTGACAAGACATCTTGTGAATGTGGGGAATGCCAGGCCCCACCGTGGTTCGATTCCACGTTAAACTGTAGGTCCTTCATTTCATCTCAAATCACCCTACCATTACACATTAGCGTAAGTGCGTATAACCCGAACGGGTAGTAAGACGCGGTGCTAATATAATAATAATAATAAATAATACCCGTTTCATCGCTACCCCATAGCGTAATTGAAAGGTTTCAGCATGTTAAACATCTAGAACTCTTTTAAGTTTTATAATTTAAAAAAATAATCATAATTAGGTGAAATTAACTCATTTCTGAAATTAAACTTAGTGATTTAAAACATAAAATTATGTCTCCTAAAGCGAATAGTCATATTTTAATGATGTCACAACAGAACATTTTAAGACAATTCAAAGTTGCTTTAGGGATTTTGAAGCGTAATAACTGACATCTTCATAAGAAATACTGCAGTGCGGGGATGTCTTTCTTTGAGTAGGTGGTGATCTTATCTATAACGTATTCAAAATTTTAAGCATCCCTTGTTTGTTACTACGTTACTATAATAATATAGTATTAGTTTAATAAAAAATATTATTTAAAGTATTTTAATTTCAATAATTACACACTTTTCATGTTACTTTTTTAAAGCACTACACATTTTTGAAATAGTTCACCCTCCTTAGGTCCTATCAACTCTAAAAATGGTGGACCTAAGGAGATAATAAAAATAAGAACCGCATGTCCTTGTGGGAGCAAATGTATAATCAAAATGCGTTTACAGGTGATCTTGCAGGGTGAAAACTCTGTAAAACGGAGAGAAGTCGAAGAAATTAAGAAGCTGAAACTTAATCCAGCTTTTTAGTTGTGTGACCTTGAAACTCATGCAAGTTGTCAATAAGACTCGTAGCATTAAAATAAATTGCTGTTGACTTATATAACAATACTGTTTTATAAAGTACATAACTAGCGTTATTGTTTTATAACGTTACGCTTATAATATATTTGCATTACTAATTTGAGTTTACACACCTGTGTCAAGTACAGTTCAATACTAATGTGCAAACTTCCCGTCCCTGATAGTTTGTCTTCCTTAGTTAAACATTTTGAGATTATTTAGTTCATTTTTATAAATATGGCCCGCCATCTTGGCCTATTTGGTAGTATGTTTATTGAGCAAAGTATCCCTGGTTCGGTTTCCTTTATGGCAAAAAATTAATAATTTGTTAAATTGGGACCAGGGGTTTTGGTAGTTATATTATTAAACATATATATACACTATATATTTATAGCATGTTCTGTATAATATATGTAGGGATGTATGCAAACAAAATTAAGGGCATTTGACATGTACTTTCTGAAGTGACTGATTAAATAATCACACAACTTAGAAACTAGCTTAATTATATACATCATTATGCCTTACTATAAGGATGTCCATACTACGGTGACAACGGCCTAGCGACAGCGACTCTGGCGTGAACATGATCGTATTTGGGTTTCCCATGTAAATAACATCGCTTGACGTTCCAGCGACCAAGTCGCAAGTGTGGCTGCTATTCACTACAGCAGCGCTATGCCGTCTTGTTCTATCCCATGTCGAGATCCGGTCAAGATTATATTCTCGACACGTGGGCTGTGTCCTTGAATAATGGCCTCGCGCACGCCTTGATTAAGCTCAAAAGGCAAACTGCTGTGTGAATCTGTAAGTAAGGTAGTATTATGTTTTAAGTCAGGAGCATAGCAGCAGTTCTTGGCGGACAGAATACGTTAGGAAAATTAAAAACTTTTTTGGCGGTCAGCATTATTAAAATTTTACTATATTATTAGTATTATTTTATAGGTATTAATACAATCTAGCAAAAGTGACAGTTTCAGATAGCATGACTAAACTTATGAATATTTATGAAAGGAGATAATTTTTTTATTTTTTATTTGGGGTTGTCGGTTACTGTTTCACGGTTCTCTATTATAGTCCAGAATGTGTATGTTGAGGTTCGATAGTTACATATGATCAAATCATAATAATATGTGACTCATTAGTGTTTTGTTTTGATTGTTTGATTTTGTGGCTTGTAAATTAATATTTTTTTTAAAATAATATAAACTCTATTATAGTTTAAAGAGGATAATTTATAACTTACATACGAGTATCCTACATAGCATTTTTAACGTTTAGTTAATATCTAATAAAATTAAACTTTGTGTATGTATGTCTCTTGAGCATTGCGCAATAGCTACCGCGCGCAGAGGTTTGGAATTTAAGTACTCGCAACCCTGTGCACCTCGAAGATGGAATTTAGAAATTTTGATTAGAATTATTTTGATTAATTAAAAACCGGAAATCTGAAGAAATATTAACGATGCGAGAAATCTTTACTTCTACATTTTATACAATTTACCATGTAGTTTGGTGGCCATGGTAATTTGGTTCCCACGGGGAGTACACAAGAAGAATTTGGGTGTCTACAACAAACTCTTCTCGTGTTTCCTTGTAGTTATCATTTAGTTCTAATAAATAGTTTTTATGAATTAATACGTTTCTTACCCTACAACCTTTATATCCTACACTATTTACACTTTACACCCTTTATACACTGTTAAAAAGGGCAAGAAGTAAATCATAAACAAAATTATATATAGGCTAAATGGGGTAAAAGAAACAAAGGCTTAAACGGGGTTAAAAGGTTAGCTGTATAAAATGCGTAACCGTAATAGAAAGGGTGGAGAAGATAAAAGAGGTACAGAATAAAAAGAGCATAGAGTAAAAATGATAAAAATAGCTAAAAGTAAATCTAATCAAAAAGGGCAATAAGACCAAAATGGCAAATATGAAAAAAAAACTTATAAAATGAACAAAAATAAAATAAGGGGAAAATGTAAATCATAAGTAAGGGTATAAATATTAAAAGGCGTAAAAGAAATAATAAAATGTCTCTAAAGATTAAAAATCCGCAAAATGGGTAAAAAGAGAAATAATGTGTAAAGATTAAGGGGATAAAAAGCGTAAATGGGGTAGAAAGGTTAACGAGGGTAAGAAGGGTAAATAGGGCAACAAGGGAAAAAATTGCAAATAGGGTATTACATTAGGGTAAATGCGGTAAAAAAATCTTCAAAATGAATGTGAACTTTTAAAACATGTTCAAAATATACCTATGTTTTTACATTGTTTACTAAATTAGCCTACTTTCGCGTTTTGTATAACAATCTAGAGTCTTAACCATTAGAGGATTAATATTGAAACGTAATTAATTAAGACTTGTTTAGTATTCCTTGTAGTTTATTTTATGTATTGAAAATAATAAAGCTACTATATAGGTTCCACATGCGAATGACGGGTACATCAGCTAGTAAGTCAGTAAAAAACGTGAGTCTTGGCTTACGGCGGAAACGCGGTAGACTCCTACTAATCTTGAGGTGAATTTTAGGTATTTTGGACTACCCGTCACCACTTTGAAAATATTGTATCGGTACGTAATGTCAAGGGTAAGGATGGACATTTAAACTCATTTTAACGAATGGGTCAAAGCAAAACTATACAAGCCTCATTGGTTGATTATTTTTTGGATCTTATTTTAAAAGAGAGAGTCTTACTACCAATTCAGGCTATACACTTATGTACTATCACTCTAATGGGTTAGGGATTAGGAAGGTTAAATTTAAAGTGTACCCTCATTTGCTTGGAAAGAGAGTGGGGAACTAATTAGGAAAAAACACTTAAGTACAAGTGACTGGGAGCTAATCCCGATCTCCCCATCATCGGCAATCTAGTCAATTGCGAGAGTGATGCCTTAGACCACGTGGCCACTGAAGCGAGTGTCGTTTATATTGGGCATTTGGCATGAAAATTGAAAAAGAAAAAAAAAAGGATTTAAACTTTTATTTCCTTCCATTTCATCTTTAGAAATTATCCTCGCATACCGAGGAATTCCCATATGTGTTTGTTTATTCTTAAAGGTTCTTCCCACCAAATTCCACTATACATACCGTGTTGGTAAATGCTCCAACTTTTATCAGGATTTTAAAAATGGAGTGTGGATTAAGATTAAGTCTAATTACTATAAAGTAATTTTATAAAACGGTGATCAAATGTGTTTTCATTATTAACTAGAGTCTCGTCCTTAGGCTGTCGCTCTTAGATAACTGATCTTCATTGCCTCTGCTGTACCTCAAGAAGTGCTTCAGCCCCGGGTGTAGTCTTGTGTATAACAGTGGTGGGAGCCGTCTGTTATTGCTTACATTGAACCCGCGCCTGCCGCCAACTGTTCAGCGCTTCGACCGGGCCTACTTGGCCTACTTGAGCCTTCTAGTCCATGCCGGTTTAAAGGGGATAGTGGCAGCTAAATACTAAGGGGAAAAGTTAAGTGGCTACCTGCTTCGGTGGCCGCATTGCCTAAGGCGCCACTCTCGCAATAGACTAGATTGCTGATGATAGGGAGATCGGGGCTCGAATCCTGATCGGATGCACCGAGGGTGGTTTTTCTAAATATGTTCCCACCCTCCCTCCACGCCAATGTGGGTACAATTCCTTTAATGCAACCGTCTTAATCCTTAAATCATTAGCGTAATTAGTGCATACGCGTATAACCTGAATAGGTGGTAAGACGCGGTGCTAAAAAAAACTTACTTTGCTTAAAAAATAATACATTTTAAATGACTTTAATAATTCTCTAACGTCATACTTCTCATCCGGGCTACCTGCATATTTACACTAATAGTGCAGAGATTATTAAGGTTTAACTGAGAGGAAATGTTCCCGCACTCAAGTGGAGGTGGTGTGGGAAACAACTGGGAGGAGACACCTTTAGTACTCCCGGTCGGGAATCGAGCCTTCATAGTCCCCGGTAAACCGGTCTAAGGGAACTTGGCAGCAAGTCTGCGTGCCCACCGATATGGATGGGGGTGTATGTAATCTACTGCCTGATCCTGATCTCACACAGACTAGGTCAACACTTAACATTTGTCGTGCAACTTTAAATTCGTGTATACAAAATGCAGGGCCAGCACAAGGGTTTCACGGGCCCTCGAAAAAGACTTAAAATTTGCGCCCCATTTGTATTCTGCGTGACGTTAAATAATAATAATAATAATAAAAGATTGCTAAATTACTGGAGGAATATAATAAGAAAGAGTTAAATAAATAATAAGTGGTGACACTTTCCCGTTCATAAATGTGTTGAAAAATATTCCTTCTTCCCTTCCTATAATTTCTGAAGCTTTTAATTAAATATCAAAGTTATTCGCCGACAAATCTACCCCGAATGTCATAAAACCATTAAAGTGATTATGTTGTTGATCATTCTTTGTTTTAAATTTATTTTTAATCTTCCATAAAATATTTAGATGTTATTTCTAAATAATTATTAGATTATTTAATTTAATATAATATTTTTTTAAGCTTTGATGGGGTGCACCCCAAGAACCCTTGCGCCCTAGGTGACTGCCTAGATTCGCCTAATGGACATGCCGGGCTGGGCTGGCCCTGACAAAGTGCATTTTATTTAAATTACAATATCTTTCTTTTTGCGTAAATTCTGATACGGTGACAAACTGACGTTTTGGTCGCTGCGATATAAACGCAGCGACCAGGTTGCTCTAGAGTATTGCTTTGTTTCATATGAGAGGGGTCACTCACTACGCCAAGGAACGCTCATATCGGCTTTTTCAAATCTGTGATGGCGTTTGTGTCGCTAGTCTGACCCCCCTCATATGAACCATTGCAATATATTAGAGTAACCTGGTCACGGCGTTTGTGTCGCTAGTCTGACCTCCTCATATGAACCATTGCAATAGACTAGAGTAACCTGGTCGCGGCGTTTGTGTCGCTAGTCCAACCCCCCTCATATGAAACAAAGCAATACACTAGAACTACCCGGTTGCAGCGTTTATGTCAAAAGCAACAAAAACGTGACCAAAACATCAGTCTCTCACCAGCCTTAAAGTCATATCGAGTTTTATATCTTGATTTTAGATGTAAGAACAGTTTATAGACTACAGGCATTTTTTGTGTGTGTGTTCAACGTAGCTAACATAATTATTACTATATTAATAATAGTTTTTATAGGCATGGATATTATCGAACGTGATGGTTGTAAATCATAATTCTTGACATTTATATACATTAAAATTGTTCTAGTAAAGGTTTGTAGCTGTACGATAGTGTTTTGCCCGTCAGACTCCTACTACACCTACCCTCGTGCATCAGACTCCTACTATACCTACCCTCGTGCATCAGACTCCTACTATACCTACCCTCGTGCATGAGACTCCTACTATACCTACCCTCGTGCATCAGACTCCTACTATACCTACCCTCGTGCATCAGACTCCTACTATACCTACCCTCGTGCATGAGACTCCTACTATACCTACCCTCGTGCATGAGACTCCTACTATACTACCCTCGTGCATGAGACTCCTACTATACCTACCCTCGTGCATCAGACTCCTACTACACCTACCCTCGTGCATCAGACTCCTACTATACCTACCCTCGTGCATGAGACTCCTACTATACCTACCCTCGTGCATGAGACTCCTACTATACCTACCCTCGTGCATGAGACTCCTACTATACCTACCCTCGTGCATCAGACTCCTACTATACCTACCCTCGTGCATCAGACTCCTACTATACCTACCCTCGTGCATGAGACTCCTACTATACCTACCCTCGTGCATCAGACTCCTACTATACCTACCCTCGTGCATCAGACTCCTACTATACCTACCCTCGTGCATGAGACTCCTACTATACCTACCCTCGTGCATCAGACTCCTACTATACCTACCCTCGTGCATGAGACTCCTACTATACCTACCCTCGTGCATCAGACTCCTACTACACTACCCTCGTGCATCAGACTCCTACTATACCTACCCTCGTGCATGAGACTCCTACTATACCTACCCTCGTGCATGAGACTCCTACTTTTACCTACCCTCGTGCATGAGACTCCTACTATACCTACCCTCGTGCATCAGACTCCTACTATACCTACCTCGTGCATCAGACTCCTACTATACCTACCCTCGTGCATCAGACTCCTACTATACCTACCTCGTGCATCAGACTCTCTACTATACTACCCTCGTGCATCAGACTCTACTACACCTACCCTCGTGCATCAGACTCCTACTACACCTACCTCGTGCATCAGACTCCTACTATACCTACCTCGTGCATGAGACTCCTACTATACCTACCTCGTGCATGAGACTCCCACTATACCTACCTTCGTGCATGAGACTCTACTATACCTACCCTCGTGCATGAGACTCTACTATACCTACCCTCGTGCATCAGACTCTACTATACCTACCTCGTGCATCAGACTCCTACTATACCTACCTCGTGCATCAAACTCCTACTATACCTACCTCGTGCATGAGACTCCTACTATACCTACCCTCGTGCATGGGACTCCTACTATACCTACCTCGTGCATCAGACTCTACTATACCTACCCTCGTGCATGAGACTCCTACTATACCTACCTCGTGCATGAGACTCCTACTATACCTACCCTCGTGCATCAGACTCCTACTATACCTACCTCGTGCATGAGATCCTACTATACCTACCCTCGTGCATGAGACTCTATATACCTACCTCGTGCATCAGACTCATTTCTATACTACCCTCGTGCATCACACTCCTACTATACCTACCCTCGTGCATCAGACTCCTACTATACCTACCCTCGTGCATCAGACTCCTACTATACCTACCCTCGTGCATGAGACTCCTACTATACCTACCCTCGTGCATCAGACTCCTACTATACCTACCCTCGTGCATGAGACTCCTACTATACCTACCCTCGTGCATCAGACTCCTACTATACCTACCCTCGTGCATCAGACTCCTACTATACCTACCCTCGTGCATGAGACTCCTACTATACCTACCCTCGTGCATGAGACTCCTACTATACCTACCTCGTGCATGAGACTCACTATACCTACCTCTATGGACTCCTACCTACCCTCCAAAAACCAACCAACTGTGCATGAGACTCCTACTATACCTACCCTCGTGCATCAGACTCCTACTATACCTACCCTCGTGCATGAGACTCCTACTATACCTACCCTCGTGCATGAGACTCCTACTATACCTACCCTCGTGCATGAGACTCCTACTATACCTACCCTCGTGCATGGACTCCTACTATACCTACCCTCGTGCATCAGACTCCTACTATACCTACCCTCGTGCATCAGACTCCTACTATACCTACCCTCGTGCATGAGACTCCTACTATACCTACCCTCGTGCATGAGACTCCTACTATACCTACCCTCGTGCATGAGACTCCTACTATACCTACCCTCGTGCATGAGACTCCTACTATACCTACCCTCGTGCATGAGACTCCTACTATACCTACCCTCGTGCATCAGACTCCTACTATACCTACCCTCGTGCATCAGACTCCTACTATACCTACCCTCGTGCATGAGACTCCTACTATACCTACCCTCGTGCATGAGACTCCTACTATACCTACCCTCGTGCATCAGACTCCTACTATACCTACCTCGTGCATGAGACTCCTACTATACCTACCCTCGTGCATCAGACTCCTACTATACCTACCCTCGTGCATCAGACTCCTACTACACCTACCCTCGTGCATCAGACTCCTACTATACCTACCCTCGTGCATGAGACTCCTACTATACCTACCCTCGTGCATGAGACTCCTACTATACCTACCCTCGTGCATCAGACTCCTACTACACCTACCCTCGTGCATCAGACTCCTACTATACCTACCCTCGTGCATCAGACTCCTACTATACCTACCCTCGTGCATCAGACTCCTACTAACCTACCCTCGTGCATCAGACTCCTACTATACCTACCCTCGTGCATGAGACTCCTACTATACCTACCCTCGTGCATGAGACTCCTACTATACCTACCCTCGTGCATCAGACTCCTACTATACCTACCCTCGTGCATCAGACTCCTACTATACCTACCCTCGTGCATCAGACTCCTACTATACCTACCCTCGTGTATCAGACTCCTACTATACCTACCCTCGTGCATCAGACTCCTACTATACCTACCCTCGTGCATCAGACTCCTACTATACCTACCCTCGTGCATCAGACTCCTACTATACCTACCCTCGTGCACGAGACGGAAATGCTAGGAACTGGGTCAAAGGTGGGAGGGGGTGTTGTGCTATTATTTAAAAGGGTATTCTATGTCTCGTCTTTCCTCTCACGTTCATTGCACGAAATGGTACACATAGGGAAACCTGTATCATTAATAAACTCGTCCGAAAGTTTTGGATGATCCGCCAAAGATGTGAGTGCATGAAATGGAACAAACCCAGGTAGACTTTTCTATTATAAACGAGATGGAAAGCGTTTGTTTTTTAAAAAATGCTACATTAATCAAATAATTATTCATTTTTATTTATTAGTAACAAAGTTTGTTCACTCTAATATTAAATTGCTATTTTATTAAATGGTGGTTTGTATATAATTGAAGCATTTATCGGCTATTCAGACTATTATTTACTTATATATACCAGCATACATAGTTGCTAAGCACCTGGAATCTGAAAGAATCGGGTAAACACAGGACTTTTTTTGTGGAAAAAATTGAAGAATTACTGATTATTTTACACTAAACTAATAAAAAAAAACGGGATATTTGATAATTTGAGACACCTAGGTCTAAGCTTTAAATAAAATGTGTATGCAAGAAAACGTGAACGGATGAACTAACTACGCTGTTTTAATAATTGCCTTATCTCC
This sequence comes from Timema cristinae, assembly GCA_039000515.1. Taxonomy (NCBI): domain Eukaryota; kingdom Metazoa; phylum Arthropoda; class Insecta; order Phasmatodea; family Timematidae; genus Timema; species Timema cristinae. The sequence continues at coordinate 34,387,649 of JBCFYV010000935.1, read as the reverse complement.
GTTCATGAAACATTGTTGCAGAAACACTCCGCCTATTTCACCACCAATCTCAAATAATCTAATACTCTTGACATGACTTTACACTAGTCAATTTAAAAAAATGTATATTCCAATATTTCAATCTGAGTTTTTGTAAAAAAAAATATAATAATGCTAAATGCAGGTAATTGTATAGTAAAAAATTAGTGGCAACCCTGAGCATGAGACAGCTACAGTAAACTCTATCCAGACCGTTTTAAGAGCGTTCATCATAACAGGCCCAACTCAGCTCCCGGCGCGCATCTGCGTTTGTGTGTATGCGCGAGAGATATGGGAGTAAAAGGGAAATGAAAACACCTACGATATGCCAGAAATGTGTGCGGTGCATTCGTATTTGAATGATTACTCGAAATTTTCCGTGGTGACGATAGGGGACAAAGTGACAAAGTTTCTTATTAATAACTACTGTATGTTCCTATTATGATAAAATGAATGTTTATGCACAATGCTTATCTATGAAGCCATTCTAAAATGGTCAAAAACAGCCTTGTCATGCAGTTTTTATCCAAATATAATTTAATATTTCAACACTGTTCAGTATTAGGAACCTCTATTAGCTCTTTATCTCCATTAATGTTTAATTAGAAAGGATCCACGTGCAATAGTGTTGGTGTGAATCTACGTTTTCTAGCCGAATTTCTAGCCGGGTTGTTTGGCATGTGATGCACGCTCTTAATTTAAATAACTCAAAGAAAGGTTCAGACTTTATTTTATAGTGACGTACTTTCAACCTTCTATATGAGTCGAATTTAAGACCATTATAACAGTAGGCAGACGTACTTCCCAACTGAGCCAAGCTATCGGGCCTTTAAATACTCCTTATTGCACGATTCTTTGGCAGGCAAGCAAACATGACGATAAAACCAAAGATGAGATAAACTTCTCTTTTATAAGTGGTCTGCTCCACTCGTTTCGATAGCTGTACTGACGTCACGACGCAAGCCGGACTGGACCAGAAAATTTGTTGTATTTAATAAGGCTTCCAGATGGCCACAAACTCGTAACATCTTGCCCCGCTATAAAAGATCTGTGAACTTTGTCCTGAGAAACAAGTGACCTGGAATGATTCTTCAAAGAAATCATGACTATACTGACTGGACTAAACATGGCCAAACTGCTGTTAGAATCATCAGCTCTTCCTTGGCATATTAAATCTAAAGTGACCGAAAATATTATATTTATACGACGTAAAGGATAATAAAATATAAATGAACAGATCATAGTCTGTTTTATGTGCATGTGCCAGAAAATACTATTGAAAAAACTTTTGGTGCCATTGCACTACTTGTTGAAAATAGTTTCTTTCTTATAAAACTTATTTTAAATGAACTCAAATATATTCTAAAATTACACTTTTTTTCCAATGTATGTTCTTTCCACTAGAAATATTAAATAATGGTCCATACCAATATGAACTAGAAATGTTTATTATTTCATCATTATCTTAGGGGAGTCCCGTTACCCAAACCCTTTCATAGGTTTCTCCCTCCCCAAATTAAATTTAAGCCCCTTCCTTTCAAAGGAAGATTTGGGTTAGAAAAGCGGTTCCCAAACTGTTTGAATCGCGGAGCACTTTCCAGGAAATAAATTCGTCACGGAGCTCTTTCGTTGCCCTGATGCCAGAGGCACATATGTGCATTTTAGGCTGTGTTTACCTAACTGCACTTTTAAAGTGGTTTGTCGATCATGTATCCTATAGGAAAATCATGAATTATTTTTCAAGTTCTAACTAGCTTAAATTTTGAACTTAATTTTTCCCGTTGAAAGTAATTGAAAATTGGAACTTTAAAATTTTTTTTTCAAAACATCAATTTTACACATATGTGTATTTGGTATAAGGGCGAAGATATTTTCACCCAGCACCTACACAGGTACTAAACTGAATGACAGCATTATTCACAATGAAAAATCATTTTTAAGCATTTGGCCATGTTAAACATAAAGTTTTATTTCATTCAAAGTATTATTTTCTCCACGAATTTCAGGGAACTAAGGCACTTACTAACTACATAAACGAAAAACAAAACAAAAAACTTAAAGTAAGGCGACACATTTTTGAGAGAACTGCAACCGAGTATCTGGCTCTGACTTGAGGTGGGATCTGTATTTTGTTTTAGTAGCCACATAAGTAGAGGATCCTCATTCACATAAATAGGTTGTTGCAAAGGGCATAAGGATGAATTTCGTTTTATCTGACAAAACTTCAAATTCGTCTCTTAGCTGACAACATTCTGAAAGTGAATTCTTAGTTGCAAAAGTCCCTTATCACAGAATCCGATGTCAAATCGATCAAACACTCATACTCCTGCGATGTCAGACAGAGTGGATTTTACGACAAAGCAGAGTATGGGCTTACAACCCTAAACTTTTTTTTTGTGAAGTTCTTCCAGAAAATAACAGATGAAACTATAAATAACACTGCACTGCACTGCGACTTGACTTGTTTTGATTTTCGATTGAATACTGACTGCTAAGGTGCAAAGAAACCAGGGGTTTTAATATGCAATAAAAAGTTGGCAGAAAATTCTGGAAGGGTGTCAAAGCTAACGATCGTATCTGAAAGCGTGGCGAAGTTTTCACAGAGACTGGGTTAACTGGCACTGTCTAGTCACTCTTGTCTGACTTCGCCGCGTGCAGCCTGTGTGCTTCGCAGACTTTATCGATGTCTAACATGGTTCCAAGAAGATGCGGGTGGGCAAAGCTGACTGAGGTGACACATGACATGCACTTCGGCTTTATAATACTTGCTGTCTACACTGCTTTACAGCACCCTGGAGGAGCTAAATACTCGTAATTTATACTCGATACTTTCCTGTACACCATTCATGGCTGTATAAATTCACAGTTTTGAGATCTTGTCACAATTTTTAAATTTATTTGCAATCTCTTTGTGGAGCACTTGAAGATGATTCGCGGAGCACACTTTGGGAACCTTTTCCGTTAGAGGCGTCCACTACTATGTATATATAAATATATAAACTAGGCCAGCACTATTTTTATGTTTGTAGAAACGCTGGTGCTTAGATTAACACCGAGATTGTTTGATATTTCACTCTTACTCTCATAGATCAGATCACCTTGAACCAGAACCATCAAGAACGTGAACAACACTGTTTTCTGGTGGTACGTTGCCAACACTGAAGAACAGAGTTAGTTTGTTAAAAAAAAACATCCTGGAAAGACATGCATTTTTTATAAAACTATGTCACATCACGGATCCATACTGTTATTTTTAAGAATAAAATGTTTATAATAAAAAAATTAACTAATTTTGATTTGGTTGTAATTTTTAAATACATTTTAAATTTTAAGTAAGAATTGATCATATGAATATATTAATTTAATAATCAATCAATCCTATTAATTATTTCTGTTGTCAACATCCTTTTTTCTCAACTAATACAAAGCCTAAAGCGATGAATAAGGTATACTTCTGACATAGCATACTAAATTTACGTTAAATTAAAACACATTAAAAAAAAAAAAATTATGTTAAAATAAAAATCTAACAAAAATTTTGTATCAATTACCGAAAATAAACTCTATTTGCTTTTTTGTGTATACACTTCGCTAAGTTTTTAATTTTAACACCCCAATAAAAGACCAAATCATTTTTTGAAGGGGGGGGGGGAGGTTGAATGTGCGAAAGTTTCGCAAGGATTTACTGATGTATTATGAAAAGATATAAACGTTGTAATAAAAGGTATCAAAGAGAGCATTTGTATTAAATACTAGATAAGCTTGGAAAATATACATGAAAGATTGTAAATTAATTTTACATAACAAAGAATTATAGTTAAAACAATCAATATAAGATCCTTTCTTACAAAGGCTCTTATTATAATTAAGGTTTTGACCAGCATTCTTTATGATATAAAAATAAATTAATAAAGTTTCATGTATATTTTCCAAGCCTATTTAGTGTTTAATACAACTCTCTTTGATACCTTTTATAATTTTTATACCTTCATGATTCATTGATTGATTTTGAAATTAATAATTGTATTTATTTAATGAATCTCCTCATTCTGGTGACGTCACTGCCTTTAAGACTATTTGTGTTGCCCGAAACAATGTTGCGCTGTCTTTGGCTTCCCACCATTATATAAATAGAAGTGCCGTCACTTCTGGCGGTAATCCAGTCTTTTGACAAGGTTAATGGATACGACGTCATTGCATTGTATTATTTCATTTATTTTTTATTTACCTTAGTGGAAGCATTTATTTTGAAACGACGAAAGTTGTTTATAGGTGAAGTTTGTTTAGTTGAGTCTGGCTGTTTTCTGATCATCGATTTATGGGAGAGGGGGTGGGATGTATAACTGTCCAACAACATCCGGCTTCCTCTCTAGGCAGCATCGCTCACACTTGGTAAAGCGGACAGCATCCAGTGACCGGATTGCTGTCGCCCACCGTGAAGGAAAGAACTTCCGCCACATGTCTACGATTGATTCTCATAAACTGAGGACTGGTGTATAGTCGGGTTAACAAATAAATAACCTATGTTTAGTCCAGAACAAATTAAAAACTATGTAGAAGAAGTCAGCAAAGATTATACGAAATCGTGGATTTACATTACAGCTGTCAACATTTACACCACTTGTCGAAAGTTAAATAGATAGAAACATTCTTATTCGTGGTTAATTGTTGATCTGTCAGATATGGTTGTTCCTTTAGTAATCAAACTATGGTTGACTCTAGTTCTTACTTTGAAGTAGGAGGCCGGGGTATGTGTAAAAAAAAGTATTGAAATAATATACATTAAAAAAAAAAAAAAAAAACTCCGCCAAATGGCGTAAACTAAATAATATACACTGTTACAGGAACATTAAGTAAAGATGATCATCTCTGTCCACTAAAGAGCATAAATATAAGACTATTGGATCTATAAAAAAACATTCCATATTAAAATATTTTTCTTTTTAGTAGTACTATAACTTTAGAATGGTAAGTTATTTCTTATCTCAAATAGTTGTGGAGATATAATAAAAATTGGAAATTTCTGCTTTTCTAAAGTGCTGTCAAAGTCATTTTCATGGGAAAATGAGGAGTGTCATTTTATTTGTTGTAATGTTGAACAAGGCCTGGATACAAAATTTAATATAAATTGTTGGAACGGATTTTGAGAAAATCGATTTTATTTCGTTTTAACCTTCATTAAACTACCTTAATTTTTAGTGTTGAATATCTGATTCCGAAAAATCCTCAGGGGAGCCCTATAAAAAAAATCCTAAATACCAAGTTTTAGCCCGGTCGATAAAATGGTTTCGGCCATAGTCCTAGGTACAGGCGGACAGATAGACAGATGACATCGCAAATAAACAATATTTCTGTTTTACGGGGTCATGAAACTTTAATATTTACTAAAATATTGAGTTCTAATATTTTGACTTCTCTCTTCGAGGGGTCGAGAGAAAGTAAAAGAATCATTTAAAAATCACGTTTACACAACTTAAGTGAGAACACAATGTCCTCCAATAACATTGCATCTAGTGTAACAAATTATTTTAAGTTCGAAAGTTCATGTTAAGTCACTTAACAAAGTCACTTCATTAAATTGTATTAACATTCTTGATAGAAAGTACCGTTTCTTACAAAATATGTAGCACAAATATTTGTTCAGTGAAGCTCTCAATCCAGTTTGTTTTTTTGTTCAAACGTTAAGTGTGAATGAGACTTAGAGGAGCTCTAGAAGTTTAATGCCGTGATCATTTTATTTTCTTGGCAGTGTAAAACTCGACCTGTTCATTCTGTTTGGAACTGGCTGGCAAGACTCTTCTATGGCAGGAAAATAAAGGAACGAAGTAACGTAAAGAGCGTTTTGTGGATTTCGTCCCAGTCCTCGTGTAATTGGCAGTGGAGGGACGCCAGGTTTGAAAATGACACGCATTGTGGGGGTTTTTGCTGACCATTACATTTTTTTAAAAAAAAGTTCTTATGAAGCATAAGTGTCAAAAACATGGCTCATACATGGAGCGAAAATGATACATGGGTAATATACACGTACGTGCGGTAAATTATTTGTTTTGTACCGCTGTATAATAATACTATACTCGTATAGTGTATAAGTTACAGTATAGTATAATATGGATTTAAATTTGGCTTTATAAATAGTTTTTACTTTATTTATTTTTTAGTGGGAAACCTTCCCCTTGGTGCTATAGCTATCGTAATAATTTTTACTCATATCAGTAGAGTATTGTAGGCGTGCATAACCGATTATATGTATTCTTTAAAATTTATTTTCTTTTTGTATATTTATGTATATTTTGTTGATTTACAAATATTCGCTGTGGGTACTTGCTAAATTTAAAACTACAAACCTCAACGCAGAATTCTCAAGTAAATTATTAGGCCTACTGTACGAACTGGATTTTGCCCATTTGTTTTTTTTCTACCTTGTCGTCAAACATAGGCAGGCTGGATATAAAATATATGCATTTAATGTGTTTTTTGTCTGTTCTGGTTATACATATATGTACTAATTACGCTAGTAAGCTAAGGATGATGAAGGTTGAATTTATATAAAGTGTACCCGCATTTTCGTGGAAGAAGAGTTGAAAAGCATTTTGGGAAAACCATCTCCCAGCACATCCGACCGGGATTTGAACCCTTATTTCCCTGTCATCAGCAGTCTAGTCTAACACAAGAGTTACACCTTAGACTATGCGCCCACCGAAGCAGGTCATTTCATGTTTTTTACGAGTACAATATGTTAATTTTATAGAGTTTATTATTTTAATTAATTAATTCTGTCGATTTTTACCTATTTTATGAATAAGCGCCTTAACGCGCTTGTTTTGACTTTGTTCTCTTTCGTTTTCCTAAAGTTAGGATTTTCTGCTGAAAGAAAGAGTCCATTTTCTTGGAATAAATTACAAGATACTTGTTTGTAGCAGGTTTGAAAGATCGACACGCTAAACAACTTACAATGAAATCAGGAGTACAATGAAAGCAGTGAAAAAGACGTTTTGGGAGGAAAAGAAAAATTTGCAATCTTGTTCCTTGACATCGTGAGAAGTAGTTGTACTACGTTTTTCAAATTATATATTAAAAAAAGCAAACATTTTACCTAAAAATAGAATAGAATCCTTTTCACCACTGAAAATTAGAAACATATTTGGTGATCAGCAGCATTCTAGCTGGTTTGGTGGTCGAATGAAATAAAGAGACATCCTCGCGGTAGACTGGTCTGACAATGACAGGAGATCGGGATTCGATTCTGGGTCCGGTGTACTTAAAATGCGGGCACATTACCTCTAAATTCAACCTTCCTCGCCCCCTTACACATTAAAGTGATCAGTACATATGCGTGCAACCCAAACGAGTAGGGAGTCATGGTGAAAAAAAAATCAATATGAATTTATTTTTTTAGGTAGTAAAATAGTAGGTAGTAAATCAATTTTATATTTCTTATGGTGTGCTTGTTTTTTATATATTTTATAAATTGCCTTTTCTGGTGCTTAAATCCCATATTTTTAATCCCTATTTGTGTGCCTATTTTAAACTTTTGTGGTCCCTCGGAATCCGCTTTCTAAGTATTACAATTTGGTTCGTGTTTTTAGAATAATTTTCTTTATTTATCCCTCTGACCTTTGCTGCGAATAGGTAGACGTTGGTATATGTTCCAGATGAACTATAACTTCCCGGCAAGACGGAGTCTGAAAGTATGTGTTTGACGCTTGACAAGCTGGTAGACTACGGGGTAGGATTATAACCATTTCCAACGCTACGACGGTTTTAAAAACAATGATGCTCGAACTTTTAAATAACGAAGAACCATCTGTAAGCAAGATCTAGGACCTAAACATTTGTAAGGGGAGAGGCAATATTGACAACATTAAGGATGGTAATAATATTTATATTGTATGCATCTATAGAGAGAAACATTTTATTGTAACATTTGACCATGTGAAAGCTGAATACTAAACTAAACACTACTACAGTATCGCAAATTAAAATACAAAGCAAGGCTATTTTAACATAGAAAATTAATTTACTTTATTTATATTTATCATATAACTAATGACATTCAATTCTGAGTCCTCATTTAGAAGAATGGTACTGCTTTTGTGTTTTTAAATGTTCGGCTATGTTCGGATTCGAATATTTGCCACCATGGATCTCAAGTCCGCTTCTACAATCAGTCGAGCTCTTTTGATATTTTTTATAACACAATGCTTAAGTTTATATTATGAAAAAGGTATTGCATTTTTAAATGCTCTTTCGGATTTACAATTTATTTTTAAACATCTGCATTACTTGAAGAGCTTTTAATCCATTCGTTTCCAGGATTGGAATATGAAAATACTATTTAAAAGTAGTTGGTAATCGGCGTAAAATGTTTGATGATTTTTTTCTCCCACTTTTTTCGGTAGCTCTTTTTAATTAGATATAGTAGTGTAAATAATGATAATTTATGTAACTAAACTGTGTTTAAAATTCCAAGTCCAACCTGTTTATTTTGATCCTCCGGTACTTCATGGATCACACTTTGATAACCATTGTTGTAACATGTTGTGACATGAAACCTAGCTCAGGACACAAATGTTTAGAAATGAGAGGGTAATCCCGTGATTTCTGTTTGGATGAATAATATTTTAATTTGTCATTCATAATCGGTAACCGGATTACCTAAAAATATACAAAAAGGTCCTGTAAAATTATCTATTTTTTTAAATATTTTAAATATACAATAGATAACCTAAAAATATGGATAAACACTCATAATGAATTCACGATTAGATCACACACGCACTTAACTATATATATATATATATATATATATATATATATATATATAATGAAAACACTAAACAACTAAATTCCTGCGTTCTGTTAAATATAATCTGCTTCAGAAGTAATAGCTAACCCCTCCCAACGCAACCCTCTCAAGCCTAGCTGCTGTGCCTCACCAGTAATGTGTATTTTACAACAATACAAACAAAGAGATTAGGTAAAAAGTTAATTGCCTACATTAGCTTTTTATTCCGACAACAGTTTGTCGGGAAAAAATAAGTATTAATATATTTAAAAAATATCGAAGTAATTTACAAATATAACTATTCAATATAAACGCCTAAAAATGAGGCAAACAAAGAAAATTTGACCTGAAAATTCAAAATGACAAAAATAAAAAGACCAAAGAATGACCTAAAAACAAACAAGTTTCCACAACCAGGGGATCATGAATAGAATGCATGTACACATGAGCATTGTCTTTGATGTACCAAAATAAAATAATAAAACGTCAACATGCTGGCCCTGCTTATAATTGATTACTTTGTCAGTGACACAAAACTGTAATAAAATGTACACATTTGTGATTACACACTATGTTATCAAACTAAAACAAAATGAGGTGTTTGTTCATGGCCATACATGATGTATATACACCCATCCCGCCATGTGCCACACTCGTCTCTCTCCTTCTATTGCCCGGTTGTCGACAAAACAACTCATTGAGATAACTGGCAGCCTGAACAGATGCTGGCATGTCGACCTCACTGATGCAGGCTCCCTTTTAAAACGGGGCTTGCTTGCTTGGTATTCATTTCCTTCCCCTAGCAGCTTAGGGAGCTCGCATGTCTCTGAGGTATATGAGCTCTATTTCATGTCCAGATTATCTTGGTTCGATGCTGAATGAACTCACTATCTTTATCTTTGTGTTTTCCCTCCCTATTTATTATCTATATCGGTGGCTCTCATCTGTGGTCCGTACTGGTCTTCCTGGTGGTACGTACAGTAAAATTAAGGGCGGGACACAATCGTATTTGTTTTCTCAAATAATCTCTTATAGTTTGAGTTTAAGTTTTCAAAAAATAAGTAATCAGTATTATTAACTCAATTGATCATGTACAGATCCATTTTAAACAAAATCTTTACGTCAATTTTCGAAAAAAATACCCATCATTAAATGAGTCTTCACTCAAAATCAAAATAACATCCCGATGACAGACATTGTTTTTGAGTTGTGTGGCACATAAAACGTAAAAAAAAATTCGTAAAAATCTCAAAGTGGACATTTTTGACAGTTACAATATTTTTACTCTTGATTATAAAGTAAAAAGTGAAGTAAATCAAAAGAGTACACTATTGACAGGCTAAGTTCACTAAGTCAACTTGACTTTGTTACACAAGCTCATTCCATTTTTATAGAAAAAGCCGACATTCCTAAAAGATTTACTACATTATTAGTGTTATATTATTAATTTAAAAATTGACAGTTCAAATAACTTAATTTGAAAATAGATTTTAGTATTGTTTCGAGCTGACTCTTCCTATCAACATTGGACTATAAAATGTATATATGAAACAAAATTATTTAAATATCCTGTCTTTACTGATAAACTCTTTCATTATAAAATTTCCCGCTTCGGCACGTGTGGGTGGTCCGTGTGTTCATTACACGCTTATCAAGCGACTCGCCAATGGGAAACGTTTGAGAAACACTGATACCGTACTATGGCGGAGTGAAGCATCGAAACTTTGACTTTGCTTAGAAAATTCGTCAACTTCGACTGAGTTTCGAAAGTAAAATTTCAGCTTCGACAGTAATAATATTGGCATCCAAAATACACGTTTGTATTCTCTTCTTGTCATTATATAATATTATACACATTACAAATTAATGTTTACATGCCAAACATATAAGTCTCTTGGGCGTTGACCTTTTGAAAATACTCTGTCATCACTCATAAATATTGGGTTTGATTCCTGTTTGCAGGTATTTTTAATCTAAACTAAGTGTTAAAATATCTCAATCTAATTATATATTAGTTTATTAATGTTTTAACTCTTTAAATGAAGACGTATACTATTGAGTGGGAAAAAAAATATTTCTAGTGGGTTTTTTCTGGGGTGTTGAATTATGGAAGAAAGGGTTGCCAAAAAAAATCATAATAATTTAGGATATTTAACTGCAAGATTTAAATAGTAGACTTTTGCATTGAAGAAAATTCAAACTGAAGAGTTTAGCACGCTGATTCGAAAACATGATGTCGCACCTCCCCCATTGGGAGTAGTGTGTGTGTGTGTGTGTGTGTGTGTGTGTGTGTGTGTGTGTGTGTGTATTGTGCGTGTGTGCATTTTCCCAATAGCATACCATCACAATAGTAACTTTAATAGAAAATGAAATTTTATTTATTCTTCTTTATAAAAAGTCTGTAAAAATTTGGAAACCTGGAACACACAGGGAATCTTGTATTGGAATATTAGTGACAACCTTGGATGAGCTAAGGGAGGAAAGAACTATTTTGGTACAGGATTCCTTTACTGAAATAATTGTTTCGCTTACTATTACCGTCATAGATGAGTGCACGGCCAGTGAGCTTGCCTTTGACGTGGAAGTCTTAGGTTTGATACCAAGCCGAATGTATCCGAGGTAATACAACCATCCTTTACCTGAAAAGTTGTTTCCCCATTATCTTTCTATGCAACTGTTGGCACATTTCCTTCGTGTTCTCCTTTTCAATGGTTTTGATTAATTCAGCTAATAGGGCTAAAAAGTGTAACTTCATTAATACTACTTAGGTTTTTTTTATGAATTACATGCTTGGTGTCACTTATTTCATATTAAAATACCCAAAAGAATAAAATATTTAAAGTAAATTATGGCTGAGGTAAAAATTAGATAGGAAATTCTATTCTTTGATACAAGTCTATTCTTGAGGTTATCGAGAGATTCGAGAAGACACCTCGATTCCTAAAAGATGCGTGCAAATGATCGTTAATGCTTTCTTAAAAGATGAATGAATATCAAATGTTACAGGCCGTTCGTAACACATTTCTTCATTACTCAATACATTTTTATAATAAAACTTATAAAAGTATTAATCATATAGTTCGAAAATCTAAAAATTGATGTTTTGCTTCAATGTGTAAATATGTTTCCCAATGCATTCCAGAAAAAACAATTACCTATATTAACAGATACCAATCCTGTGTTAAGAAATATATTACGATTGCTTTCCAAATTTACTGTCACAACGTAAATAATAACTATATGGGCGAAGTTTATTTTAAAGTCTTAAACCCAAAATTAAAATCACTGTGATTGGTGAACACGAAAATGTTTAAAAAGTCTAGTTAATTAAAATATAGTTTTTAATATATATTGTAGACCTATTCCAGTAAGAATCGAGTATTGAGGAATCAAGGTATAAATATAAGAATATCAATCGATAATTAGAATCGAAATATTCACATCTTCTCATCTCTAATAAAAATAAACACAACTTACGACCGACTCGGTTTAACTACTCCTAATTATAAATGTACCTAATGCTAATTATAAAACTATCAAAATTGTTTTATTAACATGTTGATTTTATTAATCTGTGCAATTTAATTCCTAATTCAATTCTGTAATGCTTAATTTTCTTTGGTTTCAGGTAAGTGGAGTTAATCAAGATATCGATGTGATCGTGTTTGACCTTTGAAAATTCCAAAATGTCCTTATGGGTTGGTAAGTTATTGTATCGAATTTTGGTATACGATGTCTAAACAGGGTGTGTAACATAGTCTACTCTTAAAGAGCTGAGCACATGATGATGATGTGTCGATGACTATTTATTTGCTAGTCCTGGTCTCAAGCCTGACCAGCCTCACAAATATTTCCACCCACTCTCTTACAACACCACACCCTCTTAAAACACCACACCTTCTTACAACACCACACCCTCTTACAACACCACACCCTCTTACAACACCAAACCCTTATACAACCCCATCCTCCTACAACCCCAAACCTCTTACAATCCCATCCATAACCTATTACACCTCCCTCCGTGCCGCTATATTAAAATGTAGGGGATAAAACTATGCTACCAGTGGTCACATGGTCGATGACATCAAGCTATGATTATCTAAATTTCCGGTGACGGGAGGTCAAAGTTTGAACAGAATGCACTGAGGTTGGTTTTCAACAACATGTGAACTATCACAGTTTCCTAATCTCCTACCCGCGCTGTGATTACTGATTGGACTTCTCTAAAACAGCCTTTATGCTGTAGGTCGTTAAAAGTCTTACCATTAAAGGCACACCAATCGGGGGGTGAGGCGTATTATGGGCAATCACCCGCTTCGATGGCCGATTAGTCCAATGCGTCACACTCTCAATAGAATGACCTGCCAATGATGGGGAGTTCGGAGCTTGATTCCTAGTCGGGTGTGCTGAGGTTTTCCACTCTCCCTCCACGCAAATGAGGGTATATTTCCTCTAAATTTCAACTCTCCTCTCTCCTAACAACTCATAGGTCTAATTAGTATATATGCTTATAACCCCAACAATAGTATGACACCCGCCTCGGTGGCGTAGTTAGCTAACGCGCTTGATTCGTCTTTATCTAGACTGTCGAGGACGAGGAGATTGAGGTTCGAATCTCGGTTGGGTGAACTGGAGGGGTTTTTCCTAAATAGTTTTCCACTCTCCCTCCACGCAAATACGGGTTCACTTTCTCTAAATTCAACCTTCCCACTTCATAGTCCATTAGCGTAATTACTACTTAAGCGTATAACCCGAACGGGTAATAAGACGCGGCGCTAAATAAAAAAAATAGAACATGGTGCTAAAAAAATAATATCTTGGCCAATTACTTTATTTAATTTAGCGTCTTAACAACAATTTAGCTAAGCTCAGCTCTTCGGTTAAACTGAATCTAACACCTCACCACAGGATTTTTTTGTTAGGGATCAAGACTTTAAAAACATTATTATGGTGGTTGTGGTGGTGATAATGATAAATTTAAATAAAACCATTTCTAATATGTTTACATATTAAGGACTACACACTGAATATTAAAATACGTCTTCTCAAATAACAAAAAAGGGTTGGTTTTTTTATTTAATTTATTGAAATATATATAGAAGAAGAAAAAAAAATGAGTTTTCTACATTTTTAAAGATTGTGCATATTCGAAACAATAACAAATTTATTATACTCCTTAAGAAATCGTTGTTAAATTTCCTTCGCAAGCAATATTAACTATATAATTAAAGATCGGATATTTATTTAATTTTTAATCGTCATGATATCAGTTACTATTATTTATGTATTATTCCACTTTTGCAGAGATTTAGCACTCCCAAAATCTCCCAATCCCCCTAGGGATACGGTCATGATCTAACACTTAAATCACTAATTGAGTATACATTTTAATAAACACCAGCCTCTGTCTGAACTCCTCCCTTAATTAGTCCATCCAGAAAAATGTAAGAATAAACATTTGATAAAATATGATTTTATATTTAATAATATTATGTGCATAGTATGTTTGTTTATATGTTTCTTTTTACAGTCGAAACTATTTGTATAAGCTTATTTTATTGGCACACATTTCCTTGTTTGACATTGGTATGCTTTATACCTTTCCTAGAAATCACATAGAAGTGGTAACGTTTTGTTCTTTGCTTTGATTTTTCATTCTCTTGCTGTCTATTTAATTCACCAACCTTCCCCTATTTTGAATATATAATTCTTTTATTTCTACTGTATTTTTTAATCCTTACGTAGTATCACTCTTGTGTTGATATTCTCGTCCTCTATATTTTTACTGTTTTTTTTTAACTTAGTGATCCTTCTTTCTTTCCTTTTTTTTTCCATGTTTAAAAAAAATGTATTCTTTCTATCCACTGGCGTAGCAGTTGTTTGAATATTTAATCCTGTTATTTTTATTGGGCACTTTAAAAAAAATTTCAACCTTAGCTATATAAAAAGTGAAATTGAATTCACGTTTACGAGTAAAGTATTTTAAATTACTATATTCATTGATTGGTTTAAAAAAATTGTTTAGATGTCTCTCAATAATTATATAAAAATATAAACAAGTCTAAAACTTACAAAATTAAAATTATTTTGAAAATTTATCAGTGGGACCTTTTTATTTTTGAGATAATTGGTTTTATTAAAATTTTGTTATGCTTTGTGGGATCAATTTTACATAACTAAATTATTTGAGAGGGAGAAAAAGTCAACCCACAGAAAGATATAGACTATGATTTTTTATATATTACTCCCCTCCCCCTTTGTCTAGAAAAAAAAATACAAAAAATGTTTCATCGCATATATTTTCTACTTGTGCCTTTCCCTTGACGTTCTTGAAATTGTGGGTGTTTGTGTTGGTAGCAGTGATCGCGATCGAGGGAAATATGTGTTTGTCTCGTCTCGCCGGTGTTTACCTGAGGAACATTGGGCTGGCATCTACAAGAGTTATTTGTTTAAACGTGTAAGTAAGGTAACGCTGTTAACACGCCGAGAGGTACACACTCTACGATTAAGGCTGAGCTTGTTTGTCAAACTGTTGCTGCTATTGACGATGATGTTGATACGGTTTCCTTTATAAACACCATCAGTGACGCCATCTACGATTTAAAAAAAATAATAGTACCACGTCTTACTACCCTTTCGGGTTATACGCTTATGTACTAATTACGCTAATGATTTTTTTTAGGGATTAGGAAACTTATATTTAGAGGAAGTTACCCTCATTTGCGTAGGGGGATAGTGGAAAACCATTTTTTTTAAACACACTCATTACACCCGACCAAAATTCGAACCTCAAACTCCCCGTTATCGGTAGTCTTGTCTACTGCGAGAGTAGCACGTTAGTCCATGCGGACACTTGTGGATTTTTACTTATTATATTTGATATTTTAAAATTTTCCAATAAAAGGTCTAATGTGATTTTCCACTTTACAACCACAGTACGCGTATTTGTTTGTATCACGCGTTCAGAGTAAATTAATCACTTTACTTATTTGGTATATTCTCGTAATTACACAATGAGGTAGTGAAGAGGAAGTTAGGAGGAAATTATGTACTCGCATTTGGGGTGGGGGTTTGAAGTTGAACACCATTTTGGGGTTTAAACCATCCTTAGTTCATCCGGGCTGAGATTTGGACCCCGACCTCTTCGTTACTATCAATCTTATGATATTGACGCCTTAGACCGCGTGCCCTTCGATGCAGGTTTTATCCAGGGTTCCCATGCTTCTGGAAAACCGAGAAAACACGGATTATTTTTTGTGTCTGGAAAAAACAAAGAATTTTGAAAAATACTGGGATATTATAAATTTGGGACATTAAACTTAAAGCTGAAAATAGGTAAAATTGTATTACTCTATTATTCAATCAAAGCCTTCTTAAAAAATCGGAATTTCTTCTGCAAAACTTGGAAAGCACAGAGAATTTGGTAGTTATAAAAATAGTGGCAACCCTGTCTGGTGTTGTTGGTTCTGACCTTTGGTCGGGCGAGGTCGAAGTTCGATTCCCAACTGGGTCCACTTAAAGTCCCTGACCACAACCCTGTCCCCTTGTATTGTGTTGTTAATTGGAAGGTAACCAGGTATCTGCTCCCGCACTTGGGATGGTTTTGGTCTACAACTTTGTTTCCTTCTTTTTAAATAGATAATTGCTGGCGCATTTTCTTGAAATTTATCCTCCAAGTTGTTCGCTTGGGGGGGCATATAAGTTGCTAATACCCACCTCACTATTACTAAAGCTCACTAATTTTAAAACATATAGAGTTGGAATAAATTTTTGTTTCCCTCAATATAAGACTATGCATGTATATAATACATATAAATATTCTACAAAACTGGACGTTTTGATTGATTCAATCACTGAACAGATGTGCACAAAATATTGAACTTTTTTTTTTACGATATTATCAAGTATTGTTTTTCATTTATATAAAAGCTAAAAATACTTTACTCTTTTTTTTTTATCAAAGTTAAAAATCACATTTCCCGGTAAACATATTTATAAGCTTGGCTTAGATTAGTGATCCCAATTTTAAATCGCATGGATGGATAGTTAATTCCCTGTGAAGTTAAACTGACATGGAAAACAAAAATATGAGGTATTATAAAAGTATTTCAATACTTTTTTTTCCCAAAACTCACAGGAAAAAATATATACATGTGCTAAAGTGAATATTATTTTATTTCTAACCTTAACAAAACACATCAGAATGAATATAGTTATTTTAATGTGGGGGTTTATTTCCTTAGCAGATCAATATTTTGTGTGCTTCTTAAATGCATGAAAAACATAATTATATATATGAATACTATTATTTATAGTACACACACACACACACACACACACACACACACACACACACACACACACACACACTGATATGCGTTTGGTGACTATGCAATAACTAACCTAAAGTAACAACCACGAAAATGGGGGGGAAATTGTCAAATTTAATAATTATATAAATACTCTATAATTTTTGTGTGTTGTCACGTCAATTAGCCTATTTTTAGTCCTTTTACAACGCCTTTTTTGTTGTTGTTGTAAAGACAGTTCTATTATTACGGCTTAAAGATGCTTTGACACTAAGTAACCTACATATATCAAACAAAAAAGGCTCATAAGGACATGGATGCGTGAGGGTGAAGAATAATTAATATTTATTGAACAGCAGTGTTGGGGGTGATATCAATAAAATTATATGAAAGACTTCTTCCTTCCAACGGAGGGACACTTTACCCCCACCAGTGAAAAGATAATTGAGTCCAAGGACATTTAACATTTGTAGATGCTTACAATATAAATCTCCATGTGTTTGTAAGCTACTGCTTGAATTTTGACATTATGTTATAGCTGTGTTCAAAACATGTTTATAACAACATTGCACATTTACTGTCATTTAAGACTTACTGGCGTTAGGACCTAGGGACACAATTTTTATTCATTGGATTTTGGTTGGAAGAATAGTTAAGAAAATTCAAATATATTTCAGTGCAGCCAATATTAATCACTATTCATGTTGATTTATAGGTATAGATATTATACATCAAAAGTAACAGCTGCAAATAACACGACTTGATGTATGAAAACATTAAAATTGTTTTAGTAACATAATTAACTACCTTATACTGACTGGTATTACCAAAATCAGGGTATAGTGATGGCGGCATTGTATGAATTAGTTTTATATTTTTGAACGAGGTCTAAATTATATAAAATGATTATATATGACAATATTCTTTAGGTACATAAATCAAGTTTAATCGTGAGGTAAAAGTTGTTTTCTTATCAATTTTGTTTAATTTTATTCTATCATAACCCGACTTTAGTTTCGTATAAACAAATACGTGATATGGGTTCACGTATATTAACCTCAAAGTCTTTGTACAGGCCTTTCAGACTGTAGCGTCGACTCTGTGCAAAAGTGTGCTAAATGTTTCCTATATCCGAAAGTATTTTTAAAACCAACGCATCTTTAGGAAACAAAACCTTTTTTCTATAAATATATTTTAGTGCTCTCACTATTATTGTTTATGTTACTGTCCTCAAACTATTATATTTATATTCTTAATTTTATTTTTTAGTTTTCATATAAAGGTCTCATTTAAAATATAAAGTATTTATTTCCAATTCCAAATATCTTGTCATAAGTTAGAGAAAATGTTAATTCATTGGGTACCTGCATTGATATTCAAATGAACTAATGTGTCAGTCTCGCCCGCTATGGTTTGCAGGTAGTAAAAGGTCGTGTTTCGAACTCCAGATGGATGGAGTGAACTAGTTTTTACTAAATGGTTCTCACACTCTCCCTCTACGAAAATTGATATTTTAACTATAAATGATATCTAAAGAAAATTCCAACTATTTCATAAATACGTGCATTTATTCCGGTTAAATGTAATTACATTGCTGTAAAAAAAATTAACAATCTTTTTTTTATCTATATTAATTTGATCCTTATTTTTTAATTATTTAACTTACTTTAAAACACTGCATATTCTTGATTTGCATCCAAGTCTGATAGCCATGCATTCAGGTGTTTGTTAACAAACTAACCCATGGCACCTATTGACCATTTTGTGTAATATTTATTTTGGACATTGGACTGTTTTACTCCTATGTTTGTAGAGTTTACCCCAAAGCAAAATACCATATCAAAAGCGATTTTCTCTTACCCAATTAAGTGACGGCTAGAGGGTTTTTTGTCAGTGGAAGGGAGGGATAGGAGGTAGTTTTAGGTATAGGTAGGTAAAGCTTGCGTAGCGGTTTGCGACTATGTATTTTAGTTACTGGTAAAGTTTACCCCACTCTTCCCTTTCTCCCTCCCCTAACTCCGCATCCAATCCTCCCCCTTATTCCCACCATGCCGCCCTCTCCTCCCTTCCCCCCTTCCTTCTACACACACATATACAAAACAAAACAACGGCGCTGTGCGTCTGCCGTAAGGCATTCTGGGACTGGTACGTCGACATGACAGAGGGATGGAGGAGGACTACTTTCTCAACCTCTTATCTATTTCACTCTCCCTCCCGACTTGTTTAGACCGAGACTGGATTGTGAAGAGAGAGACAAATACACTAGTTTAATGAATGAATCTATAAGTAAAAATGAAGAGAGAGAGAAAAAAGAACAATGAAAAATGAGTGTTGGGAGAGAGAACTGATGAAAAAATATAGTCCTCCATTTTGCTGCTCACCTAAACGAGAAGTATATATATAATTCCTGCGTCTTACTATCCGTTCGGATTATACGCTTATGTGCTAGTTACGATAGTTGTTTTAGGGATTAGGAAAGCTTTATTTAGGGGAAGCGTACCCGCATTTGCGTGGAGATGGAGTAGAAAACTATTTAAAAAAAAACAACTTCAATTCACCTGACTGAGATTAGAACCTCGGTCTCCACGTCATCATCTCCTGCAAGAGTAGTGCATTAGACCATGCAGCCACTGAAGCTTTTTTTTTTTTCAAATATATTGATATAATTTTAATCATATGAATAAAAAAAATCGTAATTCACTAAAGAAGTAAACTTGTTAAAAATATGTGTGTGTGTGTGTGTGTGCACATGTAGGCCTAATGATACCCTCGTTGTAAGATGTCGCTATTGATCCACACTGTCAGGATGACTGATAATGTCTGGGGGTTATATAGCAGCACCAGCCTCGCAAACAATGGTGAGGACTTACTCGTGATCTTTGTCCGCCTGTCAGCTTCATCGCTGCCCTATCCCCGCTGCAGATATGCTGCACAGACTTGTTTCCAGGGTATTATACTATCATGGACATGAACTAAACTGACATCGGATCAAATAGAAGTAGCCGGCTTTAATTAATTAATGTGTAAATTATAATGATGTTGCCTGCTTTCAGTGACTTTTATAAGACTTTAAGAAACGAATCTTGCAGAGGGATTGTTATTTTTTTTATAACTCCACTTATACTAGTTTGAAAAAAAAATGTATGTAATCGTATTGCTTCTTTCGTTTTGCACTGCGTCTTACTACCAACCCGTCCAGATTATATGCCTCTGTACTAATTGCGCTACGGGCTTAAGGCCATTTCACACAGGCATCCATGGTATCCACGATAACCATGGACGGGCCAGTTCACACTGCAACTAAACGTCTGCGGACATTTTTGATGCCTACAAACTTGAGTTGCTATACTGTAGTGTACTAAAGGCGACCACGTGCTCTTCGAAACGTCACTGCGCATGCTCAGTCCAAAACGTCCACGCGGATGCCCTACTGATCGCTCTGAGAGTGGTCTGAAAACGTCCATACCACGTACACCTCGGTCTCTTTGTGACACCGTGGACGTCAGTGTGAATTGCTCCATTTGATAAGTTGGTAAGCGATTTCTACAAAACGTCCCACCACGGATGCCAGTGTGAAATGACCTTTAAATATGAGTAAATTTTAATTTTATAGAACATGTAATCGCATTTGCATGTGAGATAGTGGAAAATAACCTTCAGTACACCCGACTGGTATTCGAACTCTGATTTCACCGTCATCGCCCGTCTAGTATATTGTGAGAGTAGCGCCTTAGACCATGCGGCTTCCGAAGTGGGCTATCCGCATTTATTCATACTAGTTTGTAGAAGGTGAAAGTAATATTTTAAAGAAAACCTACCCCCATTTGCGTTGAGGGAGAGGTGGAAACCTGTCATATACAAACTATCCTTCAGTAAACCCGACCTCCCTTTAACAGGAAAAACAGACGATCTCGACGCCCTAGTCTGCGTATTCACCGATGTGGGTATCACATTGTTGAAGTGTGAAATAAACAACCCCCGGTTCACTCTGTGCCCATAAAAAAAAAGCCTGACATACCCTTGCTGCTAATGCTTTATTTCCAGCTATAATTTTTACAGACAGTTTTTTTACCTTTCCTTTCATGAGCTGCTTTTTGGTACTTGGTTTCCAAATTGCGACACGTATTTTCAAAGGATGAATCGGTGGCGGTAAGAATAATTGATAGCATTTAAGTGGAGTTGATTTTATAAAATATTAGGGTGTGGAAAAGAAGCTTATATTTTTACTTTTAGGTGATAATGAAGTGTCTTGTCCCAAACTACTGCCATTTGATATCTTTTCCGTCCTGAGCGTCTTTCGCATTCGCAGCAATCTTTTTTTTAACGGAATTGCCTTGGGTAGGGATATATAAATAGCGTGACACTAATCAATTTTTGTTTGCTCCAAATAAAGTGAACGTAGATACATATTGTTTAGGTTTTATATATATATATATATATATATATATATATATATATACATACTAAAGCAAATGCATGATTTTTTTAAGTGATGTCCATATTGCTATTTAGTTAATATAAAAGTAATAATATTTAATGAACTTTAAAAAAGACCGAGTGACTGAAAGAATCATATATATATATTATATATATATATATATATATATATATATATATATATATAAGATTATTTCAGTCACTCGTCCTTTACTGTTTATTTTACTGTAAATATTATTACTTTTATATTAACTAAATAGCAATATGGGCATCACTTAATAAAACATGCATTTGCTTTAGTTATTTTAGTACTGTAAAAGGCCATTTGAATAATCAGTGTTATTAAATTATTGAGTACAATACATACATAATAAACTTTTCCAAATTGGCACAGAAATATAATGTTTATAGAATTAGAGGGGGAAGATTTTTTTTATCACTGCATCTTACTACCCGGTCGGGCTATATATACGCTAGGGATTAATAAGGGTATTTTTCACTTGTTCCAATTTTCTTCATACTTTGAGGTGATACCACTAATATAATTATGAAATCGTTCTCATGACATGTTCTAAAAAATATTATTGCATCGTTAAAAGTATCTGTATAGATTCAGCAGACAACCTGTTTCTCTGTTTTGTACACTCACTTTACCTTGACGGACTACTGTATGGCCTTACTGTGGATTCACATGTTCGCCGAAAAAATAGCGCAGAATAGAAAAGTGCTCACGTGACGAACTCTTAAGCCAATCACAAGATTTTTGCTTAATTGGCGCGAGCTGATCTGTTGAAGTTCAACTCATCTCTACTTTGTCCGTTCTGTTCAAGATGTTCGGCACAGGAGAACCATCAAATCTCAGAACCAACCATCTCAAATCAGTGCGCATGCGTATTTGTCAACGCATGCGCTGTAGAACTAACAGCAAGCAGACAGCTTCGTTGGCCGCTGTGAGGAGATTTGAAATAACTCGTTAATGTAAAGCATGTGTATCGATGTATTGAAGAGTGTCACGACACAACGCTATAATTTGTGAACAACCATCGGGAAAATGATCTAAGATATATGTTTATCCACTAGGAAATAAAATTTGTTAATAATAAACTGTTTTAAAGCGTTGCAATGCATCATGGGTCAACTTAAAGTGTGTGAATTGCTGCGCATATTCTGCTTTCTATTTTTCGTTGAGCGTGTGAATCAAGCTATATCCTATAAACCTCTTTATAGTGTATTCGGTCCAGATAAGACTGCTACCTTTCAAGATAGACGGGGGTGTACATTTAAAACTCCCTTAAACTTCGTCCCGGACAACATATAATTAATAGCATATGACGCGATATAAGAAACTGACGTAGAGATAAGAAACTGGGCAGAAAGTGGAAACGTTTTTAGGGTCATCCGTGAGAAGCTTCGAGAAACCAGTGTTGTGTATTTAACTGTTAGGTTTATGTGCCACTACTATCACTACCCGCAGATGATTACGCCATTTAAATTAACCAAATAAGAAACAAATTTAATACATTCTAATTATTGAGCTTTCTCTCTCTCTCTCTCTCTTACAGTACCGCTGATCAATAATCCGGATGGTTATTTAATATTAGAAAAATTCAACCCCACATACATTTCACGTCTCAAAAAGAGGACGTATGGTAGCCCTGCTCGACTTGAATATTACATTATTTTGGTGATCAATACTTAGGACCACTTGTCCTACACTACCAACTTCATTAGTTGCCACGGCATTAATTTTTTGCTAACAAAAATGGACGTGCACTAAACAAGAACATTTAAATTTGTCGTCAATAATATGTATTTACATTTTTGTACATTCACGTTTCAGGAATAGTTTAATCGCCTCTGTTATAATAAAATAGTGTTAGTGAAACGGAAACAATGTTATGACATTAATATCATTCATAGGTTTGATGGTTTAATTGATATCGCGTATATTGTAGCAGCCCCCTCCCACCCCCCATTAGGTAAATAGCATGTATTATCCTACCCAATATCTGTCGGTCGTTTTAACTTTTTGACCCTCTAAGGATATATCGAGGTTTAAAACTATCCACCTACGTACATTAACGCTGAAAATGAACGCTATTGTATATGACCCTTGCTCGTTGAAACTTAGCCTTTTACCGATAGTCAGAGCCCTGCGTTTGTGGAGATCGCGATAATTCGCGAATGTTAGATATGGCATTTTTTCTTTCATATGTTCACATTTCAGGTTACCCTGATTGCAAATATATGCTCAGAATTGTCGCGATTTTCGGCATTCGCGCTAATATTTTGGGATATTGAAAAATACATTTTTGTGTAATATTTTGTCTTTGTGACTTGTACATACTTTTCCCGGACCAGCTGCCGCTAAATCTTACTTTTTTAATAAGTTGACAGCACATTTATTTTGCGGACTAGTGTTTTTTTTTATCGTTTTGTCCAAACAAAATGTAATTTTTGGTTTTCACTTCAATATGTTTAGTTTACCTGTTTCAAACATTGTCCTGGAAGTCTAGTTTTAACCCAACAAAGTCACCTTAATCACGAAAGTTTGGTAAAAACAACTTTTTTAACGCTTTTGTCTTAATTCGATAATTCCGTCGCAAAAATATGATTTTTGTAATTCACCGCTTATTTACCACTTTTGGGAAACTTAAAAACGAATTTGGGCTTTTTATTCACCATAAAAGCAGGGCTATGCCGATAGTATTTTTTCATCTCGATGAAAGTGAAAAAAATAAAGCCACTATTAATGTTAATCTACTCTACGAAACAAAGTATGGTGGGAGGGGTCAAAGTTGAGCTACTACTCCATTTGCAAGTAATAGTTTCAGCAGCACATATTAACGCCGATTAACCGGAAAATCAGATACACAGTATGATGAAACCATTTGTTTTATATAAGTGCAGTTTTATACATTCTTCATTTGGCAACAGAGAAATAGGAATAATTTTTTTCCTCGTTTTTTTTCACAATAAAATTATTTTTCAATTTTGTTGCATTTAAAAAAATAAGATAAAAACTGTTTAGCTTATCTTATTTTTACTGTTTTGTTAAATATAATACAATAAAAACCGCACCACGATGCGAAGCTAGGTTTAATTATTTTACCTCTGTTCTTAAGGTTGGATGGATAGAAATGCAAAGGGTCAATATTATTTCAGTTTTTATGACCAAAATAAATAAAATATTGTTCTAGTACAAACATAGAATTTAATTTTCTTCACATGGTGACCTCAAAATTTCTTGAATATCTCTCAAGAGTGTCCTGGAATGTAATGACAACTTTTTATCTTCATTTACATTTTTTTTTTTTTCATATAACTTCGCTATGTTCATGCAAGATATTCAGGAACTGTTGATATCAACACGCGAATAAAATTAAACTCTTATATTTGTATTGGAACAATATTATATCCCCCCCCCCCCCCCCCCCCCGCAGAAAACTGCTAAAGCATTGACCTTTTCTCGCGTCCCCTTCCATCCCACCTTCAGAGCGAGTCATACCCCACGGAACAACGCATAACTTAGGAAAGTAATTCAGATCGAATCAGGCATCACGTCTTAGCGCGGTAACCTGGTGTCTTCATTAGAAAACAGTGGAGACATCTCACACTATTTTAAACAATGCAATATAATTGTAATAAAAACTACTTAAAAGGTAAATACGATTTCATTGATCTCAATCTCGCTGTTGTCAAGAGAAGCGTTCAGAAAACTGTATTTCGGAGAGTGAACCTTTTCTAGCCCCGGGTTTTGCTATCTGTTAGGTGGGAAGAGTCGCTAGTTGTCGTGATCTCGGCACTGGACAGGTAATTGTGAATTATTTACCTGAGAAAGTACACCAAACTATCACTTATAAGGTAAGAATCTATTTAATAAATATATTCAAATATATTTACCAACTATTACAAAAATTGATATTAAATTGTGGCGCAACTTGCAGGCCAAATCTCAATACTATGACTGTATAATTGTTTTGATGAGTTAATCATTTACTAATTTAGTGGTTTGGACTCGTTTGATACCTTATTAAGTTTATATAAATTGCTGTTCTTGTATTACGTCTGTTGGTTCTTGCACCAAAATATTTTGCAATTTATTTCAAATGAGTTTATTGAAAAGAAGCATAGTTTTTTTATGTATGGGAAAGAAAACAAATAAGTAATTCCAATTAAGTTTCTTATTCGCTTGTGCTTGTTAAACTCCAAGGCTTAAGTAATTATTGGTTTTTACGAAACGTCTGGTTTCTGAGTGAATTGAAGACATTGAATTGTCCACGTTGCTGTGTCTTGCCTCGTGAGTCCTAATCGCCAACTTTCCAGAATGTCTGCCACTGGAATTACCACAATTTTAAGGGTTGGATTGGAAGGGGTATTTAGGGTTGGTTCACAAATAAAACAACGTTCCGTCTCGACCGAGCAGTCGAGCTATTTCTATTGTTATACTCGGCTAAATGGAGGTTCAGTTATTGGGTCGTCAAATTTACATGCTGTGTAACCACACTGTTGGTGGAGGAAGGGGTTAGGATGGAGGACTAGCATAGCTGGGGGGAGGGGGTGCTATGTAGTAGTTCTGACCCCGCTGTTTGAAGCTGTTGTCAGCTCGCGGAATCAAAATTTGATTGTGTTGGCGTTAGAATGGTATCGCATAATTCATAAATAGTCTTAGTGTAAATCATACTAATTAAAATAAACTATATATTTACCGTTTCTAATATCTGCGAACCAAATCATTGGCAGATCCAGGAGGGGTGTGGGGGGGGCGTACAAAATAAAAGTTGCACAGATAGCTAAACTTTCTCACGCTAGAATGAGATAAGAGAATAATGTGTACATATCATAGAAGTATGAAATTAAAGTTTGTCCCCCTGATGTTCAATTCAAGAAGGCTAGTTTTTCTGAGCGTTGACTTTGGAATATTATTTATTATACGCGCAGATAGTTTTCTTGGCTATTACCAAGGACACCTACTTTTTTCTTCAAATATAGTTTTGAATTGTCACCTGTGCATTTACTCTCAGTATCGAAATTATTTTCTCTTCTTTATATTAGGCCTTTAATATAGACAAGTTGGGTAGGTCCAAATGGGGTTTGGAAGCCCAAATTTGTGTATTCAAGGTGGGTTTATTCATGTTTTGGCTTCTTATCTTTATTTATGGTACATACGTTGACATTTTCTTAAAATCTGCCTTCATCCAATACCTTTATTATATATTATTTTCGAGTCGATAATATCCAGTACCCAATCACTAAAGTGTACACACACAAAGGTTTGCTTAGAGACTAAGAAGCGGATTTACACTATATACCCATTAGGCACGGACCTACGGGCGGTACATTTCAAATGACATTTTTATTTTTATTATAATATTTTTATTTAAATAATTAAGTTTAAAAATTATTGACCAGCATCATTGAAATAGTTCAAGCTAAAGTCAGAACTACAATATTTATTTTAAATAACATTACTTTGCAATCACTTTGTAACTGACGTCACTCTCCCCTTCTTTTATGTTAACTCAAGCTACTGTACAGGCCTGATAATGATCTTTCGTAGACATCTTTTTTACAAATAGTAACTTCCTTCTCCTCCCCTCTCTCCTGCCCCCCCTTCACCCTATCCGTCAAAACCTCTTTCCTCCTAAATTTCCTAAAACCTTGACAAAAAAAAATGGGAAGGGGGTGCATAATATAATCGTGCCTAAGGGCGCAAACAATTTAAATCTGCCACTGTATAGACTTGTAGAAACATAGTCCTACCATCCATTTGATCGAATTGAGAGCCTGTGTAGGTAGATACCTCCCACCCTGTTGTCATTACCCTGTTGGGGTGTGTATTTATTCAGACTATATTTGTTCGTGGCATGATGAGCCTTGTCCTTCAAAGAGCTCTTGTTTGTTTTGTTGTGCATTTAGCGTTCTGTGGATAGAGGCTCCTAGTTACTCGTCGCTACATTACACTTTAGAAACATTTGAGTCGGAGAAAAACCTCGCAGCTGATGGAGTTATGGTTAGAATGGTTTGGGATTGGTAAACGCGGGCATTGCGCCGAGAGTAGGCCGGTCGTTGCACGATTGGTGCAGCTGACAGTTTTAGTAAAATTTAGTCTAAATAGACATCGCTTTGAGTTTAGTGTCTATTTACGAACCCTAATAACCTTTTGTGTTAACGCACCCCTAAAATACATAATAATATTTGTGTGTGTTTTTTTCTCTCTTTTACTCGAGATGGCATTTAATTTAATATCGTAAGAAATTTACGGAGGGCCAGTTTTAGTTACACTAAAACTGAGAATGAATTTGGATGTGTGCAGTAAAAGACTCTGGAGTCGTCCTACCTTTCGACGTTGTTGAGCGGCGGTAGAATCAGGTCTAGTAGAGATGATCCCGAAGTGTGCTTTTCTAACCATAATAGTATACGCCGAGTGGAACTCCCCTATAAAACTGATGGTGCGTTTGAATAACATTGTCATGAATACATAGGTAATATATAAACATAAATAAGTATGTAGCCAAAATAGATACAAAGGGGAAATAAATGGAGAGAAATAACCAATTTAGTGGACCCTATCAACAACTAATATTTGGTATAGGTCAAGCAAATAAGATATTTAATAAAATGATTTTCGGAAATATATTATAGAAATACTGTTGGATTATTATTTGCTCATGTTGTTACTACCCGTACGACTAATGCATTATTTAAGTAACTATTAGGTTAGGGATGGTAAGAGTATAGTTTAAACAATACGTACCCTCATTTGTGAGGAAGGAAACGTGCTAAATATTTTGGAAAACACCCGGCTGGGTCTTGAACATCTCCTGTCACCGGAAAACGAGGGTGGATAAGCTTGATATTCATTTTTTCCTGTTCAGGAACACATATTTTTATTATTTTAGAGTAATAAACCAAAGTAATCTACTTTGTAAATGTGGAATGAATGACGAAGCAAATATATGAAGGTAGAGTGTGTGGATCAAAAGGAAGTGGTAGGTCATGTAAAACGTGGTTAAATTTATTAGACTAATGTATAAAAATAGAAACATTAAGAGTTTTAAGAATAAAAGACCATGTAATACTCGGTGTATGAATGTTGTTGAAGTGAAGGGTGAGTATGTAATGATGAGGAGGAGTGAGGATGGATTAAGTACGGAGTGTTTCTTGAACTATGTGCACAGTTTCTTGCCTATAGTAGCCCCATGGCTTCTTTGGTGCTGACTGATAGCTACAGCTGACAGCTGATGGCTTTGAAAAGTTACCAGACCAAATTATGTTTCTCTACGCCAAACCAAATGATCTGCAAAAACATGTGTTTAGCAGCTGTCACTTCTGACAATTAAAATTTAGGTATATACCTAAATGTTGACTGTCAGAAGTCAGCTGTGAGCTGTCAGTCAGAACCAAAGAAGCCATGGGGCTACTGTACACCGTAATATTGTAATATAAGGGAACAGCGTGATTAGTTATGTATGTTAAAACTAAACTATAGTAATATTCTGGTTGAGAGAAATGTTTGAGAAATTCAGACATAGGTCTTCATTATAAAACATTGGATTGAGTGCGGATGAAATAATTTGATCACATTAAACAAAGACAAAAATAAAATATTTAAAATTAAGAAATGAAAATTCCAATTTAGCTGTTGCCAAGGGCGAAAAAAAAATCAAGCATCTCTAGTTTGAGCTGTTAATCGGCAGTGAAATATTCTTGATCTTATTCTTTTTATGTATATTTGTTTTTTCAATCGTATGTTAAATTGTTTTAATGTCACCCGCCACATGTTTCACCTCAATTTTTACCAATTTGAACTCAAAATATAAGTGCGCCAATTAGCATGTACTACTTTTGCATGTTACGCGTCTTATCGCGCGTTTAGGTTATCAAATACTTAACACTAGTTAAAGAGGAGGAAGATAAATTTAAAGAATACGACATCCATCTAGAGAGGAGAATCATATTGTGAGTAATCTTCCTTAGTGCACCTAACTGGGATTCTAGACTAATCCCGACCGTCTTGCTAGAGCGGAATACGCCAGTAAAACTCCCTGGCGCTGAACCACCTTCACTTGTAATAGTATGTTTAATTTGGAGCGCTATGAGACGTATAAATAACACAACCCAAACAGCGTTTGCTCAAGAAGTCTAATGTAACATTTTAAATTCGCTCAGAATTCGATTTTGATTGGGCTAAAAATACGCTTCATTTGTTAAGTTTCATCAAAACTATACTAATAATTTCTTGGCTTCCCTGTATAAAGATCTGTACTTGTTTTATTGTCTAGCTTTATATTTTATCTTTAACTCTGTAATATTTAGATTAAGTATTTTCTGCATCATGTCTGTAAGGACACATACATTAAGCAAGTGGAACGAGTCTTTTTGATTGCTGTTTTACTGCCCGACGCGTCTTCCAACAGCTTTTATTTGCCTTTTTTTTTACATCTTGCCCGTTACAAACACATTTTTATACCGTTCCGTCATCTAAATACACGACTTTATATTTATAGATTTGAATATTTTTTTTCTCTCCTACTACTAAACCGACATCATTGGGTATTCAAAAGGCCTGTTGGCACTTAAAACAGTTTACATCACGTAGTTTTTTTTTTTACTACGTTTAGGCCTGATATAAAAACAATGTTTCAAGACCAATCATGCTTTGTTTATGAGATTCGATCAACAACCATGCGAATTTTTTACGTGTTTTATTTCTATATGTAGGCTATATGTAACTGGGTATTTATGATTTAATTAAACATATATTCCATTATTGAGTCGCCAGCACACTCGCCGTTCCAGTCGGTTTCATTAGCGAAGAAATAGTGTTGTAACTAAAATAGGTCGTCTCCATCAAACTTAATAGCAACGTTGTCCATTTTATTGCTGTTATAACGTTAATAGTTTACCCCTCTCTCTTTACCACCATGTTTCCCCGTCGTGCAAAACAAATATAAATTACAAGTGTCGCGTCAGTAACGAATTTGACTTAAAACTTACACACATACACATACACACACACATACACATACACACACACACACACACACACACACACACACACACACACACACACTGCTCTTTACATGATGGGACCTACGTTTATTTAACTCGGATATGATTGCAGTACCATCTGTTCTTATTCATTATCTCCAACGAGGCCTATCGATAGAATTACATTATTTGGAGTATATTGTTTTTATGCTCATCATCTTGATGTTTGATAACGGTTTTACCCGGTTCGGTGGCCGCATGATCTAAGGAACCACTCACGTAATAGACTAGACTGCCTATGACGGGGAGATTGGGGGCTCGATCCCGGTTGGATGGTGGTTTCTCCTAAACGGTTTCCCGCCCTCCACGCAAATGTGGGTACACTTACTTTAGATTAACCTTCCTCATCACTAACTCACTAGCCTAATTAGTATCTAAAAGTAACTTATAACTCGCATGGGTAGTAAGACGCGGTGCTAAAAATAAAAAATAAATATAAGAATTAATATAAGTAATCCAACGAACACCATACGACCTATTAACGGCCAAGGTTTAGGAGAAGTAGGGTAGTTTGGCGGAAATGCATGAGAATTATCGTGGCAGTAGAACGGGGAAAACCATCTTGCCAGGATGACCCAGTTCAAGGCAAGACCAACGTTTCTGGCCGCTCGGCCTGTGTGTGTGTGTGTGTGTTTAGTTGTATATATATATATATATATCACCGCATCCTACTTCCTGTTACGGCTATACGCATATATGGTCATTACCCTAATGAGGTAGGGATGAGGAAGGAATCATTTTAAAGGTAATCTATCCGCATTTGCTTAGAAGGAGAGTGGGGAACCATTTAGTAAAAACCAGCCTCGGTAGACCCAACCGGAATTCTAGCCTCGATCGCTCCGTCGTCAGCAGGCAGTCTAATATGAGGGTGATGCCTTAGACCATTTGGCCACTGAAGTGGTCTTGAAATAAGTGTTTCATCCCTTGGAAGTTGAAGTAAATGATCCTATACTGGCATTGAAGATAACTGCAAAACACAGATAGTATTCAGATATGACGAAACTTATTGCACACATATTTAACTGGCAGATAAGGATCTTCCTATATGAATCCTACTATACATGATAAACAAACTACAAACAATTTAGAGACAAGTCGGATACTGGCTAAGTAATGGGCATGTTCAATCTCTCCTCGTTCGTTCAGTTTTCACTTTGCAATATACAAATATTTAACTGGCAGATAAGGATCTTCCTATATGAATCCTACTATACATGTTAAACAAACTAGAAACAATTTAGAGACAAGTCGGATACTGGCTAAGTAATGGGCATGTTCAATCTTTCCTCGTTCGTTCAGTTTTCACTTTGCAATATACACATTTTTTGTCATCTGCAGCTTTGTTTGTTTTGTTTGGGTTTTTTCCAGAGGTTTGAAATTGAAAAATAAAGCCCAATTGATATCCCATGGTGCGTTTTTGTTACATATGAAAACCATTACTCCACCCCTCTTTTTTGTTTATTTAATTTAACCGTGTCGTTACATTATTTGTTCACTGACACTGGGAAAGGGAGGAAGGGGAACTCTAACTGAAATAATTGAGGTACAAGTTGATTGATTTATCTAACACGTAAATTGCTGCGTAGGTATATAATTTGATACTAATTCAATTATTTTTTTCAGGGTGTTTCAGGTAGTGCAAGTAGAATTATCTATGTATGTGCAACGGGGGGAATCATATAGGCATGAATAATATATTTTTGTACGTTAGAGTAGGCTGTTCTTTTATTAATTTAGAGGTTTTCTGAGTAATTTTATCTTTTTAAGAATTTGACCAAATCACAAATCTCATGCCCATTTTGTTGTAATTTTTTTTAATTATTATTATCTGAGCGCACTTTTCGATTAAATTTATGTCTGCGTTGTTTAGCAAAGGCATATAATTTCATATTAATTAAAGTGGTAAACACTACCAGCACACTGCCGGTATTCTAAGCCCGACTAGATGAGTCTCCATGTGCAACACACGTCGCATGAACACACAACCATAAAGTTTATTCAAGCAACGGCCTCCCTTTGAATGCTTATCACCAATCACCTCATAACATTAGCTTCTCCATTTTAATAATTTTTTTGAAGAAACATATTTGAAAATATGACCGAGCATGGATTCAAACTAGAACTTTGGAATAACGTGCCATTGCTCTACTTTGAGCTATCCGGGTGTATTTTCAACTCTGAGTAAATTTTTTCTATAGCAGGGTGCGTTAATCTAAAGGTCAGGGTTTCAAATTCCAGCCCATGCACCCTCTACAAATATCTCAACTAACCGGTGGACTCCACAAATGAACCGTATGTATCTTGCCTACTATACCATAAAAACTTTGTGCAGTGCACTACCTACCAGCCACAATGACGGCTGACGGGCGAGTTTGATAATCTGTTATAACTGGGTGGGGGGGAGTCGGGCGCCATAACTCAGAACTGGAAACGTCATAAAACCGAGCCAGCAAAACAAAACACGAGCGCTAGGGATAACGTTCGCAGCAATAAGGGTTGCTGAGAGTTAGGGGTGGGTTTGAAGGGGGAACAGATCAGCTGGACAAATGGAATGGTTGGTGGCTCTTTTCGAAAGGATGTTTTATTTTTTTAGATATATATTTTTTACCATACGGCTTATATGAATCCCTGGAGAATTTGAAAAACATGTCACATCGAAAAATTGTTCCTGCTGAATGAACGGGATAGTATCTTTTTGGATCCCCTGATTCTTGATGAGTATTTGGATACTATTACAACACCCTAGTAATTTAGTGTCTTAATGTTTACTAATTTTGGCCATTTTATTATTATTATTCTACGCATTAATAATTATATCTTTAAATATTATTTTTATGCACCTTGTTCGGGCTATTCGTATATTCACACTAATTGGGTAGAAATGAAAAAGGTAGAGTTTAGTAGGGTAGTTTGGAGGATGGTATCGATACCAAAATACACAACTGCCAAAAATACACTGCTGCTATTAATATTAAACTTCTTTCTTAATTTATTGCCTATACAGTGTCAATTTACACTAGTGGAAAATTTACCCAACATTTTTTATTTATTTTTAGAGGTATTTGTGCACTTTCTGAATTGACTGTTTATTCAGCACATAAGAATTTCTACGAGTGAGAAAGAAAGGGCCTACCAATTTTGCCGGTAAAGGTACTTTCACATATCTTCCAAGGTTATTTTACCTGCCACAATTGACATGGGAACGACGACCTTACTTCTTCTCCGAAGGAAGTTCTGCTACGGACTTTAATTGCTCAAGAAAAAATCAGTTGATCCCTGCTGGGTTTGAACCCACTAACATCGGGTCCTGAGGCGAGCACAATGCCCCAAGGCTACCGAGGTCGATCTTAAACTTAACAAAATAGGGCTCTATATTTAAATTCAGTAGGTATATACTCGATCTTGAGCCTCAATGCAATGCTAGTCTAATTATTATTATTATTATTTTATTATTATTATTATTATTAGCACCGCGTTTACTACCTTCGTTATACGCACTTACGCTAATGTGTAATGGTAGGGTGATTTTGAGATGAAATGAAGGACTACAGTTTCACGTGGAATCCGAACCACGTGGGACCTGCATCCACACTTCCAAGATGTTCTTGTCAGGGATGAAGAAAGGGTTTGGATAACAGATAAATCTGTCCGGGAGCGAGGATTTGAACCCCGGCCGCCAGCACAGAATCGACACCTTAAACATAGACCACTCAGGTCAACCCGCTAGTGTCTAATTAAAGTAAAGAGCAAGCATGTTACAACTACCACGTCCAAGTTGAAGTATCCATCTTCTTACGAGACAATTATTGCTTTTTTTTGTGTGTTTTTATTATCATCCCTTCAGTATATTATACGCTATGTTCTAATTAAACTAATAGATTTTAGAGATTTTAAGGTTATACTTTTGCATGGAGAGAGAGTGTAAATTATTTCTTTGAAAAACACCTTCATGAACCCGACTGAGATACGAACCTCTTTCCCCATCATCGGCAGTTTAGTCTACCGTGAGAGATAGCGCGTTAGACCATGCGGTCACCGAAGCGGGTCATAATAATTATTGTTTATTGAATAATTAACCCTCGTATAGTTTGTCAGGGATGGGTTGCTACTCATCTGTCCTCTAATTACCCTAATTATTACTATGATATCCCGCAGTCGTGCGATAATCTTACACGTCAATTTACCAACAACCACAGTAAAAATATCTCCTTTAATGTATTCAAACGCCAAGCCACGTATAATAAATATGTTGCCAATGATAGTTGTGTTGATTTTTACAAATACAAGATAATTAGGAAGACCATTTGGTCAATGTTAGCTACACTTTTTTTTTAAATATCCTCTAAAATATTATTTTATGCTAATATAACTGTACATTAAAATCTCTATTATAAACTTAATCTTATTATTGTAACATTAATCTAATAATAAAAACTTTATGCTTGTTAATACTAAATATTTCGCATGAAAACGCTAACATGGGCAGGGATTACTTCAACACTGGAAACAATAGTGGATTTTCACCTTAAGATCTCCGCCTACCTGAAGGTAAAAATACTAACGCTGCGATATTCACTATGGGGATGGCAGATCTGACGGTTTAAAACCACAAAATGAATCCTTCAATTATGTAAGAAATTATCTGTTGTGGCCATAACAAATGACTGCATTTGTTTACCGAAGGCTGGATCTAGTTTACTATAACCTTCATCTTAGCTTGCCGCAATTTGCATAAAACGTTTAAAATGAGCTTATTTTACACGTTTGCTTATATATTTTTATGTATTCAACTAAAAATGTATGGTTAAGGTTGTTTATGATATAGAGTACTCTTGGTATCTTTCAATTTAATTTTGGGGCAAACCATATTTTATAATAAACACAATATTGCGAGACAGCTGAACGTCTGTAATGAGTTTCAACGCCGCAGAAGGTGGCTAGATTACTTTCCTTTTTCCACCACCCTTTATGTCATTTATTCTGGGAGAAATTTGACGGTTCTTATAACTTCCAGTGTTGTTTATTTTACCAAAATAAGTAATTTCTCAAATACAGTATGTATGTAAGTAAATTTGTGTGCCTGCTTTAATACAGTTTGTGGTTTCATTATTATGATGAGATTTGTCAAACTGATGAGAATACAGAAGCTTTGCGGTTTTCAAAGAACAATGAAGCAGTTATTTCAAAGGGTTTAAAAAAATCTCTCGTTTTGCATGATTCTTTTTCGTTTTAATTTAGTTTATATTTAGGATATAACTCTTCCTTTTAACTGGCACAATTGCTATGTACTTAAAAAAAAAATTAAATACATCGTACGTCCAAGTAACTATAGTAGTATTTTAACTAGGAGCAAAATGTCATGTTTGTTGAAGCGCAGTATTATTTTCCTATGCACTCTTTGCGCCGTTTAGTTATTTTGTTTAGTTGTGATAATGTTGGAACAACAATAGGCTTAACGGGCAAAGCTCAATATTGTTTTACATGGCTACTTGCCTTTTGTGTGGCCTGTTTTGACGGACAACATCGTGTAATTTTGGAGCGTTTCATGTTTGGGGGCAGTAAAAAGTTGTTAGGGATAATGTTTTCACCACAGAGGAGCATTGCGTTACAATGATAAGTATTTTGTGTAGAAAAATGCGTGTACAGTTTATTGTCAGCAGGACATAGGATGATTTTTACTATGAATACAAATTAACTGTATTGGAGGAGAAACATTTTTACTAACAGTAAAAATAATAAAGCGCTTTGTGTAAATATATTATACGATACCACAATAGCTCATTTGCATTAAAAAAAGTCTTAAACAATGTTTAAATCTTGTCCTTAATTAATATTTTCGTAAGAGCCCTGGGCGAGCATTTGGTTTTCCTTTATTTTATGTTTTTATTATTATTTTGTTTTAATGTTAAATCGATTTTATAATAAATTGTTTAGAGTAACTGTAAAACACTAACATACGTTTTTTTATTGTTAAATTCAAGGAATTGTTGGTTTGGACTAGATGTGAATTTAGACGCTTTACTTACATGTTTATTTTCATAATTTTACTCAACTATTGAAAACCGTGTTCCCCCACCCCACCCTAATGATACTTTTTACTACCCGTCAAAAAATTATTCGCGTAGCTACAATAAAGGTATCGGGATGAAGTAGAATGGGAAACTATTTAGGGGAAAACACCAACACTATACCCTACCGGAATTCATACCCTGATTTTCGGTCACCGGCGAGTCAGTCTAACACAAGAGTAATGCATTATGCTATGCAAACACAGATGTGGACAATTTTCATCTTGTCTCTAGTTTTGCTAAGTCTTCTTGAATTTGTGTTTAGTCTTACTACGCCCATCCGGACTGTTTTCATTTATTTACACTGATGACTTAGGGATAGAGGGAGGAAAAAAGTATTTGCTTGGAACGAGAATAAAAACCATTTAGAAGAAGAAGAAAAACTATCAGCACACCTGGCCGGGTTTTGAACCCCGACTCCCTGTCCATCATTTACAATCTTGTATATTGCGAAAGTGATGTGCCCACGTGACCATCGATGTAGATTTCAACAAATAAAACATAATATTAGAAAATATTTCTAGTTAATTTTGTATTTCAAAGTTGTAAGATCTCGTTTTAGCACGCACATGCAAGAGGCAAAATAAACAATATCAGCTCGTCTTAATTTTTCCCCTCGTCTCGTTCTTGGCTTGAACACTATTTAAGCCGTCACACGCTTGCACTTTCATTTCGAGCGGTTTTGTTCATAACTGGAAATAATCCTCTCCCCCCCCCCCCACTTCACCAATCCAAAAACTCTTTCCCCGCCTTCAAAGTTGTGAGACATATTGCAGAACGTTGGGCGAAAGTTTTGAGGACGCGTGATTATTCGAGTAATGTGTATGTCTAGTTTATTTCGTTTTCGACAGTAGAACGGGGTAAAGGGGAAACGGTTGGTTTCGCTTGCGTAAGAGAGAAAGAGAGGGGGAAAAAACTTTACAGCTATAACTGATACGGATGTAAATTGAAATATATTCCATTCCGCGGAATGTACTGTATGTACTCTATGAGGTGGATATAATCAAGTTATGGACCGGTGAAACTTTTTGAATGGGGGAGTGTTTGTGGGGGAAAGGATGAGAAAGGGTTTGGGCAAAGGACGGGAAAAAGAATGGAATTCAAAGAACGAATGGAGGAAGAGAAGTGTTCGTCCATGCATGTAAAAAAAAAGAAACGTTTTAATTATCTGATGAACCGTATCATCGTGGTTTTTATGGTCAGAAAACTCGTCGAGTTTGTTGGGGTTACGAGAATATGGTTGATAATGGTCTTTCAGAAGCGTTTTGATATTGACTGTATGGAGGACGTCCGCACTGTTGAGAGTATCTACCCCACACCCTCTTCCATATACAGTAAACCTGCTACTGAATTCACCGGATACAAAAGCATACAGGTGTTCGAGGGATTTCTATACAAATCATCCTAGTCATTCTTTTTTTACTTTTTTTTTTTCAGTCATAGCTGTCTGAAAACAATTATTTGTGTGGAAAGATGACTTTGATAAATAAAACAGCAATGTTTTAGCTCAGTAACGCGTACTAAAAATATATTTTTCTTTTGATATCGAGTTTGTTAAAAACTTTTTTTCGTCAATATTTTAAGAAATCGCGTTTAGTCCGTTGTAAAAATATGTCTATGTACATACATGCAGAGAGTCATCACGACTCGTTACGGTGGTCAATGGTCTAAGGAATCACTCTCGCAATAGACTGGTTTGCCGATGAAGGGAAGATTGGGATTCGAATCCCATTAGGGTGTTTTTTCATAAACGGCTTTCTACTCTTCCTCCACGCTAATGTGGGCAAACTCACTCTAAAGTCAACCTTCTTTATCCCTAACATATTAGCGTAATTAGTTCACATGTGTATAATCCGAATGGGTAGTAAGATACGGTGATAACAAAAAATTCTCATAACACATTGAATCACATATTGAAGATATATTATAATAATAAAGTTCAAACATATTAATGTTGATTTTTTTTTCTAAACTTAACTTCCTACCGCAATTCCCTTACACACGCCTAAAAATTCATCATACCTCATAATATGTAGATAATATGATTTAACCCTTCAGCGCCATATTTAAAAAAAAATCTTAATAAATATATTTTCATCCGACAGGTGTTGTTTTCCATGTGACGGAAGACCTAAGGAGGGGAGGAAGACTTCCAAGTATATTTCAGTGTTTCGACGACACAAGATCTTTAAATTTATTTTTAATTATATAAGGTATTTAACATGCACTTTCTGAACCGACTGTTTATATCAGCGCACGAATTATAATCTAACTTGAATCTAAAAATGTTACAACACTCAGTTCCCCCATTCCCCCTTCCTCCTCTTCCGTTAATTCTCGCTGTGAAAGGGGAAACCCACATTTCAACATTTCACCAATTATAAATGTTTTGGCCGTGCTGTGAATCGAACCCAGGATCCTTAACTCATTAGGAAGACACGCTACCTACTAATTTATAAAGTATCTGACTGGGTCCCAAAAATAATCTAGGGTTTGTGTATATGGTCTTTTTTCTTACAGCTACAGCTTACACTACAAAAATAATCTAGGGTTTGTGTATATGGTTCTTTTTTCTTACAGCTAACACTACAGTAAGTTATTCCATCTGCTTTCACGTATTCATACGTCAAGTCATGTTAACATAATTTTTCACTCTTGATATTTATCGATACTGACAAAATAACACTAATCAAATATTAAAAAGTTGTTGACCTTAAAAAATATGTTTGTATTAAAAAAATCTTCCTGCCAAAATCCTCCTATAAGTTCATCCTAATACGCACATACCATTGGTCAACTGGTGTTGACCTATTTGGTGGATTTAGAGAAGGTGGTCTGGGGGCTAAATCTTGTGTCACGCGGACTTAATTTTACCTGAGCGCTCCCACTTCTCACTATTGGCCTCACAACGACTAACTTTGATAGACTGTTTTTTACTCCTTGTGGTAGGTACTTCCCCTCCTCCCTCTTCCCTCTTTCACGAGCTCACATTACTATTTCATGCTAATGTAACTTTTGAATAAAATTGGTTGGAATTTTTAAAACTATGGTCTTGTTTATTATTATTTTATACATAAATACATTTCTCTTTGTACTTTTGAAAAATCTGCATGCTTCCAGGAAAATTATCTTCAGGCCATTATTATTCATGAGTAGTCTAAATAGCACAAATGTGAACAATTATCTATTAAAAAAACATAAATAGGAAGGTTTACCCCCAAGAACAAATTAATTAACCCTACGTTGCACTACAACGGTCATAATTATTTTAAAAATGAATGTTTCAGCTTGTGTTCATAAGCGAATACATAAAAATTAATTTAAGTGCTTACTAGGAGCACTGAATGTTGTGACATTAAACTAGTTAAGGGTGCTTACATAAGAGAGCACTGAGACGTGTTGTAGACATATAGAAATCTCGCATTATTTATTAAGTGGTTTGATATTTTTAAACATAGTTTTCACCAAAATGTAGATGAAAGTTCTGGCCAGTTAAAAAAATTTTTTTTAATGTGATAACTTACATAAAACCCTACAAAACAATCCCTCATTATTTTAAAATATTCTGTTGTGATACTATAAAACACGACTTTATTTTATACGGGAAGGCTAGATCTAGTTTCTAACATTTTGATTTAATATCACAAGAACAAATTTTCACGTAAATTGTCGTATTTTCTTTTTAAACTTTAAACTAAAAATTTAAACTTTTTACTGATCATTACTTAGCACCGCGTCTTACTATCCGTTCGGGTTATACGCTTAAGTACTAATTACACTAATGGATTAGGAATTGTAAAGTTTGAATTTAGAGGAAGTGAACCTGCATTTGCGTGGAGGGAGAGTGGAAGACCAATTTATGAGGGGAAAAAAACAGCTCACCCGACCGAGATTCGAACCTCGATCTCCCCGTCCTCGGCAGCATGCTCAACACGAAACTATTGCGCTAGCCAACTACGCCACCTACGTGGGTGTTTTTGGTGGACAGAAACTTGCTGATAATTTTCGCCTTCATTATGTTGAAAACTGGTTAGTAAAATATCGAACAGCTTTTTAAATAATCATGGATTTCTAAACGTCTGCAACACATATCAGTGGTCTCCCATGAATTACCCTTAAGGTGAGATAGCTATTGAAAAATATGCTGTTTTAGTTTAAGTTAGTTTGTAAATCGTGAGCTCATATAAATCTACGCTAACTACTCCTATGCAATTAAATAAGTAAGTCACATTTTTACACCACCTCTCGATATTTAGTAGGCTACTTAAAACTGATATTTTTATAAACAAAGAATAAATAGTCTAAACCCTATACCGAATTATCACGCCGATCATTCAGCCGATTAAAATAATTCTAAACTGTTATCAAGTTGAAAAGGTTTGACGATGCTTGTTACAGAAGATCAATAAAAAAAATAGGACCACTGGGTTTTTAAAAAGGCGTAGCCATCCGTGCTTGTCTGTATATTAACACAAAGCTAATACTTTTTAATAATGAAATCATGTTGACCGATGAACGCATTTGATGAGCACTCGTTTGACTGTGACGCTGTTGAAAATAAGCTCGCCCCAAGTTAATTCAAAATAACGTGACATGTGTTTGATGGCTCATCGCCGCAACCACACATACACACATGCACAGCTCGGCGGCGGCATTGCTTCAGGGAAATGCATGAGTGCATCTTTTGCTGGGTCGTGCTCACATTGTTTTATCGACGCTGCCTAACTGGCGTCTCTCTATGAATTTAATCGTGATAATTATTATGATTACATTGCGGGTTGTACCTGCGCTCTTATGGTTTTTAAAAAAGGGCTAACAGTGTCGCACGCGTTATTTGCCCTGTAATGTGTAACCTATTGTCCGTGGTATGACTGTTTAGGTACACTTCCGGTCACCACGTGTGCAAGTGGAGAATGAAAGCGCAAGTGATCCAAGTCGCATTTTACATTATTTATATTGTTATTTTGTGTATTTAACGTGTACATTCTTAATCTACTCGTTATCTCAGCACACGACTTGTAAACTAACTTAATTCTCTAGAAAAGACACAGAACTCGGTTTCCGGTCGTTAGTTAAATGAGTGGAAGTCCTAAGCTCACCTTTAGTCATTTTTTCGGGATACCTAAGACCTTAAGTTCAGTTAACAGGTACTTTACCAACTTAACAAAGGTTTCAGACGGAGTTTGGTTGTAAGCGGTGCTTTATCAACTATAATTGAATACAATAGTAACAAAAAATAAAGTATCATGTAAGCTTTTTTAGTATCTTGGAAAAAAAAATTCATTCGGATATTTTTGTATGTTTACAAGTAAAAAAAAAAAGTATAATTTCGATTGATGCTCTTAATTTCATTAGATTTCAGAAATTATTCAACAAAATTATTAGTATTCTCTTGACCTGCTTCGGTGGCTGTATGCTTTAAGGCGCACTCTCGCAATAGACTAGACTACCGAAAACGGGGAGATTGGGGTTCTAATCTCGGTCGGGTGTACTGAGCGTGGTTTTTCCAAAATGGTTTTTCACTCTTACTCCACTAAAATTCTGGTATACCTATTCTAAATTCATCCTTCCTTACCTAAATCACTTGCGTAATTAGTACATATGCGGTGCTAAGGCGGATAAAGCAATATGCTTTTTGGTTAAAACCACCAAATAACATGGTCACAACACCAACATTATAAATAATTCTATAATTATAACTGAATTTTCAGATGATATTGTACTCGTATAGCCCATTGCGTGTGTGTAAAAAAGAGAACAGATGAACTCTTTTTTCTCTTTATTATATCATCTAACCGGCTGGACTACATTAATTTTAATT
Source organism: Timema cristinae (assembly GCA_039000515.1). Taxonomy (NCBI): domain Eukaryota; kingdom Metazoa; phylum Arthropoda; class Insecta; order Phasmatodea; family Timematidae; genus Timema; species Timema cristinae. The sequence goes on along the minus strand of JBCFYV010000935.1, from coordinate 34,345,154 downwards.
ACGCTCATTGAATAGGGGACAAGAAAGGTAGAATTTAGAGAAAAGGTATTCGCATAGCGGGTAGGTAGAGTTGAACACCATGTAAAAAAATATCACCTTTCATTCACTCCGCCGGAATTTGAACCCTGATCTCCCCTTCAAACCAGAATAGATGATCCTGATATTAAATCCGCGTTTCCACTGATGTGGGTCTTCTCCAAAAGATTAAAATTGTTAAATAACTCTTGTGTTAAATCTATTAACTAAACAAGTGTTGTTAGACCTTGAAGATTACCAAGCTAGTGTCGACTGACCTGATTATAGTGGAATTCGAACCACGGGATTGCTAACGAACTCTAATTCCAACAAAGAGCTGCTCCGCTGCCGCCTTCCGTCGCGTCCGTAATTGGAGCGAGAGGAGCGAGTGTGGGAGTTGATGAAGGTTGTAAAAATAGCCAGGGTGTTTGATGAAGGGGCCCCTCGAGGGTAGGCGAGGTAATGTATCGCTTGTTACCCGGGACGCCTTGACCTGGGGGTTACCAGACACCACCAGCTTCGACCAGTAATAGCTAACAATAACAGTGTTTAGCTTCTTTATCCACTGAACTATACAGCTTATCCACACTCTTCACAACAAAATGGCATTAGGCTCTGCGTTAGCACCCTTATGAACCACCGCGTATTCACATCAATGAGTATGGAGGAGGGTGTAGAAATTAAACTAGGAGTAGCCGCATTTGCACGAAGAGAGGAGGGAAACTATCTAGGAAAATTGTTTCAATACACTAGGCTGGAATGGAATTCAAACCCCGACATCCCTATTGTTGCAAACCAGACAAGACGAGATTGACACCTTGGTCTGCTTGCTTCTTTGGTGGGGGTCCTTATTAGATCAACATTGTGCTTAGACTATAGATACAAACTTGGATATCCCAATCGTTAGAGCATGACGTAGAGTCTTAAGGTCCATACATGTATCCCTGTCCATGACGCAGTTTTCTAAAATAATTTACGCATTTTACATAAATAAATTTTCTGATGTATTAACTTTTTATTGTTTGTAATTGCTTGTTAAATTTTGTCTAATAAATAAGCCGAAATATAGAAAGAGTTAAAAAAAATTTTTGGGATGATATCTATATTAATAAAATGAAGAGTTTGTTGGTCATGAGCGTTGCGCGATAACTACCGCATGCAGAGGACTGAAATTTAAAAAATTAATAGTCCCTTTGCACAAACATATTATGCAACTTGAAATTGGAATTTAAAATTTTTAATTAGATTTTTTTAAATTCATTAAGAACCTGGTCAGAAGAACTTAAATCAAGATATTCTTTTTCTCTTTGTGTTTGAAGTAAAGAAAAGCGTTCCCCGGGGTAACCATGCGTTTCATTGCGTGATTACCCCGGGCAACTCTGGATACTTCTGCCAGTTTAAAATATAAACGAGATGCTAGCAGCCTAAACGTTATATTCACATGTTAATGTTTTCTCTTGATGTCGATCCTGTAGTTACTGTCCTGTGATAAGCGTAGTACTACTCTTTTTCGACCGCTCTCGTCTGGGCGGATAAAATATCGTTCCTCCCAAGTCCGCCAGGTGAACAAGATCCTCCCGCCCAGGTAGAGCGCTGGAGCCCCGGGGAGGCTCGACCTGTGACGCACCCTCCCCTCCCTCGCACACTCGGAGGAGATGGACGCCCGCCGCCAGAGAGCGTGAGAGCCCGTAACATGAATAATGAATGCGCCGGTTTCTCGCGCGACGCTTTCCACTCCCCTCCCTCCTTCCTCCTTCCTGCTGAAAACAACTAAAAGCAAACAGCAGCAGTAGCCACCTTCTGTAGGTTTTTTTTTGTTTACTGGCTTGGAGTTGGTAGGGGAGTATGGGTAATGTGTTCACTTTTTTCCCTTTTCATGGTGTCTAGGAGAAGTGCGCGCGACCCTCTTTTGTTTTAAATGATTTTTCTCAAGTTTTGAAAGCAAAAATGGTGGCCTATAGTTCTGTCGTCTTGTGTTTGGGCATAAGGATGGATACTTAAGATTGTCGGGAGTGAGTAGAAGGTTGGGCCTATAAAATACACGTAATGCACTTTCTTTTCATTTCATTTTGTAAAATATCGTTGATATGAACGCAGGGCATACATTTTTACATATTTTATTTAACGATCGAGCAACAGGATATCGATCAAGATAATCTAGATAGACGTTTTCAAACTGGGCTCATTTGCTTAAGGCGCGGCCGGAGCATGTCATGTTTTTACTTTGGTTTATATCTTATACTAATTGTAAAATTTAACTGCCGTTATTGAATGTTCATAGTATTAGTGTAAAAAAATGTATGAGGGCTCCAATATTTTTATTTTTTTCCTGGTGCAAGGGCTTCTTCGGTATAAAAAGTTAAGAGACCCCCTGATCTCAAAACTAGAGTCTAGAACTATCAACCATTAGCTTTTCATTGTAAAGATTTTAGAGGCAAAGTAATTTAAGGATACAAGGGAAAAGAAGGGAATGTCACAATACACACATTTTTCAAGACAACGTTTATATCTCAAACCGTATAAGAACCCCAGAAGATATATATCATTATTTTAAACATGATAGAGACCTCTTTTAACCATAGTCTAAAGTGTTAGAAAGGTCTCATGATTGTTTAACAGATGTAAGCACTAACTCAATTTGAGTTAAAGTGGAACTTTCTCCCCTTTCCCTTCGATAATAATAATTTGTTTTTTAATCATTGGCTTATCTGTACAAAACGTTTTTAATTTTTTAATCAATATTTGGTAAACTTTAAAATATAGTAGTATAGTAACCACTTAGAGTCTAGCCTATAAGCAAAACTTTTACATTTTGCTTTCTTGATTCAAGAAACGAAACTTTAGATCTTTAACTGTTTCTAAATAAATTCAATAGGTTTGTAACTTCTTTTTTTTTCGAAATATAACATGTTATTTAGATATAATTAAAATGCTGATTGGATACCATTTCATTATTCTTGTACATACAGGACTGTTACCCTGATTTCTTCTTGCGGCTTGTTTTAGCTGATAGATAACACGCAACAATTAATAAACTCTACTTTATTAAGGACCCATGATAAATAAACCTTTGAAATTTGGTCTCGATAAACAATAAATTTTGGCTTAAAAACAATAATTTTTTTTTTATCAAAATGGTCTTCATTATTATTTTGAAAAAAATATTACAAATGACCAAACAAAAAAAATCACGTAAATATTTTCCTACTGATGTCAAATATATACAAAAAATCATTCGCAAATATTTTCTCTCTAACTGTTAAATATAATTTTTTTCGCTTACATTTAATTTAAAATTTAATATTTAAAATATATAATATATATATATATATATAATATATAAATGGTAAGATAAACTTATTTAAGTCTTGAGAAATATTGTGATGAAAACTATAATCTAACTTTACCTGCTTCTGTTGCCACATGGTCTTAGGCGTCCCTCTCGCAATAGGTTAAACTGCCGGTGTTGGGGAGATCGGCGTTCGAATCTTGTCGGGCGTACTGAGGGTGGTTTTCCACTTTCCCTCCGCGCAAATGTGGGTACACTTCCTTTTAGTATAACCTTTATAAGCCTTAAAACTATTAGAGTAAATAGTACATAAGCGTATAACCCGAACAGACAATAAGATGCTTTATCTATACTTATAAAATAACATGTCCCTGACTGACTGACTGACTGATTCATCATCGCCGAGCGCAAACTATCAAGGCTACAAGCATGAAATTCGGACTGTATATTCATTTTGTTATGTAGGCACCCACTAAGAAAGGATTTTAGAAAATTCCACCCCAAAGGGGTCAAAATAGGGGAATGATAATATGTATGAAAGTCCGTCATTTTGAAAGTTACATAAACAAAATTTTGTATTTCGGTTATTGACGTAAAACAAATAAATACGTGTTTCAGGAATTTTGGAAATTTTATTTAATAAGGGATGAAAAAGGGGGTGAAAGTTTGTATCGGACTTGCATTATTTTTGATCTGGGTCAAGTTATGGTCATCAACGTAACGTAATATTTTAAATTAATCTGTAAATACATATGTATATTTTCGTATTTGTATATAATCAACTTCCACGCGAGCAAAGCCGCGGGCAACAGCTATCTAGTGTATTATATACAACGTTACATAACAGCAAAATTTGACGATTGGCCCATTATATGTTTTACTTATTTTCCTGGAGTAATTAATAACTATGTCAGTTTATCTTTAAAAGTGTCTAACAAATAACTATCAACTAGAAAACCTTGTAACCACATCAGTAAACCGTTCGAAGCCTTCTTGGTCGATGTCTGGCAATTTGTGTTCAAATACGGGTCGGCGCGAGTGTGATTGTTCAAGTAATGATAGTGTGTATCTAAGTGTCCCAGTGATTGATGTATGGTGCTGGTGAGCACACACACACACCACACACACACAACACTCGCACTGCCCAATGAAAGTCACGCAAGCCTTGCGTTGTGCCTGCCTGCTCATATTGTGTTGCGTCGCTTCCATTAATAGCTCTATTACTAGTATTGTTTTAGGCTTTTAAACGCATCTCGTAAAGATAAACACAACTACCCTATTCCGAAGAGAAATATTTAATGGCGCGTAACTAATAAACTAATATGTAAATTATAACTTGAAAGATACTGTACACTCCTTTTACATGTACAGTAGGCCACCCTGGTTCCTCTGATTCAATATCCGCGGTTTACCGCTGCCCAATTTTATTTATTTTTAATTAAAGACAAAAATAGTCTCTAGGTCACAATGCCTACACCATCCCCCCATTCATCTCCTCATCTTGGTCATTGTGCTATCTTATCACCGTCATTATCATGTGATTGTCGCAACAAGAAGAATAGAGAATCGTAAGTCCACTGTAGTGTACAGTACATATTATTATCTACTTTATTTAATGTTAATAAGGCTTTACTGTGAATAATTTATCAGTTAAACCTAACCGTATTTATGTATATTACATGAATATCACGTTACATAATAGTTCGGTACTATCCGTGGTTTGTAGATCTGGAACATATTACCCGTGGATATGCGGCCCCTACTGTATATATTACCCCTCTTACATGTATGGTGTGTTCCTAGTACGATGGTAAGTTTATACATTAGACTAGACCTATTTTTAGCATCGCGTCTTACCACCCTTTCGGGCTATACGTTTATATACTAATAAGGTCGATGAGCTAGGGATTAGGAAGGTTGAATGAGTGTACTCGCATTCGCTTGGAGGGAGAGAGGAACATCATTCAGGGAAAATCACCTTCATTAAAACCGACCGAGAATCGAATCCCGATCTCCCCATTATCTGCATTCTAGTCTATTGAGAGAGTGACGTCTTAAACCATATGGCCACTGAAGCAGATGTCAGTTAATAAAATTAAACAAAGTATGTTCTTGTTGTCGATATTGGCAAAATATAACTTATTAATACAGGGTAGCCACTGATTGGCATAACCGGGAAAAATGCTGGAATTTTGCCATCAGTCAGGAATTAAAAACAAAAATTCAGAAAAATCACACTTCTTATCATCAATACGGCTGCCAAAATGGCTTTTCTATTTGTTTAGAAAAAATGTTAGAGAATAAAGGAGCACTTAAAATATTTTCAAAGGCATTTAACATATTTTTTTAAATCAGGTGGATACCACTTTAAATAAATAGATTTTAGAGGCATCCAATTTTCAAAAGTATTTTGGTATAAGAATACTTCAAATTAAATATATTTTTTTAAACTGTAACTATATTTTGTTTGGTAGAGCTCGATAAACTTATGTCGAAAAAAAAATAGTCGTTTTCTTATTTGAAGTTTTTTGGCACTTTCTTTGCTTATAAACTTTTATTGTTCATAAAAATAAAGAAATTTGGAACTTATATAGTCTAATCGTTGTCTAAAAGAACCCTTTCACCTTTTGACTATAGAGATATACGCTATGTGTGATTCGTTCAACGATATATGACCAAACGTGTCGAAAACTTTTAATCGTAAGGAGCACATTGAAAAAAATAATGTTCAGTTGCCGAATTTTGAAACCCGTTATTGCAGCAATATTACGAATGTAGGACTTTAAATATTGTGTTTAGTCCCTTTTATAATGTATAATAAATGCGTTTCTGTAAGTCTACATAGTGCTTGTACCTTATCATCAGCGAAAACAACTGTTCACTCACGTATGCACTATCAAACAATTTGCAAGCAAATTTAACATTAATTGAAAATAGTTTATTTTGTTAATTCTTCTTTAATTTAAAATTGTGTTTCAGTCAATAGCATATGTGTATTGAATGTTTAGCTATATAACGTGCACTAAATTTCCATGCAAAAAAACTATTACATGATTATTTTTCATAATAAAAGGACTATTAAATACATATCTAAGATACTATTCTTCAGTGAAAAAGCTAGAAATAGAGTTAGGGCTACAAGAACTAAATAGGTGCTGCATTTTTTCAATAAAATACTTTTGATATAGTGATATATGTGACTATTAAAATTACAAAGCATAATATCCTAACTAACGTCAATTCTTAAGAAACACCTTTGAAAAAAGGAAATATTTATCACTAAATGTTTGCCTATAGGTTATGTAATCATTGGTAAGATGTTTGAACGTATAAACTATTTGAAGAATAAGTTGCATTAAAAAGGGGGGATATTTAAATATTAAAGTTAACTCCAAAAGGGTAAATTATATTTGCTTGGGTGCGTGGCGTCCACATTTTACCCAGCTGACAAATATCTCCACTGTTATACTCCTGAAGAAATGGTCGCGTGGGGAATCTTAAACAAGTCAATGCCTCACGAATATATGGACACTCGGGGAGTTCAGGAACTGTTTTTAGGGATGTCGTTGGGGAGGAGAAACTGCAAGTTTATATTCATGTTTTCTTGAGAGAAGTTTTCCCCGCAAGTTTTTCCAGGCGGAACTTGGTAAGTTATGTTGTTGGTTTTAGGACGAAAGATTATTTTTTTTTTCATTTCCTTCTTTCTTCACCCCCCTTCTCAACGTTTGGTTTAGTATCATTAGGGTTGTCAAATATGAGACCATTTCACTATATGTAAGCTATACAAAGGATTTTTTTTTTCTGATGAAAAATTAAAAAATGTTCCCATTTTCTATTTTCCGCATATTTGTTTTTTGAGCTATATGGTTACAAATTACAAATAAAAAATGTCTTATTATTATCAGAATACTAGCATCAGTACCCCTCTCTTAGATCACTCGTGTTTTTATATTTTCAAGTAACTTAAAACTTTATTTCAAACATTTTGTTTATTCAGGTAAAAACGTTTAATATTTATTTACACCAAAACTTATACACTGAGTGTTTTGCGGATAGAAATATATGTGGCAGATGTATTCGTAATAAAGCGACTCGAACATATTGGCTTGACCAACATTGAACGTAACATTACCTTTTTTTTACATCAGGTAGAAAGAGAGAGAGAAAATTGTCAATGATACGACTATGATAGCTATTTTGTCAAAGTTGGTTACTTTCTTCTAAAACATTTTGCTCTTGGAACATCACGCGGACCTTGTGTCAGCTACAAGTTTTGATAGCTCTTCTGGAAAATGGAATTCTTTTTACGGGGACTACAGTATCTCTTCGACCTTTTTTATGGCGTTCTTTTCTTCCTTTTTTTTTTAAACAAAAAATGCGTTTTATTTTGTGCTGGCCTTCATAAAAAGTGTGTTGAAGATAGCAGAGTTCCTGTGATGTTAGCGCCTTTGGGAAGATCACGGATGTAGTTTGGTGTTAGAGAACGTAAATTTTTCCATCTTTACAGGCTTTAGCTTAGCTTTGGCATTTTTATTTTCGCCGTTGGATGAATATTGAAGTAGAATATAGGTGAGGCTGAAAGTTTAGAAGTTGAATCTTCTGTTGAAAAAATTAATTTAACTTTAGAGAACTAGAAAGGCTTAAGTGCATATGTTCTACATAGTAGTGAGTATCTTAATTTTGTAAGTAATGATATTTATTTGATTAATTTAATATGCAGGTCATTCCTAAAATATTATAAATATTTGCTTTAAAACTATATATACAAATGAAAGGAGCCTCGATGTCATTCAAATAATAAAATTGCTGAAGTTATTTTACCGTCAATTTTATTATTAGATGGTTTGTTCTGGTATCGTCTGACCTTTATAGTAAGCAGGTTTTTTATTTTTATGGTAATGACCAGTTTTTTTTTAGCGCTGTGTCTTACTACCCACTCTCGTTATACGCCTATATACTAATTAAACTATTGATTTTAGGATTAGGAAGGCTTAATTTAAAGGAAGTACAACCGCATCATCGTGGAAGGAGGGTGGAAAATCATTTAGGTAAAACCACCCTCAGTGTACCCGACCGAGATCGAACCCAGATCTCCCCGCCTTCGGCAATCGTCCAACACGAGAGTAGTGCGTGAGACCATGCGGCCACCGAAGCGAGTATATTGACAAGCTTAAGGCCGGTCTTCCTAAGGTAAAAAAGATATTGTTTTAATTCGTGTCCAAACTGTATTATCCGAATGGTGACATGTGATGTGATAAAATATTAGGGTTGAATAGGTTTCAAGAAGAGACTCCTTTACGTTGTGACAGCACTGCTACATTTGACCGTTTATTTTCTTAGAGTTTTAGATCACAATTATCGCGAAATAAAATAATGGTTCTTGTTGTAGCGCAATCGTCGTTAGAAACTGACCATACTTTCAGAATTCGACATGTCTGACGTCATAACAAAGTCCCTGGTGGTATAAGGGTAAGGTGTCAGAGTTCTGTGCTGGGGTCAGGGGTTCAATCCTCGGTCCCGGCACAGATTTATCTGATTGCCAAACCCTTTCTTCATCTCTGACAAAACGTGTATCAATCACAACTTGTGAATGTGAGGATTGCCAAGCCTCCACCGTGGTTCGGATCCCACGTTAAACTGTAGTCCTATATTTCACCTCACAATCACCATACTATTACACAGCGTAAGTACGTATAAACCGAACGGGTAGTAAGACGCGTTATTAATAATATAATAATAAATAATAATAATAAGTGATATAATAAAATCAACCGTTACCTGTTTATACTGCCAACATTTAGTTCTTTACTTACCAAAAACTCCATAAAACTAACGCAACACTCTTGAATTTATGTTTGAGCTGATTACTTAAGTTATTATCTGGCTAACCATGCAACTCAAGCTCACACAGGTCTTTTGAAGTTTAATACATTTTCTCTTTTTCTCAATTTATTTCGAAACTTTCCAATATTTTGTTTAAATCTAAGATGAATGCATACATTTTGATATTCTGATAAAACACATTATTATTATTATTATTATATTATTATTATTATTATTATTATTATTATTATTAATGCACCTGGTCTTACTACCCGTTTGGGTTATACGCACTTACGCTAATGTGTAATGGTAGGGTGATTGTGAGCTGAAATGGAGGATGTACAGTTTAACGTGGAATCCGAACCACGGTGGAGGCTTGGCAATCCTCACATTCACAAGCTGTGATTAATACACGTCTTGTCAGAGATGAAGTAAGGGTTTGGCAACCAGATAAATCTGTGCCGGCACCGAGATTGAACCCCGGACCCCCAACACAAAAGTATGACACCTTACAGTTAGACCACCATGTCACCCTATGTAAAACACATTGTTTTGTTTGGGAGGCTGTCACTGATTAAATACTCGTAATAATGTAACAATATATTTTCTACATATTAACTACCTACTACATAATAACCTACCTTATTTTAGTAAATAAAGTAGTTTAAAAGAAACACTAATTCATTTTATAACATTATAAAGATAATATAATGCATTAATAAACATGTTTCCTTAATTTTACTTTCCAATATAAATTAGAAATTATTCATCTGTAGGGCCTATATCAACCAACACATCCCATTTCTATTAATTTTACATCTTTTCTATGTGCCACCCCCACCTACAGACACATAGATGTACAATATGACAGTTTTAAACAGCTTGAAAAACCTTTATCTTATTTGTAATCTATTCAATTGAATTAGGGTAACATTTTCACTTGGTTCAGAAACTTTTGTTAGGGATAAAATAACGGAGTTCTAGTTATTGATATTTCGTCCCAACATCACGCCCACCTTTCGTTTTGAAGAGGTTACGTTGTTTGTTACCTTAGTATAGCGTTTTCACAACCGCAATTTATTTTAACACTTTTATTATTATTTTTACCTTATATCTTCCACTTTTACTCTTGTCTATCATTTTTCTTTTCCCTTTCTCCGTTCCTCGTGGTTGTCTGCTACACGCGTCTCTATCACCTTGCGAACAATTTGTCTTCATTCTTTTGTGCCTATACCCTTCTTCCTTCGTCGCAGCTTTTTCTTTTCATCTATTCTTATTTACTCTTTTTATCTTTGATATCACTACTTTCCCCTTGTGTATTTAACTCACCTTATTTTTTAATACTATTTTGCTATCATCATCATCACTACTGATTCACCTTAAGTCTCAAATTTAGTCTAAGGTGTACGTTTTTTATTTTAATGGTCATCTCTCTTGGTTAAAATCGAAAATTCTTGTCTCCGCGTCTAACTAACCGTCTGATGTATCCACATATTGACACTAAGAGGCTAAGGAAAATGTACATGTGTTTTCGCAAAGGATGAAGAGGGAAACATTTATAGAAAAATTCACCTCAATACACCCGGCTGTAATTCACCCCCTCACCCCGGCCTAGTCACCGACAAACGAGGCAAGCTACGTAGTCTCTCCGCGTGAAGGGGTGTGATATCGATACTGTACTCATAATTAGAGAAATTCGATACGTAACAAGTTATCTCAAACCTCTTCACGTGAGCGGACCATCTTTAATTCACACTTCTCTTACACTTGTCAGTCGTACGTGTCTGTATACTAACTAGAGTCCCGGGCAAGATTCCTGGCATTGCCGATAAACGTATCATTGATGAAATGTGGCTTTCCTCTTTCATAGTGATGAATTATCGGCCGAGGGGCTGGAGGTTGTGTGAGTTACAGATTTAAGTTAGTTTATAAGTCGTGTGCTGATGTTTTAAACCGGTCCAGAATTTGCACGTTAAATACCTCATCCCTGCCCCATTAGTGTAAATATGCGGATAGCCCGTACAAGACGCAAAGAACGTAAATAAAAACAACCACGTGTAAATGACATCCTTGACAATAGTAAAAAAAAGTTTTCGTAAATTACGTCTTTTAAAAAGATAATGAGCGTTGTTGGCGATGGCTGACACAGTATCATAAACTCCATGTATTTAGTTTTCTGGGAGCACAACATGGGGTACAGAATAAAAGAAAGAAAAAGAAAATCGCCTCGAGCTTACATGCGTGGCTGTTATTTTCTCTGAAAAGGTATAAAGTTATATCTCGACTTTTTGAGAGTTACGTAAACACTCCCTTCCAAAAGTTTGTTTCTTTCGTTTAATAACTTCATGAACGAGAGAGCATTAGGGTTTAGATCTTGATAAATATTGTGTCCAAACAACAAATTGGGGGAAGGGGGGATGCGCTTGAAAAATAATATACAAAACAAGAAAAAAAGTCAAAGAATTTCATGAAATTGCATGTATTTTTTGAAAAACTCAATTAAAATATAAATAAACTTTATTTCAACATCAAATGATAAATGTTTGTTAAGATGCTTACTAGCCTGTGCGCTGTTGTGTCTTATGTCAGACGCCGGATCGTGTTGAGTCGTGAAGTGTGGGGCAAGTGTGCTCTTTTTGAGCCAGGAATAGTAATATCTGAGCATGAGAACGATCCTAAACACACGAAGACAACAGCCGCTAGGCACGTTCCCTACCTGTGACGTACCAGCAAGGGAAGATGGGGTTTCCCATGTTAATATATTTAGGTTTAATTAGGTGAATTTTAAATATATTACATTAAAAAATACCTTACTTTTTAAATGGGTATAAAAATAGTCTTACATTGTCACTAAATGATTTTCTTTCTCTTTAAGTAGTTTTTTAAACGTATTTAAAATAAATTATATACTAATTTATTCACAAAAATGGCTCGTAGGAATCTTCTTGACTACCTAAATAAGAAACAAGAAGCATATTATTTGTAAATGCAAGTCACTACTGTCCCAGACTCAAATAGTAAGGTAGTTGTACCTCACTGTTCAGTCGGCCCTTGTATCTTTCCTCCGCACTTGCACAGGCCGCGCCACCCACCCCCTCTACTGCCTGGACCGCTCCACAGTCAATGTTCTCTAAGCTGCCCATGACGAGTTCCCCACTGTACTCGGCGCCTATGAGAACTCCTCTTTCTATTGGCTCGCTTGGCGGCCACTATCGCTCACGTTTTACCTCACCAATGGGAAGCTCCCTTTTCTCCCATTGGACAAGGCCAGGAAGCAGTGGAGGGTATTTAGCACGGTGGTTCCTCGGAGACTGGCTACCCAACCCGGGGGCGCCATTTGAAATAACAATTTTGTCTGATGTCCCTCTCCTTCGGCCGTCATCCTTTACCTCCCACCGCGACTCACGTTGCCAGAACTCTATCCTACATCCCACCGCGACTCACGTTGCCGGGACTCTAGCCTACCTCCCACCACGACTCACATTGCCGCGACTCTGTCCTACCTCCAACCGCGACTCACGTTGCCGGGACTCTATCCTACATCCCACCGCAACTCACGTTGCCGGAACTCTATCCTACATCCCACCGCAACTCACGTTGCCGGAACTCTATCCTACCTCCCACCGTGACTCACGTTGCCGGGAGTCTATCCTACCTCCAACCGCGACTCACGTTGCCGGGACTCCATCCTACCTCCCACCGCGATCGCGTTGCCGAAACAATCTCGCGACCTTTTTCCTACCCCTACCCACACGGTCGGAACACAACGTCGCCGTCGTGACATCAACCAGTTACCCCTAAAGCCGCGGCGAGGGATAACAAGGTGAGTTTGTATATTCGTCAGCGGAAGAGGGACATTGTTATCAGCCTATAGTTAAGAGGCCTCACATGGGGAACTGCTCATTTTCTTCCCTCTATTACATTAGTGTCTAAGTGTGATAGGGCTTGAGTGTCTAAATTCGTCAAGCTAAGATTCAACCAGCTTTGCAAAATAGCTTTGAAGTCACAAAGTAGACAACGTCGCTAAGGAACCTGTGATCGAACCAAAGCCCACAAGACATATTGCCGACCCATCTATACCACACTGTAACGGGAATGGGCCTAATCCCGCGGGTATGGTAGCATGCCCCTTCTCACCTGTTTCTTTGCCCCGCTCCCTCACGAGGTTGGCGACCATCAATCTTGAGCCAAACAACAATGTGTGGCAATATCATCGCCCTCCGACACGCAGCACACAGCCGAACACGTCGCCTCGTGTGACACAATCTCTCGCCTTTTCTGGGTTCAACATTAAAAAACACACACAATGTAACCCGAATATGATTCCTGCCGTGCCTATTGAAGGTTGACGTTTTTATTTGCAAGATTAAATTTCTTTACCGTTTTGAAAGTGCTCATGGGTTCACTTTGAGTGATTCGCGCTGTTAAACTTAGATTTTAGTTATTTCTTTTTTATATTAAAAAAACTGTTTAATGGCACCACCTACTTGAAGGGGAATATCACATCGCGTTATTTATTATAGGAATGGCTCTTCTGAAGCTTAAAAACCACTCAAACAATCCATAATTGTTCTAGCACTTTCTCTTATAAACCCTTAAACAAAGGTATTGGTTCCGAAAAGGATTTTTATTTCTGATCAATTTATCTAAGAACTGCGACATTTCACGTTAAACTTCGTATAAATGAGCTAATTTCACCTATTCATAATTTATTTTAGTTTATAAAACTTGAATTTAATATTTTTTTTTTAATGATCTCGGACATATTGTTAACTTCCAAATGGTGACCTGGTGGGCTAGGGTAAGGTGTCAGACTTCTATGCTGGCGACCGGGGTTCGATCCTCAGTCCGGCACAGATTTATCTGATTTCCAAACCCTTCCTTCACCTCTGACAGATATCTTGTGAATGTGGGGAATGCCAGGCCTCCACCGTGGTTCGGATTCCACGTTAAACTGTAGGTCCTTCATTTCATCTCACTATCACCCTACCATTACACATTAGCGTAAGTGCGTATAACCCGAACGGTAGTAAGACGCGGTGCTAATAATAACTTCCCAATTAATTTTTTAAACTATATTTTGGAATAACAAATGCATGAAACGCATCTAATCGCTCTAGCACAGTGATATTCAATCTGGGGTACGCAAAACATCATAGAAGATACGTAAAATTATACATAGATGCTGCTGTTAAAGCTAGAGGATTATTAAATTTTAAATAGTAAATAGTTAATCCCAACATTGACAAATCGGTTGGTAAAAGTTCGAATATCTAACCAAATGTTTACTTTTGAACTTTTACCAGCGCTCATTGGTAAATCCTTGCATTTACCCACATGTCTTGGTAAAAGTAATCACGAGTATTATTTTACTTAATTAAGTGTATTATTTTAGTTAGATTTTTTGTATGGGTAAACGAAAATTCTAAATTTTCGGAATATGATTTTTTGAATAAAATAAACCTCAAGTCAGAATAGTGTTTTGATAAATCTCACTCTTTAACTAGTAGTTTTCCAGACAGGTTTTGTATGTATCAAATCAATTGAGACTAATTCTTAATGAATTCTCAATTTATTTTGGAATGGAATTATTTCACAATGTTGGACTCATATAGGTGTCTTATCGTTGAATAGAACTCTAACTCTGAATTAAAATTAAATTATTTTGCTTATAATTATTTCGTAACAAAGAAATTACACCCCACTGATTACAAATTTAACTATTGACCAAATTACTCAAAAATCGTCAGAGGATATATTTTCCACAATATGATTTTCCATCTCCTTTTTCAGGCGTTTTTTATTCAAAATGTATCCTTACTTAAACTTTAACCAACGGGAACCATCTTTCAAACTCCATTCTTTTAAATTTTTGAATAGACTTCTTACTTACAAGTTTGAAATATTGTTTACTGCATTGTGACGACATGGGAAGAAGTTTGGAGTTAGTGGTAGATATGTTTCTCTATGATAATAATGAAGCATGTTTTATACAAAAAGAAATAACTGTGTCACTTATTTATTCTCAACATACCCCTACTATATTGACACCTTTCACTTGAAGATTTTCATGTCTAACCTCACCAGTAGTAGTCAATTAATAAAATATGTTTTGTTAAATACCTAATTTTAAAAATATTTACTTTTTAGCATCGCGTTTTACAAACAGTTTTTTTTAGCACCGCGTTTTACAACCCTGACGGGTTGTACGCTTATTTACTAATTACGATAATAGTTTTAGGTATTATGAAGGTTATGTCTAGAGGAAGTGTACCCGTATTTGCGTGGAGAGAGGGGGGGGGGGGGCATTTTGGACTAGGCTTCTAAACCAAATCTTCCCGTCATCCTAAGTTTAGTCTATCGCGAGCGTGACGCCTTGGATCATGCAACCACCAAAGCAGCTAAAAAAATATAACTTCATCTAATAAGTGAGTGTATTTTTTTCAAGTAACTTATTTTAATTAGTTTCTGGATATTAAGACGTGGAACACATACAAATCAACATCTCCAAAGAGTTCTTAAAATGGTAAATGTTTACTATGACAGCATAATTAATTAATTAACAACTCTATCCTTTATGGGAAGGAGAAATACAAGTAGTTTTTTTTTCAACCAGTGTCTGTATCTTAGTGTTCTATTACACTTGACGCCGTTGATGGGGAGGTTAGGATTCGAATCTAGGCTATTTACGTTGGGGATTGTTTTTAATATAACTTTTACATTACTGTAGTTTTTTCCATCTTCTCTACATAGCAATACGAGCTCATAAATTATTTTAAGCTAAGCTATACTAATTAATTTAAATTAATTTAATTGTTGTCTCCACTAACAAAAAATCAGAAATTATAATATATTAAAAATAATTAGTTCTTATCATTCTAATTGATCTTGACAGGCTCCTCCCTACGTAACCTTTTTGTAGTGTAACCATACATTCAATGTGTATTTGGTTGTGGATCGTAAATGGTAACAAATCATTTTTCGCGATTCTTTATACTGTGATTATAATTATGGAATTATAAAATAATGTAAAATTATATACTTCCTGTATAATATTAATAATATAATTGGGTCTTTCTTCTCTTCCATTTTTAAATTTATAACTATGTCTACATGTGTATTAGTTCCAATGTTCTCCACGCGCTTTTATTTTTCTAGGTCAAGTTTATAATCGCTTCCATTTCGAATTTAATTTCCTAATTGGTGCCTAGCGGCCATTTGTAAAATGTGTTCCACCCTCCGTGGGCTGCCATTGTGTACGTGAAGATTAATAGCCCTCCGCTATATGCCATTAAGTGTATTTAGTTTGAATTCTTCAAATAGATGAAAATATCTTCACTGACGACTGTATAAATCAATCTGAACCTATGTACAGTACGTTGTTAGTGTGTTATTGTTAAAAAAAAACTATTTGTAATATAAATATTTTTAATATATATTTTCTCCGGCTAGCGGTTAAATAAAGTGTTCTCGGAAAATTGTCTAAAATCTAGTACAATTTCATCCGCTTCAAACCATTTGATCAACAATTATATAAGAAATTGGATAAATGATATTGCATTATCGCCCAATATTGTAATTTCAAACTATCGCCCGGGATATATTTCTTGTTAAAGATACCTAAATTATCACCCCATCTCCCACACACATTTTTATAATTTTTTTTCTAAAATAATCAAATAATTTTTGTAGAAGTTTTCCTTCGACATTTTTTTTGTCGGTGTGTACATTTATTTATTTGTAGTATACAACGTGCACTTTCTGAATCGACTGACTATATCAGCACATGATAATTTGTATGAGAGCAAAAATGTTTACATTGGGCTTATGCATTATTATCATGTTATGACCATCACATAATTTGTTTCATGAAACCATTAATTGTTCTACCTTACATTCTTATCAATATTTTAAAATAACTCAAACTTTCACAAACAAATGGTTATCTACTATCAAATGTTTCATTGTATTGTCATAAAGCCATATTTTTAGGGTTGTGTTATATTAGGATGCTTCAAGAATATTTGGCAAAAAATATATTATATATGGCTGTATATGTATAACCCACATACGCGAAATATCCAGTTTAAGCTGTTGTATTGTCATATTATATTCATAGTATTATGTGACATTCTATAAAGCTACGGTTTTCGCTTTCACGTGATTGTGAAATATGCACGTCTATAACTTCCTCTCATGGAAAGTTTAAGATCCGTCCGTCACAGTTCCCATGAAATGCTCTTATACCATTCGACGCCAGAATCTTGTTGACCTCGTTGATGCCCCCATTGTTGTGGCCCCTTACCCCCTTCACCCTCGATCCCTCCCTTGTAACAAGCAATATTCCTGGTGCAGTGCGTCGCGGTGCAAGTGATAAGTTGTCGCCTTCCCACCACCTGTGTGAAATATCGCGTCGCGGCTCAGGAAGCCTGTCTTTTCAACGGGAGACGTTATGAAAAGTGCCTCCCCATTGTGTCGCTGTGGAAGAGTAATGATGGTTTACCTGCATTGTGCGATGTGTTGCCTCCACGTAAAAGGAAGGGGGAGGAGGGGGAGTTCTGATTTGTAACATATGTGACTCAGCCATTTTCTACTTTTCCTACTCGTGAAGCCGTGTGATAAAAGGTATGAGTCACTTCGCGGAAGTTTTACTTTTATTTTCTTATTTCGACTAGAGCTTTCATATAGTTTGATATAACTTACATTGGCTACAACTTTTACTGTTTATATCCTATGGTGCTGTTGGATCAAAAGCTAGGAAATAAAATTTTGCTAGTGAATGTCATGAATACTTTGAAGGAAAATTGACATATTGGTAAAAAAAAAGAATTTTAAGTCTATAAGCTGTATTTATAATATATGTTTTATACATTATATTAATATGATATTATTGAGAATTGAAAAAATTGTAATTTTTGATCAAATAAGAGACCAAGACGCATACGGGAGGATAACATTACAAAGGACCTGAAAGAGTTTGGGTATAATGAGGTAGACTGGATAGAACTAGCTCAAGATAGGAATGGGTGGCGTACTTTTGTAAGTGCGACAATGAACTTTAGAGTGCCTAATGCTATAAAGTAATTAAATACTATAATTTATTAGCAGTCTAGTATATCTTTGTTAAGTAAATGAAAAGATTAAATAGTCCTGAAATTTTATTTCTTTTAATACCTTGACTGGAGTTATGTTTAGTGGTTCCAGGTAATACGGAAATTTACAAATTAAAAAAATTACATATTCCTCAGCCTATATTTTCATCATAAAATGTGTAATATTCAAATTTTAACTGGTACAGGATTTTTTTTTGTCCAGGGGGGAGTGGGTGGG
This sequence comes from Timema cristinae, assembly GCA_039000515.1. Classification (NCBI taxonomy): domain Eukaryota; kingdom Metazoa; phylum Arthropoda; class Insecta; order Phasmatodea; family Timematidae; genus Timema; species Timema cristinae. The sequence continues at coordinate 34,326,697 of JBCFYV010000935.1, read as the reverse complement.
GCAAAATTATGTTATGTTCCGATTAAGTTAAGTTGAGTAAAAAAACACGGAGGGCCAAAATGACGTTATGTTCAGGTTAAGCTAGTTTGAATAGAAACAAAAAGGGGGAGGGGTGAATCAATGACTGGGAGAAAAACATTATACAACAAAACAAAAAACAGATGTTGTAGGATTTATTAGTTGGAACAAAATACTATTGATCGTTTGACAAGATTTTCCAAATAATGTTTTATTAATACTAAGATAGAACAATGCAGTTTGTAAATTTGAGCATCACTGACTACTGAAAGAGTCATTGTAGTGAATTGTTTGGATTTTGATTTAATTGTTCGATAAATTCCCTTTAAAAAAAAAGCTAAATCTTTTCCTCATAATTTCCAAATTCAGATAATATTTAAAATGTGTTCATCCCATGATGCTGGAGCTATAATATTGTTAATTTAACTATATTTTGGTATTGTGTTATGATCGAAAATAATTAATAAATACGAATTTTTAAATATAGTTAGTTTAAATCAATATTGTTCAATATTACTGGTCAGTGGTCGCAATAATCACAAGTAAATTGTTAAAAAAATGTGTCCAAGACTCTTGCCTCCCCCCCCCCCTTTTTTTGCCTCTTGTAAGGAAACAGGGTGAGGGGGTATGAACCTACCCTCATTTGCGTGGAAGGAGAGTGGGGAACCATTTAGGAAAAACCACCTTACGCCCTGAGACTATTTGTACACTGAAGGGGGCTTGAGGCTCTTTCTTCACAGCGGCATAGCGCATGGAATTTCAGTGTCCAATGATTTATAGGCCTAACCTTTTTCTTAAAATAAGGTCTGCAGTCTTTATTTTAGTTACGCGTGTTACGACAGTTAGGTCCGTATCTGACGATTGCAGTGCAGTATATACATCAATAAGTGTGGGTAGGGGGGGATGAAGGGGACACACACACACATTGATTTGAGTGACTATAATTTTCAAGTTACGACAGTAGTCTGAAACTTAATGTCATATGTAGAAAGTTTCGACATCACTTAGAGCCGTAAAGAACTATATTTTCCCGTTTCCATCTTCCCGCCATTTCTAACGTGCATTCGCCTTGAAAATGTTAGGTTGAATGCGCCAGAGAAATGTATTGCAGGGATGGAAGAGAGGAAAATATCATTATAAACGTACGGTTTTTAGTTGCTGCCTGATAATTACATCAGTTGTGTTACTCTATTTAAAGATAAATCCTGCATGTGATTTTCCAAGGCAACAGTTTCCAACTATAGTTGTTCACACCGGCACTGGTCCATGTTTACATTTCTCAATTTCCGTTAAATTTAATTTAACAATAATAATCATAATTCTGGTTTTGAAGTTTCGACATCAGGGATATTTTAATTGCTTTTTTTTTAAATTTACATAGCGAAGCCATTTTGGTCTGAAATTTCCTGATTATAATGCACTTATAACTTCTAAGCTTCTTTCCTTTTACCTCCCCTCTTCTACACACACACACACATTCTCTTTTTAATATTGGTTTCTCGAGGTCCTTAGGAGATGTTGGGAAAAGACCATTCCTAATAACTTGTTTGCTCCTTACTTTTTAATAACCAGATATTAGTTAGCAGTCGTTATAAATCTACTCTTATATTTGTTGGTGAGTCCTAAAACCTAGGGACTTATTTTGGATGGACTCTTAGGGGGTCAAAACATATATATATATATATATATATATATAAGTTCAAATATTAAATTAAATTATATATATACTGTTTGAAGAGTGTTTAGACAAAGTTCAACACATTTGAACGTATTTATTTCAGCTTTAAATTGGTTTTAATGAGTTTTACACATGTGTTTTTAATTACTCACTCCAAGGGGGTAGAGACAAGGAGGGTGTCCTAACCGGTATGAAGGAATCTCATCTTGATAAACAAAGTTGGGACAAGTAATGCTAAATTGGTTCATAGCCCATCACTCTCATAATATTCCAACCAGTAATGTCACAAATTAACATAGTTTGTTTTAAGCGCATTTGCTTTTTTTCTTAATAGTAACTAGCATATAATAGTTGAGAAATACTAACGTTTAGTTGGTTGAATATTTCATTTGGAATCATTCAATTTTTCTTTTACCATGAACTAGTAATTGTTGCTGCACCGCATTCTAAAACAGAATTACAGTAATGACTTATTAATAAGTTTGTTAATTCATATTGTTACAAAAATAAACTTTTGTTAATTTTTTGATAGAAAAACCATTTACATTTGTATGAAATAAAAGTTCGTTGCTGGTAAAACGTAATGTGGCCCACCAAAGATAAAAAAAAGTTAAAAAAAAATACAGATGAGCAAAAGATCACAGTTGCGTGGCATGAAACAATAGTCGCTCTGAAGACTTGTAATTGGTTATTAATTACGTATGAAGTCTTTGTCTTTAAACTCGTAAAGTTAAATACGATTTTCCGCAGTTTCAACTGGTCTTTGAAGTAACGCAATTAGCCCGGCTCGTGTAGCGCTTGCTTTGTGCTGTGTGCCATATTTACAATGGCAGTGTTTTAGAGCCCTTGGGGTGAGGGGGAAGGGATGGGGGCTGGGGAGTTTGGCCCTCGCTCAGAGAATAGTCTCTCCTCTCCATCCAGTCGTCGGCAGCGTCCCTCTCTACAAGCCGGGTCGGAGCCAGCCAGTACTGCCATTGCGCCTGGCAAGATACGGAACCTGTCACGAAGCTCGGTCGTGCGGGATGCCTAGTGCCCGTTCTTGCAGGCCCAAGTGCAGCTACAGAGCGCGGGATCTCTCTGTACAGACGGATTCACAATAAAAGGCCGTGCGTGGAGTTTCTAACTTAACGACGTTGCTTACTTGGAGATTTCGAGGCTATTTTGAAAAGCGGGCTGCATCTTATCTCGACACACCTAAGCAGTCTAAGTACTATTTCACTTAGACACCTTTGTACGAAATAGAAAGAGAGGGAAGAAAATGAGCAGTTCCCCCTATGAAGTCTCGTTTTTATCAACTGATAACACTTCCCCTATTCCTATGACGAGTTTATACAGTTCCTGTACTATTTGCGACTTGAAAACATTGACTTGATTTTTAAAATTACCTTTTCCTTGTTTTCTACTATAAATAGACATAGGCTACCACGACTCTTATAATCTATATCCTTACAGGAAGATTCCTACAGTCCCTTTTCGTGACCAAGCCTAAGTTGTAGCCTAAGTTGTAGATGAATAAGAAATACGTTTACAAAAAAATTACTTCGATAAAAATAACTAAGCAGACGTGGGGTGGTGGGTCGCAGACGCGGGATACATTGTTTCCCTAACTGTGTGTCTTGGTCGCCAGTCGTGGGTAATTTTATGAATAGTATGGATCGTTCTCAGTTATCAGAGTTTTTCATTTGTGTTTTATTTAATGTTCCTTGTAGTTTTGTTATTTTGAAATGGTGTTAGCCCGAACTATGCATTATGTCAAAGTAATCAATTAATGCCTACATATTGGTCCGGTACACTGGCGAAGAATGTCAAAAATTGAGGGGTGCTTTGCCACCTCTTCAATTAAATTTGCGTCCTCTTCTATGAAGAGATCTTGGACCATTTTCAAAACCAACCCAATCAAACACAAAACTAAATACAACTCGACTAAAACACGTTTGTTTGGTGGATGCAGACGCAATGTAGAGATGCTGGACACGCACGCTGGTCGCACTAAACACTAACATTGTTAATGGTGGTGGCCGCTCGATTTCTGGCTCATGCCATGGAGTTTTTTTTTAAGTCTGGCTGAATTTGGTTTTCTTACAGAGAAATAAGGGTTTTCGAAACGGGAAACATGACAAAAATTCCGCCTTTACCTCCTTTTTTACGACGGTGTTATGTAAACTAGCTTCCCGTACATTATTATTCTTCGGTAATGCGGGCTCATGATTAAAATCAATATCCGTTACAAAATATATATCATCTTTTGTGGATTTCCATGCGTGAGATTAACGAAATGGTTCAATTTGGCAATCTCACTGTATTTATTTGAAGTCCGGGCAAGTTGTGCTGCTCGCTTCGAAGATAAATTATATCGAACTTTTCACGTATCAAAGAAATAAGTTGTGTCACTAGTACATTCAACCCAAAACGTATTCAATATTTATTAATATTAATACTTAATATCGTTTTATAGCTAAATTTTAGGTTCATTTTGCCACTACTTAACCATTGCCTCTTAAGGCTGGGTGCTAGTGAGCGTGAGTTTAGGGCAGTAATTTTGCAGTTTTTATAACACAAACATTTTTTGGCCAAAATAAATCAAATATTTCTTCTATAAAAACATAGAGTTTGGTTTTCTACACATGCTAATCTCAACAGTTGTTGAATATCTGTCATGAGCATGGCGGCATTTGGTGACAAACTTTCCTCTTTATTTAAAAAGTTTGTCACCCAATGCCGCTATGCTCATGACAGATATTCAACAACTGTTGAGATTAGCATGTGTAGAAAACCAAACTCTATGTTTCTATAGAAGAAATATTTGATTTATTTTGGCCAAAAAATGTTTGTGTTATAAAAACTGCAAAATTACTGCCCTAAACTCGCGCTCACTAGCACCCCGCCTTAAAATAAAGTGTTTATTTTCAAAATTCAAGTAAACAACACGCACATACTTAGCTTCAAATTTTTAAGCTATGTTTTTATTTTACCGCTGTTTTGAAGAACTACTTTAAAAAAAAGCCATGTGATTGCCTATTAAAACTAATGCCAATTAAAAAGTGTACTGTAATAAGTTGCTCGCTCCTTTCTTCTAAATTCATCTCAATTCGATCAACGAGTTTAGGCTTAATCATTTGCAAATTGAGGAATTAACTAATAATAATCAATCTCAATTAGGCTTAAACAGATGTTTATAGCTAAGTCACTTAAAAGAGACTAAAAACCAGAAATTAATATCCCAGCGAACCTCGACTCTATAAATAAAACTGTTCACAATTGTATCTACTAAACTGTCATTAGTAAAAAAGTTAATTTTGTTTTTAAGTGTGTGTAGGCCCTTCTGTATTTGTAAAACTCAATCCAAAATGTGTATGCATGTTTTTTTGTTTTGTTTTTTTGTCGTAATACAGTTGCGTTACCTTTGAGGCTCATGCAACATCCCAGCACTACTTGTAACCCATTTCATGATTGCACCTGAGTGCTTTGGGAACGTGGGTCTAATGCCATTCGCTCGATAGCTACTTGGACTAGGTCCTCCCTCTATGGAGTAAACATGCAACTATAGAAATGGGGAAATGTCCAATAGCCATCGTAGCATAAAGTAGTTCTGCTCACGGTGGTTTATTTAAACTGGAGGTGACCTTGTATTGATAAAAATGTGTATAACAGGGTTGCACCTGGAATAACCAGGAATTTTGTAAAAAAATAATAGAAAAGGTTGAAAATTTATAATTTGTGGGAATTTAACTCAAAGTTCTAAATAGTATTTTACTATATATCGATCTGTAAAAAAGTTAATACTTTCCCCCCTCTGAGATGGTCTTTATAAAACCACGGTGTGGCCTATAATCGCGTCCTTCAATAATATGTAACTTAATGAACCCTTGAGGACCCACTCCCTCCATTCACAGAATCATTGTGCTGCATATAATTCATCAAGGTCAAATTATCCTGTTATTAACACTAATGACGTACCATTTCACACTTGAATTGTTTTTGAAAAATGACGTTTAATTTATCTATAAGCCTACTTAAATGTGACCCGCCTCGGCGCTAGTCGTGTTGAGCTCGACTGCCGAGAACGGGGAGATCGAGGTTCGAATCTCGGTCGGGTGAACTGGGGTGGCTTTCCCTAAATGGCTTTCCACTCTTCCTCCACGCAAATGTGGGTTCACTTCCTCTAATTCAACCTTCCCAATTCCCAATACATTAGCGTAATTAGTAATTAAAGCGTATAACCCGAACGGGTAGTAAGACGCGGTGCTAAATAATAATAAAAACATGCTTAAATGTGACTGTAAAAATTGTGACTCCTTCTGGAAAACCTGTAAAACATAGGGACTTTAATAATAATAATAATAATAATAATAATAATAATAATAATAATAATAATAATAATAATAATAAAATAGTGGCAACCCTGGATAAATAAGTTGTCTAAAGATAGCATTGCTATGTATAACATTATTTTTATAGAAAACCAGGAATCAAGGCTGAGTGCATAAGTAGATAGGCTAAACATTCAGGACATCTGGTTCGATTCCAGGGACGGAGCTTAAGCTATACGCTATGCATGTGAATTTTTATTCTAATCGAGATAGAACAGGTATTGGTACTTTGGTTAATCATGTAACTTTTGTTATAATTAACAGTGCCTACGTTTACCACGAGAGGTACTAACTACTTAATGTGAGGTGACCAGAATGGTGGGTTGATTTAGAATAAACTCACCAGTCTTCTCCCAAAGATAGACGGAACACCGCATCGGAAAACCACACCACAGCCACCTGGCTGGGATATGAACCCCGAACCTCTCAAGTCAAAGTGGATGTGAAGTTGTTTTAGGTAAAACCAGCTTTACCGAGAATGGTTTTCATAAGTGATTCACCCCTTTTACGTAATGCAAATGAGTGTACATTTCCTCTAAATGCTATTTTTCTCATTTTTACCACATTAGCGTAGATATAAAATATGCTACATATAATCACGCACATTTTAAATATATACATAAAAACACAGACAAATTAAAACACAATATATATGAAGAACTTGGAAAAATAAGTATATACAAAAAGTGCACACTTAAATCATAATCGCTGACAGCCGAGCCAACACATCCCCTAAATTAGGAAACCCGCTCGCCGCTGATCCATGACTCCCCGCCTTCTCATTTACTGTGTGTCATCAGGCTAACTCCAACATTATTTGACCTTCTTGACACATGAAGTGGTTTTAATAAATATCGTTAAAGTCATCTTAGTAATAAAACACCGTCATAACATTAGACCGGAATTCGGACCCAGATCTCTACGTCATTGGCAGTCCAGTATATTGCGAGAGTGACGTCTTAGACCTTGCGACCACCGACACGCGTCTGTAGGCTGAAAGAATGAACCAGCAGAAGCTAGATGAAGCACGCGCGGAAACGACCCACAGCTCATATTGTTGAGGACGTCTGAGAGAGAAGAGAGAGAGAGAGAAACATCTATCGACATGTGACCACTCTCAACGTATTGTATTGCTTGCGTGCACTGCCCCGACGCCTTAGCTGTGAGTAAAAACGTTGTTCCCTGTCTACTTGTTTATTTTTGTTCTGGTAGTCTCGTGGTAATACCGGACAATGTGGGAGGTGCGACCACAGCTCGAATGTGAAAATGGTTCTCGTTTCGTGAATAAATGACAACCCGCTTCGGTGACCGTGTGATCTAAGGCTTCACTCTCGCAATCGACGGAACTGCTGGTAACAAGAAGATCGGGTTTCCATTGTGTGTTTTCCAACTCTTCCTCCCCAAGCAAGTGCTGGTACACATCCTCTATATTCTACCTTTATCATAATCCCATTAGTGTAAACATATTGTTAGGACGAACGAGTCAAAAAATCTTTTTTTTAGTGGGTGATACGAATTTTAATTACGTGATTTGGGTGGTTAAATTTAGAGTAAATATATCCGCATTTGCTTGGAAGGGGAGTGTGAAACTATTTGGTAAAAATTACCCTAAGTTGGCCCGCGTGGAATCTGAACCTTGACCTCCCCGTCACCTGTTCGGCTTTCCTGGCTTGAATGGTGGCTACGCAGTGTAGAACATCAATCCTTGGAAAAACGAGGTTCGAATATTATTTTTGGTTAATTAGAGGTGGTTTATTCATATGTGATTCATCGCCCATTTTTTCTCACGCTGAAGCGGGTGCATTGTCTCTACGATACTTACCCATTCCATGCCCATTAGATTAAGTCGATAATCATCTTGGGGTGGAAAGGACAACATAAAGTTTCTTGTGTCATCGTAAAATTCCAGAGCATGCGCACAAGTGCTTGAGTTGGTCTAACTGATTCCCTATAATTATGCTACGCGAATTATTCTGGCCAACACATTAACGGGGGGTGGGGGGAGTATGTAGGGAACGCTAGCTAGCTAAGGGCAGCGTTTTTGTAGTTTTTATAGCAACACTTTTTTTGGCCAAAATAAATAAAATATTGCTTCGATACAAATATAAGAGTTTAATTTTCTTCACGTGGTGATATCAACAGTTGTTGAATATCTGTCACGAGCATAGCAGCATTAGATGACATACTTTTTATATGAAGAGAAAATGTTGTCATTAAATTCCAGTAGACCCTCGACAGATATTCAAGAACTGTTGATCACCGTGTGATGAAAATTAAACTCTTATATTTGTATTTAAGCAATATTTTATTTATTTTGGCCAAACAAAATTTTGATATAAAAATTGCGAAAATACTACACACAACTAGTGCTCTCTCTCTACATTCCTTCCTCAAAAGTCGTCTTCTGCTAGTTTGTTTTGCATCGGTTCATTATCATATTGGCTTGAACACTTGAGGATAAAAGCGTCCATCGGGGTGCGCTGGCGAGTGAAGATTTTGATTTCGCTACTGGTGCGGCCGACGACGGCCACGCTTGTGGCGATAGTGTGGCTACAAGACAAAGCACTCTGTGATATTAAGGGGGTGGGAAGAGTCTTTCTCTCTTGTCTCCCCCACTTGGGACTTTATATTGACCGAGCTTCGAGTGAGTGCCACTTGGAGCGCCACTTAATGACGCAGAAGTGCGGTCCACTTGTCGTGCTTGTTTGAACTGGTGGTTGCCATTTTTAGTCCATCCCCTTCACCTGGCTTTTTATTATTATTGCACTGATATCCGATCTCTTGCGGATTTTTTCTACATGTATATATCCCCTTTTTTTAGAGGTAGAGGAGAGGGGGTGGGTAACTAGCTAATGTCGTGTTAAATTTAGTTGTGGTAATGTTGTGTTGAAACGAGTGAAATCATGTTAATTAAAATACAGTATCTCGTTTCCCTCCAACTCGCTTTGAGCACAAGCATTTGTGTTGGAGTTGCAAGCCCTATTTGGTTTGTTTGGAGCTGAAACTTTCGAGGGTCTCTCGAATTTGAAGTTGTTCACACTGCCCGGTTTTGACGTGGAATTTATTTGGGACGACTACTACTATGTGGATTCAATCGTGCTTGACGCCTGAAAATGTCCAATGTGATCGAAATGTCGGTTTGAGAAACCTACAATGGCTACAGACCGATTCATTTAACTCTTTCGAATGAATGATTCACATGGGATTGAGGGAAGGCATTTAATTAAATTTAATCTATAAATTTAATTGTTTTGATAAAAATAGGCCAAAACACGGTTATAAATTATAGCCTAAATGCCATTCAAAAGTTAGCCTATCAGATACAGGAGCGAATTTGACCTTAGTCAAAAGGGCATTAAATATAAAAAAAAAGTTAAATAGTAGGATATTAGTGCGAACTGTAAAGCGTTAAATTTGTTTCGCCTGGAACTTCAGCCTATTTGCTGAGCCTAGCCTTGTCTAGCCATACTAACCTTGATTAAATGAAGACATCCCAAGTCGAAGGGTTTAAGGTGTCACTTTGCAATAGACTGGACTGCTAATGACGAGGGGATCGGAGTTTGAATCCCGGTCGGTTGAATTGAAGTTTTTCACTAATGGTTTTCCACTCTTCCTCCACGCAACTGTCGCTACACTTCCTCTAAATTAAACCTTCGTCGTTACTATTACATTAGCGCTATTAATATATATACGTACGTACAACTCAGACTAGTAGTAACACGCGATGCTGAAAAAATATAACATAATCTAATCTTAGTACTTACTACCAAAGCTTTGATCGTGCTAAAGTCCAAACCGTCGTTACTTCTGGAAACTAGGATGGGAGATATTCTGAGACTTTAGCTGGTAGAGATTCCCTGTGCCACAAAATCCTAAACTGTTTTAGCCAACTATTTTTAGCAAACACTACTGAACCATAAATAAATCTTCAGCTGCTATGCTGTAATCAATAATCGTTATTGAATAGCCTGCTTACTATCATAGCTAAAAACAAATGGTCCATATACTCGCGCTGATGGTAACACAGACCAAATGTCAGGCTCATCTAGCTAGGTTTGCCAATGATGGGGAGGTCAGGGTTCGAATACCCACTGAGTGTACTGAGGGTATTTTTCCTTTAAAAAAATCCCACTTTCATTTCACGCATATGTGGTTACATTTACTCTTAATTTCACCTTCATCATTGCTTGTTCATGAGCATAATTCAAATATGTTTGATCCAGACGATTAGTAAGACGTGGTATAAAATTAATAAAACAATTGTCAATCAGTAGGCTTGTTCTAATGCACAAGTGCTAATTATTATTTTATGTAAATTATTTTAGTTTTGTAAACGAACTACTCACTTGTATCATTCTATCTTCATTTCGATACCTAACTTAGGATAAAATTATTGAGGAATATTTAATAAACTGCACCGCCAGGAGAAAAAAGAAAAGTAAACCATTCCCTACGAATCGAATTCCTGACCTCTGGGTTAGTGTCAGGTGGGCTAGCCGCTCGCTTAATCGTGCCTTAATTTGTTAGAAACAGTCTTAGATAAATGTAATATTTTGCAACAGGCATGTTTTAAACTCAACCTAGACCGCGTTTAGTGGCGGTTTGTGTGATTAATGCTATCCACCCGGATACATCGGACACTGACAGAGAGAGACGCGTACAGGGTTAATATCTACGCCAGGTTGGTTCTACCTTTATTATGAAACTTAGCAGTTTGACTCGGAGGGCCCAAACTTGGTTGCCGGGAAGTTTTAAGTGGAGGAGTATCTAGCGAGTTTGGCAAGGAATGGGGTTGGGGGGTATGGGCCGTGGTCGTAAGTGCCCGACGAAGTATAGATGATAGCTCCATGCAATATTGAACACCTCTACACACACACATATGCGCTCGTAGAGGAGGTTAGTACACCTGGCTACCTGAATAATGTTAATTATTAGGTAGATGTCCCTGAAGGGACCTCCGCACGTTGTAACGTACCTTACTTTACGTATCATGCTCCGATATACGAGGCTCTCCGCCCGGGCAGGGGTGGCCACCATGGGGGGTCGCTTTCAGAAGAACTTTTACCTAGGTTCCAAAAATTAAAGTTGGTGTTCTCAGGCGAGCTCGATCGAGGTGGTCGGCAATTTTGGTCACATTACAGTGTAATAATCTAAGGAAGGCTATTATAGCCGTGGATAATGTAAATAACACTTTTTGTTTGCTAGAGTGACACCTTAGAGACCATTTGACCACTGAACCGGAATACATTCAGTTTAATGGTCAATTAATGGTCTGGAGTCCGATTGTATTATTATTTATGTTAGACTAAGCCACTAATAAGTGTTATAAACTTATAACTTTTTAAATAATTTAGATTCAAAATTCGTTAAACAGTAACAAATGTTTTACGAATAATTAAATTTAGAATATCAATATTTCACCGGCAACGTGTATCAATAATATAATGAGCATATACTAGTTTAGAATAATGTTAAATAAATGTGAAAGGTTATAAAATGTAGACAAAACTTTTAAATATAAATAAAATTCCAAGAACAGAGTTTTTAAGAACATATTTAATTTCTGCAATATCTTCAAATTGTATATTCTTAAATTTTATGTTTCAACGTCATTTCATATACAGTTTGTTATATATGTCACCGGCAATGTGTGAAATCCAGCTGTTTTATAAAATGCCTAGGCTTTCTATATAAGCCAGTGTGGTTTTGGCAAAGTATGAAATACAAGAGTTTTGCTGTTGTATTTCATTCTTATTTTCAAGCTCTTTGTTATTTTGAAGACATGGAATTTTTTTTATCAATTCCTTTAACTGATTCTTTGTAAGTCTTGCGCTTTTTTCTTGCAGGTTCACCTAATTCCTAGTGTTTAAGTTGGTCAGGTTAGGTTATTTTAGAATAGGGTGGTTAGGTTAGGATAAGTTAGCTATTGTTCTGGGTAATATATAATGACTGGTTATTCTATACATTTCCTACGAAAAATATGAAATACAACAGCAAAACTAATTTATTTCATACTTTGCTAAAATCATTTAGGAATTATATAGAAAGCCTAAGCATTTTATAGAATGCCAGGTTTACTCACATTTCCATTAACATATATAAATATAATACTATATATATAATTAAAATGTGAAACTATTCCTTTCCAAGATGATTTCCGGAGTTATACCAAACCGATTTACATAGTAAATGTTTGTTTAAATAAAGGACTAAAGATGTGCACAATATTTTAATATGGGAAACGGCAATTTATTTCGACAGTTCTACCACGTCAATTTTTTTTTGTAATAAAAGCATTTACTTTAAGGATTATCTTGTCAAAGGTTACACATTTTCAAGATCGAAGCAGCATCTATGAATTATTTACGTTTGTCGGGGAATGTATTGACACTGGTAATACAGGGCTCCCGATGTCATCAACAAGTGTTTGAGGTCTTTAAAAATAGTTATTTTCTGTACTTTGGCGCAAAAGCTATAAAAAGTCTGGGTTTGGGCTTGATCTAACAGCTATAACTTGATTTTGGTTGGAAGAACAGGTTATAAAATTCAAACTTTTTTTTTTCCTGCCAACTTTGATAACATTTTACTATATTAAATATTTGCGTTATTCTATAGGTATTATTATTATTATTATTATTATTATTATTATTATTATTATTATTATTATAACCGCGTCTTATTACCCGTTCGGGTTATACGCACTTACGCTAATGTGTAAATGGTAGGGTGATTGTGAGATGAAATGGAGGACCTACAGTTTAACGTGGAATCCGAACCACGGTGGAGGCCTGGCATTCCCCACATTCACAAGATGTCTTGTCAGAGGGGAAGGAAGGGTTTGGTAATCAGATAAATCTGTGCCGAGACCGAGGATTGAACCCCGGACCCTCAGCACAGAAGTCCGACACCTTACCCCTAGACCACCAGGTCACCCCTCTATAGGTATTGATATATATATCAAAAGTTACAACTACAGTTAACATGACTTGAGGTATGAATATATTAACATTGTTTTAGTAACAACCATATACTGTTCTTCCTACTAAAATCAGGGTATACAAACCCTGTGACTTGGACAAGCAAATAAATTGGCAGTTAATTTCTCGTCTTGGTACAACTTGTTTTATACTAATGTGCACTGCCATTTAAAAAAAAAATCCCGTTCAAATTAATTTTAAATCAAATCAAATGTTGGAATTGAACTCGTCTTATGAAGTAGGATCTTAAGTATTCGAGGATTTGAGAGAGCCATCATTACTTAAGACACATTTTAACCGCTACTCTCGGAACCAACCCAACCCGTCGTGGCTAATGGGATTGGGTTTTATTTCTTATCGATGTTAAATTCTTGTATCTTGTTCTCATTGAAAGTCAAGAGACTAAACTATCCCTTCAAACATTCAATTAACTAATTCTGAGGGTTGCATACCTACGTAACTTAGAAGTCGGATGTTTTCTTCCAGAAACAGTAGCTAGGTTAATTCAAGGAATGTTTGTTTCTCTTCTCTTCACTTCATCATGAATTGAACATGAACACACCAAGCGACATTCTAATATTCTCGTTATATGAACTCATTTGATTTACAATAGTATTTTGAATTATGAGTAAAAAGAAATCAAATCTGAACCTTGGTGTAAGTATATTAGTGTATCAGAATAATTAGTGAGGTCAACTTGTATTATAGTCTAGTTATTTTTTATTGCGCATTGATATTTTATATTATCGTTTTTATTTTTAAATTTCCAAATCAGCCAGCTAAGGATAGGTGCGTATCTCGGTGGATAGTATTCTTAATTTGTAGTACATCTACTAAAATTCTCCGCATGGATTTGTTTTAAAATCTTTGTCCATCCTCTGCCAATTTTTATAACCAGTTTCCAAATTTAATTGGATAACATTATTATTAGTAGTATTACTTTACAAAAAAAACTGTACTTAGTGGAAGTACTGTTACTAACTTGGGGAGATCGGGGTTTGAATCCCGGTTGGGTGTACTGGGAGTGGGCTTATCTAAATGGCTTTCTACTCTCCCTCCGTGCAAATATGGATACATTTAATATAAATGGTATCTTACTTAATCCTGCCCCATTTAGGTAATTGATTGCGGATAGCTAGTTGGGTAGTAGGGCATGGTGAAAGATTAATAAGATTTATGAAAGAATTTTCTTAAGATTTGATTTTATTAAATCTTTTTAATATTTATTAGGCCTTAATATAAATTTGAAATTTACTTAACACGATTCCAGAATGGGTTAACTATTGACACACTAAATTGAAAAGATTACTAATCATTACTAACAAATTAACTAGAAATATATTTGGCCGGCTTTCCATTGAAGAACCACCCGCCTCGGTAGCGTAATTAGTTAACGGGCTAGATTCGTGTTTAGCTAAACTGCCGAGAACGGGGAGATCGAGATTCGAATCTCGCTCGGGTGAACTGGAGGTGGTTTCTCCTAAATAGTTTTCCACTCTACCTCCATGCAAATATGGATTCACTTTGTCTTTATTCAACCTTCCCGATTACTAACCCAATAATATAAATAGTACATAAGCGTATAACCCGAACGGATATTAAGACGCGGTACTAAGTAAACATTGAAGAACCAAGCTGGTTATTGTTTACGTTTATTATAAAATCATGTAATAATCAAACTAACATAAAACTATACTTGTTTGGTTGTGCTTATTTCAATCATTATGTTTAACCTTCAAATCTTCCACTTGGAAAATGTGGCGCTTAGTTTGTTATTGAAAGGCGTCAAGTGCCATGTCCAAGTTTTCAGTGAGCTGCCCAGTTTGACCGCACCCCCCACCCGTAATTAGTATATCAGCCCTGTGAACTTAGCGGCAAGTAATTCCTCTCCTCACAACTCTACTATTCTGTTTTGTTTGCTTGTTTCAGGTGAGTGTGGTGTCAAGTTTTCTTCTACATTCTCCGACGGTTTGGTCCATGTGTTAAGTACTTGAGAATTTCATTAGCTCTCTGGCTTTACTCTAAGTAGGCTTAAGTTCGCTGTTACGGTATTTCTAAATCTGTGACATTATTTTGAACCGCGATGGCAAAGATTAAATACACGAATAGTTGTATAAGTCATTTTAATTAGCGTGTATGTAATGAAGGCGCAGTTTTGACAAATTCAATACCTATTGCCTTAAAGGTATATTTAGAAACTAAATATTATATCAAAATATTAGTTATTTTTCAGAGACTTTTCACTAGAAATATCGCAGTTATGAGATCAAGGAAAACGGTTATAAGCAGATTTATAGCCTTCCAAAAAATAAATAAAGTAATTATAACAGCCGTTAAATGAAGGAATTTATAATTAAGTCCACATGTAGGCCTACCTATTGGACTTACTTTTTATATTAAGTAGGTTCTCTTCTAATGATCTCCATACACGTGGACATAAGAATGTTTCAAATCGGAGTGCCTCGTAATACCGAGGATGTATCAAAGAGTCCCACTCCGGAAAAAGGTTGAGAAACACTAAATTGAATGGATTATAGTATGGAAATGACGTGTATCCTTCCTGAAGCAACACGTAATGTTTTGCCTGGTCTATAGGCCTATTGGGTATTTTAGTATAGCCTTGATTAACAACTGCTATAGGGTGACCTGGCGGTCTAGGGGTAAGGTGTTGGACCTTTGTGCTGGGGGTCCGGGGTTCAATTCTTGGTCCTGGCATAGATTTATCTGATTGCCAAACCTTTCCTTCACCTCTGACACGATTTGTATTAATCACAACTTGTGAATATGTGGAATTA
Organism: Timema cristinae; assembly: GCA_039000515.1. Taxonomy (NCBI): domain Eukaryota; kingdom Metazoa; phylum Arthropoda; class Insecta; order Phasmatodea; family Timematidae; genus Timema; species Timema cristinae. Next base: position 34,310,859 of record JBCFYV010000935.1, on the reverse strand, counting down.
CAGGCCTCCAACGTGGTTCGGATTCCACGTTAAACTGTAGGTCCTCCATTTCATCTCACAATCACCCTACCATTACACATTAGCGTAAGTGCGTATAACCCGAACGGTTAGTAAGACGCGGTGCTAATAATAATAATAATAATAACTGCTATAGGAGGATTTTGATAGATAAAACCATATCTACCAGCTAACCGGGTGTGCAAGTAGTATTCTGATATGAAGAACCTTATATACCTATTAACCGGGTGTGTCAGTAGGATTTTGACAGTAAGAATAGGTAATAGGGGCCAATTGGGTGTTCAAGAAGGTTTTTTTCCTATCTGCATACTAATGTAGTTTGTTCTTGTGCATTTTTTTGTGGTCTTGCGTGCCACTCGAAGAGTGTAAATACTACAAAGGTAGAGTCGCGCTAATCAACGCCCCTGTAGGCGTTGTTCAACCTCGACGAGGACTATAGTGCACGCGGTTTACCAGTTCCGTTTTGTTATGGTGAAGGAGGAGTAGATGAGGAGAAAATCCTGCCGGGATCTTGGCGAGGGGCCCGTGTTTATTCGCAACCAGGTGCTAATTATCACTCGGATTATAAGGTAATTACACCTTTTGATCAATTATAAAGGCTTGAATTAACACCTCGGATCAGTGTAAGCTTAAGCTCGCCCGCCTACAAATGCTTGCCTGCTGCTATCTATGGATGTGGTCGCCGCGAACGCCAACTACGGTGAATTTGCGCCTATTGCTTACATTTGTGTTATTACGACATGAGGTCAGTGCTATAAGGACTCATGTGACGTTTCTAGGTACTTTGTAAGTATATCTTTTTTTTTTCACCGTGTCTTATCACTCATTCGGGCATTTTATTCTCTAATAGAATGGGCGTTTGGAAAATTTAATTTAGAGGAAATGTTTACTCATTTTTGTGGATAGAGAGAGTGAGAAACCACATAGATAAAACCACCCCCATTACACCCGGCCGGGATTATAACCTCAACCTCTCAATCACCTCCAAACCAGACTATATTGTCATAATTGTTAGTTTGTTTCTTTCACCATTGTCTCGTACTATTTTTGGCAAATGCTTTCTGAGATAGTTTTATAGTGGTTTTGCGGCAGGTCACCCTTTTACTTTCTCGCAATCTTACAGGTAGAGAAAGTATTGTGATCGTCGAAAAAATCGAACTCGAGATTTTGATTAATCTCGACGTTTCATGGAACACCCCCCCCTCCCCCCCTTCTATCCGTATCCGAAAATCTGGTTTTTGAATGTCTGTCTATACCTCAAACTAGAGCCTAAAATATTTTACCGATTGGCCTAAAACTTGGTATTTAAGGTTTTCATAGGGTTGCCCCGAAGGGATTTTGGAATTGGATATTTAACCCAAAAATTAAAGGTAGTTTACTGAATGCCAAAAAAAGAAAAAGTCGATTTTCTCAAAATCGGTTCTGACGATTGTGATTAAAATTTGTATCTAGGTGTTGATTAAGACTATAAATAAACTGGCTATTTTCTTTTTCCCATGAAAATGACTTTTAGGGTACTTACAGAAGCTGAAATGTCGGTATCTCCGCAACTATTCGAGATATTAAATAACTTATCATTGCAATATTGAAGTACTTTTAAAAATTAAAAACGTTGATATGAAATATATTTTTATAATACCAAAAATATCTGAGATATTGGCAAATAAATTAATACAATTATGTGATCTTTAGTTGTAAAGAGATACTACTTAAGTTTTAACGCAATAATTATCCAATGCCATAGAGCAATTAAATATAAGTAAACCTTAAAAAAGTTTATGCTATAATTCCTTAAACCCCTTAGGAGAAATATTGGTACAACAATGATTTATCTCCATTTTAAACTCAATAGTCAATATTTACATTTTTTATTGGTCAAAATTTATAAATGAGGAATTTAATAGCATTGCGATGTCATGAAGATGTGCAACACTTAATAAAATGTCGAAAATTTTAATACGAAGTGTTGATTCTTGTGGACCCAATATTGATCTTTTTTTATCCGTCCAAACATACAAACGAGGACATTATTTTTTTTTAAATAAAATCATAAAATTTAAAACTGGGACTCAAAAAATTGTGTACCTAAATTTAGTGCAATTTATGCTAGGGTTTGCTAGTGTATATTATTTGGTTTCACATTTATTACGAACTTTGAGTAAATATACCCATTTTTAAACAATAGAGTGAGAAAGTCCCTGCGGAGTTCCGTACCATTTATTTTTAAATATATTTGTTTAATTATTACTGATAAATCGGGAATAAAACAGCAAAAAACCTGAGTAGAAAGTGTTGGTTCAGTTTTTCAAATGTTTAAATTATATTGATAAATACTTTGTACACTTAAACCTACTATTTTTCATAAATTACATTTATACGCACATAATAAAAACAACTTGTCTTATAATCAGTTACCGTATCATGTGCTACTACTGTGTTATGAATTGGAACAAAACAGTTTTGCGTATATGTGTTATGTATTAACTAAGATTAATTCATGTATTAGTCTTGCAAATTGGCGTCTATTCTTTAGAAAGGACCAAACAGGTATTTGTTTATTAATTTCAGACATTGTAGAAGTAGCTATAAGGTAGTTAGTTACTAGTATCACTGGTTGTACAGTCTAAAACGTCAGCCTTGAGTCGAGTTTAAAATCTAACTGCTGGTTTTACACATGTTATTTATCATCGTGTTTTCTTCACTCTTCTCTTTTCTTCTCTCTACATTTCCTCTAAACTAATGTCAATAATCCAGCCCCTTAAATCAAACCGTTAACAACTTCAGTTTAGAAACATTAACGATTTATAAAGGGAAGTTTCGGTTGCCTTTTTATAAAAAAAAAAATTTAAGTTGCTTTGCCATTCGTGATCATGCTATACCAGTTTATTTTGTTGGACTATTTGATTTCCCATACAAACTTTAATTCTATGTTAAAACTATGTTTTTCTAGCAGATAACATTAATGCGAATCAAACCTATTTTTACTATAAATTTAACCTCCCCCTTCCATCCCCATCCATACCACAGATTAAAACGATCTCAGGATCAATTAATCATGCTTGAATCAGAAACGTAATTGGTTTTATCTATCGTTGATGTTTTTGCTGGTTTCGAGGTTTCAATACTTTGGGATTATTGCTTTACATTTATATAAGATTAATTTCTCTCTTTTCTTCCCTTCGCCAGCTTAATATGTTATTTCTACTTTGAAACTGGTCGCCATTGCAAGTTTCCAACTATCACTTTTGAAATTCACTCGTTTTTTTGTATTCTTGTCTCCTTAGTTTTCTTTTTATCCGAAACACCATATTTGTAGGTGGTTAGTCGAATGTCTGGAACTGTAATTTAATTTCTCTCTGGTAAAGGATTTGTGGTAAGGTTGTTGGAGGGGGAGAGGGGGGGGGGGTTCTAGAGAAGTCGTCTTCTTGCCGTTGCGAGGTCTTCTTTTTGGGGTTGCGGAGGGAAAGGGGGAGGGGCAAAGGAAAGGTTTTGATCCCTGTGGGCCCAGGGCTTTACGGAGCTCCTCGTCTTCCCGGGATTTCTCGCTGAAGATGGGACGAGGAGTAACGGAAGGAAAGAAAGCTGGATAAATGGACAGAAAGAGAGATACAGTAACAAATAAAAGAGCACGAAACGAACGTATTTCTGTTTAGTTATCAGGGATGGGGAAGGTCCAGGTGTACTTTCTGTCTAGATAACAAGGACACTTTCTTATCTCGCGCTGCCTTGGTCCTGGCCTAAGTGTGTCTTCCTGGTTCCTTTTCGACAGTAAAGACCTCAGCGGATTTTGACATAGTATTCAGAGTTCTTTTTACTCGAGATGTTGACTAGTTTTTTAAAATTATGTCAGTAAAATAGTCCTTATATAATGAGACAGTCAATTTTCCAAAAGTATATTCTTGTCACTGGACTACCTTATTTATTTTGCATTATTCTTCCAATTCGTTGTGCTAACTCAATATTGTATTATACATTACAAGGTTTGTTAAATTAGTGCTGCGTGTTTTTTTTAACCGATAAAAATACCAAGGTGAAATACATTTTATCCCTATTTCTATCATTTTATAGCCAAAAGGGATGGTAAGGGATAAAAGTAGATACATTCTTCCATTAAAATAACTTTATCAACGAGTAGCATGATAACATATAGTCTATACTAGTGTATGATCAAAAATACACAGTATGTATGATTTTGGTTGAGCACCCCAATTAAAATACACCCAAAAACATTTTAAACAAATTAAAAAATACAAGTTGCGCTTAAAAATAATTCAGGTTTAATTGAATTGTTTACTTATTAACTATCACAAAAGTTGTATTGGAAAATCATTTTAATAAAACATTATTTAAAAATAATTCGTACTTGGCCGTATTTTATTTTCGTTTAATAATTTGACCGTTATCTGGATAAAATATGCTACATGTAATGTATCATTATTGAACTGTTTGATTGCTTCTTGTAAAGTTAAAACTAACATTCCACAAACCTACATTTTTTGTATTATAAAGCTTAGCATATTTACACAAATTTGTTTAGATGATAAATTACTTTACAAAGTATCTTGAACACTTAAATATCAGACCTTAAGAACTCGAAAACATGATCTGATAACCAATAAATACTAAATTAAATATGCTTTGACACATTTAAATTCTTTTAGACCTAGGAATTAAAATAAAAAGTATTACTCAAAAACCTGATAGTAATAATTACACTCAATTAAACACGGCGTGTTTTTAACGGGTTTTTTTTTCAGCGCTGATAGCACAATGAATTGCTATAGGTCAGCATTCTAGCCGAGATGATTTGATTAAGGGAACGCCATACAAAACTTAACACAAGCTCTTGAACTGGGGTTTGTTGGTTTCGTGTTTAGCTTTGTTTGAATGTGAAATGATGAATTGACCGAGAATACGACCCGAAACATTGCTTTGTGTATATTTTCCCTCGCTCTGTTTAAGTAATGACGAACTATCTTTAAAGATCATAAGTTCAAGCAAGCCGTAACGGCTGATGATATTCTTGTGACCATCATGTTAGTAAGTGATTGTACTGGTTAGGGTGTGAGCTGTAGAAAATACTTGTGATGAGAGGGTGCTAGTGGGACAGAGTAGCAGTTGAGGGGAGGAGGGGAGTAATCCAGACGTTACCGGTCTCTCCCGGGAGACTTGCTCACAAGGATAAGGGACAGGAGGAGCGTTCGAGTAATATAAGGATTGTGTTCCCCTTCTGGACTTTAGTAAGGTCCACTTTATACAATTCCCCCCACTCCGTCTTTCTTCTTTCCTTAGTTCATCTTGTTTCACCCCCTTTGTCATCTTCACTTTTTATTTTTTCTGTCTTTTCTTCAACCTTTTTAGATATGTTCCTCATAACGCCGAAGATGCTGAATTTCTTTGTGACCTTAGTTTCTTGGAACTGCCAACTGGGGTGGAAATAGTACTATTCAAGTGAAATGTTTTGCGAGTCTCTCGAGTTTTTGTTTTCAAAAATCTTATTTGAATATTCCAGGACATCTTCATTGACTATGTAGTAATCACTCGTCATAGCGTCTGCTTATTAAGTTAAAGGTAACGGGTTTGACTCACTTCGAAGTTTGAAATCTTATCACTTTCAAGTTGAATCTATTCCCTCCCTCTCAAAAAGGGCTCCGCTTAAGTGGCCAAATGGTCTAAGGCGGTGATAGCGAAACTTTACCAACCAGTGTGTCACTTACGGACTTGATGAAGTTTGACCTGGTCGGTGTATAAATACTTACATTCTAATACCGTTTCATTTTATTTTAATTCGCAAACTAAACACAACATATAATAACAATTAAATCTCAAGGAGTAGTGATTAAGAGGGAAGTTATAGGAAATGCACCCGCATATACATATATGAAATATGAGAATATCACTTTCAGTGCACCCAGTTGGAATTCTAGTCCCGGCTTCTCCGTCAACCGCAAACAAGAGCAATGCAAATCCAACGACTAGGGTGACCTTACCACTGTTTCAGACAGCAATAATGTTCATAGTCTTAGATCACGTATGTCTTTACTGTTTGTTTTGTAGATTAAAACTGACCAGTTACCGTGTGTACCTTTTACTTTTGTTTACAATTTCTATCAGTGAAATTAAATGTCATTGGTTCGATCTTAAATATCACAAACAAATAATGGAAGCTTTCATTCCCACTCTATTTACGAAAATATGTTTACCAAACCTGGAAAATGGTTGAGTCAACTATTTGTTGCTTCTATAACAAAGGGGAGGACTCGTACCTTTATTCAGCAACCCTCTTTAGCAATACTCAAAAACTTATTTGTTGATTTATCAAATTATTTCAATCCATATTGATGTTTTATTGAAAGCTACTGCTCTAGGGCCTTATTTATAAACAAATGTTTGAACATTACATATTACTCGCTTCGGTGGCCGCATGGTCTCAGATGTCACTTTGGCAATAGCCCAGACTGCCGACGATGGTGAAATCATGGTTTGATTCCGGTTGGTGTACTGAGGGTGGTTTTCCCATTCTCTCTCTCTCTCTCTCCCCACGAAAATGTGAGTTCACTTCCTCTAAATTGAACCTTCTTCGTCCCTAACTAATTAGCGTAATTAGTATAAAGTGTATAACCCAAATGGGAAGTAAGACGTGGTGCTAAAAATAATACTCATTGTGTATTCTTGCGTCTTTAAAAATTCTGCTCATATTGATGGTCACGTAGTCTAAAGGGTTAAGTTCGCAATATACTGTGTCAGTGAAAGGAAGGTGGAAGTTCTAAGCCATCGCGTTAACTTCCTCTCAAACTACCTTTCTTATTCCTAACTCTTGTATTAAGTCGTTAAGAAATGATCGTGCCGTTATAAAGGTCCTTGTAATTTTATAACCAGTTAACTAATCTAAGGAAAAATTATGGTAGTGACTTTTAAGTAAATGCACCATCATTTGCGTTGTGAGTAACTGGAAAACATAATTATAGAACTAGCTTCAGTGGTAGAACGGTCTAAGGCGTCACTCTCGTGCTAGCCTGCCCTGCTGATGTCGGAAAGATCGAGGTTCCAATCCTGGTCAGATATACTGAGGGTGTTTTTTCCTAGAATCCTTACCACGCTCTTTTCACTCAAATACGGGTAGATTACCTCCAAAATGCTTCCTTCCTTATCTTTACCCCAGTAGAGTAACTATTATTTATGTGTATAGCTTGAAAAGGTAGTAAGACGCAGTATTATTTATTATTATTATTATTATTTAGCACCGCGTCTTACTACCCGTTCGGGTTATATGCTTTTAGTACTAATTACGCTAATGGATTAGGAATTGGAAAGGTTGAATTAGAGGAAGTGAACCCGCATTTGCGTGGAAAACCATTTAGGAACTCCCCCCCCCCCCCCTCCAGTTTCACCCGACCAGCTACGCCACCGAGGCGGGTAAGACGCAGTAATAAAATAATAATAATTTAGGGCGAGGAGACCTTTCCGAGGTCAAACGTTGACCCCATGACTTACTTATACTTGCAAGTGCACACCCTTACTTTATGGAAGAGATAGTGTACTTTCAAGCATACATTTCTTTACTCTGGTGACCTGGGAAGTTATTTTAATCTTTCTTCATATTTTCGTACTTTTTTTTTTTTTTGCATATATTTCATTCTTATTTCTACATCTTGGGGGAGCTTGAGTGAATGTAAAAGTGCTTGCAAATTTTGAAACACTGGAGTTTGTACAGCACACTAGAAGTCTTCTTTCTTTCTCCCTCTCTCGTCACCTTCATCCTTTATACATTTTAAAATAATTTTTGTAGGTGTTGCGCCGCCACCTCCCCTCATCTCCCGCACACCTCTGTTTGAACAGATAAGAGGAGAGATAGAAATCTTCGGCTTGCTTAAGCAGGCTCATGAATGTTACACTAGTTTAGTCGGAGTGAAAACAGTCAGAAAGTAATGTTTGCTGTTTGAAGGTGTGGCGATAAGTGTGTGTCTTTGACGTCACGAGTATAGTCACTGACACGATATTCCGCACACCTTAGTCGTCGTATTTCTTTCGGGTTTATGAAATCAAAGAATTAAAAAATATTTTTTTTTAACTATGTACTATTGTAAAGGACATCTAAAGATAATTATGCTAGTACATTACAAACATAAGTGAAATTGTATTCAATATAATAATTTTAACAAAATTATTAGATTTAACTAGACCAGACTTTTTAAAGTTGTGTTTGTCTAACTTAATTAATTAAATATGTTGTCAAAACTCTTGACTTTATTATTTTTAACTATTATAGTAGTAGGTAAATTAATCTGCTTTCATGATTTTCAATGATTTAAAAAAATCTAAAGTAGAGATTAAAAAAAGCTAAGTGGCAGTTCGGATGAGAATGAAAAATTTAAAAGTGTATTTAACGTGTACCTAAAATTTTATATTGTATAGTACATCTTACATTAGTTTTTACAACATTGGCAATCCACAATTCCTCCACTTCTTACCGCTTTTCCTTATTTATGTTTAAAAAAATTGTGAAAGGTGGACAGATCTCATGAAGTTTTAAAAATTATAAAGTTTTTAATAAGTGAATTAAAATTTGTCTCTCTTTGACTGTTGTAACAATTATAGCTGATTTCTTAAATTAATTTTCTTCTTTGTTGCGTCTTACATCCCTTGGGGATATCTGTACACTTATGTACTAATGAGTAATTAACTCTAAGTTAATAAATTAATGCGTTATTGGAGTAGGGATGAAGAAGGTATAATGGATAAGAAATGTACTCGCATTTGGGGTAAAGTAGGATGGGAAATAATTGAGAAAAAACCCTTAAATACAGGTGACAGGAATTCGAACGCTAACCTCTCCATCGCCGGAAAATTATCAAGATGAGGCTGACACCTTAGCCCTCCTATTCATTTATTTGTGTATTAAGGCGGCCGTTTTGGTCAGAGAGAACGTTAATCCTTGTCAGACCATACGGCTTAAAATATAATGGTTTGTGTCGTTTTCTAACTATTACTCTATTCTCTCAAAGCCAATACTCCCTTTCACCTACATTAATCCCTTGTCATGTCAATAGAAATGAGGAGAAAGAAACCCACGAAACTTCTTATCTCAAGTTAAAAAGGGAAAGCTTGCCGGTAGTTCTCAAATATCTTACATTTTCTCTTGTGAACTCATCAAAAAATTACCGCATTTGTTAGAAGAAGGCTAAATCTAGAGCCCTTTTTCATCAAGCCTTGTCTCATAGCTTCGCAAAAAAAGCTTAAAAAGACGTTCGAAATGAGCTAATTTACATTTTCACAATATTTTCTTTCTATTAATAAAGCTCAAACTATAGGGTTGTAAAGTAAAAAGAGCCCTGTTGGAATCTTCCGAGTTTATTTTAGCCTGAACCATATTTGGAAACAATGCCTAGTAGAGTTAAATATTGCGTTAGATCTGAACGTTTACGTGGCGGTTTCTTACTTACCGAGACGACGGCCCTCTTAGTTGCTGATAGATTAATGGTGTAGTAGTGCTCGGACCCGCATTGGTGGCTGAAGTGGCTAAGGTGTCATGCTTTGAATATACTGGGCTGCAAGTGGAGGTCAAATCTCGGCTGGGTGTGTATTCGTATGATTGCTTATTCACATGCAATTTATCGTTTTGATTTTATCGTCTCTCCATGCTAATACTGGCGCACTTCCAAACTTCCATACATACAGTCATCATTTAATTAGGAATTGCTATAATCAGAGAAAGGCCACTCTCGGTGCAGCTGTTCATATTCCTATAAATTATATACGATTTTTTTTATTTGATGGTGACCTGGCGGTCTAGGGGTAAGGTGTTGGACTTCTGTGCTGGGGTCCGGGGTTCAATCCTCGGTCCCGGCACAGATTTATCTGATTGCCAAACCCTTCCTTCACCTCTGAGAAGACATCTTGTGAATGTGGGGAATGCCAGGCCTCCACCGTGGTTCGGATTCCACGTTAAACTATAGGTCCTTCATTTCATCTCACAATCACCCTACCATTTCACATTAGCGTAAGTGCGTATAACCCGAACGGGCAGTAAGACGTGGTGCTTAATAATATAATAATAATAATAATAAATAATAATATATAGTAATAATAATAATAGTTTTATTTGACTTTTTTAAATTAAAGTTTAAAACATAAACTGAATAATTCATTAAGAATATTATAAGAAAAAAAAGATCATTTTGTATCTCTTTTATACGTTTCTGAATTAAGTTTTCCTTTTGTCAGTTAAATTTAATCATGCTATATATATGCAAAACAGTCAAATAAGTATAAATATTGTTAAGAAAAATATTCAATTTTATTTCTTATTTAAGTTTTTAGATTTAATTTTTACTTCTGTTTGTTGAATTTAATCATTTGTAAAAATATAACACCAAACGGTCGGATACATTTTCATACTAAACAGTATTTAAAAAAATAAACTGTAAACGCGATCATTACATCTAATCAGTGTCTGACCTAAAGGATTGACACAACAAAACTCTTTTTTTTTTAACGTCAGTACGCTTCCCAAGTCATTTTTATTAGCTATTTTTATAACAAAAGGATTATCCTAATGCATGATACATTATACAGTATATTCATTAATTAACTAATCAATATAAATATTTTGGTACCAAATAATTTAAAATCAAAGATAGCAGTTGTATATTTCGCCAAAGATAATTTTGAAATAATGTTATTGTATGTAACGTTATAATTTGTTGGTGAAATAATGTTATCGTTCTGGTATAGCTAATCAACCATGCATCAATTACGTTGTAAGAGCTTATATTGAAATAGGTGTTTTTTTGTTGCCTGTCCCGTGCAGTGGAGGCTCGTAGCTAAAATTAGTGGGGGTGCTGCTCCAGAAAATGTTTAACCTTTGTTTTAAAATTGTTTAAAAGGAAAAAAAATGTATAAAAAGAAAATGTATTCAGGAACTTAGTAAAATCTTAACAAAAAAAACTTTTCTACTCACTTTAACTTAAATTGCTACGGTTCAAACTTAATCTATTCATTTTAAAATTAAATCCATTCTTCTTGTTTTAATTTGCGCAAAAAATTCAATAATATTCTCCTTGATCTCTGGATGGCAACTGAGGAAATTTTTCTCCATTGAAAGTACTTCAAGCGCATTTAGTCTTTCTGTTAAATAAAAGAACCTAAAAAATGAATCAAATAGAATAACTGGAAGCAGAATAGACAGAGCCGGCACTGCGAGAGCAACAGTGCTCTCTCTACCTAGCAGTCCCGCCTTCCTCCCTACCCCCTCCTATGTGCGCATGCGCAAAACAGTTAAAAACCACGTCGCTGGCACTGTGAAGCGCACAGTTCTATACAAAGATGTTTGTATCTTTTTCATAAACTGGAGGATGGCTACTGAAGTACAGACATTAAGCTTAAGAAATATATATTGTACTACAAAAACAAAGAAAGAATTAAATAAAAAAGGATTCATTAAATGAAATGTTTTTGATAATATCAAGTGGAAGTAGGGGGTGCTGCAGTTCCGCAGTACCTATACACGAGCCGCCACTGGTCCCGTGTTCTCCAGACTAAAGTACTGCCGATTTCGCAGAAGGTTGTTCACATCCATCTTGCAGTATTCACTATTTTTTACTCGTGAAGAATGAACACATACATGTTACTCACACACACAGACAGTAACATCGGCTTCCCGCCTAGGCTTTTATCAGCACCTTCAAGACATCATGGAGTTTCCCTTGGGAACTCGCACAGGAAATACAAAAAGGACACAACGCAGTATTTTATTCGTTCAAATGTTTTTATTCTGTAACTATCCGACAGCCAGATTCTCTCCGATTATTCAGGGTGTCTTACCATTCATGAAGTGATAGTTTGGTCACGAAAGTCATTAAAAGGTATTGAAATTAGTTTTAAGACCATGCAGTTTTTTAGTCAATTTCTTTGTTAGATAATAGTAGTATTTTTATACTTTGTTCATTTAATTTATTTTTCATATATTTAAGGTATTAAACTTGCACTTTCTTATCCAACTGAATATATCACTACACCACTTCTAATATAACTTAAATGTAGGCAGACACAATATTCAGCCTCTGGCTGTTAATTGATCACTATGAAAGGGGAAGCCCACATTTCACCAATGATTAATCTTTCATCCATGCCAGGAATCGCACCCGAGAACTTTAACTCAGTAGATAGACACGCTATCGACTGAGATATTATTATTATTATTATTATTTAGCACCGCGTTTTACTACCCGTTCGGGTTATACGCTTTAAGTACTAATTACGATAATGGATTGGGAATTGGGAAGGTATAATTAGAGGAGGTGAACCCGCATTTGCGTGGAGAGAGAGTGGAAAACCATTTAGGAAAAACCACCCCCAGTTCACCCGACCGAGATTCGAACCTCGATCTCCCCGTCCTCAACTGAGATAAAATATCGAGCTATACTTAGTTCAAAATTATCTTAAATTTTCAACTAATCCGGAAATTTTGACTGAAAATATCAGTCGGAACCTTTTGCTCATAAATATGTATGTAGAGGTAATGAAAAAGTAATGAAATGTCGTCTGCGTAATTCGGTAAACATCCTCTTATAGTTCAAAGCAAAACTCTGATGAGCGCTATAGAAAATATACGAATCGTAGATCAGTGTTCAATCTTTAAGAGCATTAATTTAATGATAAACAATGAATAGTCAGGGACACAGTTAAGGCTAACCACAAGAGACCCGGACCTAAGGACATACAATCTGGGAGCGCCAGTTTTATTTAAGATGTAGATTATAGAATATCTATAACTTTCATTATACACCAACAACCTTTAGGGTACAAAGCTGAAGAAAAGTTATATATGGGTGTACAAAGCTGAAGATAAATTATATCCGAGAGTACAAAGTTGTAAATAAATTATATCTGGGGGTACAAAGCTGAAGATAAATTAGATATGGGTGTACAAAGCTGAAGATAAATTATATTTGGTAGTACAAAGCTGAAGATAAATTATATTTGGGGGTATAAAGCTGAGGATATTTATGTATGGGGGTACAAAGCTGACGATAAATTACACTCGAGAGTACAAAGTTGTAGATAAATTATATCTGGGGGTACAAAGGTGAAGACAAATTATATATGGGGTACAAAGTTGAAGATAAATTATATCTGGGCGTACAAAGTTGTAGATACATTATATCTAAGGATACGCGAACAAAAAAAATTCAAGTGTCATTGGTATAAAGGACCCAAACTTGATACCGGGTGGTGTTAATTTATGTACTATTTGTAAAAAAAAAAAAAAAGTTCACGTTAAATACTACAGAGAAAATATTCACTCTAGGAGAAAAGTGTACTTTAAGATAAAAGTGTTATACTTAATTTGAACACTATCCACTAGGAATAGAACTTTGTACGCCTTGCTTGATGAACACTTAGAGGGGTAGTTTAAACAAATTTAGAATAAGTAACGTGTATGGCTACTCCTTAGTTTGAACAATGTAAACTGGTGTGATATTAACTATTTTGTAATAAACTATAACTAAGCCTGCTGCCTTTTAAATTTATAAAATAAACTCTGCTTGAAAGTTGTTTTATTTATTTTTTTAGGATTCAATCCTCCATAATGTATCATATTCATTATATAATTAATAATGGACTACACTAACACTTATATTATCCAATTTGACTTTCCACTTTTCTTAAGAGTAGCTTATAATAGACTTGGCTTTGGCTGGTTATTGCATAGCTTAGAGTTGTCCCATTTTTCCATTGTTTGTCAATAGAGCGCGAAGTGGCCAAATTACGGAGCTGAGACAATCTGACTTGCAAATGTGTTTGGTTCTACCCCCAGAGCGAGTTATTGGGGGGACCAGAATCATTCCACCAGCACTTTGAGGTGGCCCACCCCCAATCTTCTCTCGTAGTCAAGTAGGAAAAGCAACGCCCTTAGAGTGTGGACTAGCTAGAAAATGGGTTTCTTCTCCACCTTCTTATGGAACCCTTAAGAGAAATACGCATTTGGGCTGGTTACGCTAATTTGCTAGAGATGAGTAAGGTTGAATTTAAAGCAAGTGTAACCCGCATTTGCGTGGAGGGAGAGGGGGGAAACCTAAGGAAACGTAGTTCCTTAGACCATTTTACTACCGAAGCGTGTTTGTAGATAGCTACTGTGACTATATACATTATAAATTTATTAAATTAAAAATACAGCCCGCATTGTTGGTAGCACTGCCTAACGCATATCTATATCAATTGACTGGACTGATAGTGACAGGGAGGTTCAGGGTTTAGATCTCAGCTGGGTGTATTGAGACTTTTTTTATTTTTTGCTTAACGGTTTTCCACTCTGATTCCTTATGCAAATGCGAGAATACTTCCTTTAAATTCCAACATTGTTGCCCAGTTCTATCTTTGTTTGGAAATTAATAGAGGAACTACAAACTTGTATATCTACCTATTGAAGAAAAGTAAGATCCCCAACACCAGGGTCGAACATCTTACATTTGTTTTCGTTAGATAAAGTAATAAACCATGTTTCACACCCATAGAGAACAACCATAAAATTATTGTTTTGTATATTCTGAGCAGGTGAGGTGTCAACAACTTACTTACTGATCGAGTAATAGCATTCATTTCCAGACTGTAATATTCTCCTAATTTCCCATCTAATATCTTTATTGCTAATTAAAATAATTGTTACTAAGTTCTTATTTATACATTTTCATATTACTTTGATTATATAAGTTGAAACAACGCTTTCCGACATTTCACTATGGACAGTTCTTATTGAATTATTATTAGCACCGCGTCTTACTACCCGTTCGGGTTATACGCACTTACGCGAATGTGTAATGGTAGGGTGATTGTGAGATGAAATGAAGGACCTACAGTTTAACATGGAATCCGAACCACAGTGGAGGCCTGGCATTCCCCACATTCACAAGATGTCTTGTCAGAGGTGAAGGAAGGGTTTGGCTATCAGATAAATCTGTGCCGGGACCGAGGATTGAACCCCGGACCCCAGCACAGAAGTCTGATACCTTACCCCTAGACCACCAGGTCACCACTTCTTATTGAAGCATAAAACAAACACGTCACGTCTTACGAGCGCACGTACTACAAGCGAGTGAAACTGATTGAAGATGAACCATTAAGGTGACGCGAGAAAAGGGCAGTATTTTAGCAGTTTTTATATCAAAAAATGTGTTGGCCAAAATATTGCTTCACTACATCCATATAATTTAATGTTCTTCACATGGTGACCTCAACAGTTCTCGAATATCTTTCAAGGGTGTCCTGGAATTTAATAACAGCTTCTTCTCTTAATTTAAAAAGTTTATCATTTAATGACGCTATGCTCATCTATGACAGATATTCAGGAATTGTTGATATCACCATCTGAAGAAAATTAAACTCTATGTTGGTACTGAAGCAATATTTGATCTTTATTAGAAAAAAAAGTTTTTTTTATTAGAATAAATTGCAAAAAAAACATGCCCTTAACTCGCGTTACCTACATCCCCGACTTAATTATGTTGATATTGTGTAGCAATCCTTTAACTATGCGTATTTTTTACTATAACTATACAGGAAAACCAATTGTGACATAACATAAATTAAAATCTCATTGGGTTCAACTTTAAAACATTGTGCTCAAAATCAAAAGAGAGAGGGGGATAATACAATTATTTTATAGTTGTTAGTGTGTTATTAGTCAAGGTCAAATCGTCCCTTAGCATACATAAGGCTGTAACTCCAATTTATTGATTTTTCAGGAAAGCATTTTCAATTTTTATCGCTAAGTCTTTGTTTGCTGTTACCTTCATGTTTTGTTTTTGTTTTCCAATGAGCACTGGCCGTAAGGTTACTCAGGGTTTGCCAGTTTACGGATTTTTGACATGG
The DNA here is from genome assembly GCA_039000515.1 of Timema cristinae. Classification (NCBI taxonomy): domain Eukaryota; kingdom Metazoa; phylum Arthropoda; class Insecta; order Phasmatodea; family Timematidae; genus Timema; species Timema cristinae. Next base: position 34,294,971 of record JBCFYV010000935.1, on the reverse strand, counting down.
GGAATTTCACAGTGGGCATAACTATAACAGCAAATTTTGAAGCTCCGCCCTTATATCTGTTAAGCGACAAAATAGACACGTGACTCAGACTATGGGTAATACCAACTTTTAAAAAATTACTCAATACTATAACGGCTGTTTTTTAAAGTAGAATTAAGACTACTCATCATGAATATTACATATTAAAAAAAATGCATTTTGTATGTTATAGCAATTATATGTTAGGTAGAAAGTCTACATCTGATAAAAAAGACTCCCTACCACTCGAAATTATGAGACATTGATATTTAATTTCTCAGAGCATTCTATAATCATCCTATATAATTGAATGACAAGACAAAACTAATCATTAGCAATTTAACAAATTTAAGATATTACTAGCAAGGACAAATTAAAAATTATCAAGTGTTGGTTAGACAAATATGTTTCTCAATAAAATATATTCAGAAGAAGTATTTAAAAATTAGTTCTACTAAATCGGAAATGATAGACCATATGTTTAATAAAATTAGCATGAAAATGCTAGCTCTTCATTACTGCTCCGTTAATGAAAGCAGGTAATGCACAAGCAAAAAGGGAGCTCTAATAACTTTAGGGCTCAAGTGCGGCACTTTACTAAATAAGCAGACACCTAGACCAAATGAATGAGGGTGTTTCATAGTCAGACTTAGTACACTCAAGTGCGAGACTTACTAAATAGAGCGACATAGAAGATGTAATGAGGGTGTTCATAGTCAGATTAGTACACTCAATGCGACACTTTCTAAATAGAGCAGAACACTAGACCAGAATGTAATGAGGTGTTTCATAGTCAGACTTAGTACACTCAGTGCGACACTTTATAAATAGAGCAGAAACACTAGACCAGATGTAATGAGGGTGTTTCATAGTCAGACTTAGTGACTCAAGTGCGACACTTTACTAATAGAGCAGAACACCTAGACAAATGTATGGGTGTTTCATAGTCAGACTAGTACACCTCAAGTGCGACACTTTACTAAAAGAGCAGAAACCTAACCAGAATGTAAGAGGGGTTCATAGTCAACTTAGTACACCTCAAGTGCGACACTTTACTAAATAGAGCAGAACACCTAGACCAGAATGTAATGAGGGTGTTTCATAGTCAGACTGGCTCATAGATAATGAGTAAGGGCCTAGATTTAGGTTAAAATATCCTACATTGGTGGGCATGTTGTCTAAATGTCAAGCTCATTTAGTCTGGTTTTCCGGTGATGGAAAGATCGGGGCTCGAATTCTGTTTGGGTGTAGGCCTACTTGGGGTAGTTTTTCCTAAATGGCTCCCCATTCTTGCTCTACGCCAATGTGAGTACATTTTCCCAAAATTCAACAATTCTCCATCCTAGACCACTAGCTTAATTAATATGTGTGTGCGTGTGTGTTTGTACATAACGTGAATAGGTACTCAGTGGAGGGATGAATAAAAAACTTATTATTTTTTAACTCGTCGATTTAGGCCGCCTACTAGCATATTAAGGTTACACATTAATTTTAAAAGTTCAATTTCAAATTTTTTTTCCTAATTTAAACGAGCCTAATTTAGAACATTGTTTCCCAAATTTTTGAGAACCTCAACCCAATTCTTAGAACTACAAGCTTTCATGGCCCACATAGCTTTAATGATCTTTATTAACTATCATTTATCGTTTATGGTTTAATTGGTTTGCCTATTATGATTCGAAAGTCCCCACAGACACGAACATGAAACCCGATTCCCATATTATGCCCCTTATTTTTTTTATAATATATATATATATATATTTACTTTCTCATTTTTTCATGATATATTTTCAACTAATTATTTAGATGTTACAAAAACTCTACGCGACCCTACAAAATCCGATTCGTGACAGACTAGTGGATTGCGACCCATAGTCTAGGAACCACTGACTTAGACGTGAACTAGATAGAAAGTGTAAGGGGCCCCTCCTGCCTGGGAAGGAGAGGAGACCGCCTCGAGGCGTTGTGGCTACTGACGAAGACGGAGCTTGAAGACGATGACCGCGGCCGGCGTTGATTAGGGTCATCAGTCCTCGTTAGCTGGGTCGGAACAGGAGCCTCCCTCCCCCACCCCGACCCTTACAGACCACCGCATCACAGACCTAACACCACCCTTCTCATCCTCTTTCAACATCAAGCCAGTGCGGCTACCAACTTTGTATTTCAGGATTGTGTTAAAAAACATAGAGGTAGAGTTTATTTTAAATGATGATACGAAGAAATTAGGTATGTTTGGATTCATTATCAGGGTGTACAGGAGACCTAGAAAAAAGGGAATTGTTTGGGAATTTTCTTGGTCAGGAAAAGTCAGAAAATTTAATCAAATTTCTGGAATGTTGTCATGTCAAAAAAAAAAAAAAAACTCAACTTTTGATATACAATAGTCAAAATATTATTTTTATTTGAGTTAATACACACTGCGTATTTCTTTTAACACAGCTGATTTTGTCGAGCAAACATAAATTCTCCAAATGACAATCACATGTTAGGCTTCCACCATTCTACCACATGTCTTTATTTCAAGTTGAGTCATGGTTGTGAACATGCGCTAGAATATGATTATACTAATGCTATAGGCCATTCATATATTATATTAAGCGGCGACCTTAGTATAAGTATACTAGTAATATACTTAATATATCTGGAATAAATTATATTTGCTTTGGAAACCTGGGAAACCTGGAAAGTCATGAAATTAAAAAAAAAAAAAAGTTTGGCTGGACACGTCCAAACACTTAGCTCAGTTGGTAGCGTGTCTGTCTACTTATCTAAGGGTTCCTGGTTTGATTCCTGGCATGACCGGACAGTTGGTGAAATTAAGGTTTCCCCTTTCACATTGATGAATTAACAGCAGTAGTATGGGTGCTGTGTTTGTTCTAGATTTAAGTTAGTTTATCATTCGTGTCCTTAGATAATCATCATTCGGTTAAGAAAGTGCTCGTTAAATACCTCAAAATAAATTAAAAATGAAATTTGGCTGCACATCCTCGTTATTTTTCTTCTCTTAAGGCTATGCTTACCAGTTTTGATATATTTGGACAAACTAGTGTACTATTTTGGGAAAAAAAACGGTTCATAGTATTAAAACAAACATTGTTGGGGGACTTCCACAATATTTCCATAACATATAAACACTACTGCTTTTTAAAGTTTGGTGTTTTAACAATTCTATATAGCAATGAAAATATTGTGAATCGTTCCCAGCAATTTTAGTTTTAGAACTATAAGCTGTTTTTTTAAAAGAAAACTTTTATTTACCATTAAAAAATAAAACTTTGAAATAGTTTAAAAGAAATTCTAGACACAGCCTTAAAAATCTAACCTTCTATTTTCTTTTATAACATTAGGTTTATATTTAAAATAAGGATAGTTTTATTTTTTGTTTTGCTGTAGGCTTATATTTTTATAAAACAAGTGATCAAGCATATTATGGTCATTGTTAGGAGTTGCTCGCAAAGGAGCTATCAGATTAAGGACACTTTTTGATAATTTGCGTGTCCAGAATTATTCAAATAGAGGCATATCCGTTTATGTGGGTACATGATTAAATATGAGGTTCATCTAGTTTAGTTTACCGGTGATGGCTACTTTGGGTTTCGAATTTTGGCTGGTTGTACTAAAGTAATTTTTTTATATATGTTTTCCCATTCCCCCTTCATGCAAATCCAATGACATTTTCTCTTAATTCTACCTTCCTCATTTCTACTCAATAGCGTAATTTAACTTGTATAGCCCGGATGGGTAGTAAGATGCTGTGAAATACAAAAAATTAACGGCATATATGAGTAGTTAGATCCACAAAAGCTTCTTGACACCCCCCCCCCCCCCCTCCTACTTAATTTTCCGCATTGTCCTGAAATTTAAATTTTGTCATAACCTAAAATAAAGTACCTTTATATTGTTCTTAACGTTGTTTTCTTTGAAAAGATAGTGTGGTTTTTCCACCCACTCGAGTTATATATTATACATTAACTATTCTAATGAAGTAGGAATTAGGAAGTTAGAGTTTTAGACTAAATGTACCCACCCAAATGTGGATGAGTGTGGTAAACGTCTACCCTGCTTAAAGTATAGGAAGGTAACAAACACATAAAAAAGAAATTACAATGTCTTATAGAGTTTATTAGTGAGTATAAAACGAAGACAATAAGAGACATAAGGATATTAATGGTTTCGTGGATTTCTTTGATAATTATTTTGGTTAGGTGTAAGTACACCTAAGAGGTAAAATATACTTAACTACTGCAAACATAACTTTCAATATTATGAGCCGTAGATAGGCAAAAGAGCCACATTGTTACTAAAGGAATTACAGTTTGGGATCTTATATCCAGTATCCTAAAAAGTTCCCGAGAAGAAAATTCCTACGACTCGTCAACTGCAACAAAATGGACAGTGGCGGGTCTATAATTATAAGCATTTAAAGAAGTCCTTTGAATTGACCTCAAGGAAGAAGAGTTCGTGCGATTAAATGTCAGGACCATTAACCCATTAGCTTATGCTCACTTAGGTTCTTAAGAAGCCTCGCTACTTAGGCATCTAGTAAGTTAATAATTAAACGCTCTATCTATGGCAACCAATAGTGAGTTAACGTCATAGTCATAACGAGGAGGCGCTAACCTAGTCCCTCTAATACAGGGGATAACTAGCCCCACTTAAGGCAACATAGCTACAGCCACGAACACAACTTGTCTACAGTTATACCCAACAAGTTCAAGTATGTACAACTAGTGCACGACATAAGGAGCCGTAAGGCTTCAAGGGACAGTGGTCAGGTAGTGTCAGACTTCTGTGCGGCGCGGGTCATCCTCGTCCGCAGATACTGATTCAACTCAAACCTTCCTTCACCTTGCAACATGTGAGTGGAATGCAGGCTCACGTGATTCGATTCACGTTAACTGTAGGTCCTCTTATCTCACATTACCCTACCCTTGCCATTGCTAAGTGCGTATACCGACGGGTGTAAGAGCGGTGCAAAATTAATATAAATAATAATAAAAATACAGGCCTTCAAATAAATGCAGACGATATAAGGCCCCAAGAGCAGAGCCACAATAAGTAATAAACACAGACCTTAATAATACAATATGAGACAACATAGCCATCGGCCAAGAGACTTAGTTAAGTCACAAAACATATCTAGCACTCCCCACTAGTGACTCGTGACGTTCCCTTCCTACCAATACAGACAACATTGCCAAACAACCAATCTAACGTTAATCAGCCAAATAGCCACACTGATGGCTGTATATAAACATAATACTAACATAACTCAACTCTTGAGGACAAGCTCCTATCACGATAAACAACACAAGTAGTGCATGTCGGCCAGAGACTGTATCTGCTGATTGAACTATCATGCCCTGGTTGACAACTTTTATAATATCGGCCTAAATAGCTCAGTACTTATTTACATCAATCATCCAGGGGATTGACTTAGAAAGGAACAAGAGATGCAAGACTCCCAAATAAGTTGAGCCGATGCTTAACCCTCAGATTACTCGTCGCTAAACATTTGTAATTACATAGTAACAAATACACTGCTCAGGCGAGCAAATCACAAACCGTGCGTGGACAGAAATTAGCCAGTCTGGCTACCAAATAGTCTATGTGTGAGCCATCTCAAACGTAGAAATCAGCTGCGAGAGCGCAGCGTGATTATGGCCCCAGTGGTAGTGCACCAGCGGTAGACTATGAAGATGTTGGTGATCCAAGTGTGGCGGGATGCTAACTCCGGGTAGCCCCTGCGTTGACTGCACCGGAGTCCATTCCGGCCTGGGCCTACTCAGATCGACTGCTGCAGTAGAGAAGGTACAATTAGAGACCCGATAATTCGTAAATTATTAGAAGTTGTTTGTCTTATACTGCTCGAGCGGTATATTAAATCAACTTCAATACTGAGAAGGAAAAAGTAAGGGGAGAACAGGTGTGAGCCAATCACGTCTTACAACTACAGTGCAGGCCAGAGCGGTCATCAAGGGGGTAAGCGCATGCGCAGTGAGAGCAAAGAGAGAGGCAAAATGAAGCGAACGAAGCCTCAACATTACAATTTTTTGATGTGATTAATTACTGCATTTGAACGAAATGGGGCTTATACGCGATGGCCTCGAAACACACTCGCATAGACATTTAGGTCAAGGGGAGACCTATAATTAGGGTAGTTCATGAAACATAGCCAAAATCTTGAAAGGTGTAAAAGTCACATGATTGTACGAGCTGATATCCATTAGCTCGGCACAAACGATTTAGGATAAATCACCCTTGGTACACCCGATCTAGATTCGAACCCTGATCTCCCTGTTAATGGCAATCCAGTCTAACGCTTCTTTTTTTTTTAGATAATGCTACCAACAATTAAGGTATGTATTTCTTATTTTGCAAAGAATATCACCTTATCCGAATCCTAATATAAACTTTTTTCTCTTCTTTTCTCGTTTTTCTTAAAAATATTTACTTTATGTTAACTATGTGAGTAAGCAGCAGGGAGTCGATTACACGCCCCCTCCACCCCCCCCTCCCAATTAGCCTATGATGCGTGTGATCACGACCCTTCTTCAATCCAATCACATCTCTTGATGAGGCCGACGACATCCAATCGGGTGTAATGGCGCAACAGCACTAAGTGCCGTGATTATCTGACGGAGGCTAAGGCGCTTCCTATACAGTCCATCTCTCTCTCTCTGCCCGCTGTCAGAATCGGGACAGGTCTTCAAATAACCGTGTCTCTAAGTGACTGCTTTTGATCTGTACTTTCCTCCCCCAATCCTCTTCTCGCCAACCCACCAACCCCCGTCGTAAGTCACTTTGTGAGTCAACTGCCAGAGATAATTTTACTGCTTTAATTTCTACTTTCTCTTGACTCTTCGAGTGATCGTCATAAAAATCGAATTCGAGATTTTGATAGGTTTCATCATGACTCCTTGAAACGGAAAAAAAAAAGTTTTTTCGATTCTGTCTGTATCTCGGCCTAGAGCCGAAATTATTTTACCATTAGGGCTAAAACTCGGTATCTAAAGTTTTCATAAGGTTCCCGAAAGGTATTTTTGGTATTAAATATCTAGCTTTAAAATTAGGGGTAGTTTACTTAGGGTCGAAAAGAGAAATAATCGAATTTCTCGAGAGATTGGCTCCAACCATTTTAATTTAAATTCATATCAAGGCACTGTTTTAAGTTTTTTTTTAAATGGCCTATCTCATTTTCACTGGAAAATGACGGTACTTTTGGAAGATACTTGGTAAAAGCGGATAATATCTTCGCCCAATTCTCTAAGATACGAAATAACGTATCATTGAACATTTGTAGGACTATTAAAATTAAAAATCTTTTATTTGCAATATATCTATATAAAACTAATAGCTCCCAAGAAATAAGCAAATATATATTTTTAAATAAATATCTTATAAAAGGGGACTTGATTGTTAGACTCGTTGGTGTACAAGATGTTCCTCTTGTAGCATCCCTTAGGGGCAGATGCCACAAACTACATAGAAAACATAAACACTACAAAAAAAGGGGGAGGGGGGGGGGTTTAACCCAGAGCGAATGCTGAGGAGTTATTAATGTGACCCTCTATCTCATCCAGACGGCAAGAGACTTCAACCTCAGTAATGTTCATATTAAACCAAAACTTTGACGGATAACTTTGGGAATGATGGGATAAATATATAATAAGAATTAGTATAAGTCAAAGTTAGTCGATGTTTATTAGTCATAACTCCATTAGATTTTTAACAGTTCCTCCAAATATATACATTGTTGATGTTGCGAAGTATAGAATAAATTCATAAACAACAATTAATTGAAGTCTAAGCTAACCAGTCAGATGGTAAATATTCATCAGATTACTTAATGTTAACTTTAAGATGTCGCCCATTAGAAATGGCGCATAGTAAAAATAACATGATCATTTGGATTCCATCATTAAATATTAATCCTTTAAAAAAAAAGGCACCTAGTCAATGGTAACAAGACAATCTAATTTCCAACATAATATATATGTCCATTAGGAATGGTACATAGCGTATGACAATAAGATATGTTAAATTCCAATACTAAATATTTGTCCATACTAAATGGCTCATAGCGTATGACAATAAGATATGTTAAATTCAAATACTAAATAATTGTCCATAATAAATGGCTCATAGCGTATGACAATAAGATATTTTAAATTCAAATACTAAATATTTGTCCATAATAAATGGCTCATAGCGTATGACAATAAGATATTTTAAATTCCAATACTAAATATTTGTCCATACTAAATGGCTCATAGCGTTTGACAATAAGAAATTTTAAATTCAAATACTAAATATTTGTCCATAATAAATGGCTCATAGCGTAAGACAATAAGATATGTTAAATTCAAGTTCTAAATATCTGCCCATCAAGAAAAGACACATAGCGTATCACAATAAGATAAACTAATTCAAATGCTAACATAGTTCCCGCGAACATTAATTTAAACAATACAGTACATAATCGATATAATTGATTAGTCGTGACTCTACTGGCGCTATGTCGCCCTGACCTTGCAAATAAGGTGATCTCAAAAAAAACTATGTTCTTAACTGTCCGAAAGATTTTTTAGGTTATTTGAAATTAAGGCCAAAATTGAATTTAGAAAAGATTAAAAAAAAAAGTTTTAATTTGCCGAAAATGGATTTAGATCTTACATTTTATGAAGTAGAAAGCCGGAGCTTATCCTATCCCTGATATGACTCAGGCCCAATTGTAAAGCTCGTAGCCACAGGCACCAGAATATATACCCTAAAGCACAGAAGAGGGGAAGATGGGAAAAAGGGGGGAATAACATTCTAGAATAAAAAAGGAACACGAGAAAGCGCAAGTTGATTCGCTTCGAGAGAGGCCGTGGGCGTTCCGGAATCTTCTCGGAGGGGATCTCTTTACTGCGCAAGTCCATTCAACCCAAGGCGTTGGCTTGAACTTGCCATTCAGTCTTCACAGTCAGTATTCAATTTTCCCGGTTCGGTGAAGGTGCGTTAGGTGGTTTTGTGTCGTTCTTCCACGCAGCCCCAGTCAACAAGCAAATGGGGTAAGTCTTGACTATTTCTGTTTGTCTCGTGTCTATCATAAAACATCCGATGCTACAGATTAAACTGCAGCTACCGGTTAAGTGTTGATAATGTTTTGCTTGGAAATAACTTTGATGTATCATAATGGGTCGGCTACGAACGTTTTATGGTGAGTTTTAATTAAGTCAAAAAAAACAACGTGATAAGTATAACAGCACAGGGGAGGAACGTATAATGGTGAACCACTACCACTTAAACTCTACTCGTACGCGCGCTAGAATTGCGCTACGAGCGTGTAAATTGACCGCTTATTCGCGTTTGCTCACTCGTTTAGATGGGGGACACTTTCAAAGTTATGAAATTAAATTAAACAGCCTTCACTCGCTCTTTGTATCGCTGTTCTGTGTGTATGTGTGTGTTTGTGTGTCGTCCGTGCTAAAGGTAATCTTTTATATGTGATATTGTTGTATTGGGCACCGTTGATTTGACTAGAAGGAATTGTAAACAGGGGGATTGGGCATTTTATAATATTAATTGGAAATTACCCGCTTCAGTGGTCGAATGGTCTAAGGTGTCACCCTTTGTGTTAGACTGGCCTGCTGATAACGGGGAGGTCGGGGCTTGAATAGCGGTTGGGTCTACAAAGGGTATTTTTTCTTAAAACGCTTTCCCAATCTCCTTCCATGCAAATGCGGGTAGACTACATCAAAAATGCTTCCTTTCTCTTCCCTACCCTATTAGAGTAATTATTATATGCGTGTAACTGAACATTTAATAAGACGTGGTTATAAAAAAATGTGTAAATGAATACGACAAATCGCCAGAAGATTTCAGTTCGCTATCAGTCATGCAGCTGAACGTTAGTTATCCGTCCAGTATGTTCCGTGAACTATGAGCTTGGGGGTCGAATCCAAGGTGTTATTTTATACTAAGTCTGTTTTTTTCCCCCATAAATTGATTCTTTATCTCCCTCTACGCTAATTTGGGTACATTTCCTCTCAATTCTACTTTCCTCATCCTTTAAGATTAGCAAAGTTAAAATGCATATAGCAGGCGGGTATTTAGACTTGGGGGTAAAAGAAGTAGCTCCTATTATTTGTTAGAATTTAGTTTAATCTTATTTTAGATGTGTGTATATTTGTTTTTATTTCCAAACTTGTTATTTAAATGAAATATTTAAGGAGGAGAAAAATGCAGAACTGTAAATAAATTGATTACAAAAGAAAATGAAAAGATTATTAACTGGTAGATAGGCTTTGCAAAAGAATAATTTACAAGAAAGCCTACAAAAAAAAGGGGGGGGAATGATTATATGAAGCACAACCTTAAAAAATGCAAAAGGTATTTAATAATTTCATTCTTTGATTTATAAGAAACCAAAATAGTATGATAGAGTTCTATTTTGTAAATCTACTTAAATTGTTATTATTAGCACCGCGTCTTACTACGCGTTCGGGTTATACGCACTTACGCTAATGTGTAATGGTATGGTGATAGTGAGATGAAATGGAGGACCTACAGTTTAACGTGGAATCCGAACCACGGTGGAGGCCTGGCATTCCACACATTCTCAAGCTGTGATTAATACACGTCTTGTCAGAGGTGAAGGAAGGGTTTGGCAATCAGATAAATCTGTGCTGGGACCGAGGATTGAACCCCAGACCCCCGACACAGAAGTCAGACACCTTATCCCTAAACCGCCAGGTCATCATCTATTTAAAATTAAGTTATAACGTTTAAGTGTTTTGTTTTTTTAATATTTGCACACTATGATAACCTTTAGTCACTTTTTTTGATTAATTTATTGGAAGACACCTTCATACTTGCATCCCTGCTATCACTCCTAACTATATAAATATGGTTTTCACTTGTGTCAAGTTGAGTTTACAAAACATAACATTCTAGCCTTCGTCGCAGGTCAGTGTCATTGCATAAACAGAATGACTTCTAGAATGAAATGTTTTAATATATTCTAAAACTTAGCCTAGTAAAGGTAAACTACTAATAAATTGCTTAATATAGAAAAAATAAATGTGTAAAAAATTGTTATTTTATCTATATAATTATAGTGAAAACGAGTTTTCGACCCTGTCTACGACAATTTTATTAAAACATTATCACCCAATTTAAGACAACCTAACCTTAAATTGGTAAACTCATGGACAATAACAAAAACTGTGAAATCGCAGGATTTTCGTGAAGCAGCGAATAAGGAAGACACGGACTTAGTTATGGTGTCTTGACTTGTTGCGTTATTGCACCCTACTTGTGTTTATCGGTGCCCCTACCCTCGTGTTGGGAGTGGATGGGGGACAGATCTGGTCCATTTAGCCAGGAAACAAGAGGTGGTTGTGGCGTTTCCACGTCACGTCCTGTTTGTTCACTTTGAGCTTTCATGAGACTTTGGTGCGTGGGCGTCCTCGAACAGTGAACTAGCGTCGATCTTGAGAATGACATACAGAATGCTGTAGTCGTATCGCATACAAAGATACTCATATGACATTTCTGGAAGTTATATGGAAACACGTGTTCTGCAACTGTACAGCATTCGTCACTAACAAATTATGCTCAAAGCGTAAAATGTTTGGGCAGTGGCGATCTATAAACAAATTCAGAAACTTTGTTGACAGTTATAAAAATTACTTAAACAGTTTTTTGAAATATAATTATATATACGTCAACCCATGGGATCTGTAGCTGTACTTTTGTTTAATAATATCCATACCTATAATATAGTAAAATAATATCAAGGTTGGCAGCAAAAAAATATGTTTTTATTTTAAAGCGTCTCCTACCAAAACCCTACTATAACTAAAAATATGTGGGGAATGCCAGGCCTCCACCGTGGTTCGGATTCCACGTTAAACTGTAGGTCCTTCATTTCATCTCACAATCACCCTACCATTACACATTAGCGTAAGTGCGTATAACCCGAACGGGTAGTAAGACGCGGTGCTAATAATAATAATAATAATAACTAAAAATATGTATCAGTTGAATTTTTTAGGATATTCATTTTGGATTTTTCAGTGGTTTTAGACCAATTTATCTCGTTGAGTGACATTTACCAGTATTAATAACAATAATAAAACGCTTTACCTCTAGTTAAAATACTCCAAGATAACGTAATTGACAGTCTCGATTGAATTTAAAATACACGATAGTTAGGAATTAGATTACTCAAATAAATAATATTAATTGGATAGAAAACTTCATTAATTTGTGGTCACATGGCTTAAGGCGTCAGGCTCTCAATAAGACTGGATTGCCAGTGATAGGGTGGCGGATATTCTAATCTCTGGAGGAGGCGTTTGCTAAATGTGAGTTTTGACTGTGGCTTTCCTATGCTCACTCCACGCTTATGCAAATGCGCTTCCTCTAAACTACATTACACCACCAATAAGTCATATGTAACCTTTGCGTTAAACTTAAAAATAAAATTTCAGAACAAAGACAAACAAACCAAGAGATGGCATTTTTAATTAAAATCACACGACACTTAAAGAAATAATTTATAATTTTAACAGTTTAATTCACCTTTGACGCTTTCAACGAACCTATTTTTCTCGCCTAAGCTATCGTCTTCTTTTAAAAAAAGTTGAAAATATGTATACCTACTTTGAATTCATAATGCATTATTGGTACGATAATCCAGGTAACAAGCTGACATTCTTAATTCCTTATAAACTTATTTTCATTAGCCGTTCGTGCTTATTCACTAGCGAGAATATGTTACTTTTTTGTTTCAAATAAAAAAAATGCCATTAAAAGACTTTTTAACGCATGGCTTAAGAACTCGAGAGACAAGTTTTCAACTAAGGTGAAGTAAAAAAAAGGGAGGGAGGGGGTGTTAAAGTAAAAAGTTGATGCGGTGGGCCAATTGAAAACAAAGAAATGTCGGGTGAAAAGTACGCAAAAGAAAGGGGTGAAGGGGAAGGGGAAAAAGAATTGTATAAAGGGCAAGAAAAAAATAGACAAAGAACAAAAAAAAATTAGAGTAAAAAAAAAGTAAAGGAATTTTTTTGGAAAGCTTTTAAGGGCGCTGATAATCACAGAAAATACCAGGGTTGCTGCAACACTAGTAAAGAAGGGTGAAAGGTAGCAAGACTACCTAGAACTGTTCCAAAAGTACTTTTTGTTTCTGTTGTACTGTATTGATGTTGGGTAGGAAGGGGGACTTTTCCAGCAGTGTGTGTGTTTACCTTTGAGGAGAGGAAGAATTAGGAGAGGGCTGCTGAGGGCATGCCGGGATACAAGACATCAGCACTTCTTGAACAACGCACACGGCGAGACAATCGGGAAAAATCTATCCCTTACATCGCACAATTAATTGGATTGTTTTCTTTGCAAACATTTATTTTTGGGATAGTTGGCGTAACATTTTTAAATTGGTGAACGAAAAAGTTTCTTGATCCCGAAAGGTTTTAGTATTTCTTATATACCGATTTTATCTTAGTTTTAAATATTTTTCTTGAAACGTTTGGCTTATTTGTTATTATATATTTTATATTTATATATCTGCCGGTGACCTGGTGGTCTAGGGGTAAGGTGTCAGACTTCTGTGCTGCCGGCCGGGGTTCAATCCTCGGTCCCGGCACAGATTTATCTGATAACCAAACCCTTCCTTCACCTCTGACAAGACGTGTATTAATCACAACTTGTGAATGTGGGGAATGCCAGGCCTCCACCGTGGTTCGGATTCCACGTTAAACTGTAGGTCCTTCATTTCATCTCACAATCACCCTACCATTACACATTAGCGTAAGTGCGTATAACCCGAATGGGTAGTAAGGCGCGGTGCTAATAATAATATATCTCTGCCGTGGGCATAGTTGTTGCAGGCGCTATATTTCAGATGATGTTCAACAAGGAACCTTACCTAGCACTTGTATTCGTATGGTCCAAGGAATCTCGACCGCTGTTCATAGTTTTTAACCCTCGCCACTGAGGCTGCACTTCCTCTAAGCTGCCCTTTTCATCCCTGCCCTCTTATTAATCCTTAAGTAACTCTTGTGTTAAACATGATAGTAAAAAATAGGTAGGTATTGTGTTGAGGCTAGAAATCACTCCTGCTAAGTGTAGTTTCAGGCACTTTTAATCTCACTCTTGCTCGTGTCGCTTTCATTCTGTGTCTTATAATGTTTGTGTTTATATATATATATATATTATATATATATATATATATATAATATATATATATATATATAAAATCAAATGATAGGTTAATTTTAAGCTAGGAAACCAAGTTTATTTATCAAGAAAAGAAATAAAAGATTGAATATTAAACCGTAGAAAAAATTTTGTTCATTTAATCGGGGAAGAAATATTATAAATATATATAATTGTTAAAAATAACTTATAAATTAGTGGTGGGTCGGTTCATAAAACATACAGGCTCTGGTTACAGTTCTTATAGCAATCCTACTGTGATTTTGTAACGCTTAAGTGCCGGTTAATAATAATCTATAAAAGCTGCAATTGAATTAGGTAAAACCATTTTCAAAGGCAACAAACTATTTTTTTCCCAAGTGTCCCCCTCTCCCCGTTCCTTTTTTAACAATCTATATTACTCCTAATCCCACATAACTTGCACAATTACGCAAGTCGTTCAAACACATCAGCCCTCTCTCATAATGCTAATCCGATCCATTAGTTAAAGGGGTATATTGGTTCAGTCACAAAATCATTGTTAATATGATTTTAATAATCCTATTACGTTTGTATGTAGGTGGAAAGGGGTTGGGAGTTGGGAAGCTACTTTTTACCAGTACTTACACGAATTTCATTTACAGTAACCCCTCCTCCTCGCCGAGCATTCCTCTATAATGTGCGGATGGTGTTTAAACCAGCTCCACAACCTCGAGGTCTATTGTTTAAAGCTTGATATTGAAATGAGCTATTAGATGTAGGCCTTCACTGTTGCAAGGGGATGCGGAGAGGTGAGGGTTCTCGCCCCCTTACCCCCAAGCCAGCCGCCCGCGCCATTGTTTAAAACCATCCCCTACTAATTGTCGGCCTGTTCTGTGTATGTGTTGTCCCCTCCCTCTTTTTCCTAACTGGTCTACATGGTGTTTTCAAACAGCCGGTTTGTCATCCCGTGGTTCAGGGATGTGTAATGCATGGACGGGGCGGGTTATTTTGCTGTAGAGATGTCCACAACTTGCTGTTCAAAGTGATTAGGTTCACTGAAATGAGCAGTTCAGGTATCTAATTAGGGTTGCCACACGTTTTGAAAACCGGGAAGACACCGGGATTTTTTATTTGTGTCTGGGGAAAAACGGGAATTTTACCCTAATGGAATAGTTATATTATTTGGGACCTTTAATTGGAAGACTTTAATAGAAGGTATTTTATTGAATGCAATTAAAGGAGAACTAAAGAACCATTGGTTTGCTTAGCGACTGCATAATTTCCCCATCGGTATCCAAATGATATACTATAGACAGACACCAAATTATATGACTTCGTACTATTTCACTTTTATGAAAAATTGAATTTCATCCTTCCATACTACTCTTTAAATTTTAAAAGTGTGGACAAATTGTAATTCCTTTTGAAAAACCTTGAATACGCAGGGAATTTTGATTAAGATAATAGTGACAATGATTCACGAACTACAACGTGTAGTTCAGTTGTTTACGAATTACAGTCTAGTGCAGTCTTTCTCTAGTTCACAACCGAACCTCTGCTTGCCTCTAGTCTTTCGCCAGTTCATGTACATATACCCATGACAGTTATCTATACTAATATTATAAAGAGGAAAGATTTGATTTTTTGTTTTGTGGTTGGAATGGTTAAACTCAAAAACTACTGGACCGATTTTTAAAATTCTGTCACCAATATAAAGCTACATTATCAGCGAGTAACATAGGCTATATTTTATTTTGAAAATTTAATTTATTCCTCATAAAAATGTCGATAGTATATTATATAGTCTTTGGAAAAAAAAAGTTGTTGAAGGGAAAGTGTGGTTGGTGAAGGAGGGGGAGGGGGGAAGAGAAATAGATGTAGTGACGAGGAACGCAAAAAAAAAAAATTAAAATAAAATTTGGGGAAACGAGGGGAGTAAATTAAAGTAATGGAAGCTGAAAAATTAATTTGATTTTAACAATTTGTTTGATTGGTGTATACACAATTCCTTTCGCGCCTAGAGCAAACAAAAGTATAGAGGAATGAGATGAAAATAGGAGGGAGGATAAAAAGAGGGAGGGGGCTGTACAGTGATGGTAGGACTGTATTTTAAAAAAAAGCAAAAAAAAGTTTTGTTTTTATATTGACATGATGGATGATTTGAAGTTTTGTTTTACAGGATTCTTTACAATATATTTTTACGGGGAAGGGGGCTAGTATTATTATATAATGATAGATATTGGCACAATCTAGCTTATATTGCTTAGTGCTGTGGGAAGTGGATGGTGGTAGTTAGCTTTGTTGGTTAAGGGAAATGTCAAACATGGAATCTCAACCTTTATTTTCGTTTCTATGATCACTATCGGCTGAAGAATGGTTTTTAATCGCGCCATCTCAAAGTTACTTTTCAACGAGATCAAAGATTACCTTTGGAAGTTGAACCTGTTCATTTGGATGCATCGTTTATTTGGAATAATTTGTGATAGGACTACACCTTTGTATTTTACTTACGTGAGACCTTTATTTAAAATGCCATATCTCAGTTACATGAGCTACTTCCATATAATCAAACTTCATATCTAATATTCCGCAGCTTTCACTTTAGTCAAACAGCTTCTTCAATGGCGGTAAAATAATAAATACATTTGGTATATGTTGACAATAAACAAACTTGTTTTAAGCCAACCTTCATATGTGATTTTGATGTAAAGGATAAAATAGATCGCCTCTCGCGGATACACATTTGCACATTTTAATGTTTTATTTATGGTATTTAACGTGAACTTTATGGACCGACTGAAGGCACACAACTTATTAACTCTATTCTACGACAAACACAACATGCCCCCACCCGTTAATTCATCAACATAACAGGGGATACCCTAATTTACCAATATATTTATTTAAGGTCCATTTTCTGAACTGACTTATTATATTAACACAAGAGGATGGTGAGAGAGAAAAGGCCTACCAATTTCACCGGGAATGGTATTTTCATATACCTTCCAAGGTTCTACTATATGCCACACTCGACATGGGACCGAAGGCTTCACTTTCCCTCCGAAGGAAATTGTGCTATGAATTTTTATCGCTCAAGAAAAATCTGTCGACCCCAGCTAGGTTTAAACCCATGAACATCGGGTCCTGAGGTGAGCTCTTTACCCCAAGATCACCTAGGTTGACTGGTTTACTCAAAAGAGGCGCCACCGATTAAGGTATTGGACCAATTTAGTTTTGTTGTTTGTTGATAGTGCCATTTTTGTTTCGAGGCTGACCTTCTTATGCAGTTCTGCGTAAACTTTACTGCTGAAGGGTCGCATAGAAAACTTAAAACGAAAGGGCAAGCTGTCGAAAAAAGTGGTGAGCTGTAGTTGCCGCGCTGTTTTTATTTTTATTTTTAGCGCCACGTCTTACGACTTGTTCAGACTATACGCATATGTACTAATTATGCTAATGAGCTAGGGTTGAGCGTATAACCCGAACGGGTAGTAAGACGCGATGCTAAATAAAAACATAAGGATGAGGAAGGTTGAATTTATATGAAGTGTAATTGCATTTGTATGCAGGGAAAATGGAAATACATGAAGTAAAACCATCCTCAGTGCACCCAACCTGGATTCGAATCCCGAACTCTGAGTCTATTGCGAGGGTAAAGCCTCAAGTTTAGATCATGTGGCCACCGAAGCAGGTACCATGCGCGTGATCTTACTTCTTGGATATGTGCATTGAACTATAAAATAACCAGAATCGGTGAACACACAGTCTTAATTGTCAAATCTCGTTTAGTCTAGTCTACCGGTGAGGTGGAGGTTGACGTTCGAAAGATGTACGGAAGGTTTATTTTTACCACTCTCCCTACACGCAAATAAAGCTACATTTCCTATAAAAAATCTACCGCTCTCATCCTTCCTTATCTCTTTAACCCCTTTAGCATGGTTAAAATGCGAACAGATTTTATTATCATTAAGACGTGGTGCAAAAAAAAAACACAAAAAAAAACAGTTGTATATTTATCGGCCAACTTGTACTGTGTCACAATGTTGCCCATGCTCTATAAAGTTGGTTACTGTACACTAGTGTACCGACCCGCTTCACCCCTGTCACACTGTTTTGTGGTGTTCACCTCTGTGTCGGTGGGTGGAGGGGTGTGGGAGGAAGGGTGGCTGACCACTGGCCACGAGCAAATATGACATGACCCCCCTGGGGGCCCCCGCGTGTATAAAAGCTGCGGTAACAATTTGTCACGGTTTTTATCCGCCCGTTTGCAATCCTTGCAACAGTAAACAGTCCCACAAGAATCGCAAATATGAGTGGTCGATTGCCTTGCCCGCCGCACCTGATGCCTGTCATCCATGCCCGAAAATGCGACAACTGCCACAGGCATGGGAGAGGACAAAATGGCAAGAGATTAGACCCTTTCTCTGCTTATAATTCATTAATTCCTATTAGTATGTTATTTAAATTATTGTATAGTTTTTAGTACTCGTCGAAAATGTGATGCTAGGCCTCATCTTGCCACGTATTTGCTAGTGACATCAGACATGCAACATAGGCTGCGCTGTGACAAAACGGCATGTGCGCATCGTGGACAAGTAGTAGGGGAATAATATTGAAGAGTTATATTGAGGAGTCATGACTGATTCCACGATCTCTTATGTGTTCATTTGAATTTTTTCATATAAAGAAACCTCATTGTAAACGTGTGGGATAGTTAGTAATTATTACTAATTTTGGTTTGGTAACAACGAAGTATTTTTCATTCCAAAGATAATAGAGAAAGTCACGCCTATATAATATTCTCAATCCTCGCTACTATACCCCCCCGATACCTAGATGTTTTCCTTTATTATTATATATTAGCTATTCTCATTATATAGCAAGAGGAATTGATTGAGACATGTGTGTTTGTATATTTCCATATACCATTCGCCAAAGAATAGCAAGCGGAAGATGTAAAAACGATTAAAAGAAAGGTATAATTAAAAACAAACGGCTTTTTGTGAAAGTTTTAACTGACATAATTGACACCAAATCAAATTATGGTTTGCCATATCATAATATGGTTTGGTGATTGGACACATGAGAAAAGATTTTGTTACGCTAGCTATCGGATACACCACTCCTATGGAGAATGGACTCTAGTTTGAAATGTTGGCTATGAACCACCTTGTTTTCATCGACATTCTTTTTTTAAATTATTATTACGTGTAACGCCAATGTTATTAATGGCATAATTTAATGGTTTAGAATAAGGAATTGGTTCAAGGGAAGTGCATCCCCGGTAGCGCGGGAAAAAGATGATAAAACCTACATGATAAATCTCATGGGGGGAAACTACCCATGTTAAAACTCTTTGTTAACCATAATGCAATACACTTGAGCAGTGGCGGCTCGTGTATAGACACTGCGGAACTGCAGCACCCCTTATTTCCACCTGACATTATCAATAACATTTAATATAATGAGTCATTTTTTCTTTAATTCTTTCTTTATTTTTGTAGAACAATATATATTCCTTAAGCTTAATGTCAGTACTTCAGTAGCCATGCCCCAATTTATGAAAAAGGTACAAAAATCTTTGTGTGGAACTGTGCGCTTCACAGTGCCAGTGACATGGTGTTTGACTGTTGTGCGCATGCGCACATAGGAGGGGGATAGGGAGGAAGGTGAGACTGCCAGGTAGAGCGAGAGCACTGTTGCTCTCGCAGTGCCGGTTCTGGCGTGATGGTGGAAGGAAGTTTTTTTACTCAGCGGTGTGTTGTACTTAAAAACCGTGTACCATATTCTTGAATGTGATAAAATGTATAAGAGTGTAGAATCAGATTATTCTTCTGCTTCCAGCTATTCTATTTGATTAATTTTTTTTTTCGGTTATTTTATTTAACAGAAAGACTAAATGCGCTTGCAGTACTTTCAATGAAGAAAAATTTCTTCAATTGTCATCCAGAGATCAAGGAGAAAATTATTGAACTTTCTGCGCAAATTAAAACAAGAAGAATAGATTTAATTTTTAAATGAATAGATCAAGCTTGAACTGTAACAATTTAAGTTAAAGTAAGTAAAAAATTTTTTTATCAAGTTCCTGAATACATTTTCTTTTTATACATGTTTTTTCTCTTTTTACACAATTTTAAAACAAAGGCTAAAAAATTTCCGGAGCAGCCCCCCGCTAATTTTAGCTACGAGCCACCACTGCACCTGAGTTGTGTAATGTTTATGTTCCTCTCAAAACTCTTATTATAAGGTTGAAATTATTGTGAACTAGGCTAGTTGAACTGTTTTATTAGCTAATGTAAACTAACCAACGATGGTTTATAACAGCTTGTTATAGCCCATGACCTGTATTCTTCTGGTCTGCCATCTCGACGGGTTTTAAAATATATACTGTACTAGAAAATGAGAGTAACCCAATTTTATTTAGCGAAAAAATTTCTATACAAAAACAGATCATTCATCTCACTAACTATATTGGAATTGTAATACCTTTTTTTATTGTACTTGTATACTGATTATAAGTGGGTTTTTTTAATTAAAAATTACTTTTTAATACCATCATAATTACTTTTTTATTTTGCTTGCGGCCCACCATGTTTGCTGCATTGTACAGATTGGCCCGCAAGTCAAGTTGGACCACACTGGTTTATACGAGTGAAAACAACATTGATTAAGTTCACCCTGTTCCGGGAGAGTTGGGGAAATAGTCTCGGTTTGGACTTGAGACGAAACAATAGCTCTGTAATGTTTTGCTTGCGCCGCGGTATCCGAGCGAGCGCCAGTGGTTTGTACCGGAAGAGAAGCGACACTCTTGTCAACTTGGCACAGGCCCGCCGCCGTTGTCGTCTCATTATTGCTTTTCTGGTTTTGTTGTGCTAGGAATAGCGATAAGACGCTGACGTCCGAAAGGCCCTAACAATGGAGTGACAAAACACGCTTGGGTGAGTATACCACGTGCTAAAATAATATAAACAAACGTTACTCAGTGTAGCGCTGGCTGGCGGGGATATACATATATATAGGGTGTTCACTATTCTCGAGACCGGTAAAGTACTAAGAATTTTGAAATAGTATACAGATAAATAAATAAGATGCTGTGGTCCGACACCTCCGCTCATTTTGTATCGTGTATGCCTACCGAGCTTAGGGTTCCGGGTTCGATTCCCAGCATGGTAGGAAAATATATAATTAGTGAAATGTGTGTTTCCACTTTCACAGTTGATAAATTAATGGCTATGGGGACTAGGTGTTGTGTCTGTTCTAGATTTACTCTGCAGCTAGGAGCATCAGTAGCCCTATATTTAATAAATCGTATAGTGGGGAGGAATGTACATCCGGGTGTGATTTGTCTAAATTATTTCTCACTCATTTAACTCAAATGCGGATACATTTAACCTATTTTTAAAGCTTTAAGCCAATTACGTAAAAAGATTGATGAAAAATTAATTTAACGTCAATATATGTGTTTTAGAAAATGTATTCCAGTTTGTCAATAGCATATTTTCTCCCATTTGTTCCCCATTTGAACATTTGTAGCCATTGTACTGTCACTTTGACGCAACACTGGTCATAGCTTTGATAGTCAAGGAACGTACCGCTGGAGGGTGCTCAGATATGGCGGTGAAGCTCCAAAATGGACACTTTGAAGGACGATCGTCTAACGTAAGTAAAGTTGTCGGCGTGTATTGTGGAGTTGAATATCAATGCGATGTGCTGTGTTGTATAGTTCCGCTCTATAGAATTACCTAGGGGGGATATGGTGGGTGAATATGTTTTGTGTTTGTCAATCTTTGTTTTCTGGGCACAGCTTCCCATTACGATGCTCACTCTGCGCGTGTTTTGGAAATAGCTTTTGTTTTTCGGTGTGTGCTTTCCACGACTATGATTCATTCACGCGTTCACCGCTGTCCACACGTATCTGAGAGAGTTCGGGATCGTCTGCGACAGTGGGTGAGACACAATACCCAGGTGATTCCTTCCGAGTGATGTTTTAGATTATAATAACCTTGAGCATATTGCTTGATCTAGATTACTTTATATAATAAAATGCGGTAAATGTTATCACGAGAAGTGTTTTTAATCTAGGCTACATCTATTTTTTATTTTTTTTTAAGAATTGGAAATAACATTTCAAAATCACTTTGTAAACCGTGTTATATTGTAATGGTGTGTATTGCCAATTTTTAAACTTAAAAAAAAAAATGTGAAAGTGAGGCTCATCGGCTGAAACGCACCCTTAAGATACAGGGTGGCCCATGGAAAAGTAGCCCGCCTCCTATAGCCAGCAGGCGCCTCATTCTGAATTGGAGGAGGTCAATCCCCTTTCACCCATATTGTGACATGAAGAATGAGCAAGTGAACTGCTTGTCTAAATCTTTATTGACTCATTCTTCATGTCATAATATGAGTGGAAGGGATTGACCTCCTCCAATTCAGAGTGAGGCGCCTGCTGGATATAGGAGGCGAGCTACTTTTCCGTGGGCCACCCTGTACTTGAAAAACAACTTAATTGGCTAACCGTACTTACCGGGCAGTTACATCAATACCCCAATTTTCTTACGGATAGACAGCTAAACAAATGGGTACTAGATCTACTTTCACGAATTCATACGTCAAGTCAAGTGATTTCTAGCTATCTCTTCTAATATTTATAGTATATTATTAATACCTCTAAAATATTCAAATGTCCACTTGTAATAAAATCAAGGTATAGTAATTTCTCATCCTCTCTATCCGATGTTACTTGTAATGTCCAACTAGCCAGAGGGTTGGATGCGCGCGCAACTCCGGATGGATGTAAAACAAATATCAAGATAAAATTTAGTTGGTTTTTTTTAGGGGGAAGGGGGGTATTTAACGTGCATTTTATGAACAGACTGAGTATATCTGCACACGACTTTTCTTTTAAACGTACATAATTCTAAAACAGACACAACATCCAACCCCCGCCCGTTAATTGGTCACTGTGAAAGGAGAAACCCACGTTTCATTAATGATCTTTTTTTGGACGTGTCGGTAATTGATCCCGGAACCTCTATATTAGGAGGCGGACACGTTACCAACTTATACTCACTATTATTTATTGAAATGCTTTTTTTTTCTGACTATGTTATGGTACTGTATGTTAAATGTTGACTTATTGGGGATTTCGGTGGTCTTGGGGGTAAAGTGCTCGCCTCAGGACCTTATGTTTATGAGTTCAAACCTAGCCGAAGTCGACAGACTTTTCCTTAACAATAAAAATCCGTAGCACAACTTCTTTCGGAGGGGAAGTAGAGCCGTCGGTCTCATGTCGAATGGGGTGGGTAAAATAACCCTAGGAGGTACCTATGTGAAAATAACTTTCCCGGCAAAATTTGTTGGCCATTTCGCTCTCGCTCATAGAAATTCCCGTGTACTGTAATAATCAGTCGGTTCAGAGAGTGAACGTTGAGTACCTCAAATATTATTATTATTATTAACACCGCGTCTTACTACCCATTCGGGTTATACGCACTTACGCTAATGTGTAATGGTAGGTGATTGTGAGATGAAATGAAGGACCTACAGTTTAACGTGGAATCCGAACCACGGTGGAGGCCTGGCATTCCCCACATTCACAAGATGTCTTGTCAGAGGTGAAGGAAGGGTTTGGAAATCAGATAAATCTGTGCCGGGACCGAGGATTGAACCCCGGCCGCCAGCATAGAAGTTTGACACCTTACCCCTAGACCACCAGGTCACCCGAGTACCTCAAATAAAATAGGTTATTCCTTTATATTATTTATATTGTCAACATCCCTTTTTCTCAACCAATACAAGGCCTACAGTGATGAATAAGGTATCAGTGGACAGGATTTTTTTTACCGACTTCTGACATAGCATACTCAGTTTACGTTAAAACACATTGTCTGTTTAAAATTCAAGTTAAAAGAAAAATCTAACAATATTTTTGTATCAATTACCGAACATAAATAAACTCTTTGCTATTTTGTGTATACACTTCGCCGAGTATTTAATTTCAACAACCCAACAAAAGACTACATCATTTTTTTAGGGGTGGGGGAGGGGAAGGGAGGAGAAGGTTGAAAAAATGCAAAAGTTTCGCAAGGACTGGCTTAGACTTATTTTAATAAAGTTTTTCTAAGAAAATCACCGCTACTGCCGGCTTGTTTATTCCCATTTACTTACTGGGCTAGGTATGAGAAAGATAAACATAAGATTAAATGTACCCCTATTTGCGCGAATGCAGAGTGAGATACTATTTTGGAAAATCTATGCTGAGTACACCCGACTAGGATTCAAACCACGACATCCCATTCATGGAAAAACCAGACAAGACAAGCTTGGTATTTAGTCAGCGTGCCAACTGATATAGGTAAAAAACAAAATCCCTCTGAATACGTCTTAGAATGGTACAAATTGATTGCATGTCCCATTTACCAAATCATTTGAGAATGTAATATGTCCTTGAAGAAATAATATCCCAAATGTGTTAAGGTTGATTTTTTACTGTGGGTAACCTGCATCGTTGGGTGCAGGGACTAAATGTCATGGTCATCTAACCTGGTTTGCCCATGATTTGGAGGTAGGAGTTCGAATTCTGATTGGGTGTACTGAGCGTAGATTTTTTTCCTTCAATGGTTCCCCACTCTCCCTCAATGAAAATGCATGTACATTTTATCTGATTTAATTATTTCCCATAACTAGCCCATCCCCGTTTTTAAATGCGTACAGCCCGGACGGGTGGTAAAAAACTGCACATATTTATTCAAAGTGAAGCAAAACTGTATCCTACTCAATCCACCCGTGCGCGCCACGGGGGCGTGCTGTATTAATGGCAGTGCGAGGCTAGTCTCACTAGATGCCGTTGATAACGGTGTTTCATGTCAGCAGTTTCACGCACAACTCTCGTAAACCACAACAGAGGTGGGGCATGCAAATATTCACAGACACATTTGTATGTGCCGGGCTGTGATCGTTGTGACAAGCCTTCCATGAACGCACCTAAATGGCGGTTCATACCCAGGACCCCTGGCTCTAAGGAGGCTGTACACACTTGATATATTGGCTTTTTAATTACATATAAACAAATACACAAAGTCGTTGAACAATTCTCTCGTCTTACGTCTTATTGTGCTCTATAGGCCCTCCTTTAGCAGACGTGGGGCCCTGGGCAAACTTCGTTTGCGGGCCTCCCTGGTTATTTCCCGCCCCTTTCCCACACCATTACCACCCCTAGACATAATAAAAAAAACTTATTTTTTGTTTAATGTTATTTCAGTAGTTTGCACCAATATACCAACTTTCAGCCGTATAAGGTATCAGCGAAATTTTCTGTGTGTGTATACTAAGAGACTTTGACCCTGTCTGGGTTCAAACTAATGATTTATTAAGAGATCGGTTTGGGCAACGTTTAACGGTATAAGGCTCGACGATTTTGCCCACTTTACGAGGCCATGTGCAAATTGATATCCGTACATTATTTTCTCGTCCAAAAATGTAACTAACCTTTTTCTTCCTCATACAATCCTCCTTTGGGCGCTGTCCAAGTGTGCGCTTATTTTTCTTCTCTGCATTCTCCCGTGTTTTGTGTACAACAACAAAAAAAACCTTGTAGTTCTGAGTAAGTTGAGTATTTTGTGAAGTTAGATTGGGGGATAGGGTTTGGGAAGGCTTAAGTTAAGGTTATGCCCCTACTGCTTCACTAGCTCAGTGTATATAAACCACGTTGCGACAACTTGCCCAATAACACTCAGCTTTTTACACCTTTCTCTCTTTGCTGCGTCGTCTCTCTCGTTTCTTCTTCACTTTACTGCCACCGTTTCGCTTGTTCTGGTCGTAACTGCAACAAGACGTGTCACCCTTCATCACGCGTCTGGTTGGGACGCTAGGTTCCGGTAAAAGTGGTGCCATGCATGCTTCCTTTCTCTTTTTCCATATTGGCTTCACGGATCTTTAGGTCAAGGACATTTGGTGAGCACCTTCGCCTGAATGGTCAAATTGGCCCTGGACATTTTATTTACGACCCCTCATTCCCCTAGATTTGCTGGCCTCCTCAAAGTTTGAGTTCCACATTTATTCATAAAACTTAACCAAGGAAAGTTTTATTATTATATTATTTAGCACCGCGTCTTACTACCAGTTCGGGTTATACGCTTTAAGTACTAATTACGCTAATGGATTGGGAATTGGGAAGGTTGAATTAGAGGAAGTGAACCCGCATTTGCGTGGAGGGAGAGTGGAAAGCCATTTAGGAAAAACCACCCCCAGTTCACCCGACCGAGATTCGAACCTCGATCTCCCCGTCCTCAGCTCAACACGACTAGCGCGTTAGCCAACTACGCCACCGAGGCGGGTAACCAAGGAAAGTATTTTAGTATATTATTCAACATTCAAACACACAAAAACAGTTGTTTAAAATGTCAAACTCTATCAAACTTATTATTTTTTATATTCAATAGTCACGTCCAATTAAGTGCATTTAACATATTGGTATACACACCATCTGCCCCACCACACATATACATCCCCCTTCCCCACTTTTCCCCACACACATGTTGCTATATAAAAACGACATTGTTACTTGACGTTCATTTTATAACTGACCCTTTTACAGCACCCCCCCCCCCCCCCCCCCCCCGTATCTCAAGTATAATAAATGCCCATGCTCTCGCCTGTGCTATAAGTAGACCCGAATATTTATGTAATCCTCTAATAACATATTTTAATCCTGACAGCTAGAAACGTGAAAAGCGAAATGTTGGCGAATTGGGTTATTTACGACTTCGCTCATTTTGACTTTAACAGAAATAAAAAAAAATCGTATTTTACTGAATTCCACAGATTTTAGAAAAAATGACATAAACTTATATATATTTTGCGTGTTTTTTTTCGTTATTTTTTTCATGCCATTCTTAGGGAAAATTCTTTTAATGACGCGTCACTAATTTTCAGCCAACCTGTACTTTAATAAAGAAATGTATCCAGTCAAGAGATCACAGTGAACAAAGTTCATGCCAGGTATGCTGGCTAGACATAGAGGTCTACAGTTGCCGTAACGTAACGCTGTGTCTGGCGTTTCTCGTGCTGTTAAGGGAATATAATGAGGCGTTGTCAGGTAGTGAGTGGCCTCGCAAGTCTCTGGCACGGCGTGTCAGTTTGTAAACACAAGTTGAGTTGTTAAACCAAAGATTTTTTAATATATTTAATATGATTCGTTCATTTTCCCGTTGTTCTTTGGTCGGGAGAAGAAACACATAAATTGGCAAGACAAAGAATAGATACGAAAACCTAACCCAAAATCAATCAAAGAAATTTAATTGTAAGTATGTCACAATAATACGGTGCTTAGAACTTTGAAAAACAAACCAGACCACCCATCAATCATGTTTATACGTGGTGTAATATTAACAGAGGCTAATATATTGATATCAAACCATTTAACCTCGGACCGAAAAAAACATTTCTAGGGAACTGAACTTTAAAAAATCAGGAGTGACCTGATGTTCACTTGTTTTCAAAGAGCCAGCAACATTGGAGGCTTCATTGAAAGTTTGTAGTGTTTGCGTGGTTCCTAAAATCACTTATATAGTGCGAATTTTTTTACGTATTTAATTAACTATTTATTCAGTGGTGTAAAATCAACTAATAATGCATTGCAACTCGCTTTAAAAGCTATTGTACTTATGTTTATTTATAGTTTATTTTCTATTAACTCAGAAATTTGCAACCATAAAAATAAATTTAGTTTCACTAATACACGTTTGTATTATTAGCGTGGGGAAAGAAGGTTTATTCATTGTTACATATTTTACTACATTTAACAGATTTTGCAACACATTTATGTAGATATTTTGTATGTTAATGCAACATAAAAATCCGGGATCTAGTTATAGACTAAGCTTTGTCGGTACGTGCCCCAGACAATGGCTGAACTCTCAGACATCCAGACTCAAATATCTATCGGTGCAAAAATGACCTTAAACAGTGGGAAGGTGAAGGACCGAGAATTCTAGATTCACTATCAATCGATTATATCTATATTTTTAAATAGTATACGTTCAAACACAAGGGCGAATACATGAAATTTCATTTTGTAATCTTCTTAACTGTCCGTCTGAAATTTTTTGGTAGGTCTACCCAATTGTATTTTACTGACATAGAAAAGACATTTTACATCAGCACGGTATATGTAAAATTATTTTTCTTTAGTCGTTTACATTAGACACTTTCTCAACACAACAAAAAAAGGTATCGCAATGTAATTTATTTGCAGCAGTTTCTTTTATAAAGATCGGTATTTTACTTTGAATTTATATAAAAAAAAGTTTTTAGTTACATTCATATTTGATTTTTTTAAATCTCAAATTCTTGAAAATAAATTTTCTTGGCACTTTAAGACTGCCAAGGTTATTTATTAAATTATAATATGTTAAAAGTATCAAATCAAACGTTCTTGATAGCATCAAGTAAAATTTCAAAATATCAAAATGATAATTCTATTTCAAACTTTATATCATCTTTGTTGTAGCACACAACCAGGCATACATAATATGCAGGACCTGCAGGTGTTCGGCTTGTATCGTTTTCTCCCTGCCGGCAAACTTCCCAACCCTGTCTCTAACCCTCACCCTTCTCCCTCGAGTTGACCAATCACACTGCTCACAAGTTTCCTCCCAGCTGCCCTTACTTTTCCCCTCTCCCCGCTAATGCAAGAAACCGTAGTTTAGCGCGTCCCTTCTCTAGTGAATGTTTGTGCGCGTGTAGTTCTCTGTATCGGCATTTTTAAACTCAACAAAATGACTCTGCACACGTTCATGACGCAGCTGAAACACAAGGTAATGTTAGCGAGTTTCACCCCGCCTTAGCGTAGTGGTTTGTTTTATCATATTTCACCTTATTTCCGTAAGTTGATGCGCACGCAAGTTTTACTGGAAGTGGCCGCCATGTGTTGCGCTTTCAGCTCGGCACTGCCAACTTTTGAAGAAAAAAACCTTCAAATACTTTTAATTTATTTTGTTGCTATTCAAATAGTTATTTAATTTATATAATTTATTTTGAGTTTACATTCGATATCAGTAATGTTGTTCCTTTGACGCAAGAACTTTATTTTTCGCTTTTAATCTTATATAGTGTTTTATCATCAGATTTATTTATAGTGTTGGTCACAGTTTGGAAGCTGGATCCTGTAGTCACCTAGACGCCATAAGTTTTCAGATACATAATATTTTATTTTTATGTGCTTTTTTCACTCACATTAATAGAAAATATAATACATTATTTCAAAGTTCATAAATATGGCTGGCATTTGTTTTTACTAGAACTTCCACGTACTGTCAGTTTGTGTTAATAACAATATACATTTGGCATGCTTGTGAAATCATTTTTAGTTCTATGGTTGCCAGTGACAGCTTTATTAAGACGGTACTAACAGGAAATACATTGACATTCAAATGCGTATTTTTTTTTTCAATTAAAATAATTAAAATGGAACCCATCTTCCTCTAATGCGCCCGGGAAGGGGGGAAAATAACTCCATGAAGTTCACTTATATGTAGGCCTACCAGTTCTCCACATTAAAGTGGGGTAGCTGTCTTATTTTATTAATAACGCCCACTACACTTTTTGAACCAACACGTGAGCTACAAATTAACTTAACTCTAGATCAAACACAATACTCAATTAGGGTCAATCCTTAAATTACGTAGATAATGTTTTTTGTGAAAGGGGTGAGAAAGAGGTTCAGTATTTTCTTACTTGATGGCACAGGGGTGGTGGTGGGGGGGGTCTTTCAAAATCCATCTTACCTTAGATTTTTTTTTTATCAATTATTATTAGCACGCGTCTTATACCGTTCGGTTATACACAGCTATTATGTAATGTAGGTGATTGTGAATAATGAAGCCTACAGTTTAACGTGAATCGAACCAGGGTGGAGACCTTATCATCTAAATGACGAGACAAATTACAAAAAATTGTTAGAATTTTTCATTTTCATTCATTGTGTTTTCACCTTATTTAACTGCCGTTAAAGTATTTAGAAAAATTTAATATAGATTTTTTTACCACACCTCATGTCTAATAAATAATTAAATGATTAAAATAATCGAATACACCAAATAGTAAAAATTTACATAAGGAAGGGGGAGGGGCGAAAAATCTTACAATCCCTTACGTGGGGGAGCGTGGTCAAAAATCATTAATAAAAAGCCTTGTGTAATTAAAGGACGGCCCCTCACCCGCCCGTCACTTCGTTAATGTAAAAGTTTTTTTTTTTACCATTTTATAAAATTTCTGGTTATGATGAATCAACTAGGACCCTTTGCTCATTAGAGGGACTTGCTAACAACCTAGTTTTAACACTTGAATATATTAGTGCACTTTCTAAATACAAAAACCCGCCTCGGGCGTAGTTAGATAACGCGCAAGTTTTATGTTGAGCTAGATTGCCGAGGATGGGGAGATTGAGGTTCGAATCTCGGTCGGGTGAACTGGCGGTGGTTTTTCCTAAATGGTTTTCCACTCTCCCTTCACCTAATTGCGGGCTCACTTCCTCTATATTCAACCTTACCAATTTCTAACCCATTAGAGTACCTAATTAGTTTTAGTTTTGTTTATTACATATTGTACAGTAGTGTGCATGTGTGTGTGTATCGTGATGTCACAGTCTTATAAATGATTAAATTTGGCCGAAAAAGCAGCGGTGATAAAGGAAGTGGAAAAGGGAATTTTAAGAAACTAATTAAACTCGAATTTTTTCCTGGTCCCTTCAAGTTCGAATTATCCTGGTTCCAACTGTAATAATGACGATGACTATTTGTCGCGGCAATAAGACTGCAACAAACTTATCTAAAATCTATAGCGTTGTTGGGTGACTGGTGGTCTAGGGGTAAGGTGTCGGACTTCTGTGCTGGGGTTCGGGGTTCATTCCTCGGTCCTGACTTAGATTTATCTGATTACCAAACCTTCCTTCACCTCTGACAAGACGTGTATTAATCACAATTTGTGAATGTGTGGAATGACAAGTATCCACCGTGGTTCGGATTCCACGTTAAACTGTAGATCCTCCATATCATCTCAAAATCCCCTGCCATTACACATTAGCCTAAATGCGTATAACCCGAACGGATAGTAAGACGCGGTGCTAATAATAATATAGCGTTGTACAATAATTGTTCATTTATGGTGATTACGTTTGTAACTGAGGTAGCCCAGCGACTAATCACAGACGCTGAACCTGTTAGCAAACAGTAGCCCCGTGATCAGACCGCTATTGAAATACATTAGAGGTGACGCTCAAGCTACTGGTGGTAACTTAGGTTTTACTCACGTCACTTTTGAGTAATATTTGAATATCTCCGTGGGTTTAAAGACCTAAGACATAATAGCTCAGTCAATAGTGCGTTCGCCTGCATAGTTATGGATTTTGGGTTCGATTCCCAACATAACTGAAACATGTATCACCATTGAAATAGGAAATTCCTCCTTTTCTCCAGTGGAAACACTATCGACCTCGAGATTGAAATGTTGTTTGTTGCAGAATTAACGTAGTTTATATATAAGTCGTGTGCTGAGATAATATCTAGTTGTTTTACAAAGTCCACATTGATACTCCGAATGAAATTAAATAAATAGATTACTTATGAAATAGCTTTAGGGTAGCAGTTGATCGTTGGTCAGAGTTAAAAAGGGTGGAACCACAATTTACAATTAATTTATTCTAATAGTTCCATCTTAACAATTAACTCAGCGTAAAATATTAGCACAATAGTTATATACTGACATTAGATAGAGAACATGACTCATATAATATGAACTTACAGGCTTTTTCTGCTTATCTCTCCGGAAGTGTGTTGACGAATTTCCTCTAGTTTATCCTTCTCATCCCTGCACCCTTAGATAAAGTCGCTAACATGAAAACTTAAATGAAACTTACTTAGACCCCAAATCGTTAGAAAATAACCCAAACCTTATACAAAAAAGTAAATAGGCTTACTGCAAAGGTCGGGGCATGTAAAAATTGTTAAAAATAAAACCTTAAGCGTATTTGTCATATTTAGAATACTTTTCAAAGCTAATATATATTTTTGCGTATTCAAACCACCCGACCGGACTATTAAACTTACGGGGTGGAAATTAAAGTAGAGTTTTTATTAAATAAGTTTGCGTTTTCGTGGAGATGAAGTGGAAACTCGTTTATACTACGTTTTTAACTGCTTTAGGATTGAGGTCAGAGTGGGGAGTGAAGGCTCGTCACACGCTCTACAAATCCGTGAAGGGTAGTTGTCATAGCAACCGATGCACGTTGCCAGATTTCTTGACAGTCACCGAGTATGCTTGCATAGTAGTAACTTGCAAACTCCCGCTTTGTGGCAACTACGCTCCCTAGCCTACCCACCACGCGGATCCTTGAGTAGTTTATTTAAATCGTAGTGTAGTGAAAAATGGCTGAAATTTGAACCTCGTCTTCAGCGGATCAAACAGACTAGACTGCTGCTTTATCCATCCAGTGAGGGTGCTAATGCAATTTACGATGGTATAATGTTTTAATAATGTGAAACTAAACACGCTATTATAATTCTAGCACATAAGTTCTAACGGCTTGAATTATTTTATCCCACTCCACCTGATAATAACAAAGTGAGTTAATACAATAATAATAACAATTCCACCACCAAAATAATGGTTACATTTCATATGCAGACGTATTTCAAAATTGTATGTTTTGAGGCATTCCAACGTCCATTTGTAAAAAGAGTTAAAATAATATATTGGAGCTCTCTAACCATGGGACCATCGACTCCCTTAAAAGTCTGATTGATAATACAACTTTCTAGAAACTCTGCAAATTTCACTTTTTATTTAGTCGATAATACATAAATGATAGTGTTTTCATTTTTATGTGGCTTTTCTAGTTTAAAATTACTTATAATATTAAACAAATCGTTAATCTTTGAGTTTCGATATCATAAGAAAAAGGTGTTCAAAATATAAAATGGCTAAACAAAGCTATCTAATAAAAGTGTAGGCCTACATTTTAAAACATGAACAAACGCTGCCATTTTAATTTTTAGAAAAAAAAAAAAACCTTGAGGAATTGAATACAGATTTCGCTCCCCAAGTTGCTTGTTTAATTTCATAAACAACAATATTACGCTTGCCGTCTCGCCAAGATGTCTTTGTATTTCCCATCTCGCGTCCTTCCTTCGCCCCACTTTATGACGTAATTCAATTTCTAAACAAGATGTTTTGATGTTCCCAGGAAGAGTTTTGAGATTCTCCGTCCCTCCCCTTTCCTCCTTCAGTATTTCCCTCATCACCCGCCTAGTGCCACCATATAATTCGTTTTATGACGTTTCTAACTGTAAATGGAATTGAAACATGCTAATGCATTCGTAACATGCAGTTTGGTCTACACTCTAGGCCGACGGTAAGAACGTAAGTCCTAAAGTGTTGTACAGGAATCTAACAAAATATAGCTTTATTTATTAAATTTAAGAAAAAAATCAAACCGAATAAGTAGACCAATTATCTATGTCCATGAAAAATGATTGTACTACCATTTGAATTGCGTTGCTGTTAGTCCGCTTACCCACCGGTCAAAACAAAACCAACATCGAACAAGACATATTGTTCGACCAAGAAATTAACATTATTTTTAATTGGAGTGCCCCCACAGACCAAAACTTTGTTTTAAAAGAAGATTTTTTGTTTGTTTCTCGAACATCAATTATTGTCTGACGAAGTCCGGATTTATATTGTTCGATGGAAACGTTCTAAGAACAAAGAAAACTACGCATGCGCGATTTACCCATTATATCTACGTTTGCGAATAGCCCTGCAGTCCGTCCCAACCTTGTGTTTGTGTTTTAGTATGTTTGTGATCTATATAATCATGACAGAAGGGATTGAAGTAGACTGTGTGTCATAAATTAGATGAGACCAAAACTCGCGTTTATTCGAAGCCACCTCCTCTTATTATTCTTCGAGTAAAAGAAGTCAACGGGTACAGAAGAGATGACAACATCCATGTCCTCCTCGCCCGTCACTATGTTAGCTACTGGAGAAATGTGATAATAAACTTGTTTTGTCCGATTATGGTATCCCACAGTATCGAACACTTGCTCCAAACAAATAGTTTTGACATAAATAGATTTTTAAAAGGCCTACAATTCAATTGAAAAAAT
Source organism: Timema cristinae (assembly GCA_039000515.1). Classification (NCBI taxonomy): domain Eukaryota; kingdom Metazoa; phylum Arthropoda; class Insecta; order Phasmatodea; family Timematidae; genus Timema; species Timema cristinae. The sequence goes on along the minus strand of JBCFYV010000935.1, from coordinate 34,260,625 downwards.
AAATTAAATAAAATATTAGTTAAGTTTGGGTTACCCAAAAAACTTGTCAAGTTAATTGAGCTATGTTTGGCTGATACACGTGGCAGGGTAGCCTTAGCCTACTGGTTTGATGTCATCAGATACTTTTGAAATACATAATAGGCTAAAACAAGGAGATGCACTTTCCCCGTTACTTTTTAATCTGACCTTATAATATGCTATTAGGGTAGCTAATATAGGAGAGTAGGGAAGGGTTGACATTAAACGGTAAAATGCAACTATATCGATACTCGGAGGATTCGGCTTTGTTGGGAAATAGTAAAGAAGCTGTTGCAAGAAATGCAGAAATTTTACTATAGTCTAGTGCGGAAATAGGTTTAGAATTGAACGCTGAAAATACTAAATATAATACATGATCAGACAAAGAACACAGATTGGGGACGATAATTTAGAGATTACTGCGAACAATTAACAGGGTTAATGAGTTTAAATATTTAACAACAATTTTAACTAGCAATAACTATATTAGATTGAAAATTAGGAAAAGAATATGGTCAGAAAATGCATGCTTTCCCTCGATTAATGTTTTCGACATCTCGCTTGATTTCAAGAATGTAAAACTCAGAATATACAAAACAATAATTTTACCGGTTCTATATGGATGTATGACCTCTTACCTTACATAACGTAAAAAAATTAAGGGTGTTTGAAAACAAGGTGCTTAGGAATGTATTTTGTGGAAAAAGAGATGAGGTTACTGGGGAGTGGAGGAGACTGCATAATGATAAGCTACATACTCTGTACTCATCAGAGTACATTGTTAGGATAATCAAGTCTCGTAGATGACGGTGGACAGGACATGCGACGCAAATGGAAGAATCTAGAACCGTGTTCAGGGTATTGACTGGCAAACCCAATGGAAAGAGACCACTGGGAAGACCTAGACGCAGATAGTGAGGATAACATTGAATGCACCTAAAGAGATAGTGAGTAATGAGGTGGACTGGATAGAACTAGTTCAATATAGGGTTAGGTGGAGTACTTTTATAAGTGTGGCATTGAACTTTCGCGTTTCTAATGTCATAGATAATGTAAGTGGGTGAGCTGCCTTATGCCGGGATCATGATCAATTTAAGGGTAACTTAACTTAAAGGTTATTCACGTGTGTTTAAATGGAAGCGATCACGATGCAGTTAACTTAACGTTCACTTGCAGTTAACTTAACGTAAGATATGTCTTGGGAGGTCTTCCACGTTAAGTCCACGTTAAGTGAACGTTACATGACAGGCATCACGGGATATATCCAGCCAATCGCTATGCGAGTGACGTCTACAGGACTATTTAATAATTAATTTGTTGGTTTTATGGCCAAGGTTTACTCTTTAGCTTAAGTTCTAGTGATCATACATTGAAACAAAATAAAAAACTAAAATAGGAAAGCTAAATTTATCAAAAAGGTTAATAATATATATTTATTATATCTATTTAAAACTGTAAACATTCACAGATCATCACTTTACAAATAGTACAAACCACTGATCAAAACACATAGGTACTTTAGAATGAAGATGTTTGGTTCGAGTTGTTATGAATCAGATAGCCGAAGCTATCATCTATGCATTTTTAGTGAGGCTAGCACCTCTTAGATATATTCTGAAAATTGACACCTGGACACGGGAATCGAACCCGGGACCTTCGGCTTAGTACGCCACTGCTCTTACCACAGAGCTATCCAGGATTCGTCCCGTGTTCGTCGGGTGTTATGTTAAGTTACGTGAATCGTGATCACACATCTGTTTTTTCAAGTTAAGTGAACGTTACGTTAAGTTAAAGTTAAGTTGATAGTGATCCCGTCATTAGTGTCAGCTTAGCCACCTTACATTATATTTTCATACCGAGCTTTAAATAGGCAGACACCTATGTTTTTTTTAAATATGGTTACATAACTATCCATACGTGTGTGTTCATGATGTGGAAATAGTTGACAAATGTTGGCTTGTCTCGTTACACAATTTCCCTCGTAGAAACATTTATTTAGTATATATTTATTTTTACCGTCGGCAGCCTTCCAAACCTTCTTTTTAAAAATATGGTTTTAAGCACTGCACTTGATAATTATGTTATAAAACCCACTGGTCTAAATATGAACTAGTTATATTGAAATATTTAATAATACTAATGTCCAAATTAGAAGAAAAAATATTTACTGAATTTAACCCTTACTTAGTTCTCTAGACGAGGGTTTCTCAAACTGTGAGGCAAGCGGGGACGTAAGGTGAGGCATTAAATCGTTATATCTTTGAATCAATTGTATTGTTCCTTCCAACTTTAAGTTCTGATTGACTAAATTAACTAGATAAATGTTTTGCTTTGACGAGTGCGTCAATAAAAGGATTATCTTGTTTTCGTTTACATAGGCCATCTATATTAAAAGGGTTGTTTAGCAATGACGTCCATCAAGACTACATAAATAACTTTACCGCTACCAATGATTCACCTGTATTTCACACCTATAAAAGCTGACATGAACTCTCTTTGTTCTATGAAAACCTTATATATTCTTATGAATAATTTCATAACGCCTTTCTATATTTTTATAAATAATATTGTCATAAAATGTAAGGTCATTGTAAAAACTAATATTTTATGAATAGCTCTTAAAGATTACATTATATTTTATAATTAACAACTTTAAAAAAAGTATATAAAAATATTGTAATCCGTGCAAACATTTGATATTTTTTTGATAGTGAGGCATAACCACTACAATAAAATCAAGTGAGGTTTGAGTGCAAAAAGTTTGAGACCCTATGCTCTAGACGTCATCGTCAGATAGTTTTTTTATTGTTTTAAATGTTGAAAAAGTATTTTTCCATATACTTATAACCTCAAACAATGTTTTAAGCTAATAATGCAATATGAATAATAAAAGTACTCTATTGATAATTAACAGAAAGAAGACCTCGTAGCTCTCATTTTCACTTTTCACACTTGTTGACTGCCAGCTCTCCGCATTATATCGTTTTTGCACTGTGCCTGTATTGACTTGATTTTTCCGAAGATCTCATAATACTTTCCGGCCCCGATTCAGTGATTATAGAGAATATTTGAAAAGAACCCGTTCCATTCTGTAATCAATACATGCCATTCAAGCTTTTCTCGTCTTCTTTCTCTCTTGCAAGACTTCAGGTTCAAGGGAAGATGAAAAAGATTGAAATGTACGAAATGGAGCAGGGATTTTGGGTAAGGTGGATTGATGCGAGGATTTGTGGCACCCATTGCTGCAACAGCGTGCTATTTCACTCCTTTTAGGGCACCTTCAAATGGGGCCACTTAGCAGAGCTTCTGATAGAGAGGTAAATGGGGGGTTTTAGACACAGCCACAGAAAATTGACGCGGCCTTCGGTCTGAATAGTTGACTGAGTGGCGCTGCTAAGTGGGTATATTCCATTCACGGTAGGAATTACTCTCTGAAAGGTCTTTTTTCCTACCAATATCCTACTATTTAATAGATTTATGGTAGGGAAAAAGGCCTTTCAGAAGTCAATTCCTACCGTGAACAGACATTAGGTGCCTTTAGTGTAGGCATACATACACTGAGGTATTTTCTAGCCCGTTCTGCAATCGACGACCTGTTTGTGAGCCGTCACTTTCAAGAGGTTTTAAAATAAACAATAAAATATTTGGAAAGCTCCATTCACAAATTTGTCGAAAATAGCTCGAGCAGAATCAGATCGAGTGGAAATCAACACATTTTGTTTTCGTGTGAATAAGCGTCTCTTTAAGATTAATTAACTATGGATATTATTGCGTTGTGACGGGAAACACATTAAAACAAAACGACACACCTACTTTCCATTTAACACATTATTTGGACCTCACAACAACAGTCTTCTTTTAGTATCTGGATTTGAAGCCCATGCACACTGATTTTAACATTTGGGTGTTAAAATTAGAGTGTTTCTACAAGTGTACAGTAGAGCTAAGTGTTTATTTTTCAGTTAAAAGTATTACTTGTTTATTACTATCACTCTTTTTATTTTGCTTGCTGTCCACTATGCTTGGTGCGTTGTGCAGATTTGCCCGCGAGTTACACCTTACTTAAATACTCCTTATTTCTTCTTTTTTTAGCATTATTACAAACAACATCAAAGCTATAAATAACAGCAGCTTAACCTAAGGGATATACATGAGTAGAATTGTCCCTGCATTAGCGTGGAGAAAAGATTAAACATCACATTGACAAATAACGTGTGTCAAACCATTCTAAGTGCATCCAACTGAAATTTAAATCTCGAACTTCCTTGCGGACAAAAATATTATCACGCGTGTTTGATTTAACAGCTCTCAACATTTGTTTCCTATGTGCCAAGTATCTTTGTTTATAAAAGGCACACATAACTCCACGTTAATCTTAAAAGGTCTTTGAACCGGATCATGGGTTATAGACCCTTTTTATTTTAAATTTACATTACTTTTTGAAGTATTGTATTGACAATATATATATATATTTCTTTAAAAATAGTGTTATGTTCTTAAGTGTCTAGTTTTTTAAAATCTAGATTATATATTATGCATCTATACATTTATATCTTATTTATTTTGAAACTGAATATATTTCCTACTGATAAGATGAAGTAGAGGAATATATATCCAGATCAATCCCGTTTGTAGATTTCTTGTTTACGTCTATGTCTTCTGAGCGGATAGAAAATTGCTGCAGGTCTCGGGAGTCCATAAAAGTTTTTGAGTCCATCCATCCATTCATAAGACCCACAACATGTGTCGTTCAGAAACTACTACACTCCCGTCCACCCCGAGTGGGCGAGATCAGAAAAGAGATCGACGTTTGGTTTCTGCTAAGTGGACGTTGGTTCCATTCCCTGATCTCGTTGAGTAGCTCCTTACACACGAGATTCTCCTCTCTTTCCCCCCCCCCCCCCCCCCTTGTGAAGGGTAAAAGATCTTAGGGGACAAGACTACCACGCGAGCTCACAACTTTTGGTCTCCCAATAACGGAGTCATCTTGCTTTCCCCTTCCTCTCTTTCTCGCCCCTCATATCCCCTCTCTTAGCTCCTTGTTCATAAACCCTGAATGTAGGGTGACTCATGTTTGTTAGCGGGTGATATCATGGTGAGTTGGTGAGGCAGGAGAGATCTGTAGCACCTCTCACTCCCCCCTCTTCCCATCTGGTTTTTGTTGTTTTCCAAGCTGTTGGGTTTTTAAGTGAGCTCTTCGAGGTTGATTCGAAGCCCAGGCTAAGGGCATGTTCTCTCTCTCACCCTTAGAGCTCCTGACTTAGTTCAGATGTAATTACTCCCGTATGTAACGTAGGGGTGCAGATTACTCGCTTTAGATGCTGGGACTGTACCATTCGACCGTTATAATGGAGGTATAACAGAATACAAACAATCGTGGGAAATTGTTCTTGATTTGATAGAGTTTGATTGCCTTAACTGTTCCTATATCGTATTAAAATATTTGTATATGCATTTTAACGAGTTTCAAGTAGAGTCTGAACTATGTTGCATAGCTTGTTTGAACTAAATTACTAATTATTTCGGTATTTGTGTTTTCACGTGACTTATTTTGTATTTCTTGATCAATACGTGTAGCAAATTATATTCGCATCATCTAATTATTTATTGTTGAAGCCTCTTTAACGTCGTTAATTTTGTAACATTGAATGTGTATGCTATATAATTATTAAAGATATCTGATTGCATGTTTGTTTGTGCCTGCTGGGCAGTAAGACGAAGTTCGAATCCTTCTCTGTCCACCTTTTTCAATTCTGTCGAAAAAATTATTGTGCATTTAAATTGAATTGAATTTTTATTAGTGTATGTATCGCATTTGAAACTAAAGTTACGTGTTTTAAATTTATATGTTTTCGTTGTTTGAGGCGCTTTAATGGATACCTTGAAATGTCAAAGCAACTAGGACACCTGGACCGTTAATTGGTGAATTATGGTTTTTCCATGGTGAATCTAAATTCAAGAGGCTTTTTTTAGAGTTCGCGTTTGTCTCATTCTTAATCCAAATTCAGGAAGCTTTTTAATATATAATAATAATAATAATATAATAATAATCAGCGACGACTTTAATGGTGAAGTTAGGGCTTCCGCCTTTTCTTACACTTATCCAATACAATTAAAATGAAGTTTAACAAAATAATACCTATATAAAACATACAAAGTGTATAAAAACCATAGCTAAAATACACAAGGATTACGTAATATGAGAACGCGCGCACACACAAAAGAAGGTGTGATACGTCTCACACTCCTCGATCTCACGAATGAGCTTCCACACGCAGATTATTTGCGACTTTTCGCTTGAAACAATTCAATTCTAATTTCTTTACATCGTTGGTTGTGGTATTCCATGAACGAGAAGCTGAAACAGTGAAATAAATTGAGCAATGATTGAAATTATGGAGAGGAATGAGTTGGTGTTTTAGTCTCATTCTGAATCCAAGTTCAAGATGCTTGCCAGTACTGTTAGTTTCCCCAAGGGAATCTACATTTTAGAAACTTTGGAGTTGGTGTTTTAGTCATTGTGAATCCAAATTCAAGAGAATCGGTGCAGAAAAATAATAATCATACACTCTTGAAAAGAGCCTGGTTTATCCTTTTGACCATAAGCCTATAGAATTGTTTACGTCTTGTCCCCCCACCCCCTCTTTTTTTATGACAAGCATTATGTAAATAAAACTCTGCGTGTGTGTGTGTGTTTTTATATATATAAACATGCCTTCTTCTATATTTCTCTTGTGGAAACAGCACACAGCAGTCCTTCTGTGTTGGTTGACTTTGTGACTCCCGAACAAACTGGCCTTCGGGGCAAGACCCTCCTCCCCTCCTTCCCACCCACCATTCCTATCAAATAGAGGCTACTGGCCTGATGAGACTTCAATAAATGAATGTGATTGAAATGTGAAAGAAGAAACGAGGCTTGTTTGGCTTGTGTGGGGGGTTTTTTTCTATTGATGAAAGGAACAAGAAAAGATAGGTTTTTTTTAGACTGTCTGATCTGTGTCCTGGGAGAGCTTTGCGACTTTTTCCCTTGATATTGTAGCTGATTCAGAAATAAATCACCGTTACAAGTTCAAGTGATTAATCTGCCTAATTTGCGTACTTTTTTCTATTTTCTTTTTCTCAAATAAACTAGTAGATTTTGTATTTTAAACCACAGCATTTCTGATTCAAAAATATGCAAGGAACAAAATTAAAACCTGAACACGCAATCTTTGACTTAGCGTATCAATACTCCTGAAAGGGCTTGCAAGTCGGGTACAGACTATTCACGATAGGTTTTTACCTGGATGACAGTTCGAAAACCATATGTTTACGTTTTGTGTTGCCAACACTTGTAAAAGATCACTGTTTTGTTATAATTGTAAAGATCTTTAATTATCTGTTATATATTACATTTAAAATAACGTAAACTTAAGTTTTCTCATACTATTTCATTTTTTAAATAATTTCTTTTCATCCAACTTGAAACAATATTTTAAATATAATTAAAAGTACTTATTCTTCGTTTTGGAACGTTACTGATTTTGTGTAATATAGTGCACACATCAATACCTTTTAATACAGGCATCGTATTTACTTGGAAAAATGAAAATTGTTGTCATTTTTTTTACATACAATAAATGATTTTATAATTATTTTATATTATTTTGAAATATTTAACTGAATAATATATTTTCACCAACTGCGTGTCTGCATCATTGTAAACAACTTGTTTACCGTCATGTTCAACCATATGGTTTAGATTAGTCAGTTGCCATTTTGAAGTTATGTTCGTTAGAAGTTTTTGTGAAAGTGCTGTTAAATTTATATATATATAAACAGGAATTAAATTATAAATAACCTTTGTGTCCGACCTCAAATAAATAAATTACTCTGGTTAACTATCACATTCATATATCACCATCTGTTTTCATTACATTTATCAAAGTGATAGATGTCAGCTGCTGGCGTAGTGATATATTAGGGATTACTTCTAGTAACATTTAGAGCTGTCATTCAGGTAAACTTAGGTCGTGAATGAATTGTAAATATACTCGTGGTACAGTCTCATCTTCATATAAAGGGTCTGATCTGATATATATAAAATCTTCTGAATCTCTTTTCAGGTATTAATACATCAGGTTATCTGATTTGCAGCTGTCACTTTTGATGTAAATACCTAAAATAAAATTATAAAATAGTAAAAGGTTATCATTGTTGACAGTATGAAAATGTGTTTTAATTTTTAAAAGTCCCGTTTTATTAAAATTAGGCTTTAGCTGTGTTTGTTAGTTAATTTGGCTATCGTGGGGATTTAAACTTCAGTTGTGACCACCTAACTACTACTGGAAAAGATTGGTTTTAATACGAGTGATGTTATTCTACTATTGCCTCGACCCCTGACGCTAGTAGCTACCTCAAATTGGGTTTTAAACTCCTGTGGGGAAAAAAAAGTGTTCTAGCAAAGATACTTTTTGTCGTGGATACAGCCAGGGAAAACCTAGAAAAGTCAGATAATCTTTTGATGGCAGGAAATTTAATAAAAAAATAATTATAAGCCAGGGAATTCAAATACCTAACTAATTTGGCACTTAAACGTTTATTATTATTATTAGCACCGCGTTTACTACCCATTCGGGTTATACGCACTTACGCTAATGTGTAATGGTAAGGTGATTGTGAGATGAAATGAAGGACCTACAGTTTAACGTGGAATCCGAACCACGGTGGAGGCCTGGCCTTCCCCACATTCACAAGTCGTGATTAATACACGTCTTGTCAGAGGTGAAGGGTTTGGCAATCAGATAAATCTGTGCTGGGACCGAGGATTGAACCCGGACCCCCAGTATAGAAGTCTGACACCTTACCCCTAGACCAGCAGGTCACCGACTTAAACGTTTAAACAAAAGTGGAGATTTTGTTTATCGATGTTAACAAAATGGATTGTCTACATGTAGCATTACACAGCAGCACAAAACATACCCATAAGTTGATCTTTGTAGTCTTGGGGTATAGTGCTCGCCTCAGGATCCGATTGTCTTGGGTTCGAACCCATCCGGGATCAAACGAATTTTTCATGAACAATACAAATTCGTAGCACAACTTCCTTCGGATGGTAAGTAAAGTCGTTGGTCCCATGTATGATTGTGGCATGTAAAATAGCCATGAAAGACATGGGAAAATATCTTTCCCGGCAAAATTGGCAGGCTGTTTCACTCTTTTTCACTAGACATTTCGTTTACTGATATAATCAATCGGTTCAGAAAATGCACGTTAAATACCTAAAAATTATGTTTTTTAATTCCCAAAACAAATACTGAAAAAAATGTAGAGATTGTTTATCTCTAGTAACCGTTAGGATTGTTTTCGAAAGTATGTGATCAATGTAAAAAAAACACATAAAATTGCGATTCACCAAGAAAAACTGTAAAAAGTTTAAGTCGCGAATTTGTTTTAAAATAATGTTATCTGTGAAATGCTGGAAAAGTCAAGAAATTATATAATAAAAGTTTAGTAGCCACCCCTGTATTGTGTGTTGTGAATATGTTGTTGGGTGCTATCAAGTGAGGTACGGTGCCGCCCTGACTGCGTGCGTGCGTTCGGGTAGGTTTGGGAAATGGGGGGGGGGGAGGATATTGCTCATCCGCCGTAACCAGGTATTCCGTATAAGGTGCAACAGGAGGGAACGGCCTTCATTTCCGTTTTTACCATCTTCCGCCACGCCAGCGTTCCTCCCCTTCGCCCTTGTACGGTGCTGTCGCTTCCCCTCCCCTCTCCCAACAGCGCGTCCATTGAGTCACCCTCCACCCCCCTCATGTCGATCAGACACCAGTCCGCCTAAAAACTGTTTTCTAAACGGACGTTACTCGTTTGTGAAAGTTAAAAAATGAATGCAGATTTAAAGCGTTTTTTCTTGTTGATAAATAAAGTTATATTCGATCACAGTAATTAATAACTTAAGTTACAATAATTGGGCTAAATCAGCTCCTAAAATTAATGTTGTGCATCTTGATCGTTGTATTAGTATTCTTCTTCTAACATTATCATTATTAATAGCACCGCGTCTTACTACCCGTTCGGGTTATACGCACTTACGCTAATGTGTAATGGTAGGGTGATTGTGAGATGGAAATGGAGGATCTACAGTTTAACGTGGAATCCGAACCACAATGGAGGCCTGGCATTCCCCACATTCACAAGTTGTTATTGTTCAGAGGTGAAGAAAGGTTTGGCAATCAGATAAATCTGTGCCGGGACCGAGGATTGAACCCCGGACCCCAGCATAGAGGTCCGACACCTTACCCCTAGACCGCCAGGTCACCCTTAAATATTCTTTAACAGAATTTATATATATATATATATTAAAATGCATTTGGATTTCGACATTTTAATGCATAATTTTAGTTTAACTATTTCGCTACCCCTGTCAAAAAAAAAAAAAAAAAAGAGACGTAGAAATGTCAACTAGGCTAATAAAGTTTTCAAATAAGTCATTTTATAATTGAACCTTCGCCATACCACTTTCATTTCTTATTCAGCTGTAACGTAAGTCAATGAAAGATTCATAAGTATATTGTGTTTTGATTATTTTGTTGTTTCAAAGTTTTATTTTTTTTCATGTCACAAAGTTTTAAAAAGTTTTGTTCTTGTTTTTCATTTCCCTAGCTACTAGGGTGAAGTTTTATTGCTACTTAGGGAAATTCAAAAAGGGGTATGAGGTCGAAGCGGGTGAGGCAAGGGTAGATTTTTGAAGGCTGACTGAAAATGAAAATAGACGAAAAATACAGTTTACGGGAAAGTTTTCAGTGAAACTGTTGCCGGCCGTAAAATTGAAGGAGATTGCTTATAAAGCTTAAGAAGTATTGGTAGGTGAGTTATTTTTTTTTTGTGAGCTCTTGAGGTGCCTTAAATAAAACATTTGAAACTTAAAAATAGGTAGTGTTGCACACCGGAGATGGGTATTGCTCCATTTCAACCCTCTTAATTGCAGGTTACCGTGTTTGTGATACGGATCGGTTTAACATAAATGAATGGCAAGACGTTTATTAATCACAACTTGTGAATGTGTGGGAATGCCAGGCCTCCACCGTAGGTTCGGATCCTACGTTATACTGTAGGTCCTCATTTCATCTCACAATCACCCTACCATTACACATTAGCGTTTGTATAACCCGAACGGATAGTAAGACGCGGTGCTAATAAATAATAATAATAACATAAATAAATACAAAATATAAAAGTATTAAGTATTGTCATCATTTTAATTTTCATCACTCGCGTCTTACCACCCGTCCAGGCTATTCCTGTTTAACTACATCAATGGTTGGGATGGGGAACAGGGAAGGTATAATATAGAGGACATGTATCTGCATTAGCGTGGAAGGAGAGGGGGAACCATTGAGGAATAAAACCCTCAGTACACTCGTACGGGATTATATTTTTTGAACTCTTTGAGCTCGTCATTGGCACACTAGATTAGATGAGCTTGACATCAAGTCTGCTTGCCTATCTTTGCAAGATATTGTTTAATTTAAATGTTAAAATGTAACAGATAGGTCACCATAATGGTTTCAAGGCTCCATTCTGAACTAGAAAGCCAACTCGACAACTTTTTGGGCGGCACCGTTTAGTGTATGAAATAGATTCATTTGTCTATTAGAAAATATTGCCTTTTGAACCCAATCTCATGATTGAACTACCTAAATATATTTTCATTCAAATTGATCCAATCGGAAACATCTGAGGATTTAAGTTAATTAAGGAACAATATGGACACTTTGTTATATAGTTCAGGCAATTTTGAAGTATGTTGAATAATTATTTTTTTATTTATGATTAAAGATTTTTTAGTCAGCGCCGCTAATCAGTATATTGGTTTTGGACAGAATCATTTATAGCTTATTTTAATATTTTTATTTAAAAAAAGTTTTTTTAATCAAACTCATATAAGTTCAAAACATCACACGCTATTTCTTATAATTGGAAAAAAAAAAAGTATGTGAGTTGCAAAAATTAAATAACGAAAAAAAATTAAATTCCAATGAAAATAAACTTGTGAGTGCCTGATAGACAAGATGATATATATTTATGTTTTGTTTGTTTTGTTTCAGCGAGGCTCTGACGAACTCCTGTCTCAGAGTGGAGCTGTGAGCAATGGTTCGGTCATGAGTCCACAGCCCAACCATGCGGACAACAACAATGACGCCAAAAAGGTTAGTAAGATTCACAATACTGCTCTGAATGCTACTATTCATACGTTAATCCACGTGGTCTGGAGCTTTCACTTCTGACCAATTATCAATACCTATAAAATAACACTAATAACATAGTTACATGCTATCATTTTTGATCGCATATATAAATATGTTTGTCTTTTCAAAAGGCACTCCAAATGTCCATTCATAGGAAGATCTAGGTATAGATAGACTCTGGCTTGGGATGTCGAGGTTCGAACCTTCCTTCCCCTAATGGTATTTCCCCTCCTCCTTAGGCTAAAACTTGGGGGCTTATTTTTAAGTCGATAACAAGCAACCAGCCGCTGACATTTGAATTATCAACGGAATTTCTACTGTCCCTCAAGATTTTTCTTTAAAACAAAGGTGAAAAATGACACCTACAGACGAAAATCAAACCTGGCCATGATTCCTGTGTCCAAGTATGACTTTTCAACTAGCCTATATTTAAATGAGTTCGTGTTATCAATAATAATTTCAACCTTAACATTTTCTTATTTTTATTTAAATGTTTGATGCCTATAGACGACTTAATCCAGGTAGTGGGGCTAGGGAATGCAGCTAATAAGGAATATACGCTCGTTAGAGAGGAGAGAGAATAGAAAATAGCATTTGGAAACCCCTCCCACCTAATTATTCCAACCGATGACGACCACGGGAGGGAAACGCCCTTGACCTCTCGACCACCGGTGCGGTGTCATACTAGAGTTTGTTGATAGAGAATGGATCATAGACTGAACCTGACGGTGTATGTGTCTAGCAAGATGTATAGGTCCACCGCCCCACCATGTTGTGTCACTCCCTACCATGCAGGTAATTGTTCTGTGCGTAGTGGCAGTTGGCAGCAGTGCGTGGCTGTACGTGACTCACCCCCCCCCCCCTCCCTCCCTCCACATGTCCATACCAACTGACGTAATGCATTCGTCAGTCGTTATTGAAGCGTCCTCCCTCCACCCACCACCCTCTTGTTTCGTTCACGAGTTAATGTTTCTTTCTCGTGAATGCTCCTGTCTGGCAAATGTCAGATAATGAACTGGTTGTGAAATTTTCCGTCCTGCGGCGATTTCACCATGAGACCTATGAATAAATCCGTTTGTGATAAAAATCGGCTCTTTATTCCTGATGAGAGTGTGTAATTAGGCGGCATATCATGTGCTCGTGGCAGGCTTGTATCATTACTGTTTCACGGTTATGATACTTTGGGGTTGATCAAGGCAGATAAGGCTAGGTTTTATTGATATTTTTTTTATTGCCATTCAAACCTATCCACATTAATGTTTCTTCACGAACTGTGTGATTTTAAACACTTTGACGTATTCTTTTATCTAATAGTTTACGAAAGAATTATCAATTTTTTAGTATAAGCACATAATATTTTACTAGTTTTAATGTAAATTATATAGTTTAACTTAATTTTTTAGAGCTCTATTCCAAGAAAAAGATTGTCTACTGTCTAGAGACTCGAGAGTCTAAGACTACTCTGAAAGAAAAATTATTAGCTAATAAAGCTAGCACAGATTTTCGGCTCATTACTTAAATCCATTACGCATGAGGGGTGGAGGGGGACCTTAATCTACTACACATGTCGAGGGGGAACCTTCCGCGAGCTTGCCACCACCTACCAAGTGTATTTTATATAATTATATATCATAGTTTCTTTTCTTTTTTCTAAAATAATATTTTATATTAAAAACGAAGCACATACGATATAAATACATATGGCCAGAATTCGAATCAAACATAAATATGGTCCCTAAAGGCATATTTCAAAGTGGTCTGAAATATTAGGTCTAGATCATGTCGAATAAAATGTATATATGCAATTTTATTTAGAATTTGAAAAATATTTCTGTTCAATAATTCTAAATCTGGACCTTAAATATAATGCACAACGGATATACCCACAGAACTCTCTTGGAACACGACCAAACCAGAACATTCCTTCATGTATAGGAGATAAAAAGAAAGCTCCCAATACTAGCAAGAAACGTACAACTATAACTATGTTCAGGAGCCCACAATTAGGCCAAACATATATAATATAGGCCTATATTTACAGTCTTAGTGATCATTTGGGCTATCTGCATTTATCAATTAAACTAAATAAAGTTGAAAAATTAGACCTAAATACAGGAATCGAACCCGGGACCCTTAGTTTAGCGTTCCAATGTTCTGCCACTAAGCTATTCAAGAATCACCCTGAGCTCAGGATCATTTTTCACTCACAATTTTTAAGGCACTCTTTTCTGTGATGGCCGTGTGGATTCAAAGGCTCTTAAAGCTATCATCAAATTACAGCCGCCGTTGATTCTGGGTCAGCTTCATACAATATTTTGTATGTATAGGGTTGGCGATATTCATGTAAAGGTGTCATTCTTCAACGAGAAATGTCCAGAAACGGCTGTATTCGTAACCAAAGTTAATTTGCACCTTCATATCCGCATTGCCTATACTAATGTTGAGGTGAAAATAGAATTAAAGGAAAAGTATTCTCATTTGCATGAAGGGAGACCGGAATACAACTTGGAAAAAATAACTGGTAATAGTTTGCGTGCCCAGCCATGCGGGTACAAACATACAGAATAAAGTTCATTCAGAAAGCCTCTTTAAATGTAATGTTACTATTTTATTGAATTAAGAAATCCCTAAAATAATATTTATGTATCAAAGAATTTTCTGTTGGGAGCCTATCAAAAGATTTAAGCCTGGCGGAACCTTTGAAATTTCTAATCTAAATTCGAATCTTGCTAAGATTCGGATTCGATTCGAGCTTTCGAGTCTTATTATTAGAGAGATTCGTGCTGGATTCGAAATTTCGAGTCTAAGTAAATTTTAGATTCGGGTTCGATGGGTTAGAAATTCGAATCTTTTCATACTTAAGAATAATTTAAACTATATATGGTCTTATACAGCAAACCATTATAAAAAATAGTAATTTATTTAGTTTATAACCTTTCATAAGTTAATCATGAGGCTTTGTTTACTTGTTTAACTTAAGATTAAGTTTAAAATATTTTCAATGACTCCTAAGGATATGTTATTTGATTTGGATTTGAAACATTTTCAAAATAAAATATTCTATTCGGATTCGAAATTTTATTTTTAGTATGATATTCGATTCGACTCGAAATGGAAAATCATGGATCCTCACAAGCTTAAAAAATTTATTGTATTTGTCAGGAGAAGGCTAAATACAGAGCCTTTTTTCATCAAGCCTAGGCTCATAGCTCCGCAAATATACTTCAAAATAAGTTGAAAATTGCCAATGTATTTATATTAATAAAACAAACTAAAGATTTCTTAAGGAAAAAAAGTCCGGTTGTAATATCTCGACTTTATTTTGGTTTTAACCACATTTTGAAATGACGCTAGTAGAATTAAATATTGCGTTAGATTTTAACGTCTGCGTGCAATTTATCGCTTTTCCCCCTAAAATAACGTTGGATTTCTGGGCGACTGAAACTCCTTTCATCGTTCCAGAAGGTGACCCTCTTAAACTTACTTTGCCTATGGGGGTGCTATGTAGTAGGATAAGGGATTCCTCTCCACTCCGTCGATTATACATACCGTCCATCAACTCTCAATGACCGCGTTCGTTTTACCTGGATCTTCTTGACCCACCCCATTCATTGCAAGACCAACATTAAGGAAGAAATAGGGAGCCGTGGGCACGAGATCTTGGTTCAAGAATCTGGAGACTACCCCCTTTTTCAACTTTCTGTGTCTTCATCCTTGCCTACAGCACAGTATTGCTTACATTTGATTTTTTTATCTCTCTTTTGATACATGGACATGTGGTTAAAAGAGAAAAGGATGGAGTGACACTTTTTAATTTTAACTTGACTAAAAAAGTAATAAAGAGGGGAAGAAAATACTTAAGTAAAATTACCTGCCCTCTAAATATACCGTATGCAGATAAAGTTAATTTGTAAATCGTGTGAATAGTAACAGCCACTGTTGCAAGTCGGCATGAAGAAACTAAACATTAGATGAGCAAACTCCTTTTGATACCTATGCCTTTCCTTCTAAAATGGCTTTTGGTTTCAAGCGAGAGCCAATAAATTACATTTTAATATATCCTTAGGTCCTGTGAATAATCGTAAAGCAACGAAACAACTAAGATATATATTTTCTGGGGTTTGGAAGGACTTTCGAAAATGACCTTATTCGTTTAGAACTTGCTCTATTCACGAATATCTCTTTATTGCCTCGTGTGCTAGGTATCGAACTGTGGTTCTTTCTCGTCCTTTGTCGTACCAGGTTCCTTTTCATCTCCTTCTCTTGCATTCCTTCATTTCCCCCTCCCCCTTTTTATACTCTTACTTTTCCCTTTGACCATGTAAGTGTGGTCCATTGCCTACTGAGTGCCGTGTAAAACAGTCATTAGCATACTGGTTCTCCCTCTTCTACTGCGCTAAGAGCTTCACCCCTCCCTCTCTCCAGGTCACCGCCTAGCGAGGGGTTAGGGGTTGGATCAATGATGATGAGGAGGAAGGGGTGGTTGGCTAACATCCCGCTCTCTGACATCTGTGTGAGTTGACACAAGGCAAAAAGTAAAAAAAAAAATCAAAAAAAGTTCACTGCTACTCTGGAGCGTTTAAAAAGTCATCGGCTGACTAACTTTTAATACGGCAAGCTGTGGGGGACTCCCGTATACCCTCCCACTGCCAACCCTTATCCACTGTCCGGGGAAGTTGTGTAATGTCCATCAGACCCCGTAATCTGGCCAGAATAGAGTTTTCATTCAGTGATAGAAAGGAGGGGGATTAGTTTTATTATATCGCACTTTAACTGAAACTCGGAGAGTTCCATCCCCCCTTCCCCAACACACACGCTAGCGACCCAGCCCTTTTGTGATACGACGAAGGAAGAGGGAAATAATGTGACCCTGTATTTAATTCATTGTCAGTGTTTGTAGGGGGCATTCGGAGGGAATGACCGCAAGACTATTACTAGTATTCCTCAAACCAAGTTTGATGTTTACCCTGGTTACTCAAATTGCGTACGTATATTTTATTATAGGTTGAGTATCATCGTTCAGGGTTAGAGACAAGGCTTGGTGGTTTTTAGAGTTAGTGCACCTGCATCTGCGTGTAAAGTTGTGGGGTGGTTAAATGACGGTGATAAATCACACGAGAAAAACTACCTCCAAGTGAGATCTGAACCTTGACCTCAGTCACTGGCGGTCCAGTATATTTCGAGCCTTACTCCTTAGATTGACCACTGATGCAGGCATACCCTTTTGTTAATTTGGGTAGAAAAACGTCGCAGCTTTGTCAAACAGTTATAATACTCATTGTTAAGCTCTACTTTTAGTTAAACTTAGTTATATTTTACAAATATATCACATTAAAAAAAAGATTTAGATGTAATTTAAATTAATTTTAATAAAATTAAACAGGTAAATAGGGGGCCTACATGGCACGTGATTGAATCCTATGTATATTATTTTTTTAATTCTCAAACATTAATGTTACATTCATCATAATGAGATAGTTTCATGGTTTATAAAAATCTCCTTGTCTAGAGAGATTGAATACAGGTCTAGGAGACTTGAGTTGATTCTCAGGTGTAGTTTAGGATTCAGTAGTATTTGTTATGGGCTCATCGCATGCAGATATTCAAAACTGTTGGCGCTAGGATTAGCTGTTCTCTCCAAGCTGGTAGTGATTCCGGCTTTTTGGCATAACTCGAGAGTTAATTATGCGTACCAGTGTTGTTTCTACTTAATTGATTGGTTATCAAGTCGTTATTTATTTTATCGCCCCTCATAAGATACTTGTACTACATTTCTATACCCTGGTTTTGGTTGGAAGAATAGTTGAGACAATTCAAACACATTGCCTCGCGACCAACATTGGGAACATTTTATTATATTATTTGTTTCTTTTTATGTTATTGATACTATCTATCAAAAGTGACAGCTGTAGACAACATGACTTGATGTATGAACTTATTAGAGTTGTTTTAATAGCTACTACCAAACACTGTTCTCCCTACCAAAATAAGGGTATGATCTCTGCCATTATTTTTCAACCAAATCCGTTCACTACCTAGTGGCCTACTGCACCCATGAGGATCTTTATTAGGCAGCGCACCCGATCGAGATTCAAACTTCAAATTCCCCGTAAACGTCGATCAAGCGTCTTACTACCCGTTACGGCTATACGCTTACGTACTAATTACTCTAATGAGCTAGGAATTTGTAAAGTTGAATATAGAGTAAGTGAACCCGCTTTGCGTGGTTGGAGAATGGAAAACCATTTTAGGGAAAAAAAACATTCCCAGTTCGCCCTAGCGAGATTTAAACCTCGATCTCCCCGTCCTCGGCAGTCTGGCTCAACACAAAGCTAACGCGTTAGCTCACTACGCCATCGAGGCGTGTAAATCGATCAAGTAAAATAAAATTCTAAAGCTTATCGCCCACTAAGACGCGCCGCCGAGAAGAAATTTCCCTTGTCTGCTTCTTAGGAAATCAAATGGTGTAACACCAACTATAGCGGAACGCGTCGTGCCACATGGATCCGCCTTGTGGAATTTCCGTGCCGGAACACTCAAGGTTTCTAGAGAAGAATTATTTCCTTTCGGCGCGTCGCGGCACGCCTAATTGGGCGGGGTTGTGGAAGGAACCGCGGGAGGAATACGCTCTCGTGTCATGCCGACATCATCGGGTGCGTTGGCTTAGTGCTAGGCATGTCTAGAACGTCAACATATGATATTTTTTATTATTCAGCATCGCGTCTTACTACCCGTTCGGGTTATACGCCTATGTACTAAATACACTAATGGATTAGAGATTAGGAAGGCTTAACTTAGAGGAAATGTGGCCGCATTTGCGTGTAAGGAGGGTCATTTAGGAAAAACTACCGCAGTGTACCCAACCGGAATCTAATCCGATCACCCCATCTTTGGTAGTCTAGTACAACACGAGAGTAGCGCGTTAGACCATGGGGCCACTGAAGCGGGTTATTCTTACTGTTGATTTTGATAAGTAAAATGCACATTAGATCGAAATAGAATTTTATACAATTACCAGCGTAGTCGAAAATCATGCTTCTATTTTGTCTTTCCTAGTAGATTTAATTGATTAAAAATACAGGAGGAAAGTGATAAACAAAAGGTAAATATTTACTATAACATTTTGACCAAATTAAATCTATTAACTCCGAAAACCTACATTAGCAAAAAAAAATCATCACTTCTCAAACAAAATACTGCTATAAGCAAATGAATTCGGCCATTTAAGCTGATTTTAAAGTATATATGCTACACAACTTAATGTAACATATATTATAGTTTATTAGATTCTCAGAATGAATGATGAAGATGTGGTATTATTATTATTATTAGCTTAAACAGGGTGGCTACAGACAGGGAAAACCGGGAATAGTCAGGGAATTTTGCTAGGTCAGGGAAAACCGGGAAAAGTCAGGGAATTAACTTAAAATTACTGACAACTCAGGGAATTTATCGACTGCAATAGATACAAAATGAAAATGCCAAGAGATGGTGTTCTAACATTAGTTGTTTACTGTATTGGCGCAAATATTCCTACAAAGCTCTATTTTGTAGCAAGCCATCTAGTGAGCCCGTCTAATAATAGACTGAAGTCGGAACTAAACAAAGAAAGAGTGAGTGTAACTAGCGGGTGCAGGCAGAACTGATGTGTGAGCGAAAGAGAAGTAGGGATGGTTCTTGACCTTGATAATTTGATGACGTCACTCATACGAACATAGGAAATCTAGAACTAGATATTCGAGTCTTTGTCATACGCATGAGCAGTACTGAATATACAACTCGTTTAATACATCTTACGCATGCACAAGTATTGAAAAATACATTATATTAATTCAATTTTAAAACTACTATTCCTGGATTTCCTAACAGATACGATTATTTTAGTTCAAAAGAGGACGTAAAAACTGATACAATTTAATTTAATTTTTACTAGATTTTTGTTAAAATGTTAACGTGACTGAAAAAACAGTTTGCCGAAGTGATGTTCCATTTCCTTCATTTCTAATCGTAACGACGAAGTTTTTAAAAGTGATAATGTTCCTTAGTTCATGCTGTCTGCCTTAACTTCCATTTTCGCTCTTTCTTCCACGTGGTTTTTAACTGAGACATTCAAATCAAACCCTTTGTATTTTAAAAATGATTAAATATACTTTTTTCAGCTTCTAGGCGCGTGTGTGTACTGAAGACAATGTCGAAATATAAAAAAAACATGTTTCAATGAATCGTGGTTATTAGATTCGAAGTTTGAGTGGGTTAGGCCAGCAAAGATGATAACTACTCTGCCGTGTGTAATTTGTGTAATTCAAAGTTCACATTAAGCAACATGGGTAAACATGCTCTGACAAGTTACGCTCTAGGCAAAAAAACATCAAACTGCCACATTGAATAAAACGCAGAGTTATTCAATGACTGCTTTTTTAAAAGGAAATTCTTCCAATTCCACCATTACAACTTCTGCCCAGTCAGTTGCTGTGAATGTCATCTCGCCATTACTATACCACCACTATCTTCAGAGTCAACAAAAAATGAGGTAGGCCTACTTAAGTTTTATTTATTTGTGTATTTTCTGCTGGTGGAGGACAAATTATGTTTTCATGCAAGCTAAAGGAAATTAGAATTATTATTAATCTTAAATAAAATGTTGGGTATAGTAAATAGGTGGACTATTAGGATACAGCCATAGTTAAGTTATTTTCAACTACACCAATTTACCCAGGCTTCTTCTACAATATTTAAATATAACAAATAGGCAGGTTAGTATATAATTTTTTTTCGCTTTATAGGGTGTGACTGAGATCGTGTCTACAGCTGTTGCTGTGAAGGAAACCGGAAGACTGAGAAACTTTCTTGTGAACAATGATGTGACAAAATCTGAAATTATTTGGTGCTTGAATTCTATAATGTCACATACTTCAATGCGGGAGCTGAAAAAAGTGTTAATCTCTTTAAATTAATGTTTCCAGACAGTACAATTGCAAACAAAATGCAATTAGGAAGGGCCAAAATTGGTTACACAATCTTGTATGGTTTGGCCCCATACTTTCATGAAGACCTTGTAAAGATGTGCTTAGAGTGTCCAGAAATAGTGATGGATTTGACGAGTCTCTAAACAAGGTTGCCCAAAAGGGTCAAATGGACATTATGGTACGCTTTTGGAATTTAAAAACAAATGAAGTCTCAACACGCTACTTCACATCTGCCTTCCTCGGCCATGCGACAGCTGCTGACCTGTTAAAGGCTTTTTCAGATGCACTCTAGAATTGAAAAATGTCAAGCTGTTACAGGTGTCAATGGATGGACCTAATGTCAATCAAAAGTTCATTCGAGAGCTAAAATCCATTACTGATCCAGATAGTCCTACAATGCTAGATATCGGAAGTTGTGGCCTCCATAATCTCCATTGTGCTTTTAAAGCGGCAATAAATTCAACCAATTGGGGGCTTGTTGAATTTCTTCGGGCTCTGTATAATTTACTAAAAAATGTTCCTGCACGTAGATCAGATTATGTACATTATAGTGGCAGTGAACTCTATCCTAAAAAGTTTGTGCAGTTAGGTGGTTGCAAAATATAGAAGTTGCTGAGCGAGCGGAAACTATTCTCCCCAATGTAGTCACATATGTAAATGAATCCATTGCAGCAAAGAAAGCACCGAATTGTCGTAGCTTTCATATTATCTCAACTTCTGTGAAAGACAAGCTACTTGCACCTAAACTAGCTTTTTTTCAGTCCGTTGCAATCATGGTAGAACCATTCCTCATTCAATTTCAATCAGATGCTCCTTTTGCACCCTTCTTGTATGAGGCTTTAATTTCTCTTATGAAATCTCTAATGAAGAGATTTGTAAAAGCGATAAGCTGGATGCTGCTAGGTCATTGCTTGAGTTAGACATGTTCAACGAAACCAACCTTTTAAATGCAAAGTATGTGGATCTTGGATATGCAACCAGAGAGGCCATTAAAAAACTAAAGGTGTATCAGAAAAGGAAATTCTGCTCTTTAGACAAGATTGTAAGACATGTCTACAGAAGCTATGTGCAAAGCTTCTTGAGCGTTCCCCTCTTAAATACAAACTAACCAAAGCCATATCGTTCTTGGACCCTACAGTAGCTGTGCTCAAGTCAACACGTAGCGAGCGACTGAAGTCTACTTTGGAGATAGTGTTAGCAAATAATTGGATCACTGGCGTTGCAGCTGACCTTGTGGATCGCCAGTTCAATAGTGTGTGTAGCCAACCAGATTTTTTGGAAAAAATGAATGCTTTTTCAAAACAACATGATAGACTAGACACATTATGGATGAGTATTCTTCCAAGTAATGATGACAACCAGAAGTTGGTATCATTTCTCAGATTAATTCTCATTCTTTCTCATGGGAATGCCAGTTTGGAAAGAGGTTTTTCGATAAATCGAGAATGTATTGGGAAAACCTAAATGAAGCTTCTCTCATTGCACAAAGGCAGATTTATGATTCAGTTAAAGCAATTGGTGGGATAGAGAAGATAGACATTACCAAGTCTTTGATACATTCTGTCCGCAATGCCCGTTCAAGATATAAGGATAGTTTAGAACAAAAAACGAAGGACAAGCAGAATGGAGAGAAACAAGAGGGAGATAGGAAACGTGCAGCGGTATTGCAAAAAGAACTCCAAGCTAAAAACAGAAAATCTTGTCAGAGGCACAAAAACAAGCCGATATTTTACAAGAAGAAATAGATTGGCAATTTCACAAATGTTAGTTTTTACAAATTAACTACTGTAAGTGCACACTTAATTAAAAATGATTTTATTTTTGGTGTTTTGTTCAACAATGGTGACAAAGTTCTAGCTAATGACTATCTTTTTTGTATTTGTTTGTTCTAATACAATATTTGCACAGCGTCACATATAGTATCTAATACATTTAAAACTGAAAAACTTATTAAATTGTTTATTGTTTTATGCCTCATATTTTTTAAAGTTAACCTAGGCTGAGGCAGCCTATTTATTAATGTAATAATCACCATTCATCGAGGTGAACTGGGGGAAGGTTATTTTCACATTCTCTATTTGCCTGTTTTTATACAATATTTGCACTGTGTCACAAATATTATCTAAAACATTTAAAACTAAAAAACTTATTAAATGGTTATGTTTAAGCTTGGAATCTTTTAAAAGATAAGCATTTGTGATTGATGTAATAAATGTAAAAATTGCCATTTATCTAGATGAAGTGGGGGAAAAGAAGTCAGGGAAATTTTGACAAAAATTTCTGGAAAACCTGGAAAAGTCAGGGAATTTTATAATAGAAGTTCTGTAGCCACCCTGTTAAAGAATATTCCAATATAGGCCTTTATAACCTATCTCATCCCAAGTACCACGATAGTTTGGTGAATGCTCGACGCGGCGCGTTACATGGGGGACCTCCGGTGGAAAGCGCGGTTCCTCGCGGCGCGCCTTAGGCGCGGTACACACATCCGTTTTTTTTTAGCGTGCGGTTCCGCTGCGATGCCGGAGTTATGGTTTGGGACACTATACGATAGATGGAGCATGTACACATACCTCCGGCGACGTTGCTGCACCGTACGTCCATCGTGCGTGCTTATTGACCCGCAGATCCCCACAGCGCCGCAACGGTACCACACACGCAGCTCTAGTCTCTCAGTACCTTATTTCGATTAAAAAATGAACCTAACTATTTTCTCATTTTATTAATTGGGTTGTATACGTGATAAACTAAAATTACATTTTTTATTCCTGTTATACATCCATTTCTGATGGCGGCAGAATGAGTACTGTGTGGCATTTCCCCCCAGTGTGTGTATTGATTTGTCCAGTCACGCTACGGCACCGCAGTAACACCGCACGTTAAAAAAACGGATGTGTGCGCCGTTCCTTATTGGGTGACTCGCTTAACGCCTTTGACATGGCGGCCACTAGTGCGGTACATTTGAAGTTAAGAAATTATTCGTATT
Organism: Timema cristinae; assembly: GCA_039000515.1. Taxonomy (NCBI): domain Eukaryota; kingdom Metazoa; phylum Arthropoda; class Insecta; order Phasmatodea; family Timematidae; genus Timema; species Timema cristinae. Next base: position 34,236,428 of record JBCFYV010000935.1, on the reverse strand, counting down.
TACACTATACTCCTATTTGCTAGGGTGAGTGTGTTGTGTAAAAAAATATAATTTGTAATGAAAATCTGTTATATTAGAAATACGTTTTTAATTGTGTTTAATTTTGATCTCAAGCATTTTTCATATAAACAGCGCGTAATTGTTAAATGATATTACTGTAGTTTGATTTAAATTTCGATGTTTTATTTCCTATCCGCGTGCGAAATTGAAGTTTTGTAGAACTGCTTCATTTATTGTTGCCTGGGAAGCGTGTATATTTTACTAACATCCAATGTGTGGAGGAATGATTTTCATTAAAAATGAAACTCTCGGCCAATGTACACGCGTTTAATAATGTTATCTGTTCTCATCGGTCGTCAAAAACGCGTAGTAAAAGTTATTATACCTCTAATAATTCTTTTACCGCCCATCTCAAGTTGTGATGGATCCTTCTTGTGGTAGTTTTACTCTCAGAGGGATGTTGATAGAATTTTATTTGGTCTCTGTTTTTATAGATTTCGTTACTTTTTTGACACAAATTATATGTCCTTGTTCCACTTATTTTTTGTTTCTCTTTTTGTGTTTCCATTATATTTTATTTGTTCCTCCCCGTGTGTGGACCATATTTTGCCTTTCCCTCATTTCTCTCATTGTTTCTTCGTTTATTTTATTTTTTTCTATTTTTCCTGCCACCCTTCGTCTATTCCAAGGTTTTATCTCTCATCCCGCCGCCCCTCTCTTCTCCTGGAACAAAAAAAAACCCTACCAAGCGGTGCCTTCAGTTTGAATGGTGACGAGATGAGGCATCTTGCGACGAGGGGTTTGAGAAGGGAGTAGACAGTTGGTTTGGAGTGGATGTTGGGGGTATTCATAACTCGACCAAGTGTTGGGGTTTTCACCCCCCCCCCCCCCCCCCTCCCCCTCGTTGGTTGACGTGACATACTCGTTTCAAAGGGATGTTTTTATTCTGGTGTCTTCGCATAGTTTTCGGATGAGTTTGAAATTGAACCTGATGAGCTGTTTCACAGCCCTTCTCCTTTAAGGATGTATTCTGTTTTCATTATTACTTCATGATAAATTGTTGTATAAGTATGTTAGAACACGGTATAAAGGACAGGATAAGACATCTACAAAAGTTAGCACTACTTTCAAAAAATGTATATGTCAAGTCAGATAGTATCAAAATTCAATACCAAAATATATATTTTAGGTCAGACTTACTTGTTACTTAGCAAAACATTTGTGCCACATCAGCATGTATGTTCTGGTGACAGAATAAATGCAATATACCAACCCGTTACGGTCATACGCATATTTACTAATTACGCTAATGTATTATGGATGAGAAATATTGAGTTTAGAATAAAATATACGCAAATTTGCGTGTAAGGAGAGTAGAAAACGATTTTTTAAACCGCCCTCACTATACCCGACAGGAATTCGAACCCCGATCGCGCGATCATCATCAGTCCATTCCATTGCAAGAGCTACGCCTTATTATTAACATTCAATATCAATAACGGAATTTAAATTTTACAATTATAAAACAAACTGAAAATATCACTTGATTTGGCTGTGCCTTTTATAAATGTCCTTTATTCATATTTGAAAAAAAAATTGTAATCATAACTACTGATGCTCTGTTGTATTGCGACTCCGTGGAGTACAGTTACAAAACGGTGCTCTAGTTGAACAGACAACCATCGATGCTGGTGTGTAGTTATTCTAAGATAAATGTCTAATACCCAAACATAAAACTTCCCAATCCCCGAACCAAAATCCATACATTCTTGAAAGCATTCAAATAAGTTATTGAAAGCGTATATGGAATAAGTAGAAAAAGAATCGCTTGAAAACAATCCCCAAGTCACTGTAGTAGTTTTCAAATAGATAGATGCATTTTGATAAAGATTATTATATTTATCTTGATACAGTGCTTGATTTTTGTTACAATTCTGAGAATATTAGAAGATGAGTTAAACATTTAGGGGCAATGCCTCCTCATCGGTGCCGACGCCATTGCATATTTTAGCAATTTTTTCTGCACATTCCTTCTCAAAACTATAACGAGCGAACAGATAACTTCGCAGTTTTAAAATGTCTGGGCAACATTTTTAGAACGTCAATACACTCCAGGTTTATCGTGGTCCCGATACGCTCATTCCATAGAGATTTTGGGGGAGCTCGTTTTAAATTGACCCCGAGTTGTAATTCAACCCAATTATTCTTGACGTATGAGCTAGGTTGTGTTTAAAGAGGGTTGGGTGCTGCTTGCCCCTCGCGGGGGAAAGGTACGGGCTCTCACTTTCCTCGAGGTTTGGCTCATTCTCCCCTCCCATCCTTCTTTCCCTTTTCCTCCCTAAGGTATTTTGTTCCTTGCAGCGCCAGATGTAGTGGGGTCGAGTTTACAGGGGAGCGAGAGAACTATTTTCACCGCGGGCAAGATGCAATCAGGGGCATGCGAGCCTTATTTGTTACAGAGTCTGGTTTCTCGAATTTATCACGAGCTTTATTGTAGATAGTCATTTTTTTGTATTTAAATCTACAGGTCTTGTTAGGCTTTTTTTTATTTGAGGTATTTAACGTGCACTTTCTGAACTGACTGATTATATCAGCACACGACCTACAAACTAAAATTAAATCTAGAACAGACATAACATCCACTCCCCGGCTGTTAATTCATCACTATAGAAGGGGAAACCCACATTTCACCAATGATAGAGTTTTTGGCCATGCCGGATATCGAACCTGGAACCCTTAGCTTAGTAGGCTTACGCGCTACAGACTAGACTATGGTGTTGGACCCGTTCTTAATCGACATCTAAACACTTTTTTGTTTCTAACTCTGGTTTTTCTCTTGTAATACATTATTTTAATACCCCCAATTAGTTGGTCCACCAGTGGCAGATAGTGTTTCATTGTTAACACCCGCAACTGTAGTAATAGAGTCTAACGCCTCAAGCTCGTACTAGACTAGCAAGCTGTAAGGTCGAGGATCGAATCTCGACCAGGTGCAATGGAGGCGGTAGTTTACCACAGGTGTCATTTATATTAGGATAGCCCGAACGTGTAATAAGATGCGATGCACACAATATTACAGATGCCTTTAGATTTTGATATTTCGAATCGGTAGGCACGTGGACTAAATGTCTAGCTCACGTCCATCATTGACTTTGCCTTAAAATATGAGTGAAGAATGACCCTGGTTACGGGACGATTCCTGAATAGCTCAGTGGTTAGAGCATTAGCGTTCTAAGCCAAAGGTACCGGGTTCAATTCCGTGTCCTACAGTAAGTTTTCAATTTTCAAAATATCATTTAGTCTGATTTGATGGGGATGGGAAGTTTGGTGTTCGAATCCTGGCCGGTTGTACTGAGGATGTTCCCTAAATGGTTTCCCACTCTTTTTCCTTAATCCTTCCACCCTATCGTGATTTATATAGTTACATGCTTATAGCCTGCATGTAGAGAGACGTGGGACAAGCCGTAGATGTGCTGTCTCTGGGTTCCACTGCTACTCAACCAGTGTTCATAACAAACGATTATTATAATAATTGTACATGTGGCGCATAAACCAACTACCGAGTTGCAGATGGCTGGGTTATCTGATAGCTCGTGATATTAGAAATCACACATTTGTAGCCGCCGACTATTTCCCTAAGTCCATTAGAGACTCTGCCTTAAAATATGAGTGAAGAGTGATCCTGGACACGAGACAAATCCCGGATAGCTCAGTGGTTAGAGCAGAGGCGTACTAAGCCAAAGGTCCTGGGTTCGATTCCCCTGTACAGGTGTCATTTTTCATTTTTCAGAATATGATATCATTGTTCATAATGTTAACATACAGAAAAATAATTTGTTGCATACGGCCGACGCCCTTATGCTTTAAATACAGGAAAGTGTGTGCATACACGAAAAAACTGTGGACGTAATTATTGCAGCTCCACGGTACTCTAATGCAGTCGACATGAGGGAGGTAAGGTTGTTGCGGGTGTGAGAGGGTTTGGAGGGGGTGCGACCGCATTCAGCCAACGCCGGGAAGTCTGATTTGCTGGTGACGAAGAGATCTTGCTTGGTTCGAATCCCGTTCGAGTGCACTGAGGATGGTTTTATCTATCAACATGTTTCCCCACTTTACCTACACACAAATGCAGGTACACAGATCTTATACTTAAATTCTAATGTTAAAAAAATATTACTGTTCGTAAATAAAAATTATAAAGTATTTTTATAAAGATCTTTGAAATAATGACATGCACTATTGATGTGAAAAGTTACGTAACTCAGATTTGGGGGGTCGGACTAAATGTCTACTTAGTTTTACAGCCTTACATTCAGAGGGTAAGGCATTCCAACCCCAGCCCCTTGACAGGTAAATGATCTTTCAGAGTTTATTGTTAGATGTTTGGGATACTTTTAGAGAAACTCTTATTTCGTGTTTTATATTTATGTATGGAAGATATTATGGTCACTTCTAGGATAAGACGGGCAGTTCGATTCTATAATTCACAAAAGGTGTCGTTTATCCATACTGAGCCTCTTTAAAATTATCAGGTAGTTGTTAATATGATTATATTATATTTTTAGATTGAAACTAATTCTTAGACAGGAAGGGGTGGACTCTAAGGTTACAAGTGGCCCGGGACAATAAATATGATGGCCCTTAATATATATTTATAAATATCACAGAAGAGATTATGTGAAATATTTATATTTTTGCTATCAGTAAATTTAATCCCTAGACTATCTTATCGATAGTTAAGTCCGTAATCAGTCTACTTAAATTATTAGTTCTTACTTTCGACTGACATGAGCAAAAATGCTTCTAAATTGTTAGACATCTGGGATTCTATAATTGATAAATTTTAATTTATAAAATAATCCTCCACACGCCACTTGGGTAGATTAAAAAGCTACTATTCACTAAACTTTTTTTTTACTTTCGTCTAAAGAGATTGTTTATAAACACCAAGAAACAACATACAGGAAGGTTTTACATTTAATGTAATCGTAGTATATATTTACAAATTATGTATTCTGGGTATCTTCAGACATATACTTTGGAACTTTTGATTAGAATTTGATAAAAACAATAATTTAGAATTGAATGGATAGCTTTATTTTAGTTAAAAATAGTTGCAGCAGCCCAAATCAAACCCTCCCACCTGGATATAACTCCCGCTGTCCTAGCGGCCCAATCCGCCCCTGTAGACAACAGTTTTAGAGGTTTTTTTTTAATGCTCTAAGCTTTCATTTATATCAAGGAGAAATTCTTAGGAGTAGTCAAGGTTTGACAGGACCAATGATTCACATATCAATGGTTGGTTTTACATCGTTTTGTAATTTGTGCTTGAATTTATATAGATGCTCTGAACAAAAATACAATTTGTGTACACAAGTATAGACACGTTTTCCAAATTAAATGTTAGAATGGGTTTAATTTATGAAAGTGCGCTCTTTTTTTCCCCGAAGAAAGTATCTAACGCCAATGTGTTCTATCGCTGATATATTGTAGAGAAAGTGCGTGCTTTCTCGCTCATGCAAAGTAAGAATAGAAAAAAAGCTTACTCGAGTATCACACCGTTATATGCCGCGTCACTTCCGTAATCTCTCCCCCTCCTTACTCGGATATAGAACATTTTTCTCTCCGTTTATTTTAAAAGAAAACACAGAAAATGGCGGATTACATGCATGCGTGGATCTCGGTGTGGTATATACATTGACAGGCTGTGATCCCGCGCCAATGCCACAAGGGTATGCTCACTTGCAAATGTTGGCTGGTTGGTTTCCTTTGCTCCGGTACCGATGGGGTTGTTTGTTTTTTTATTTTTGACATGTTAACGTGCACTTTGTTAACAAAACTGGTTAGATCACGAGTTTTTAAAAATAACTTATGTCGCCACACAAACTACTGAACGGCCCATCCAGTAGAGATAGTTGTAGATAGTAAATACAGTTCATTCTCAAATATTAAATTATTTTAAACACCGCTTGTTCTCGAACCAGGGCCCATTTTATTAGTAATTGATCCCTCTAATCATTATGGGTGGATGTGAAGTTAGTTACAGGACTTACTTGGGTACATCTACTAGCTACTGCTTTGATTTTTTTTATATAGTTAGTTTATCCATGTGATTATTATATTGAGGTATTTTTCCATCACTGCGTCTTACTACCTGTTCAGGCTGGACGCATATAAGATAAATACTCTTAATGAGACAGGGATGAGGGAGGATTAAGCATTTGGAAGCAATCTACTCGCATCTGCGTGTAATGAGAGGGAAGAACATTTAGGAAAAAAAAACCACCCTCCTTAGATCTGATCGGGATTCGAATCCTGATATCCCTGTCATCAGTATAACAGTCTAACACGAGAGTGAGGACTTAAGATATCGTCCGGTCACCGAATCGGCTTCAAGGACATTTGACATATTATGTAACAATCAAATTCTTCTCGCTTCTTTAATGATTTTACTACCTAAAACAAGAGATGATGATTATGATGATAAGTCAGGTTCTGTGTTTAAAATTTTAAGTTATCCTCTCATTGTTTAATCCAAGAGAGAAAAGTGGAAAAATAAGGTTCACCAATGCTTACCGGTTATGAAACCGCTGTGTAAAAACTCAATTCGACGCTTCAAGCTGGCGTAGAACCCTAGATTTTCGTGTCATTCAAATAACGCCGCATGAAATATCCTGCAGAAGGATCCCTCTTTATATTTAAACTTGTTATTCTATCCGCCATGTCTTTTGACGAATTTTTTGAATGTCATGCATGCTATCGCGTCATGTAAGACTAGAACATAATTTTGCACCCGATAGTACGTGTGTGTTGGCAACATACGACCCCATCTGACAGCGTTCCCTCGCCTGCTTTCCTGCTATCCCATTACATTCCTTGCCGTGTATTGTTTGGGGTTATGTCCTCCCGCCTTCCCTTCATATCAAGGAAATGGGGTTTTATTATTTCCTTCTCTCTCAAAAGAGGTTTTTTTTCGCACCTTAGGGCTTACACGCAATCTTTTTATGAAGACTCTTGATAAAGGAAGAGCTCTATTGTTTAGAACTGTACCATGTTTGGAATGTTCGGACGTTGCGCATGACTGACTGATCGTCGTTCACCCGAGATTTGCCTGCGGCTTAGTGACATGAAGGATGATTGATATAAGGGAGAGAATATGATTCAATTCTGGGGGAGGGAATGGAATAATTAGCTTTTTGTCATTATAGAGGACTTGTCACTTGTCTCTCTTAACCCCGCCCTTGCTGTTACGATCCTTATCCGTTTCCTGATCAGAAACTTGGTATTTTAGTCTGGATTCTAAGGCTCGAGACTTTGAAACTCATTCGAATAACAACAGTTAATTCCCGGCGTGCTAATCTCTAAGCATCTAAGAACTGTTGTCATTGGATTACCACAGATTAGCATGCGTAGACCTCGGGGCTTAGTTAGCTAACGCGCTAGTATCGTGTTGAGATAGACTGACGAGGACAGGGAGGTCGAGGTTCGAATCTCGTTCGAGCGAACTGGGGTGATTTTTCCTAAATTGTTTTCCACTCTCCCTCCACGCAAATGTGGGTCATTTCCTCTATATTCAACCAACCCATTAGCGTAACTAGTACTTAAGCGTATGACCCTAACGGGTAGTAAGACGTGGTACAAAATAAACTAAATAAAATAACATGTGGAACCCGCTTCGTTTACTGCGTGGTCCACTTTAAAGGGAAGCGTTCACTAGCCCGCTTCGGATGTACCGCACGGATCGGATTTGTGTATTATTTACATTATTTTGAATGAGTCCGCGCTCACCTATCCGCATCGCACACATCGGACATCGGTGATCTCGATAAGAATCCCGGGAGACGGATTAAAATACGATGCGTGTGGATGACGTAATCTGGAATTTTGAGTAGTACACCACATGCATTCTGAACTTCCAGCTTTATACTCTATATTTAATTTAAAGATGGGCAGTACAGTTCACTGTTGGGAACAGTTCATAGTGATTTAGTTTACTGAAATGAGTAGTTCATTTATCCAGTTCAATAGTTCGCGAACTATATCTTGTAACTAGGTCGTTAGCGACCGTTAGAAATACAGCCTGTAGTTGAGTCGTTCAACACTGACCTACATCTTTCTCTTTCAGTTTAGTCCTCCACCAGTTCACGAACTACCGCGTGTGAATCGGTTATTAATTCCCCTTCACATCACTAGTTACATAGTAATCTGCCATTTGGGGAAACTTTTAAAAATTTATTTAGTATGCTCACAAATCAAATCCAAAATAGCTTCGATAATTTTAAAATCAAAGCAAACAATACTTAAATAAGATATAAAAGAGATTCTTTACAACTACAACAACACCAGCTGTACGATTAATCATACAGTTTTAAAATATTTTAGCTTTGTGGGGTGCGGCAAGAGTATTTGCTTCTAGTAGCCTATATCCAAACGACCACCCTTGCCAGTGATGTCATTATATATATTAGGACACACGATAGAACTGAAGGATAGATGTTAGGAACCGCCTCGGAAACCCGAGTGGAGTGGACACAGTACACCAACCGCGGGCCAGAGGACGCTCACCTTAAGGCATCACTCTCGCAATAGACTAGACTGCCGTCGACGTAAAGATCGGGGTTCAAATCATGGTAGGGTGATTTAAGTGTGGTTTTTCCTAAATGACTTTCCACTTTCCCTCCATGCAAATACAGGTACACGTCCTCTAAATCCAACCATCAAACAAAAAGAATCATTCCAATAAGTATCTTTAGAACTTTTCAACGACTGGTAGGTAAGCATAATATTATAAACTTTATTTTGACACATAAATGGTCTCTTTTAAAATGTAAATATTCCGTTTGTCTTTACGTGCCTAGTTGTTTTATATGATAAACTTATTATTTGCATTCATTTGGTTGGTACAATTAATACAATACTGGACTAAACTAATTAAAGAAACTGCATCATGTGATTTAAATTAATTTCAGTAACTGATTTATGCTTCGGGTTAGCACATTACAAAAATATTAATGTGTGTTATTTTGATGCTATAAATAATTTATTTTCAAATTTTAATTTTAACACTTTGTTTTCAAACATAAATAATTTTATAATAATTTAATCATGAGCTAAGAGTAAAAATAATAGTTGATTAAACTTTACCAACCTCTGGTTTAAAACTTGTATTATTGTTTCGAATGTTGTCTTTCTCTTGGCCGAGCTCGCTCGTTTTACACCCTGGCGCATCGCTCCTTCCTTTTCACTTTTTCTTAAGTTTTAACTAATAAATGGGATCTCATTAGTCTAAGCCTTATTTTTTCTTAAATTATTTCTTCTGTCTTTTTTTTACATATATAGCCTATGTAGCAGCATCTCGCTCTTTCCCGTTTACTTTCTTTTTTTGCATCTTTTTCGTGGCATCTTTCTTTATTTCCCTCTCACTGTGTAAGTTTAGCTTCTCCCTCACTGTTTGTTTCTTTCTCTTTGTTTAGTTCTCCCCCGTCTTCCAAGTTTTCTTTGTGGCTGTCTAGTTTCCATCCCTCTCAGAATCGGTTTTCTTCTTCGTCCTTCATTATTTTTATTCTGATCTCTGCCTACTCACCTCTCCGCCCCACCAGCCTCCTCTCCCACTTTGATGGGGTTATAAAGATTGGGTCTCTAGTTCTCGGGTGGGTTTGAAAAGGGGAGGGGGGGCATCAAACCATTACTCACTCAATGGCTCTACGATCATCCGGCTTAGTTGTTAATTTTCGGCGTGTAATTTCGGCACTAGAAATTTACGAAATGAAATTCTCGGTTACGTCGTTAGAATCAGAATACCTTCTAATTTAGTATTTAGTGGAGAGGTAGCGTTTTAGGTTATATTCAAGTTTCCTGGGAAGATAGTTAAAAAAAAGTTACTTCATCTACTTCCCGTATACATACGCCAGTTAATTTTATCTGCTGCTGCCACTCTTGGTGGATATTATCAATATCTAATAAATAATACTAATAATGTACTAAACTCTTATTAATTTTGGCAGATTTATTTTCTAAAATGCCTTTCATATTAAATTTGGACTGTACATGGGTGCTTTTTAATATCAGCTTTGAAATGTAAATTCCCATTATTAAAATACTTATCTTTAATTAAATGATTTTTATTAGATGATATATTGTAGTATGAATGCGTAGGTTTATCCTTTACTTTAACTGGATGTATAGTTGATAAATTTACTTTAGCCGGTAGTAAGTGGTGATATTATTATATTTCTTTATTTATGGCTGCTTGCTGCATCGTACCCTTAGTATAAACGCGTTGTTTTAGAAAGTAGCCAATCGTTACATTGAATCACATTTTTTGAAAGTAATGTTTTTATGCCAATTACTACTTTTTTTTAGCACCACGTTTTTCTACCTGTTCATTTTATACGCATATTTACTGAATACGTTAATGAGTTAGGGATGAGGAAGGCTGAATTTACTCGCATTGGCTTGGAGGGGAGTGGAAAACAGTTAAGGGAAAAACCACCCTCACTACACTCGACCGGGATTCGAACCTGATCTCTCTGTAATCGGCAGTCTAGTCTATTGCAAGAGTGATGACTTGGGCCATTCGACCATCGTGGCATGTCGCTTCTTACTACTCGTCCGGACAATCCGCATATATACATTAATGAGGTAGGGGATGTGAGGGTTGAATTTAAGAGAAACATACCATCATTTTCTTGGGGGGAAATTGAAAATAAAAAAACATATCTTGGTACACTCGACTGAGACTTTAATCTAGTCCTTGACTCAGAGCATATAAAATCTAGAATATTGTTGTGAGTATGATGCCTTAGATCGTGCGACCATTGTTATGCATAGCTTATGATTAAAAGTCAAAATACTTCGTTCTTGAAAACATATTTTTGGCGCATATAGGCCTATTAGTTTGTTTAAATGATATGTGCGGAATATGAACACATACTCTCATAAACTAGTTAGGCCTATTAATATTTAGCACCGCGTCTTACTACCCGCTCGGGTTATACACTTAAGTACTAACTACTCTAACGGGTTTGGAATTGGGAAGGTTGAATATGAGGAAGTGAACCCGCATTGGTGAGAAGGGAAAGTGCAAAACCATTTAGGAAAAATCACTTCACCCGAGCGAGATTCGAACCTCGATCTCCCTAGCCTCAGCAGTCTATTTCAACACGAAACTAGCGCGTTAGCTAACTACACTACCGAGGCGGGTGGTTATTATTGAATTAAACGTAGTGTTACTACTGCGAATACGTTCATTTTTGGTGAAACAAAGTGAACTTTTCTTTCAAAAATCACCTTTTGTTTTAAATCTTAATATCGAGATAAAAGCGGTAAGTTTTCATGTTGCTCCAATGTCCCGCTTGTGTCTGCAACCACGGAGACTATAATCCATTCGTTATATGTATAATATTTGATTGAAAAAGTTTTTTTTATTATCATTTTATATTTTCTTTTTGGTAAAATTTGAGCTCTTTTGTGGTCCCGCTTGAAGCGCGAGACGGATAGGAAGCCCTGATTTTATCTTTCTAATTAATTAATCTCGTGGTTCTGTAAAGAAGACGGACCAAAGAGGAGAATGTAAAAGCCATAAACTAATTACGAGTGAGAGATAAATGAATGACCCTTGAATTATATTTGAGATGGGTGGTTTTCTGAATACTACAAAGATAAAATGAAATATATTGAAATTAACTAAAAGGAGGTACTTACTGCCTATGGAATTCGCTCCCCATGTTCTTCTCGACCGAAGCCGTGCAGTCATTAACTTTGTTTTAAATAATACGAATTGTATGTGTGTGTGTGTGTGTATATATATATATATATATATATATTTTAAACTTTGATAAGAAGCTTTTCAACATACACATTATTGTGTGTGCTTTGTGACCTATCTATCCGGGATAGGCATATATTTACACTGGGGGTGGGGAACCTTTTGACATTAGAAGACCTGACATTTTTTGTAGGCCCACAGTAATTTTGCCAAAATATGGTGCGCTAACTATAGATATATAAATAAATTGATAAGAACGGTTAATTTTTTCTAATGCTATACATTAAAATTAATACTTTTAATTTTTTTTTATAAATTAAAATATACACCGTTTGAGATTGGATAATTTATAAAGGATGAAGATAAATAATTGATAAATTTGTGAAACGTCCGCACCGAATACCTTACTCTTAATGGAGTAGAAATGAGGATGGTGTTATATAGGAAGTATACCCACATTTGCACGAATTAGTGTTGAAAACTATTTTTTATAAAATCACTTCATCAACACCGACAGGGTTTCGCACCACGACTTATAATTCGTCGATAAACCAAACTAAACATGACTTGACAAACTCGCATACCTAAGCGGCCATTAAGAATTAAGTGATATTTAGCCTTCACTTTCAAAAACAGCTGATTATATCATCACAGGACTTACAAACTAACTTGATAGCAGACCCGATACCTGTTCTCTTTGAGGACTTGAGTATATAATACAAGTTAAACAAATCAATTAGGCCTAAATTGTACATCTTCATTATTTGGTTTGTGTCTGTACTTACGTATATAGTAAGGTTCTTAAGAGATAATCTATATGATTTGTTTCTGGAAGATTAAATTTTAAAATATATATTATATATATATATATATATATACTTTTTTTTAAGTTAACCATTTACAATGGCACTGACTGCAATATTAAGTAACTTTGTTTGGATCATTTGTTTCGAATTTTTCACTCTCAAAATGAGTTTACTCTTCGCCTTCCGAGAAACTGGCGGTGTTAGGGACGAAGGGAGTTCCGGTCAGCGTCGTTCTGGGATTGATTGACCGCACTTCTCTCCGGCCCTAAGCGACGCCATTGCGACAAGCTCTCTTTTTGTGTAAATGTCCCGCGGGGCGCCCGTCGGCCACTTTCTCGGCGGTCGGATGTAAATAGCGACCCATCATGCCCGAGGATGGACCAGAAGAGTCCGGGCTGCCGGTGACATCACTGTAGGGAATAGCTGTTCAACGCGCTTTGGGCCTCATGTTTATGTATCCGGAGTCGGAGAGGCTTTGCGCGTCGGGACGTCTGGCGGTGGTCAGTTGAGCCTCCACTGCAGTCAAGAACGAGCCCGCGCTTAGTGATGTTGGTATTATAGCAATGGGAGGGTATTTCGTAAAGAAGGGGGAGAGGGAGATTGACTTTACGAAAACAGTCTACTTTTCTCGAGACATTATTTCTTCTAGCTTAAATGCGGGATGGTAGAAAACGTGAGTTAAGGCAAGTAATATAGCAGTTGTTTACAACACTTCGATTAATATGGATTTAATAAATAAAATATTGCTCCAGTAAAATGAAATTGTGGCAAGACTCACGAGCACTCTTGAATTTAACGAGAACTTTTTCTCATCAAGCTTCTTGGCAAAGTCTAATATGATTATAAATATATATTATCGTATGACATTGATCGGAAGGGACATGGCATTCAGTTTGGTCGCCTGTATGTAGACTATTTGTCGCACTGGGGGTACAGAGTGTTGCCCAGGATACATCTATTAAGGTTGTCTACACGTACCCGCAATGAGTTGATGTGATGATAGTGAATAGGGAGGTGTCGGTCACCGCCCGGAATCACACCAGGTTTCCTTAAACTTGCTATCAAACGCTTAGAATTAAAGATAAAATATGCTACGTTTCTTATTTGTTAGATCCAAGTAATTAATTTCATTTGTAATGAGTTATTTTCCGTTATTTTAATTGTTTGTTGTGGAACACACGGTTAATGATATTATATTCGGTGAATATACATTGGCCGCAATATTCACACTTTATTTATTATTTTAGTGATATTCTACAAACAACCTTAACATAACCTTTGTGCATACCTTTTAACTCATCCGTGTTTTTCATAACTTCTATTTTACCTTTGGTCATATTAGTTTTATCAATGGTAATGCGCAGCTTGGCTTTAGAAAGAAAAGAAAAACTTGCCTTGTTTATCCACAGCATTATCTCTTATTCATAACATAGACTTTCACCGTTCTTTCGCGGGCAACTTATTATACATTCAATTCTGTTATCCTTCACCAGACCCTTTTTATGCATCTTGCGGGGCCTTACAGTAAACCTTAGCTTTCTCAGTGTAGTCCATACTTTCAGTATCATGGCCACCTGTTTTATATATATATATATTGAGCTAACTCCTCCCCGCGTTCATTTCTCTCCTTTATGAATGCTTGTGGAAGTTTTCAAGGCTGAGAGCCCACAGGCCTATATTGTAGCTCTCCTCCACCCCCTCTTACCCTCCCGCCTTTTCCTACTTATCATAATATCTGCCATCTAAAGGCTTATGTTCCTCTACTAAAGTCGTCTTTGTTCACGTTAGGGTATAAGAATGTATGTGTGTGTGCGCGTCGGGGCTTTGGCGCGGGGGCTGTATAGGCTACCTGTTGCGTGCTCTGTGCTCTGCGGTTAGCCGACACGGCGGACGACGATGCTAAGTTTTCTGGCCTCGGCTCGCTAAAACAAGTAAAGGGGGCGTGTCATAGGAAAATAATAGATTGGGTTTCCTCTGGTGTTATTATTATTTTTTTTTTGCTGGAATCGTTTCTAGTGTGTACCTCCCTCAGTCGAAGACTATGCTAGAGACAAGCTCATGGGATATACCCTGCTATTTCTCATGCACATTGATTGTCTAACCCGCATCAGTGGGCACACGTACCAAGTGAGGCGTCATTCTCGTTAAGTCTGTTATGATGTTCACGAGGAGAGTGGGGCTATAATTTCTGCTGGGTATACTGAGGGAGTGTTTTCTCAAATTGCTTCCCACCCTCCCGCCACGTAAACGCTGCTAAACTTCCTCTGTATTCGACATTTATCATTCCTGATTCATTAAAGTTAATTTGCGACAAGCCCGGATGAATAAGTAAGGCACGGTACGTTTGATATTTTCGTGGACTTAGGTTCAATCCCACCGTAAATACCTTTACTTTTTTCCATGCATTGTTGTGTTGTTGTACTTGCGTCTGTGATCGAATGGTCTGACGTGTCATTCTCCTACTCGACTAGATTGCCGATGACTCTGACATCGGGGTTCATATCCCGGTAAGAAATACCGAGGGTGTTTTTACTCTTATCTTCACGCAAATATAGGTACATTTCGTTTAAAATTATACTTTCCTCATTCGTACTCCATTAGCGTAATTAATGTAGGCGTGTAATCCGAACGGGCACCAAGACGCGGAAAAAAAATAATTGTGGGTTGATAACTGATTTTCCCTTCGCCCTTTTGTAATTAATTTGAAATGAAATGTGTGTGGTAACCCTGTTTTTCTTGTTGCTGTAGACGGTTGCGCCTTGAAAAGGATTTTAGAATTTTTATTTTTCTGTTAACGCCAAACTGAGTGATTTTTGTAACTTAAGGTGGAAGTGTAAAGGACGCGATAAAAGAACATAATTTAATTTTATTCACGTGGTGATATCAACAGTGGTTGAATATAATGTATCATGAGCATAGCGGCATTAGATGAGAAACGTTTTAAATGAATTGAAAAAATTGTCATTGAGTTCCAGGGCATCTTTGACAGATATTCAAGAATTGTTTGAGGTCACCACGTGAAGAAAACTAAACTCTGTTTTTACTTGAACAGTGTTTGACCCCAAAAAAAGTTATGCTATATAAACTTGGAAAACACTGACCTTTTATCGCGTCCACTATATGCCCGCCTTAAGTGAACCAAACGAGAATAAATTTAAAGGATAATCTATCACTCACTCACGGCAATAGAAGGTGGAATATATCCATAGTGTATAGTCTGTGACAATATAAACTAGTCCTCCCGGGCTTGATATGAAACATGACTATAATTTGTTTTGAAAGTTAAGACTTAGATAAGTTGATCTAGAAATCTATAAAATTAATTTATAAATCAAGCATTTAATAAGAACTAAAATTTACAATTTAAATAATAATAATACTAATTTGTTTGTTACTTAGGTGAAGCTGGACAAGAACCAGAACGGCAAGCCGTCCAAGGTGATCCACATCCGTAACATCCCTAACGAGGTGACGGAGGCTGAGATCATCCATCTGGGGATCCCCTTTGGTCGCGTCACCAATGTGCTCGTGCTGAAAGGGAAGAATCAGGTCAGTGGCGGAACCTTATTATTCCTAAGAATCAAATAACCAAAGCTATTATATATGTTTTAGTATGAATTTAGTCGCATCTAGATATTATATTCTGAAAATTGAAAAATGACACCTAGACACGAAAATCAAACCCGGAACCTTTGGCTTAGTACGCCAATCCTCTGACCACTGAGCTATCCAGGAATCGTTCTATGCTTAGGGTTATTGTTCACTCACATTTTAAGGCAGAGACTATGATGGACGTGCGGAAATCTTCGGATACAAATGTGTGATTTATTAAGATCAAGAGCTATCAGATAATGCAGCCACCTTAGACTCGTTATTTGGCTTATTTCTTCCACTTATACAATTATTAAATTGTAAGGTATCACATATCATTAAGACTCAAATAGCAAAAACTATTATATATATATTAGTACAAATTTAGCCTAATCTATATATCATATTCAATTTTAAGAAGTGGTCTAGGGGTAAGGTGTCGGACTTCTGTGCTGGGGTCCGGGGTTCAATCCTCGGTCCCGGCACAGATTTATCTGATTACAAAACCCTTCCTTCACCTCTGACAAGACATCTTGTGAATGTGGGGAATTCCAGGCCTCAACCGTGGTTCGGATTCAACGTTAAACTGTAGGTCCTCCATTTCATCTCACAATCACCCTACCATTACACATTAGCGTAAGTGCGTATAACCCGAACGGGTAGTAAGATGCGGTGCTAATAATAATAATAATAATTTTAAGAATATGATATTTAGATGTGGCTAAATCCTTGCTATAACATATAGGCCTATAGTAGCTTTGGCTATTTGATTCTTAATGATATGTGATACCTTACAATTTAATGACTGTACAAGTGGCAGCAATAAACCAAATACCGAGTCTAAGGTGGCTGCATTATTTGATAGCTCGTGATCTTAATAAATCACACATTTGTATCCGACGATTTCCGCACGTCCATCATAGAATCTGCCTTAAAATTGAGTGAACAATAACCCCAAGCCAAAGGTCCCGGGATTGATCCCTGTGTACAGGTGTCATTTTTCAATTTTCATCTTATTATTCCTAGTTGTATTCATTGATTCCCATGACATAATCAATATTGTTGAGATAACTATTGTGTAGAAAATTAAACTAGAAGTACATACTAAGGCAGTCATGTCTAACTTGCGGTCCTCGAACATTTAGTTTGTCTCTACTCCTCTTTTTATAAATGTGACTGTACGGTGTCTGTGAGCAAGAAGGAGGTAAAATGAGTGTAAGCAAGCATTGAATGTAAAGTTTGAGAGTATGCTAGCATCGTGAAACTTTTAAACAAAACAGATGGTATGGAAGTGGTAAAGTGGTATTTTAACTCTTCAAGCTGGTATATTAAAAAGCAGGGCATGCTAGAAATATCAAATAAATAAAGTGTGAAATTTTGTATTATTTTGGGAAAAATAGCAAAATTAAGCTTTGTTACTGGGACAATATTGTTCGCTGGGCCTGGCAACATTAGTTGGGTATTTCTGATACAGTTTGACAGACCCACGAGTGAACAGGGAAGAGAAAACGCTCGTTAGCATATTGTAAAAGGTAGCCTGACAATACCATAGGGTGGTTATGTGGAGTGTGGTAATAGGAAGTGCACCCGCGTTGGTTTGGAATTAGGGTGAAAAAAACACAGTAAAACATCTCACTGCTCTCGGCTGAGATTCGAACTTTGTTCTTCCTGTCACTGGAAATGCAACACATTTTAGCTTGATACCTGAGACCATATGATCACTGGTGAGGATTTTTGCTTATTTATTGATACACTAGTTTTCTGAATTGTCATAA
The DNA here is from genome assembly GCA_039000515.1 of Timema cristinae. NCBI lineage: Eukaryota > Metazoa > Arthropoda > Insecta > Phasmatodea > Timematidae > Timema > Timema cristinae. Next base: position 34,218,489 of record JBCFYV010000935.1, on the reverse strand, counting down.
AATATCTTTGTTTACATTTTTAAAACAAATTAATATATAAGTTGTGTGCAACCTTCAAATTCACTAGATAACTCTTTGAGCATGAATGGTGGTTGCTATGACCAGGGCTCTAATGTTAATCCGCTTTTTTTTTAAGCGTGAAATGCATACAAGTAGGCCTATATCTTAAAAATTGGAAAATATGCGTTGAAAACTTTATAACTATAGCTTTGGAAAATAAACGTTGTATTTAATAAAGTTACCTGAAAGTCTTTGATAAACAGTTTTAAGTAGGTATTTATCAAACACTGCATGAATATCCACGCGATAATCTTTACTATTATTTTGTCTATAAAATAGTTTTGGGTAGTGATTAGAAAAATTGATAAGAAAATTCTTAAAAATACAAACTTTTTTTTTGTAATTAGGGGAGATAAAAACATCTAAGTAAAGTTAAAGATGAAAATATGAAATACCATAAACATCTTGTCTCCAGTTATGACCATCTTAAACCTTCCCAACGTTGAATACTGCTAATTGTTAGTTTTGCCTTTGTTCACTTTGCCTCTGCCCTCTGAAGTCGTTGAGAGGACAATGTAGACTGGACTCTAGTTTCTTGTCTCATGATGATATTCAGGTATTTGTAGCCCGGGACAATTGGGCGAGTAATACGATTACAAGGCCCGTCTGTTGTCTTCGCCTGCAGCCAAAAAGACACCCGTCTGTGCACTGGTGTGATGGCGTACCGCCCTCAGAAGCCTGGATAAACAATGGCATAATATTATACTATCCAGCACTGCCACCTTGCTCTCACGCTAGTATTAATTACTGGCATTCTCCTCTCTTACAAACAGATATCATTTTGTTCATAGTTTTTGGTTGAAAAAAGGGGATGGGCGTAGTAGTAATTATGTGTGAGGCGAGTCGTGTTTGAGGCCGCTTCGGTAAGCGAGAAATTGCCGCCCAGACTAAATATTTCCAGTAAACGACACAAACCATTGTATTTTAAGCCATATGGTCTGAGAGCGATTGATACTTTCTCTCTCGCCGCCTCGGTTACCTTAAATGTGAACGATTCTCATCCATGTTAATTTCCAGTTCCTCAATGATTGCCAAGTTCAGCTTCTAAGATACATCACGTGTTATTGATTTTTTAATTGCGCGTAACTCTAATCAGAGCATGCCGGCAGGTTTGACCTTGCGGATAGTAATCACGTGCCTTATTGGCTTGAGAGGCTGAATCTCCATCCAGACTGGCTTAACTGAACCTTATTTAACTTTTTATCTGTGCCTCCTTCCGTCATTGTCTTAACTCTTATATTATTCGAGAGATCCTAGATTCGGAAAAATATCAAAAGATATCTCGAGTACAATTTATGAAGGTCTTTACTTGAAATCACAATTTGAAGCAATTGGAACATACATTCTGTATATAATAACGCTGTTCCCTTACGGCGTTGGAAAGAAACTGCATTTAGCTCAAAAAACAACTCCGTACTTGGGTAGTAAGACGTGGTGCTAAATATTATTATTATTAACTCCGTACTTAGTCCATCCTCACTAACTTTCTTCACACTTCCCTATCCTTACATACTCCCTTCGCGTCAACAACTATACACCGAGTCGTACATGCTCTTTTATTCTTAAAACCCTTAATGTCTCTCTATTTCACACATTCGTCTACAATATTTAGCCACGTCTTACATGGCCTACCCCTTTTTGACCCACACGCTCTTAACTTGATATATTTGTTTCGTCACTCGATCCACCCTCATCCTTTCACTATGCCCAAACCAACGTAAGAAAAGATAGTTAGGTATTGACTCGTATAAACAAGGAAAGTAAAAAAAAAAAAAATCAGGTTAAAATTGTATTAATATTGGTTTACTTGAAAGTGTTATCTTTGTTCGTTTTTAATGACGTAATAAACAGGACAAACTATCATTTGTCATCGGAAAACTTCAATTTTAAAAACATTTAAGGGTTTAATTTTTGAGAAACAAGAAGTATTCTTTGAAAATAAAAATAAAAGTCATAGAATTAGTATTATGTGAACAACACAAACTAGACTGAAAGAAAAAGTTTAAATTAAATTAGAACAAACTTCAAAATCCTTGATTCTTGGATTATAAAAGGACAAAATGAATGGGGGAATGGTGGGTTATCTCTTAAATAAAACTTATACTCTTAATCATACCATAACAAGATTAAATTTTTAAGGTATTCAAGCAAATCTAGCATAGCTCTCTTTCATAGAAATTCTCGTATGTTGATATAATTAGTCGGTTCAGAAAGTTTAAGATAAATTAAATACCTTAAATAAAAAATAATATTATGATTTCCTTCAGGGAACACACATTGTTGGTCTAAATGAGAAAAGGGCATCTAAACTGTTGCCGTTTTCAGAGGTTTGGACACATTAACTTGTGTTATTATAACGGTAGGGCGTTTAAAACCGATGACTGTTGATGGAGAAACGACCTAGATCTCACGATGATAAGATCAAAGTAAGTCTTATCAAGAAACTAGTTGCGTTGCGGCATTTAATTCATGTTGTGTAAATTATCACGATGAACATTCACATGGTCTAAGGCGTCACTAGACTGCCTAAGACGGGTATATTGGGGTTCGATTCCGGTCGGGTGTAGTAGGCCTTCTGAGGGTTGTTTTCCCTAAATGATCTTCCACTCTCCCTCTACACAAATATGGGTACACTTCCTCTAAATTCAACCTTACTCATTACTAACACGTTAGCGTAATTATTACGTTGACGTATAATCTGAACAGGTAGTAAGACTCAGTGCTGCGGGGGGGGGATGCGTCACACTCAATGCGGAAAATTCGTCAATTCTTTTCTTGTAATGGTTTGCCGGTGGTGGGAAAGTTTGAATTCGAATCCTAGCTAAATGTATTTAGGGGTTTATTTTTTCTAAAATGTTTCCCGTTCTCCTTCCAATCAAATAACGGTACCCTTACTATAAATGTTGCCTTTAAAAATGTATCTCCTCATTAGTACATATAGCTAAATGTGAATAACCCGGATGGGTAGTAAGACAGGAGCATGGGAAAACAATTCACATCAATTCCAGTGTTTATTTCAATTGTCTTAAAACTCTTATATAATTCACTTTTAAAAAGTACCCACGCGCACGACTCTGTCCAGTGGTGACAGGATTTGTGACGTATTCATGAAATCCTATTTATAAAAGATGAAAAAAATATATATTTAATGTAATTCAATCCAAATTATTTTAATGCTGATACCCGTTTCGGTGGTCGGTTGGTCTAAGGCGTCACTCTCGCATTAGACAAGACTGCCGATGAGGGGATATCGGGGTTCTAATCCTTGTCGAGTGGACTGTTTTTTTTTATGGTTTCCACTCTTCCCTCACGTTACGTTTTTTTAGACAAGCGAGGTTTGATTTGAATCCTATCGTTCTCTTTCACCGATAGGATTGATTGCCGTGTGACCTTCGGCCATCAAGTAACTCTTCATCCTCTGTTACCCATGTGCATTGAAAGCGAGACATGCAGGACTATATATACACCATCTATGGCGGGAGAGGGATGATGACAGCTAGTAGAAGGTTATTAATTGCAAACATTGGCTGAAGTCAGTAATGCCAATCTATTTGGATTATTATCAGGGTTCATACGGTCCTTAAAAGACCTGGAATTTAATGTGTCTCTGTTCAAGGCCTGGAAAAGTCCTTAAATTGCTCTGGGCCTTGAAAAGTCCTGGACTTTACAGGTCTCGATATTTGTTGTTTGAAATGGTTCTGAAGAATGGTTTTAAAGACCGTGATTTAAGATGCACTAGAGTGTGAAATATCTAGCGCATCCTCTTTGATCAAGCGTTAGCTGTTGTTTCCTGTTTACTTTATTCTCTGCTGCTCTTCCCGCTTTTGTTTATTTGTTATCGCGTCATCAGCTCAAAGATAGCCGCGCCCATAGGATTGTATCTCTTAGGGGTAATGGGAAACGGTGTTAACTTCTCTGACAAATATATTATCGCTCCTGTCGATGAAATATGATGTTTTCTTTAATTTCCTATATTTAAAAATCTCAATTCTTGTGCATTCGCCATTTTTTATAAGTTGCTTTAAAACTGTCGTTTGTAATAATTCTTTTAAGATTTTTTACTACCTATTAACACTTTAAGTATTTATAATTACAGTTTTGCACTAAAATACCCACCTATAGCTATTAGTTCATTTCCCATCCACCTTAGCGCTCAAATTCCTGTTCTAGTCATACTACAATATATACTGAATTTAGCATAACTGTACTAACCATTAAACCAAGAAGTGTGAAGTAAGTGACAAGAAAGTTAAATTACTAGTTTTATAGTCCTATCTGTTAATTAAATTTAATGAAAAGTTATTGTTTTCCATCTATTTAAAATTTAATATGGTTTATAATTTTTTTTTATTGACATGTTTAGCTTTTAGCTCCTTAAAAAGTCCTTGAAAATTCCTTAAATTTATGTTTCATATGTCTGTAAAAACCCTGTATTATATTGTCTTAATAGTTTAATACTTAGAATAGTAAAGCTCAGAATATAGGCCTACAAAACAATAACTTTACCGATTTTTTATGGGTATAAAACGTGGTATTTTATCTTACATGACGAAAAAAATAATCAGGGTGTTCGAAAACAAGGTGCTTATGAAGATATTTAGTCACAAAAGGGATTACGATACTGGGGAGGGGAAGAGGTTGCATAGTCATGAGTTACATACCCTGGACTCATCTTAAGACATTGTTAGGGTAGTCAAGTATCGTAGATTACGGTGGTCAGGTCATGCGGTACGAATCGAAGAAACTAGAACCGTAGTCAGGGTATTGACTGGCAAACCCAATAGAAAGAGACCTTTGGGAAGACCTAGACGCAGATTTGAAGGACCTGAGAGAGATAGGGTGTAATGAGGTGGACTGGCTAGAACTAGCTTAAGGTAGGTATAGGTGTATAGTTGGCTTTTTTTTTTAATGGCTGTCGCTCCTACCGTAGATGGGGTATACGTCGTCCATGTTTGATGTTGCCTTTCACTCCAGCCCTATTATTCCGTGTCTGTGACACGTGCGACTGTATTATTGATCCCTCTCCCTCACTCCCACTAGACTTGGGTAGTGTGCAAGAGGTGATCAACACGCTGGCACTCGTGTCACTCCTTGTGCACCGACCTTGTGAATTAGACAGCACGGCTCGTCCCTCGTGTTGGCCAATATAAGTGTTGCTTCATTTGATTCTCCAAGAGGGATGGCCGGCTTTGTGACATAATTATCACCAAATAGGCTCGAATAAGTTTCATCCCTTTTAAAATAACCCTTTATAGCAATAACTCCCTATTTTTTTAATGACCCCTTTGAGCATAAACCTATAATGTACGTAACCCAAAGTATCCCCCTTCCCCAGTACAAAAAAGTTTATTTTTTAATTGATGCTCATTTAATATCTAGATGACAGTGGCGTGTCGTGAGGTGTCGCCAGGGTAAGCAGCATTAGTTTAAACTGTACCTGTGAATTGTTCACACTTCTCATTAGAACCTTCGTTCAGGTATAGAGGAGAATACATTCCAGTGTGAGGCACGCAGAGCATACGAATGGTTGGTCAAATAGGGCCCAAGTGGGCGATAACATAACGGAGGTACAGTTTTAACAAGGTCTGTTTCCCTTGTAACACTCCACGACACGCCACAGCAATATGATACATCCCAAACATTATTTGATAATTTTAACTCCTTAAAATATATATAAACACATCGACATATATTTTTTAAATGTCTACAAGCTCACGTGATGTGTTTTTTTTTCTCTCTCGTGAATAAAAGTTCTCTCTTTGTAATGTTGATTTCAATAAGAGCGTAAGCGATTTCATGGTGCAGAATCTTTGTCTTAGTGGTAAGTTTTCTAAGCTTATAATCTAAAGGTCCCGAGTTCGATTCCCGGAGGTATCATATGCATTTTTTCCCAAAGGGGATTGTTCTTATGCTTGCCACGGTCTAGATAGTTACACATAAGCTAGCTCTAAAATTTCTACTGTCGTTACGTACTAATCATCATCATCATCACTATCAGTGGGGTGAAGTTACATATCCGCCACTGGCAGTAGGTCAAGCCCACACACGCTTAGAAAAAAGCTATTTCATAAAGATGTATAGTAGAAAATGACAACCATTTTCAGAACTTTCTTCATAATGGATTATATGAATTAAGCCGAGTAAAAACTCATGAGCAAGAGCATTTATTTTGGAGAATATGCTAATTTTTTAAATTAATATAAACTTGGTTATTAAGTGCTTATACTCTCACTTTAATATTTCTTCCTCCTGTTATGAAGCTCATAGTTCATCATTTCCTTTGGAACGTATGAGTTATATGAGTTAATGAGGTCTAGTATTTATTTTATTTTTTAGTCAAAATAAATCAAATATTTCTCGAGTAGAAACATGGAATTTAATTTTCCTCACATGGTGACCTCAACAATTGTTGTCAAAGGTGTTCTGGAATTATTTAAGGACAATTTTTTCTTCATTCATTTAAAAAGTTTCTTATTTAATACCGCAATGCTCATGAGATATTCAATAACTTTTTATATCACCATGTAAAGAAAATTAAACTCTTATGTTTATACTAGGGCAATATTTTATTTATTTTGGCCAAAAAAAAGTTTTGCTATAAAAACTGCAAAAACACGGTCTTTTTTTCACATACCCTAAATCCCCATATTACATCTTCGAAGATGACAGATAAATTTAAACTCACATTGGACAAATCAACTTAATAAAATATGACTTTATTTTTTCAACGTATACTTGGTTCAATTTAAATGGGTAATATTGTGTTGTAATGCATGTCATTTCGATTTATGAATGGCAAAAGTTACAAAAAAATGTAAATCAATATTGAATGATATAATCATCTTGTCTCATTAAAATTCCAACTAAATATTTTTTTATTTATTGTTATCAGTAACATTATTAAGGAATAGTTGGAAAATGAATATTATTTCTATGGACATTTTATTGCTCAACAAAGTACACCAAACAAATATCGTGCATACATCGAATGAAGAAAAAAATGTAAGTCCCCAATATCTACTTATTTAGATTTTAAATAATTAACCTTTGAAGTTGGTTCAGAAAATCCTAGACAGTCATTTTACGTGAATAATGAATTCAATTACGTCAACGTTTGAATCGCCCGTGTGTGTTTGAAGAGGTATGGGAAAGCTCCCGTACGTACTAGCAACCTACGCGCTTTAAAGCTGTACTTACGCCACAATCTATAGAATTTCCGGGAGAAAAAAATAAATAAAACTGCTTGAAACATTATTCCTTTTTTCCTTCTTCCCGTGGGAACGACGACGACGACAGGAGATTTATATTTTAATTTAGCTCTGACTGGTGCGCCGCGAAACTGCCCTAGGGGTGACCAAACATACGGACCCTGTGCACACCAACCGATTAGTAATTTAGACAGGGATGAGGCCATAAATTATTACTGGAACGTAAAGAATCCATTGTGATGAATTGCTACCTCCGGTTTCAGGTTCCGTTCCAATAACTTTCCGTTGCGTATAGCCCAGAGTAATGAATACTCCAGCAAACGCAGAAGTAGTAGGCCTACTACGATGGAAGATTTTGCTCTAAACAATAGTCCTTAGGCGGTGTGTATAACTAGCTATTAGTTGATTTTCAAAACCTCCCTTGATGTTACCAACACGAGCAAACAAAAGTGACCAGTAATGGAGGTTTGCCTACAGCAAAATTAAGTAAACATAAAGTGGACCCATTACCTTCAAGCCAAAATATTAATATGCTCATAAGTTTCGGAAATATTAGTCACTCCTACAGTCCTACACGTAATAAAATAAATATAGTAAGTAAGTTATTTATGATTAATTCGATCCAAAATCTTGTTTTTATTATAAATATAATATAAGTATCTTTTTATTATATAATTCTATTTACCAGGGTTGCCACGCACCTGTGAAACCGGAAATACACATGATCTTTTTCTTGTTTCTGAAAAAAAACAATAAAAATACCAGAAATTTAACAAAATAAACTAAATATAACTTGAATAGTAGGCCTTTGCATTGAAGAAAGAACGAATGAAGTAAGAACATTGATTCGAACACATGCCTTATCTTCCTCTTTCGCTTATTAAAAGGAAGTATTGTGATCGTGGAAAAGAAATTCATCCCCGGATTAAGACAAATTTTTATGTTTTTTGTTAACACGAATCCAAAACAGTGGATTTTTACCATTCTGTCAGTCCCCATGTTTGTTCTGTTCCTGGCCATGGATCCTAAACGGTTTGATGAATTTTGTTGAAACTTTATATTTAGATACTATAGGGCAACACCACAATTATTATTATAATATATGTTTTACCCTTAAATTAAGGGTGGTTAACTGATGAGTAATTTTTTTTATTCCAAATTTGTCTAAAAGGGTTCCAACAATTTTGTTCAAAATGCGTATCTAGGATTTGTTTGACGTTACATGACAAATAGCACTCACCATATAATTGGTTTTTGGGCAAACTTTTGTTGAAGGGTTGTTTACTGATTTATTTTTTAAAAACTTGGAAATATTTAACAATTGGCTATACCGATTTGGTTCCAAATTAGCATCTTGTGAATATTTTGCATGACAATTATCACTATAGTTGTTTTTTTGGGTAAAAGCTCATTTATGGGTAATTTACTGATGACTGATTTTTCAAAAACTGGGAACATTTTTAAAATTGCCCTATATTCGGTTCCAAATGGGTTTCTTGGGAGGGTTAGACTTGACAAATAACCCTGTATACGTTGTTTTGGGTAAAAATTCGATAAAAAGTATTTTATTGAGGAGGGAATTTTGAAAATTCAAATTATTTAGAAAATAGCTTTAGTGGTTTTGCTTAAAATCTATATTTGGGTAGTGTTTAACATGAACATGACAAATAAAGCTGCATACTTGTTTGGGGGGAGGGGGGGTGGACTTGGCTATAAGTAGTAGTAGTAGTAGTAGTAGTAGTAGGTTTTTTATTTGAATATTAAAAATAATAGATTTAGCAATTTAGATCAAGATTGATATTGGGATACTATTTTACATATAAATAATATATAGTTTATTTATTTATCAAAAATAAATTAATTTGAGGATAGTTTACTTGCAACAAATTATAGAACATTATAAAGTTTGTAAATAGACTTTGAAGATTTAATTCAAAATGGTAATATGTGAAGAGTTTTTCATTATAAATAAGAAGAAGTTTTAATTTGTACAAATATCAAATAATATTATGTTGTTAACTAATTTTTGTTAAAAAAAATTGAAAATTTGAAATTAGTTTAAATATATTGGAACAATTTGGCTTAAAATTTGTACATATAAAAAGATGATGTGTTTATTTTTATGAGTAATTTAAGGGTAGTTTACTAAAACCTATTTTTGCAAATTTTCTTCGGATCTTACACAATATAAGAAAGTTTGTGCGATTGTGTTGTACAATTTATTTTATACCTGAAGCTGTAGTTTCCATAACAACTGCAGATATTTCCCCCCATCATTGCCAAATTACTCGGTTCCTAACACCATTTTCTGTTACATGACTCCATACTAGTCACTAGTACTATACTATACTAACTATACTATACTATACTATATTATTCACAAAAGTGCCTTGAAATGGGGGGGGGATTCATGTAGTAAAACGGGGTATTTTGCATTCAGAAAATACTGGAAACCCTGTTTATGTCTAACATTTTCAAAGGTCCATGCCAAAAACAACTCAAAAGGAGAACATCAGCAGTTCAAATTAGTGAATTAGTTACATTACGTTTTGTTCTAAATCTAAAGGAGTGCCATTTTCTCTCCATTAAACTCCTCGTCGACCACAGAACAGAGGTTTCCCAGGAAATGTTTCACTAGACCGGAATCGATCCAAGGCGCTGCAGGGTGGTAATGGCAACCCCTGTCCGAGTGTACCTCCCCCTTCAGATCTGAGGGTGGGAATTATGTCCGCGCCAGTGAACCCTCTATACAAGCCGCGAGTGCTCAGATAGGGTGAGGTAGAGAGCGCTGCCCCTGGGAAGTCGGGTGAAGTACTGTCAGGTCGACCGTCTGACAGGGAGTAGCTGTCGTACGAGCCTTTCTCGCTCCGGCCGCTCACTGACGTTGTCTCACGAGACTGAACACATCCATGGTGTGCTAATGGCGTAGAGGTCTCGGGAGAATGAACACATACATGGTGTGCTATGGCGTAGAGGACTCGGGAGAATGAACACATCCATGGTGTGCTATGGCGTAGAGGTCTCGGGAGAATGAACACATTCATGGTGTGCTATGGAGTAGAGGACTCGGGAGAATGAACACATACATGGTGTGATATGGCGTAGAGGACTCGGGAGAATGAACACATACATGGTGTGATATGGCGTAGAGGACTCGGGAGAATGAACACATACATGGTGTGATATGGCGTAGAGGACTCAGTAGAATGAACACATCATGGTGTGCTATGGAGTAGAGGACTCGGGAGAATGAACACATACATGGTGTGCTATGGCGTAGAGGACTCGGGAGAATGAACACATATATGGTGTGCTATGGAGTAGAGGACTCGGGAGAATGAACACATCCATGGTGTGCTATGGCGTAGAGGACTCGGGAGAATGAACACATCCATGGTGTGCTATGGCGTAGAGGACTCGGGAGAATGAACACATACATGGTGTGCTATGGAGTAGAGGACTCGCACACTGAAGACTGAACACATCTATGGTGTGCAATGGCGAAGAGGACTCGGGAGAATGAACACATCCATGGTGTGCTATGGCGTAGAGGTCTCGGGAGAATGAACACATACATGGTGTACTATGGCGTAGAGGACTCTCTCAGTGAAGATTGACCATATTAATGGTGTGCAATGGATTAGAGGGAGGACTCGCTCACTGGAGACTGAGCACCTGCTCTAATTGAGTAGAGGACTCGCACACTAAAGATTAAAAACCTGGTGGTATGGAATAATGGACTCGCTCACTGGAGACTGAGCACCTGCTCTAATTGAGTAGAGGACTCGCACACTAAAGATTAAAAACCTGGTGGTATGGAATAATGGACTCGCTCACTGGAGACTGAGCACCTGCTCTAATTGAGTAGAGGACTCGCACACTAAAGATTAAAAACCTGGTGGTATGGAATAATGGACTCACTCACAGGAGACTGAACATCTGATCTAATGCATTCGATATTTAGAGCTCGCTCCTTTTATCCATTAGTTCTCTCGCTATCCTGGACAGCCCACGTTATCTTCCTTTGGGGGATCAAATATTTGGTGACACTGATACAGAATTAAAATCTCGGAACTACCAGTGAAGGATGGGTGAATTTAAATAGACGACCAAATATTTATAAAACTATAATTTATCTTATGTCCTACTACCCGTTAGGGTTATACGCCGATGTACTAATTACATCAATGGGTTAGTGATTAGGAACGTTTTGATTGAGAGGAGGTGCACCCTCATTTGCGTGGAGGTAGAATGAGAAATAATTTAGAAAAAACCACCCTCACTGCACCCGACCGGGATCGAACCCTGTTCTCCCCGTCTTCAGCAGTCTAGTCTAACACAAGAGTAGTGCGTTAGACCACGCAGCCACCGAAGCGGGTCTACCAAATATTGTTTATTAATATTGCGGATTTCAATATTGCAAGCTGATTTATTGTGTAAGTATTTAATTGATATATGCCAAATAAGTATTGGTAAATATTTTCTCTAAATGATTAGAGAGAGAGATCTAAACTCTTTAAAATATTTCTGAATTAATGTGACTGATGTAAAGTTTACGTTGTGCCTTATGAGTGTTTCGTTATCACTATTTAATTAATCTCAACACTTTTGCAAGTTAAAGTCGAAGTCGTTTCTTAATGGAAATTAATTGCTGTTAATCTAAGTCAACTTTGAACGACATTGAAACATTACAAAGGTCATTTTATGGCAAGTGTGGATCCTTAGTTGGAATCTTCCCAATCCGCACACCGATAACATCGCCGATGTTTTTTAAAGGAGTTGCAAAGGGGGGGTGTGGGGGTGCGCTTGAGGTGAGTGTGTTCATTTCCAAACTTTACAGACCGGAGATGATAATCTTCGATATCCCCTTTTCCTCTCGTCCTCTCTCGTAATATCCCCCTGTTGAGAAGGAGAAGTAGGGTGGTGGGGGAGGTGGAAAGGGTTGAATTCTTCGTCGCAAGAGGAGCAAAAGGGTTACGGGTGGAAATTCGATTTAGTACTTCGCAAAATAAGGGATAAAAGGAGTAAGGAGATTTGATAGGTGATGCTGGGGTGCGGTTACAACTACAACGCTCGCGCGCCATAAATTGTCGTTTTAAGGCGCGCCCCTCCCCCTCCTTTTTTTTTACTCGATATTGTTAGATGAAACTCGTGAGGTACAGTAAGAGAAGCGAGAAGGCAGTTTCCCAATTATTTTAAACGTTCGGTTTCATATTTCGTTAAACTATATTTTGTTTGAAATTCGAGATTATTTTTTTTATCCTTCGTTTTTCTAGTATCCATTTGACGCAAATAAATTGAATCGTTTCAGTTACATGCACTTCATCTTTATAAAAAAACTTATTAATTATTCTTAGTATTATTTGCAATATTGTGCCGATACCTATACTCAATATGGGTGGTATTTAATTATGACTTTAATCATTTGATTAAGGCACATAGCGTTTTAGTAATCAGTACCTCCAACCTTTTGGATGAAGTCTACCCATAAACTTTAGAACTCTGTCTAAATCTGTGATTTCTCCAGTTTGGATTCAAACCAAACATACCTGAATGAGAGGTCGACTTCAATAATAGACTGAACACTAAACAAGCACATTTTAAACTTTGATCAATTTCAGTAGAATAAAGCCCTTAAATTCGAACATCGTAATTAGTTACTATTTTATTTTTAGGGTAGTATTATATATTCTTCTGACATTATTTATAATAACACCTTGGAAATTATTCTATATGTTTAAAGTTGGTCATGAGAATGAATATGGTATTTATAAAAAATGTGAACTAATTAAAATAAGAATAATCTTGTGGTTTTTGGTTACTGCGCATGTTGAAAATTCCTATCACTCATCTGCCATAACAAGGAGAAACGATATATAAAATTATATCAAATAATAAATGAATTTATCATATCATTTTATTAATAATTGCAATTTCTTTAACAATGTTATTGCTTATTCATCTTGAGATCACTTGATATATTTTTACAGCTTTTCTTTTAAATAATCAATTACTAAAAATGAATTATTCTTTTAATATAGTCCCTACGTTTTTTAAGTATTTAAATTTTTTGTTGTACTTTCAATTATAAAATAATTCCACATTATATTATCATCTCCATGATTATTTATATTACTCTATTTTCATAGATGTTATATTGACTGATTCTTGTGACACAAATAAAAATATTTTTAAAACAACCATATATACTAATTACAATAGTGTATTATATATGAGGAGGGTTGAATTCATAGGAAGTGTACCCGTATTTGCGTAAAGAGAGATAGAGAGAGGAAAACCATTTAGGAAAAAGCCTCACTACACTCGACCGGTATTCGAAACCCGATCTCCCTATCATCGGCAGTCTAGTATTTTGCGAGAGTGACGCCTTAGACCATGCAGTCGCCGAAGCAGGTTTAATTATTATCTATACTTATAAAATAACATGTCCTCACTGACGACTGACTGACTGACTGATTGACTGACTGATTCATCATCGCCGAGCGCAAACTATCAAGGCTACAAGCATGAAATTCGGACTGTATATTCATTTTGTTATGTAGGCACCCACTAAGAAAGGATTTTAGAAAATTCCACCCCAAAGGGGTCAAAATAGGGGATGATAATATGTATGATAATATGTATGAAAGTCCGTCATTTTGAAAGTTACATAAACAAAATTTTGTATTTCGGTTATTGACGTAAAACAAATAAATACGTGTTTCAGGAATTTTGGAAATTTTATTTAATAAGGGATGAAAAAGGGGGTGAAAGTTTGTATCGGACTTGCATTATTTTTGATCTGAGGTCAAGTTATGGTCATTAACGTAACGTAATATTTTAAATTAATCTGTAAATACATATGTATATTTTCGTATTTGTATATAATCAACTTCCACGCGAGCAAAGCCGCGGGCAACAGCTATCTAGTAATTTATAAAGACGGCAGATTAAATAAAGGGGATTTTACCCTGGAAGTTCGTGATGTACAGCAGGTGTTGTGAACAAGCAGGTGTGTTTACTGCTACCACTGGAGGACTGCTCGTTTGGTTAGCACTCTAGTAGAAAGAGCTAAGAGTAAGTAAACTGGAACTTTTCAAACCAACGCTGACGAAGATAAGAAATAGTTTCTGTCAAAAGCCATCATACAACTTTGGTCATCATGACATTAACATCAATGAGTTTAATATGGACTCGATGTCAAGCTCATCTAGTTTGGCTTGCCAGTAATGGGAGGGTCGGGGTTTGAAAGCCACCTGGGTGAACTAGGGCGTGTTTTCCCCCTGCTAGTTCTCCGTTCTCCCTACACGCAATTGGCTTACTCACTCCTACCCCATTAGCGTAGTTAAAATTAAATTAAAAAAATTGAAGCTCATTAATAGGCCTTTTCTATACATTGTTTAAATGTCTTATTAATTACATTAGATAAGCCCTACGTCAAAAAATATAGTCTTCATTACTTACGAAACAATTCAAATTTTAAATATATCATTATGATATAAATAATAATAATAATAATAATAATAATAATAATAATAATGATACAGTAACATAAAATTTTATGTGATATTATAATAAAAAGGTCTACAAAATCGTCGAATAGAAAACTAAATATCATACCAAAAACTTATCCAACACTGATGTCAACAATTTATATCTTATGCACGCTTGGTTATTATTTTAATTATAAAAGAACAGGTATCAAGATAGTATCACATTAAGATTTATAATACTAAAAATAGAAGCATTTTATACTGAATATTTCCCCACGTATTTAACACATACATTTTCAAAAATTGGCATGCTAGACAGCATTCGAAAAAATAAGGGACATTTACACAATTTCAAATTTTTGATTAAACTTTGTCGTGAGATAACCACCTAAATTATTATCATTATTATTCAACCAACAGTAAATCGAGTAGCTTAACTCTAGAAATGTAATTAATTGACCTTCAAGAAACCACATTATTGAAAATATTTTTATTTTATTTTAAAACAGCATTACCAAACAAATATAAAACGTGATTGTGACAGTTTAATTAAACTCAATGTAAAAACTGAAAAGAAAAAAATACAACGCTCTCATTATGTGAAAATTGAACTCCGTTCGTACCGGTAAAACAAATACTCTTTTCCTATATTTACATTATTTGAGTAATTGTATAATGTAATCGCGTGTTTTGTTCTATGAACTTTGTTAACTCATCACCGTGGAGTGAGTTTTTACTAACTTTTTTAGCCGCACCATTGAGCACGTTTACAAAATGTCAAGCTCATCTACTTTTGATTGTTGATGATTGTGAGGTAGGGACTCAAATCCCGACATGGCGTGTGTTTTTTTCTAAATGATTTTCCAATCTCCCTCCAGCAGATGCGGGTACCTTATACTAAACTCTACCTTAATCCCAAGCCCACAACTTACACTTGATATTGCCTACAACACGGTAAATGGAGACATAGTTAAATGGTGGAGCGAGATAAGTTTAAGAACTCGTAAAGGTGTATTTGTACAGTTATACCGGATGTGTTAGTCCATCTAAATGATACAGTTCTTCTTCTCGGAGACTTACGTTTTTTTCTTTTCTCGTTCAAGTTGTTATTTCACTTTCGACTAGCAATGACGTCAATAGACGGTGCTTTGACGATAGTTGGCTTGTTGGTAGCTACATAACAGTGTCAAAAACGTGAAGTAAAACGAGAGATGTGATGTAAATATTGGTCAAACAGAAGAGGACGTTATTCACATGTGAACTTGTTAGACGAATTGATATTTGCATCTAAAGGATGTATAAAGCTATATGTTTTTAAATAAAGAATCAATTAATGAACGATGTGGTGGCGGCAACAGCAACTATTGAATTGTGGGAAATAATTTTGACTAAGCTAACAATTCACCTGGATCTATCTGCAAAAAGAGTTAAACTGGTATGAGACTGAACTTGTGGTCAACACAATGAATAAAATGCACCAATTGTGGAAGCCCACCATCCATATATATATATATTATATATATATATATATATATATATATAAGAGAGAGAGAGAGAGAGAGAGCGAGAGAGACGAGCTATTTGATGAGCTATCGCTGGCAAAATCTTACTTCCTCAAGGATCTAATAACAGAACAGAAATTCTAGGGAGCATATGATTGGTTTATAAAACCTAGAACTAGTCTTAAGTCAAGCGCATGTTATGTTATTGTTATAAGAAAATTTCCATCATAGGATATTTTGTTAACTTAAGGGTACCAGAAAACACTTGTGCATGAAAAATGTATTCTTTTATTTTCAACACTACCTAACTCCGGTTTGAAGTTGGATAATTATGGTAGTCTACTTATAAGTAGTAAGAGCGTTGCACAAAAATAGTTTATTGTCACCGTAGTTCTAAATTCCGACTGGGTTGACCAATGCGGTGGGGCTTGCTCTTACTGATTTTACAGTAATTGGTGGTTTGCCTCTCTTGCATGTCTCCTCAAATTCCTGTTAATCTACCCTTATTGGCTCTTCTTATCCCGCACCCTCTTGAAATGAGTTGTCCTAAACTGTCAATATTGGCAATTACCCTGAACTAAACTTGAGATCCACGCCTTCTCGGCGCTCTGTTTGGCTTGTTGAGAGCTGCTGTATGTTCCTGAGATAGCAGCATTGCTCCTTCAAAGGTTCTTCGAAAATTGGGGGTGCGGGGGGATCTTAAGTTGCTGAACGCGAGGAACTGACTAAATGAGGGGGACCTAGGAGGGGGAAGAGAAGTAAGATAAATGACAGATTACTTGTCATGGATGCGTGAAGATGAGAGGATAAAGGAATAGGGGCAAGACTATAAAGAGGGAGCAACAAAGCTGCATTCAGGTGTAGTCGACAGTAATTACGTCCTTAGAAGTATTACTAAAGATCTCTATTCTTTCTTACCGGAAGGGCCTTATTTATAGTCAAAATTTGATCATCAGCCATACCTCTCACCCCAAGATTAGTTTAAATACGATCCTAAATACGGGGTATTCCTACGGGAATTGGTTTATTTTAGTGGCTTCTGTCACACTTGGTGCTATCAATGTTAATATAACTCCCTTCTATCCCGCTTCCGTGACCGCGTGGTCTAATACAGGGGTGGGTAACATTTTTTCAATGTAGGCTCAGGTGTAGCGAATGAGAAGTATAATTTGTCATACTATGTGAAAAATTGATAAATTAGGTTGCTCAATTGAACATTTTAAAACAACACGCAGAGACGCAAATAATAAAACTGCTAAAATTGAAAATGCAATATAATTTAATGCGAAATTTGACAATTCTTTTGTTTAAAGGCAGAGATGAAACGAAGTGTTGGGAAAGGGAGTGTAGGAAAGTATTGGTTAACAATGTTGGCTTCAATGACTCATTTAGAGAGCGGAATTTTCCCAATGAGAGTGTAAGAAAGATAAAGCTACAACCAGCAAATGCCACCATGAAAAAGTTAATTTTACTGTGTATGCTGGCAAACTCAAATTTTCCGCACTTTTATGTCAATTTCGCCACATGTGGCGATTGGTGATATGGCTGCTCAGCTCACCCCGGGCTTAGGGCGAGATTGCCGATGACTGGAAGATTGGGGTTCGAATCCTGGTCGGATGTACTGAGGTTTTTTTCCCCCCTCTAAACGTTTCCCACTCTCCCTTCAAGCCAATTCGGGTACACTTTTTGCTAAATTTAATTGTCCTTTCACCCTAACACTTTAGCGTAATTAGTAGGCCTACATAGACGTACAAACCGAACTGGTAACGAGTACTATGCTAAAAAAAAACTCCTTGTTCGAGGGTAAAAAAAAACAGAAAAAGTAAAACAAGAAGAATGGCGTATACAAATACCAAAAAATAAATTAATGTATTTGTAAAAATATAGAATTTCTGTTTGGAGGTAATGGAAAGTAGGTAAATTTTATAGTAGGCCTACACTGTGAATGGCCGCCCTGTTTTGTGTGAGCAGATTACACTGCTGAAATTATGTCGTCTTAAAACCACGCTTCTGTTTGGATATCAATATAGGCATAGGTGAGTTTTTATTTATTTTTATTTCAAAGTTTACCAAAATAATAATTTGTGTGACATTTTGAGGATTGAACATTGTGACAATATTGGCGTTACTGTATAATTATTGGTTCTTAAATAAGAATATATTTCCCTTGAGCTGTAGTTTAGTATAATTTTGTGCTGGCTTTCTTGTCAAAATATATGGTAAATGATTTTACAAAGATAAAAATAGGTAATGACATTGTTAATAACTTTGCTAAATCAAAACTCATTGTCGTAGTTAATTGTTACAGAAATGGTAAAATGTAACTTTGACATAAGAATCTAACCCCAAACCAAGTGTCATTTTTTTCTAACTCTATTAAGTGTTATTTGTGACTTAAAGAACTGACTTTTTTTTTCACTGCATCCTACTCTTCCGGGCTATCAGTATATTTACATTAATGGTATAAGAATGTGGAAGTTTGGATTTAGAGGGAGAGAGAGAAATAAACATATACATATCGCCGTGTCTTCGTACCTGTTTAGATTATACACATATGATAAATTACTATAATGGGGTAGGGATGAGAAAGGAAGCATATGTTAGAGGTAATTTACACGCGTTTTTGTGAAAAGCGAATGGGAAACCATTTCTGGAAAACTTCCCTCGACCGGGATTCGAATTCCATTCTCCCCGTCATCAGTAATCCAGTCTAACTCGAGAATGAAGCCTTAGACTATTCGGCCACTTAAACGGGTAGATAAAATATTGATCATACTTTTGGGAGAAGAGGGGGGGGGGGTCCCGTAACCCCCTCCCCATTCGTTGCCACCCTGCCCGGAGGTATGCTCTCCGCCTTTAAGCAACCGGATAAAGTGTCTAGGTGAAACCTCGGAGGAAGTTAAAACAGATCTGTGGACCCTGACTAATCTCGCCCCTCTGCCAAGTGGAGAAGTAAAACTCTCAGTGGAGAAGGGAGGGGAGTAATTCTGCTATTTAATTATAAGAGACTTGCTACTATGATATTCATTCCAGCGCTCGCACCTGCCAAACAGTTGGGAGCCAGAGCTTTAGTTACTTTTCCTTGAGTTGTACTTTGAATTATAAATTAAATAAGCTAATTTTATTAAATGCCGTCTTGTCTTGGAAGGATTGCATTACAAATACATGATTTATATATCTCAAAAAATTTAATCCACATTGTTTAAAGTTTTAACTAGACAACTCTTTAGTTGTTTTACAATTAATTGGCAAACATACATTTATCCTCCGGTTATATTATGTAACTCGGTGTTTAACTTATGCGGTCATTTTTTAGTCATTTTGGTGGTATCTGTGCATTGTCTAATGATAACATTATAATCAGCTTCAGTGGCGGAATGTTCTAAGGCGTCACTCTCATGTTAGACTGGCCTACTGATTATTGTGAGATCGGGGTTCGACACACCTGGTCGGGTCAACTGAGGGGTAATTTTCCCTTAATGGTTTCCCACTCTCTTTCCACGCAAATTCGGGTAGATTACCTATAAAACACTACCTTCCTCATTCTTACCCCATTAGAGTAATGTTCATATAATACGCGTATAGCCTGACCAGGTAGTAAGACGTGATTATCAAAAAAATACCATTTTATTCTTTATAAAGTCTGACATTAATTTGTATATAGCTACTCTATATACTGACTTCTTATAGAGTTATCTATTCTTTAGAACTAGTGTGCTGGCTATAGCGAGTTTTTTTAACTATAAGGTAACACGATACTTTTTTAAAAGTATTTGCCTTCAGAGAGAGAGAGATAAAGAGAGAGAAAGAAAGAATGGTAAATTCACTCGCGTTGTGGAGACTTGAGTGTTTGGGTTATACGCTTATGTACTAATTACGTTAGTGGTTTTAGGGATGAGAAAGGTTTTATTTAGAGGAATTGTACACTCATTTGAATGGAAGGAGAGTGGAAAACCATTTTGTAATAAACCTCAGTACGCCCAACTGAGATTAGAATCTTGATATTCCTGTTATCGGCAGTCTAGTCTACTGCGAGAGTAGCGCCCTAGATCATGCATTCACCGAAGTGGGCTATATAATATAGGTGGGTGTTGTTTCCACGTCTCGCTAATAATATGAAATGTACCTTTTATGGAGGTGTGTAGGTAAACAATTAAGTAAAAAACCACAACACCCGGCTGGGATTCGAACCCTTAGCTCAGTGTCACCATTGAACCAGACTTAAAGAGACTACTCCAACATTGCGGGTTATATTAAATTTACATGTCCACAATTTTTTGTATTTTCTAAACCTCCCTACCACCTTGCGATTCCATTATAATTCTTCATAATACCTACATCAGTTTCGTACATGTTCCTAAACAAATTTACCTAAGTGCTTTTTTCTCTAAACGCGCCCACTTAACTTCAATTTCATGCACATAATAACTATCCCAACTCATACCTCCCTCGTAAAGCTTAAACACTGACTCTGCCAAAGTTCGAGGGTACCTGGGAGATTTCTTCCGTGATGCTTGGCCTGCTCTAAGATGACGGAAGATTATTTACTATTTTCTTTAGCCTCGTGCCTCCTCCACACAGTTCGCTCGATTATGGTCACCCGTTCTCTTTCCTCCTTTCTTCACTGACCTTGTTCACTTTCTTTCCGCGTGTCTTTATTTCTAAATGTTAAAAAATATTGATATTATTTAAATCTCGCTGGTGGAGATACACAGTGTTAAGTTGTGATTTTGTGGAATGCGAGACCTCCACCGTGGTTCGGATCCCACGTTAAACTGTAGGTTCTCCATTTCATTATCACGATCACCCTACCATTACACATTAGCTTAAGTGCGTACAACTCGAACGGGTGGTAGGTGGTGGTGGTGGGGGGGGGGGAATAATAATAATAATAATATTATTATTATTATTTTGTAAAATATAGCCTACCTAAATAAAAGGGAGGGATTTTTTTTTCTTCATTCTGGTGATCTAGACTTACGGTGTAGATTAATATGCACATTTTAATTTTCATGGAAAGGGCCTTTTTAAAATACAAAGTTATACGTGCTCAACTCTAATTACATTTTACTTTATTCTTAGGTTTATTTTATAGCTATTGATAAATATATATCAAAAGTGACAGTTAGACGGGCTGTGGAGTCTATCAGTCAGAGTTGTAGGCAACATGCAGACAGGTCGACAGGCCTTTAAAATGCTAAAAGGTACAAGTGGTCGACACGAGTAGGTACAACCGATCGACATAAAAGCGGTCGACAAAATGTACACAAGCATTTAGAAGGCTGGTGGTACAAGTGGTCGACAAACTCAAGTATAGGAAGGAGGTTCAAAACAAAACGAGACCGATGCTTTAGTCCGTGCTACCTCCGCTGTTTGTCAGAATTACTGGTTTTGTCCAAATTTATATTTGAGGTATAGTGAAGTGAAATTGTTTTATTGTTTACTAGACTTAAAAATCTAATATTGTTAAATACCTATGTTATTGAAGTTTTAGATGTTTATTTGTAAACATCAAACAAGAGTAAGTAGGGATTAAAACGAAGAAACAATCAGCTCCAATGCTATCGGTCGGGATTGAGCCCTGGTCTTTCGAAAAAAAAATAGGAATGTCTTTGTTTGGTAAGATGTTTAGTAAATTATTAATTTACACTATCAATTGTTGTCCAAATTATTAGCTTAATTTTAGGATAAATACAACAACCAGACCTCAATATCGTGAAGGGAACACATTATATTTCTTAGGAATACATTTTAGTTTCTTATTAAGCACTTTTTTTTTTCGTTCCGTCTTACTGCCCAGCTGGCCTATCCACTTAAAAATCTAATATTGTTAAATACCTATGTTATTGAAGTTTTAGATGTTTATTTGTAAACATCAAACAAGAGTAAGTAGGGATTAAAACGAAGAAACAATCAGCTCCAATGCTATCGGTCGGGATTGAGCCCTGGTCTTTCGAAAAAAAAATAGGAATGTCTTTGTTTGGTAAGATGTTTAGTAAATTATTAATTTACACTATCAATTGTTGTCCAAATTATTAGCTTAATTTTAGGATAAATACAACAACCAGACCTCAATATCGTGAAGGGAACACATTATATTTTCTTAGGAATACATTTTAGTTTTTATTAAGCACTTTTTTTTTCGTTCCGTCTTACTGCCCAGCTGGCCTATCCACATAATAGTCACACTAATGTAATGAGGATGAGAGAATTAGAGGATTATACAATTGAGAGTATTCGTGCAATATAGCTTCTTTTTTTTAATATTGTGAAATTTATCATCTTAGTCTTTAAAATAAATATAAACTATAGTCTTAAAATTGACTTAAAATTATCTTTTAATCTAACCATTTGATCCGCATCGGTGGTCACGAGGACTAAATAATCAGGCTGATCTAGTATATTACGTCGGAAGGAGCTCCTTTCTCAGGAATGTTTACTGAAGGGGGCTTTTATTATTTACTAAATGGTTTATCATTCTACCCACACACATGCGGGTACGTTTCCTCTAGATTTTACCTTTATCCTCCATACTCCATTAGAATGCTCAAAATGTGTATACCTTGGACGGGTGGGGAAATAACCTAACCTCTTTGTGTGATTGTTATAGTAGGCCTGTTTAATTTTTTACAAACATTTCTGCAAGTCAAATTTTCTTATTTATATAAGAAATAATGAGAATGACCCGCTTGCGCTTAAACTGAGCGTTAAGAACCTCATATTTATGCGCTATAGCCCATCTAAATAGGTAGGGACACTATCCTATTTCACAATAAAATGTGGCCACTTCTTGAAAATTCACTTGAATTTTAATTTATTGAAAGCTTTTTTTTTTATCTTTCTTCTGTTGTTAAAGGATGGTGGCCCGAGGCTTTTTTGTGTGTCTCTAAACTGAATGAATGTGTTGTATATTTTTTCCTGGCAGGAAGCCGCCTGCCTCTATGCAGTGAACGAGGAAAAGTGCTCTTTCAAATCTCGGAACAATTCGCTTGTGGTCTTTGTGCTTTCTCCAAGGAAGGAAATGTTTTTACTCGCGATGTTTTCTTGGAGAAACGAACTATTCTTAGATATCCCGGTGTTCTTTTGGGAGCTTTGGTTCTTGTTATATTTACTTCCTGTGCTTTGGGCGATTATTTTCCTTTTTATTTCGGAAAAACAAACATTTGGTTTTATTAGCAGAAAACACGCTAATGAGCTTTCAATGAAATCGCTTCCAGCGCAGCTTTTGAAATCTATATAAAATGGATCCATAAAAATGTTCTTAAATTGTATTTAATATTGTAGATTTTGTAAAAAAAAAAAGTTACTCAAGGAGAGTATTGTAGTAATGGTCCCTGTTCTTTTGTTTGATTTTGTGCCTAATTGGTAAGAGACCCCCAATGCCAATAGCTGAGTGCGTGTGTTTGGGTGTATATTATACATTAATTATACACTACAGGCACTACACTAATTAAACAATACATGCCTAACATTAATTATACATAACAGGCATTACATTAATTATACATTACAGGCATTAAATGAATTACAGTACAGGCATTACATTAACCATATTTAATATAGATGAATTGCCCCTATTAAATAAATAGCACTAATACTAATTTAAATTTTAGTCCATCAAGAATAAAACATCCACAATATAAAATAAAAACGAAGTTATAATCTATTTAGAAAAATCATTAGTTAAAAAATAAATTAGGATTATTCACATTTTTGTTCAAATACAAAGTAAGGTAAATTTTTTAGAATAAAGCTTTAAACACGTTTGAAAATCTTTATAAACTTTTGCCACTTAAGTTTGTACTTGTTTTATTACTTTGTGAATTCAAAGCACGATAGGCAATGTGACTATTACAAATAAAATTTATTTTATTTTCAAAGTCGTTAAATTTTAATGGATAAATCAAGAATACAGGAAAATGAAACTATTTAGTATCAAATTAAGTACTATTCCTAGTATTTCAAAAATTGTTTTCCACTTTTCCTCGACGAAAATGTGGATACAAATCATTTTCGGCCTGTGTTAGGGTAATCAGTCTAATTGGTTGGCAACAAGATGTTAGTCTTCTTTATTTATCTATCGTGCTTGGCCTGTAGAAAGGGATGTATAAGTTCACCTTTTTTTTTTTTTTTTTTCATACAATCTAAAAACTATAGTTATTTAATTCTAAATTCGACACACTGGAACACTGCTCTTTCAGCCCTGTTAGGCAAATTTCACCAAACCAGTATTGAGATTAAAATTCGGCACTACAAAAAGATATGTTTGTTCGATCCTTGCTTTTTATTTTGGCCGTTCGATTACTTTTGTGAAGTCAAGAAATATTTTTAAAGGTTATTTACAATGAAAATCCGTTGGCCATCGTTTGACAGTACAATACTACTGTAGAGTTTATTAATATGCATGTGGAAAGTAGTGTTGTTGTTTTTAAGAAAAATTGTGTGTCTTGGATTTGTTTGATGTTTTATTCAACTCTTTCCAGGAAATAGATAGTGTAGGCCTATATTGCATTAAAGTGCTTCTTATTTTTCAGTTTTTCTTTGAAACATGGGAATGCATAGCAAATATATACATTTTTACATTAAGGTCAAACTACCTTGTTGTAGTCCCAAATGGCATGATTTCTTATTAGTCAATTTTATAAAAATAAATAGACTGCATTCCTCTAAACTACTCTCTAAAGCAGGCCTTCTTAAACTGTGGGTCGTAACCCCGTATGTGGTCGCGTAACAGTTTGGGGGCTACGATAAATTTGGCAACAGTAAAACGTTTATAAACGCTTAACGACCAAAAATTAATTCAAAATCAAACACGTAATGAATACGAGGTGTTAATGACAGCGCTCGTCCTTGTCGCATCGCGTGACTTCGCTGCAACCTTGGTCCTGAACACACAACCAATTGTAACATATTTATTTTAAAAGATAAAATTGAAAATTTTAAGATAAAATTTAACAAATGGAAGGTTAAGGTGGAAAATGGTTCCTTAGAAATGCTTACAGCTCCAGATCATTTTATAATTGAAAATAACCTTCCCAAAGATATAATTTTAAGAACTATACTTGATCATTTGAAGAGCCTGGAGACATAGTTTCAGTAATACTTCCCTTCAAATTTTTATTCTAAATATATAAGTTGGGTTCATAAACCAAACTAATTTGAAATAAAAAAAAGTCAGTCTTCTGCCACTAAAATTTCTAGAAGAATTGGCCGTCCATCTAGATACACACGTTTAAAACTTTAGTTTCCTGAAAAATTGTTAAAGTGAATTTTAACTTGTAATTAGGACAGCATTTCCAACCATTTCTGAAATGGTCCAAACATACTTCTGCCATTTTGTAACATGTATTCATGCGAAGTGACGTTCGTTCTCAGCATTGACGATTATAAAATCAAAATATCGATCAACTCCGAAAAACGTTTAAGATGCTCTATGTCATGCAGTATCCAACATTCAACAAGATTTAATTCTTTATATAAAAATAAACAAACACATCCATCTCATTAGTTTGCAAATTTGATTTCATCTTTAATAAATGTTTAAATGATATGCATACCAAATAATTGTTTTAAAATATATTTTTTTCGTGATTTTTTTATCAGTAAATGTTTGATTTGTATACCTATTTTATATAGACCTACCTATACACCCAGGGTCGCTTAAAAAATTATCGGGCGAAAAGGAGTCGCGAGTGGAAACCGTTATAGAAGCCCTGCTCTAAATCAGTGGTTCCCAACCTGGTGGGTGTGGAATAATTGGGAAATAACGTTAAAAATCAGCTAATTATTGAAGATATATTTTATTTCAATCCTTTTTTCCAGAGAAAGTAAGATAATTTTTGGCAACACTGCCTACAAGTTGTAATTCGTCTATCAGGTGACCAGTCAAATTAAGACGCTCATGTGCATGTATGTTTATTTTCAAGCCATCAAAGCCTCGGATTCACCCCCATTTCTCCTCTTTACCCTTCCCCTCAGTTACCATCGTGACCTCGCGTAATAACACCAGCGAATTTTTAACTCTTTGGCTACCATAAAAACTAAACAGTATTGTCGACTTGACTTGTAAAGGCATTTAGTTTGCTTTGTCAAACATCAAACCCAATGTCAAGAACTGACGAAAACAAATCTGTACCAACCATCACGCTCATTTTCACTCTTTTGTTTTGTTGTACGGCTATGCTGCCAGTGTAACATGGATTTTTATATAAATTAAGGAATTAACTACATAAATTAAAGTAACTACGCAACAAAGCTTATTTCCGGATCCTGGTAAGGTACTGAGGGTGGTTTTCCCTAAAAGGTTTTCCACTCTCCCTCTACGTAAATACTGTTAAACTTCCGCTAAATTTAACCGTCCTTGTCTTGAACGCACTAGCGTAATTAGTGCATATGAATATAGCCTGAACAAGTGGTAAAACGTGGCGCAAAAAAAATCTTAACATACGTATACATATGTGAAGTCCAGTTTTCATAGAAGGGCCTTTTAGAATACAAAATATATTTTTTGTAGCCAATATTGATAACATCTTAAAATATTATTAGCGTTATATTATAGCTATTGATAATATCTCCCTAACGAATTTAGCTCCATTATAACTTTATCTTTAGTTGTGTCATGGATAAATATATTCGCATTTTCTACGAATATATTTTCGATTTATTTGAGCTCATTAAACCATATAATTTTGTTTTATATTTTAATAACATTATGGGAATATTTTGATGTAAGCTGTTGAAAACAAAATTAATAAGTCGTTTGCCCTCATAGTAGTAGTGATATTTTTAAGCCAATTATTATCAACGTTTTTGATCCCTCAAAGAGATTTTATTTGTTACTTTATTTTTACAATAAAACTTTTCTCTCCCTAAGATATGTCTTTATTTTATTTATTTTTTATTTTCGGGGCTTGGGGCGGGAGTTATCTGAGACAAAATAAAAGTAATATGTTTAAAAAGAGAGGAGAGAAGATTGAGGAAAATATCTTATCAATTTTCCTTGGACCCACAATGATGTCGTCTGTGACAGGCTTTAGGGAAGCGGGGGGGGGGGGGGGGGGAAGTAAAGAGTAAAAGGAACACACAACAAGAGTTCTAGATGCAACCAACCCCAACATTTCTATTGCTGTGTGAAAGAGTATCTTATGGGAGAAACTTGTGTTTCATATCTGGGATTTTATTGGGGCTTTTCTTGTTTACGATAGTGTCTCGGCGCCCTGCGGGTAATGTTTACCTTGATTCTTCGTAAGTCAGGAAGGAATACTTTGGCTTGATATCCGATGACTCAGAGAAGAGGTTCGAATCCTGGATAAGTTACTGAAGGGGTATTTCTTCATGGGGTTTTCCACGCAAATACGGGTACATTTTCTTTAAATGTTACCTTCCTCATCTTTGTTCCCTTATTATAATTATACGGATATCCCTAACGTGAGTAAAACAAGGCGTGCAAATAAAATAAGGAAGACTGCCTCGTCGTGACAGAAAGTTACTTCCATTGGTGGGTGCGTGGACTAAATGTCAGACTCTAGTCCGGTATGTTGGAACTCGATTTCTCCTGTGTGCATAAGTTGTCGTCGTCGTCTCCCCCCCCCCCCCCCCCCCGAATTGTTTTCCACGTTCCCTTCACGCAAATGCGAGTACATTTACTCTAAATTCTACCTTCCTTGTCCCTGTTCCTACTCCAGCAATCTAATCAAACTTGGATAGATCGGATGGGTAGAACAATGGGGCGCAATATTATAATAATACCCGCTCCATTGATTACACGTTTTAAACGTTAGGCTTGCAACAGATTGGATGTTGGTGACGCGAGGGTCGAGGTTCAAATCGCTGCCTGATGCAGGTGTCATTTTCAAACATGTGATTTACCATTCTTGTTCTCTCCCATCCGTATTCCACGCTAACGTGCTCACTTCCTTTAGTACCATCCTTCTCACCCGTGACTCTTAGATTAAGTAGTCAATTAATATAACTACCTATGTTATTAAACATACTAATGAAAAAATCTCAAGAGGAATGGGGTAAGGTTATTTTTAGCATCGCGACTTACTACCTGTTCAGGTTATATGCACATGCATGAATTACTCTAATGAGCTAGGAATGAGTAAGGTTGGATTGGAATATAAAGTTAACCCGCATTTGCGTGACTGTGGAGTGGAACACCATTTTGGAAAAACCACCCTCAGTACACCCGATCATGACTCGAACCCTGATCTCCCTGTCAACAGCATGTGGCCACCGAAGCTCGTGTGGGGAATGCTAGTGTATAGTGAAGCATTAGCATGAAGAAAGGAATGTCTCTGGTTTTTACGTTGAGTCGTGTTGAGCTAAGTTTGATTACATAAAGGTGACCTGGTGATCCATGGGTAAGGTGTCAGACTTTTGTGCTGGGGTCCGGGGTTCAATCGTTGGTCCCGGCACAGAGTTATCTGATTCACCAAACCCTTACTTCACCTCTGACAAGACGTGTATTAATAAAAACTTTTGAAAGTGTGGAATGCCAGGCCTCCACCGTGGTTCGGATTCCACGTTAAACTGTACGTCCTTCATTTCATCTCACAATCACCCTACCATTACACATTAGCTTAATTGCGTATAACCCAAACGGGTAGTAAGACGCGGTGCTAATAATAATAATAATATAAACTGACTGTACATAAAATATTTAGGCCTATAATATTTTCATAGCATTGTATTTCCTAATATTAGGTAGACATATACAGAGCTTAATACATAAATGTAATATATAATAATCGGCCTCTGTGGTGTAGTTGGTTAACGCGCTAGTCGTGTTGAGATATACTGCAGAGGATTGGGAGATCGAGGTTCCAATCGCGGTCGGGTGAACTGGGGGTAATTTTCCTACATGGCTTTCCACTCTCCCACATGCAAATGCGGGTTCACTTCCTCTAAATACAACCTTACCATTTCATAATCCACTAACGTAATTATTACTCAATCGTATACCCCGAATGGGTAGTAAGATGTGGTGCTAAATAAATAATATATAATACATAGATTTTTTTATATACAAATTATTAAAAAAAATTGTTGCTACAATCTGATCTAAAGTCTTAGTTCATTTTTCCACTAAAGAATTAATTCTTTGGTTAAGTTTCGAGGTTTTCCCGCCAGCTCGCGTTTTTGACAGATAAACGTGAATGGCGGGAAGCGAGGTGTGAAAAATAAATGAAGTTTTCGTTGCGTTTTCCACATATAAAGACAGAGAGGAAGGTGAGTTTGCAGTGTGGTTTTTGTTGTTGTTTTTTGTTAGGGGGGAAGGAAGATGGGAAAAGGTGCGGTGGCTAGAGTAAGATAGCTTAGAAAGAGAAGTAAAATTGGAGAGGGGGTTGGGGGGGAGTTTCTCGGATATGTGAAAAATAAATAAAGCTCTCTACGTCGTTACATTTTCTATTACCCAGGTACTTTTTTATGTTTGTTGAGGGGATCCTTTAGGGTTGATAAAATATATATGAAAGGAAATATGCGAGGTGGATCTTAGCTTGACAGTCTCGTGTGTTGTCGCGGGACAGAAAATAAAATTATACCTATTTTTTTCTATCTCCCTCCCTCCCCTCTTTTGAGTTCAGTAATGGGGAGAGGAAAGGGGGAGAATGAGACACTTGGTGTGTGTTTTATTGTATGTGTTTCAATGCGTTGGCCTTAGTTGACAAAATGTGGCCAATTAGAATGACGTTTATGTATCTTATGACAAGGAAAAAAAGTAAATGCTCTGTAAAATTGTTAGACAACTTTACTCTTAAGGTATGGAAGGCTACACGAGCCGACCCGCACCGCATTTTCTAGTAGGTGGCGGCCACGCGAGCCGCATCGCACTTTATTAGACTAAGCATAAGATTATTTAACTAAAAAAAAGAAAACCATGTTTATATTCTTTATAGATCTAGTTCTATTACAAAATAAGTATGTATTTTTATTTTTACTTGCATATATTTTCACCTATTTTCATAAAATTAAGTTAGCTATTAATTACGAAGAAATGGGTGACCTGGTGGTCTAAGGGTAAGGTGTTGGACTTCTATGCTGGGGTCCGGGGTTCAATCCTCGGTCCCGGCTCAGATTTATCTGATTACCAAACCCTTCCTTCACCTCTGACAAGACATCTTGTGAATGTGGGGAATGCCAGGTCTCCACCGTGGTTCGGATTCCACGTTAAACTGTAGGTCCTCCATTTCATCTCACAATCACCCTACTATTACACATTAGCGTAAGTGCGTACAACCCGAACGGGTAGTAAGACGCGGTGCTAATAATAATAATTACGAAGAATAAAGTTTTAAGTTAGCTAATAACTAAGAAGAATGTTTGTTGTTCAATAAGTTGTATATAATGTTGGAAACAATTACTACAGCGTCACACGTGCAACGGTTGTGAAAGAAACTCTAGTTTTACAAGTGCTGACTCATTGACTTGCCAATCACTGGTATGAGTCACTGTTCTTTTAAAATCAAGGTAAATGTGATCACTAGGGGTGGATTTATAGGCACTAAAATTTTAAAAAAAGGCAGGCAAAGAAGCACTAAAAATCACAAAAATAGGAACATAAATAGCCATTATAAAGTAAAAAAAGGCAATAAATAGGCACTGAAAAGAAAAAAAATAGGCATAGTAATGCAAAAAAAGGCACTAAAACACTCAACATTTTTATTATTTATTCTTAAAATCCAGCATACACTTTCCATGATCTAATATTTTCTGCAACCCTATGAACAGCATGCGCCAGACAAGTCACGTGAATTAACTTGGTGTAGAATACTAAGCTCGCAGCCGCTTTCAACATGTAGGCCGCACTTTCTGTCAGCAACACCAAAAACCTTTAGTCGTTGTTTTCTGATGGCCACAGGACACCTAATATAAACAAATTAACTTATTTATAATTATAATTTTTACAGGACTAACACTGCGAATCATTAAATTAACACAGTATATCTTGTGCAATTAGATTATATACTTACGCAAAGCATCACGAACAACTATGGTAATTGTCGAGCTGTTGGTTGCCTCAAGCATCTTTGAAACAACCAAGTGAGGTTTCCCAGGACCCGTAGAGTCTAGTTTTTCAACAACATTTGCAACATATCTGCCACAGCGGTCAGTGGTTTCATCACTAGTAGCCCAGATGTATGATTCTCCAATATCTTCTCAGATTTTCTCAACTGTCTTAAACGAAATAAAAAGAATGTTTATTGTGAATAGTTTAAATCATTACAATTCAGTTAATATTTTTAATGCCAAAAAAAAAAAACTGCTATTGTAAAAACTTACGGATAAATAGGTTGAATGCAAGTAGTGTTTCCTCAGAGTTGATTCGTCTGGTATCTTCATGTTGGTATATTTGTTGAGAAAAGCATTGAAATCTGGATTCTCCAGCTTCTTTCAAGGAATTTTGCAGCTACCATCGCAGAGCATAAGTCAGCAGAAAATTGCTCTTGGGTTTTATCGGTATCGTTAACTTTAGGAAAAAATTGTTGATATACTGTTTTCTTTCCGGAATTCTTCATATGTATTGCAGTATTTTTGTGTTGTTCTAGGTGATACTTCTTCTCGCATTTTACCTGAATATTAAAAATGGAAATTTTCACCCAATAATATATGTAGATTCTACAAATTAACAAAACATCACCTAACAATAGAACTAAGATTGCTTTTTTTTTATCGTAATGTTACGCTTTGGTAAATATTTCCACTTTGTCGTTGAAATCCTTTAATAAGAAATGAAACCTAGTTTGAACAGTAGCAAATAATCGTGATTAACTTTTATACAGTAGACAATATGTATAATAAAAACCTTGACTTTCAAAATTAATAATTTAATTTCTCCTTTTGAAAAGATAACTTACCTCCTTGGAACATGGCTGACAAAAAATTATTTTGCCATCCGTTGTGAAATTCCTATCACCACCAATCCACTGTTTGAATAATACACTTTTACACGATTTCTCTTTAGGCATTTTCTACTAGTTCAATAATTTACACTGAGTCCAATACAAAGAAATATTAATGAACAGATATGCACATCTAACAACAGCGTAATATACACAACCACTGAATGAACTGACACTGTTGTGCGCTAGAAGAAAATCTTTGTTGCCGGATTGACCAGTCTGAACCTATCAAACCACTGAACACATGGGTTTTTCCTACCTATCACGAGTATCCACGTGGAGTAACCAAAGGAGAGAAAAGGGGGGGGAGGGGCAGCCGCACATATTTAGAAAGAAAAAAAGAGGGTGGGAGGAAGAGAGAGAAAGAGAAGAAGGCACTTTAAGGATCCCATTAGTAAAATAGGCACTAGCGAAATAGGCATTTATAGGCACTATAAAAGTTATCAATCACATTAGCTTCGCAATCATCGAAAATAAACTTATACCTCAAAAGCCTACTTTTCAAAGTATAGGAATAAAAAAAAGGCGTTTAGGGAAAATCCGCCCCCTAGTGATCACCGATATCGTAAAATTACTGTTTTGCCCATCCCTACAGTGCTTAGTGATTAGCATGAAAACAAAGCTCGGAAGCTCACGAACATTTATTTCCGGTGGTAGGCGGAGAAATGCTCTCGACGATTCGTCCACGCCGGTGCGGTGCGGTGCGGCTTCGTGTTCTAGATGTTTCTTGAGTTTTCAATTTAAGGAAAATTGACGTTATTTTCTAACTAGAAGATATTTGTATTGTGTTCCAATTATTACAAAGTTTGGGAACCGCGTTAGTATGGATAAAGGATTTTACTTTGTATTCTGTTGTTCTTATTTAGTTTTTTCTTTTATTGTATCTACTACAAAATTTCGTCAACTGTGACGTAGTTATTTAGTTCATATAGGCCTACTTACTCATTTTTTTATATTATTTTTAAGAATATAACTAGTAGTTTTGTGAACATAGACCTCTTTACCCCTATTTTCTGATTCTTACTTCAATCTTAAGACATTGCCTACTTGGAGATTTCGAAGGTTATTTTTATTTAGCACCGCGTCTTACTACCCGTTCGGGTAATACGCTTAAGTACTAATTACGTTAATAGATTAAGAATTGGGAAGGTTTAATTCGGAGGAAGTGAACCCGCATTTGCGTGGATGGAGAGTGGAAAACCTCGATTCACTCGACCTAGATTCGAACCTCGATCGCCTCGTCCTCGGCAATCTGGCTCAACTCGAAACTAGTCCGTTAACTAACTACGCCACCGAGGTGGGTGATTTAGAAGCTATTTTGCGAAGTGGGTCTCTCTTAATTGATGCACCTAAGTAGTCTAAGCACTATGCTTAGACGCCAGTTTACAAAATATAAAAAGAGGGAAGAAAATGAGTTCATCCTGAGAAGGCCATTGTCAATTAAGTGCTTATAACCCTTTCCCTCTTCTTCTGACGAGTTTACACAGTCACTTTAATATTTGCGCCTTGAAACCATTGGCTTACTTTATCATTTTAACTTTTCTTGTTTCCTATTCTAGGTAGACATACGCTGCCATGGACTTTTTAATCTACATCCTGGCTGGAAGATTCTTACGGGCCATTTTCGTGACCAAGACAAATAGTCAAGTTGTAGAGGATTTATTAGAAAATACGTTTACAAAAAAAACTTTAAGATAAAAGTAATAATTTTGTGAAAATGTAGGACGCTCTTTAGAATTATTTAAGAATTTATGGTTTTTTTTTTAACATTATATATTTAAAACTCATGATTAAAACGTAAATTCATTAACCTGGAAAACCCTATCTTGACCAACCGTTATGTCACGGGTAGGCGCGTCCTTAAGAATTTCTTTGGATTTCTGGTTGAAATATCTTCTATAATTTCTTCTTGGATTTCAAGTATACATTTTTCTTTAGTGATAAATTTAGACGGAAAACAAATGAATACTCTATTCAATATTACATTATATTGAGAACTGTTGATCACGTGACTTAAGACGTCAGTCTCGTAATATATATCCAAAAAAAATACACATACGTTGTTCAGCCTAAGTTCAAAGAATGCCCATGAAAAATTTCGTTAAAATTGGTCAACGCATTTGGCATTAATCGAGGAAAAGACAGATGAAATGCCAAACGACTGAAATTAAAACAGGACCCAACTACACTCTGCCAAAAGGGGCCTATATGTTTATTTAAATAGTCATTTGATGATAATGAAATACTGGTTTGCATAGTAATAATAATAATAACAATAATAATAATACTTAGCACCGCGTCTTACTACTCGTTCGGGCTATAACACTAATTACAATAATGGGTTAGAAATTGGGAAGGTTGAATATAGAGGAAGTTAACCCGCATCTGCTTGGAGAGAGAATGGAAAACTATTTATTAAAAAACACCCCAGTTCACCCGAGCAAGATTTGAACCTCGATCTCCCCGTCCTCGGCAGCCTAGATCAACACGAAATTAGCCGTTAGCTAACTACGCCACTGAGGCGGGTGTTTGCATTATAATTGATCATCATTGACGGGGGAACCAAGGTTGAATCTTTATCAGGTGCACTGGGGTTGGTTTTCTACACATGTTTTATCACTGTGGTCTTCTTCACCTTAATGCGGGTGCATTTAATCTCTACCCTCGTCCCTGTCCCTTAGCTTAAGCTGCTCAACGTGCTGGTTAAAATGAATGAATTAATTATTTTCAACATATATAAATATTTCTTAGACAATCTGGGCACACAAGTTTTCCCCACAAAAGTGGTCACGCACAACGAATGTTTTCTCATCGTCTCGTACAACATGAAATGTATCGTCATTTAAAAATAGGACCGCTAATGACGTCCACGCCTTCAGATTAACCCTTGACCTGCCTTGGGATGGCGCTTAAGCGATTTTTACCTTCCTGTCCTTTATCTGGCTGTGCATAGTGAAAACTTAATAGTGTGGTTTGTGCTCGCTACTGTGTTCCAGACTGCATAATAAAATGGTGCGTGGTATCCCGCTTTCAATGTGCCCCTATTGTGTTTAGTTTTATTAAACACGAAATATTGTCTTTTGTTCGACAGACCTCTCTTCACCCTCCCCCGGTCGGCAGGTTCAGATAGAAAACCACGCATATCCGAATTTTTCGCGTGCGCTTGGATTCATTATTATTTGATTTGTTGCCGTTTTTGTTTTATCGTGATTATTTTAATATGACTAGTAATTATTTCTATGATCCGTATTGGTGGTTGAGCAGTCTAGTGAATCAGTTTCAAGGCCCACAATTAAATGAGTTGTGTGTGACTGAAGGATTGAAGTTTTAATCTCAGGGGTGATTGCCCACATGATACCTATGTTGTGTACACACACTCAATAATATCAATCGACGCTAATGTGTGTTCACTTCCTCCAAGTTCTGTCTTTCTCATCCTTGCACTATCAGTGTGAATTTGCTGATATCCCGTACGGATAGTAATAACTAATAAGCGAAGCGTAAAAAATTATCAACATAAAATTATATTTTATTTTCACACCTTAATATAATTTTTTTGTAAGGAGTAGATGTGTTATGATAAGACATTAAATTTGGTTGCTTTCTTCAGGTGAGCTACTTAGATGTTTTGTGCTACTTTCAGCTACTAAATATATATACATAAACCCCATTCAGAGGGTAAACCTGTTTGTACCCTCCATTAGGTGGCGGCACTCCGGCAAGTGCGCTCTTACAGATGAACTGCTAGCTCCAGGATAGGAAAGAAGGAAGCATTCAACTCGGGCCAGTTCTAAGAAATCTCATATCTTAGATACACGGGCACATATTATATACTCAAAAGAATTACCCACCCCCCTTTTTCTTCTTCAATGGGAAAAGAAGTTGATAGTAAAAAGGGGTTGGATGAGAGAAAGCACAAAATCCTCCAACTTCCCCTCCCAACTCCGAGTGGTGCACCTTTGAATAATCCAGGCGAGACTAAGTGAGCTATGATAGATTAACGTTGCCTGGAAGCCTGACACATCAAATCACATGCCATGCCAAGGAGGCACCGATGCCCTCCCCCCCCCCCCCCCCCCCCCCCCCTATCTCTCAAGCTCCGGTCCTCATCCCAAGGCCGTGCTTTTCCTGATAATCTCTAAAGAAAACCAACTTTAATCCTTTTCCCACTCTCTCAACTCTCTCTTTCCTCCCCCATCTTTACTTCCATCCAAATTCACTCCATCCACTCTGATTTTTTTTTCTTTTTTCTTCTTCCTTTCACAACAGTACGCTTACTTCTTTACCTCATGCTCGCTCTTCTAATTTTTTTTTTCCTCCCTTCTTCGAAAGATTAACTCCTACAATCATCCTACCATCCAGTCTTAGCAGCGTGTGAAAAATATACAAACAGAAATGGTGAGCCCTGTTCGTCGCGCAGCGTTACTCTACTCTGCATGTGCACTCTCTCTTAATGAACACCTTTCCTTGGGTTGGTTGTTCTTGAGAAGCGTCGTGACGCCTCGAAATGTATTGGAATAATGGGTGACAATCTCAGGAGGCGTAAGCTTGTAATTGATTATATCCGTGAAGTTAGTTGTGCGTAGGTGTGTTTTAAATTGCGGGTCGCTATGGAATCTTTCATTTTAAATACAGTCTTTAAATTAGCTCAATTTTTTTCGTAAACTGTTATATTAACAATGTTGATAAGCACTTGATAAACAGCGCGAAACGTCGGGGTGTTTGGTGTAACAATCAGAAGTCATGGACATGTTCAGAGTAACTGGAATTCTTCAACAGTCAATTCAATAAGAAAGGGAGTATCTGACATCTAAAAAAGCTACTAGATTTGTTTTACGTATTTATGCGTCAAGCCATGCTTTATTTGGCTATCATTTTTGATAGATATGTTAATACCTATACAAAACAATACATTAGTAAAATGTTATCAATTTTGGCCGAAAAAAATATTTATAAAGGGCACTTTAATTGAAAACTGGATCAACCCAGTGTGACTTTTTCTTTCTCTTCAATTCATGTGATTTCACGAAGCTTATTAAAATATATGTCCTTGTGTCAATAATTACATAGAAAACAGTGAAAATAAGATTTTTTATTTTAGGCGCTGCATATAAAATCGTAGAAAAGTGCATATTTTTATTTGGAAAACCTGGAAAAATCAAGGAATTAAAAAACTTGCAAATAGTATCAACCTTGATTTAGTTTAATGGCCACAATTTTACAATAACATATTTTATTTTTCTTTATTTTATTTTGGTTAATTTTCCTTGTAGCCACATATCCTGAGGTGGTTGTATTTACACACTACTTCATTTCGAAAAGCATTTCTAAGCTGTTTACATTATTTCTTAAAGCTAAATTATAAGAGCTGTGGACATTTTTTATAGACTCACTAGATAGCTGTTGCCCGCGGCTTTGCTCGCGTGGAAGTTGATTATATACAAATACGAAAATATACATATGTATTTACAGATTAATTTAAAATATTACGTTACGTTAATGACCATAACTTGACCTCAGATCAAAAATAATGCAAGTCCGATACAAATTTTCACCCCTTTTTCATCCCTTATTAAATAAAATTTCCAAAATTCCTGAAACACGTATTTATTTGTTTTACGTCAATAACCGAAATACAAAATTTTGTTTATGTAACTTTCAAAATGACGGACTTTCATACATATTATCATGCATATTATCATCCCCTATTTTGACCCCTTTGGGGTGGAATTTTCTAAAATCCTTTCTTAGTGGGTGCCTACATAACAAAATGAATATACAGTCCGAATTTCATGCTTGTAGCCCTGATAGTTTGCGCTCGGCGATGATGAATCAGTCAGTCAGTCCGATACAAACTTTCACCCCCTTTTTCATCCCTTATTAAATAAAATTTCCAAAATTCCTGAAACACGTATTTATTTGTTTTACGTCAATAACCGAGATACAAAATTTTGTTTATGTAACTTTCAAAATGACGGACTTTCATACATATTATCATACATATTATCATCCCCTATTTTGACCCCTCTGGGGTGGAATTTTCTAAAATCCTTTCTTAGTGGGTGCCTACATAACAAAAATGAATATACAGTCTGAATTTCATGTTTGTAGCCTTGATAGTTTGCGCTCGGCGATGATGAATTAGTCAGTCCGATACAAGCTTTCACCCCCTTTTTCATCCCTTATTAAATAAAATTTCCAAAATTCCTGAAACACGTATTTATTTGTTTTACGTCAATAACCGAAATACAACATTTTGTTTATGTAACTTTCAAAATGACGGACTTTCATACATATTATCATACATATTATTATCTGACCCCTTTGGGATGGAATTTTCTAAAATCCTTTCTTAGTGGGTGCCTACATAACAAAATGAATATACAGTCCGAATTTCATGCTTGTAGCCTTGATAGTTTGCGCTCGGCGATGATGAATCAGTCAGTCAGTCAGTCAATCAGGACATGTTATTTTATAAGTATAGATGAATTGATAATTTTAAACTTGCATTGTGTTTTGTTAAACCAAACATTTTAAGTTGGGATGGAAGGAGACGCTAGAAAAGGCTAGTGTTTTTGCTGTTTTGATGGCAAAACTTTTTTTTTGTTTTTGCTAAAATAAATAAAATATTGGCCCAGTATAAACATAATTTAATTTTCTTAACATGTTTATTTCAACAGTTCTTGAATATCCATCATGAGCGTAACGGCATTGGATGAGAAACTTTTCAAAAGAAGATAAAAAGTTGTCATTAAATCCCAGGACACCCTTGACAGATATTTAAGAAATGTTGAGGTCACCATAGAAAGAAATAATTAAATTCTATGTTCGTACTGGAGGGATATTTTATTTATTTTGGCAAAAAAAAAAAGTATTGCCAAACACACTGTTTTTTTCTCGCAACCCTCCATCTCACCTTAAGTGACACGCAGTTGAGAGAATAGTGTACTGGTGTTTATCGCAATTCTCCTTGCACCAAAACAAAGGCTCGAGAACCTGACGTTGAACCAGTTGCATGGTCGTTCCTCCTCTGTTTTGTCCGATACTCACCGTTGAGTGAGAGTCTCTTCACGCCATTCGACGCAGAACATGCTTTGAACCCGTCAACGCCTCGTAATAAAAGAAAAGCGTATATACGCATAGGTATGTTAATTTGTGCGATTGGTTTTAGTTGATGTATTGCTACGCCGTCTATTTCGCTTGATTGGTTATCGCTTTGCGAATTCTTTTTCTGTGTTTTTTAAAAGCAATCGGTTCCCGCCTGATGGATGCCTGTCGTGTTCGCGCGTTGGCGGCCATTGCTATTAGCTCGTAAACGCACTTTGGCAACATTCAGATCAGATGACAATTTACAAGTCGTTAAACGATCTGTAATTACTGAACGTCGTCGTAGTTTCAAATGGATTTCCCCGCCATAATTTGTTGACTTGGTATAATTAGACGAATTAACTCCAAGTGAAGTTCGAGGTGTTGTGCGACTTTTGATGATTTCAATTTACCAGCGATAAGATATTGTTTATTTAGGAGCTAATATGTATGTTTATGCTTCCCCCCGTTTCCCCGCGCTTGCACAGAGCCTTACTACCCTTCCAGACTATCCGCATATTTACACAAATGGGATAGGGACAAAGGAGGTATCTTGGCTTCCTAATCAGCGTAGGAAGTTGGTGTTTGGAGCCAACAAAATATTTCTCTTGTTTCTCAATAATCTTATATTATATTTAGTCCCCCCCCCCCCCGAATGGGGTAGTAGAGACAGGGACGTAGCCAACCCCCCCCCCTCCCACCGAAATCTAGAACCTTTATATGGTATTAAACATGTTTTTACAAAAAAAAACTGCCCTCAATAAAAATTAAACGTATTTGCCTTTATGTTGGGGGGAGGGGGGGGGCGTGTCTGGAGCT
This sequence comes from Timema cristinae, assembly GCA_039000515.1. Taxonomy (NCBI): domain Eukaryota; kingdom Metazoa; phylum Arthropoda; class Insecta; order Phasmatodea; family Timematidae; genus Timema; species Timema cristinae. Next base: position 34,178,416 of record JBCFYV010000935.1, on the reverse strand, counting down.
ATGACGTTATTTGTAACTAGGAGAGGAGCCCAGAGAGAGGGGAACCGAGGGCGCCCCCAGGGAGAGGTCATATATTATAGGTAGTTTAATAACATATAAAGGCATCAAAGATCTGCCCAACAGTGCTAGGAGCTAGCACTAAAACAGTGCGCCCAGCCACTTTAAAGGCTTCAATTTTTTTATTCTGGGTGAGGGCTTGGGTATTTTAAAACTGATTTTTTATTTACTAAATATTATGACGATTTAAAATGGTAGGAATATTAACGGGTGCCACTAAGGTTTGTTACCAAGAGGGTGATCACTGGGGGTAATTTGTCCGCAATCGGGCACTGACCTCCCACCACTTATAATGAGAAATCCATAGTAGTTTTATAGCACTTAATAAAACATACATTATCTCTTGGACGAAACACGCATCGGGCATTAACTCCCGAACGTGCGCCTGCAGGGTATTTTATCGCAAAAATATAAGTGTGTATCTCCATGCGGAATAAGTCAAAGAACTGTTAACAATTCGTCACCCGCTCCCTTAAATCAAAATACTGTAAAAGCTAATCCTATAAAATTTAATCAAACCTGTAAGACTAGATTTAATTAATCTCGTAAAAATGCCAACAGATCTGAAACTTTTTCTTATGTTGTCCCTTTTTTTTTATGAGACAAGGATTGCCTTAAAAAGCGTCTTTTGAGGTTTCAATTTGATATATTTCCACCATTCCGTGGAATACTTTCCAACCCCCCCCCCCCATGTAGGGGGGATGTCTACGGGTGCCCTTGGGGGGAACCCATCAAGTGATAATAAATATGGAAGTCACCAGTTTTAATCAGTTTTCATCAGAAATTGAACCCCCTCCGAAAGTTTTTTCTGGCTTCGTGCCTGAGTGGAGAGATCCCCGTATGCTGTCTCTTAGTTTAATGACGTTTCTCCATTGTAAGCCATCCAGGGAGAAAGGGATATCGTTACAAACGAAACGACGCATTGTAGTCATTAGCATTAATACTACGGTCCTGCATTTATCTTATAGCTGGAAAACATTTTATACAAATTGCAATGAATAGCAAAAGTTTTTTTTTTAGTCATAGATAGGCCTATATTCTGCGTATGGGGTATAATTATTTCAGATTTAATAAGCCTAATGACTACCGCTATCATTAGAATATTTTTTTTTTTCTGATTTTATTATCTGAATGGGTGATTTGTGTAGAGGCCTTCAATCAGTATTGTGTATCATTTATTATTTGTGATTTTTTGCTGAATCGGGGTTTTTTAATGATACTTTTTGTGGGTATTGTTGGGTTGAGCTCATCTAGATAGATTATTATTATTAATGATACATAAACTTTCAACGAGTTTGCTTATATTCGTAGAAAGAAAGCGAACGTTTATCATTACTACTATTAATAATATTAGTATTTCTACAGTTATTATTAAATTAGACCGTGCATTTGTTTGAATATTTACTTGTTTAAAGACAAGGTAAAATTGCTCACTATTTAACTTTAAAACAAAGTTTTTAAGGCACGTACTATCGTGCACTTGAGGTTAGTTTCTCAGTTATCTATTGGCGTCTGTGAATTCCGTTCTCTGCTGCTTTTTCACAGATGAGGTTCCACCCCTCATTTTCTACGTGCTCTCTTATCCCCCCTTCTATCCCCAGTCTCCCACGGCATGATTTCCCCTCTTGCCTTCCCTTACCCCTCCCCAGTTTTGCTAATGACGACCAAGACCCCTCAAGCTACCTAAAGTTACCTAACCTAACATAACCCTACCTTCATCTTCTCTGGTTACCATGGGTTTACCGTACTCTACATATATAGCTACACTTTTTTTTTCTTTTATATTTTGTAATATCTCGTTAACCTCTGTTCCTCTTTATTATCTTCTATTCTCTCAATTTCTTCTTTTTATTATTTGCTTTCCTCTCCGACCCCTCCTGCATTTTGTCGCTTAATCCTCTTTCAGGACTGACTTTACTTAGGAAGTAAGCTCTGGTTACATCAGATTTGTACTTGTCGATGTGTTTTTTTTTTCTGATTTAGTTGAGTGGCAACCCTTCGACAGCTTTGCATCGGAGACATTTAATAAAATACCACATGATTAGTCAAAGGAATGAAATTAATTTACTCTGTTAATTAATTTTTATCCTTTCTTTAAAATATTAACGTTACCTTTGAAGAATAGAAATTAATACAATACCTTCCTCTGAAGTGGGGAAAAAAATAGTTCTCCCTACGTGCCGAGTTTATTTAATCGCATTCAATTTCTTATTGTGGTTTAAATTTTTACTAAGTTCCATGGTTCATTTTATTGATTAAAAGTTCATGTATTTTTTCTTTGCGAGGTGAATTGTTTAGTTGAATGAACTGATTCTATAATTAAGGGGTGATGCATCAAGGGTTAATGCGTGATAAGCTTATCCTTTGTTTTATTTTGCCCTTCCTTCCGTCTTGAAATATCTCCTCATTAATTTTCGGTACTTCAGAGGAACTTAATTAATTTTTTACGTGACAAAATTTTGAGTGAAGTTTTTCACTCCTCCTCTTTCGGTATTTTTTTATTTTCTTTGTAAATTTAGAAGGGTGGAAGGATTAAAAAAACTTGCTCATTACCTTCACTTGACTTCCTACTCACCGCAGCTAATGTGATACTCAGTGTAGTCAACTTACTTTGTACAGCTTTAAAAAAAATATCACGTTAACTAAATGCTTGGTTCTTAACATCCTTTTTGATGTTGTTTTGTGACCTAATATTGCCACTAGTTGATACAAGGGCCTGTAATGCCACGTTACCATGTTTGATGTTTGACAATTTATAAAAGTAAATAGAGTGGTGGTTTTTAATGTTAAAAAAAAGTTTTTAGGGTCAAAATAAGAGAGGTGAGTATGGGGATAGATCCTTTTACCTTTAGCGTGATACCTATTAGCATCTCCAAGCAACGCTTGAATTGAAGGTCCTATGTGGCTTCGATTTGGAGTTTTGGTCGCGTTTGCGGGTCAAAAAAAAGACAACAGTCTTAGTTATAGTAGTTTAATTCTCTAAAATCAACAGGAAACCCAGACAGCCTCTCCTACTGTGCGATCATTCTGAGATTGACGTTCAGGCCACATGAAATGAGTCCTGTTGTTGTTTAGGAACATTCCATTCGTAATGCTAAGTGTTGAGACATTTTAAAAACCACATTTAAATAATACTGTTTAATATTTTAAAACCATACTTAAATATTATTCACTTGCTATTGCATCAGTATTCAAATAACTGTATTTTTTGTTAGACATAAGTAATTTATTATTTCTTGCTCCATTAGAGTGAATCTAATTAAAGATGTTTGTGTTTCTTACTTTAAAATTAACTGTAAACGACAGGAGAGGTTGCAATTATAGTTTAGTCTAGGTGATCAATCTCTGAAGAGTGTAGTTTTGGAGTCACTCTCCAAAGAGTGTAGTCCTGGGGTCGATTTCCAGCTAGTGTAGTCATGGGTGTCGATCTCCACACAGTGTAGATATGGAGTCAATCCCCGGAAATTATAGTCCTGGAGGTCAATTTCCAGAGAGAGTTGTCCTGGAGGTCAATCTCCAAAGAGTGTAATCGTGGAGGTCCATCGTCTGACAGTGTAATTATGGAGGTAAATTTCCTAGAGAGCTCACTATATTCAACATTATGGAGGGATGTTGATGTAAAAAAATTAAGTAATAGTGTAAAAAAGGGAGGGTGTGTTTGTAAGACATTTTATCTAGTTTTCATACGTTTTAGAGTTTATTTTTAACAAAAAACTTAAACTCACCCGTCTTCATTTGTCTTGAGTTTTGGATGTGTGCTGACGTACAACACATAAAGTAAGAGGTTGTTACTTTGTGTAGCTGTTGTTTCAATCATGAGGGTGTATTTGAAATATAGTGTTTACCATTCTGCTCTTAAAATTGTTTCACGTATTTTTAATGACAATTCACAGTCGCCTCCCTTTGTTTTAGCGATTTTAGCAAGCGGGTAGATATTACCTTTCCCACATCACAGAGCTCTCTACCTAAATACTTCCTTTGTCAGGTTCCACAATTTCCTTCCAAAAACTTACAAGTAGAGAGCAAAAGATTCAAGCGTACTTCTTGTATTTATTTTCACCTACTAAAGCGTGAAGAATAAAGTATAAAAAAAAGGAAGAGAATAGGAAACAAAACAAAAACCGTCCCATTTGAAACAATCTCCGAACCCCACCTACCTACTACCCCTTCGTCTTTCTTGCTTGTCTCAGGGAAATTTGCGGTAAAAAGACTTTAGTCTCTCTGTGGGGTTTTCTGTTTGGTTTGGTTTTCAAAACAACGTTATTATATTGTTTCGTTTATTTTGTGAGGAGCTAAGATGGGGGAGAGGGAGGAGAGATGTTTTAAAACCGCTCGTGCATTTCCTTTGGTAACAAAATGCTACAAGTGTCAATTTGATTTTAAACATATTTAGAGACAGGGAGTAGAATCTGAACCAAAATCGATAACTGAAACTAACAGATGATTTTTTAAGGAGACGAAACAGGAACCCAAAAGGTAAAGTGCTTAAGAACCCGAATCGATTTATATTTTTAGGTTAGTCAAGGTTATTATCGCTTATTAAGGGTTCTTAATTTTTATAAAAATTATTTATTTATGATTGCATATTATGCCCTTATTTCTGAAACTTTGTATTATATTTTGAAAATATTTTTTTTACCTTTTCTCAGGAATATTGGTGAGAGTAGGATATATTTATTTTACAACGGATTATAGACATCAACGAGCACTTAGCTGTAAGCACTAATTAGTTCAGATTCTTTAAAAATTGTTATTGTCACACAGTATGGAGTTTAGTAAGATATACTTAGCTGAGTGAAAGTAAACTTGTTTAAGACGAGGGAGTACTGTAAGTAAAATATGAAAAAAAAATATTTAAAAGTGTTATTTCTAAAAGAAAAACATTAAGTTGTTGTTGTTGTTGGATGGTTTGCTTGGAGGGGTAAAGGGGTGGGGGTGAGTGGTTGCAAATTTGTTATTCTTTTCATTCTGCCTCCAAATACTTAGTAATAAGTACAGTAGTCCAAACTCCAAAGTTTGTATTCATAGTGTGTAGATCAGAGGTGTTTTTGTAGTTCAATTAACAATTTATCATTTGAATTATTTGTAAATGGGGGAAATAAATATTATCCAGTGTGAGTGACACATCAAGGATATCATTAGGGTGGTTTTTAGGGTAAATTACATAAAGTTTATATATATTGTAACCCTGAACTAAGTTCTTATTTTGGCGTGTCTACAAATTAAGAACTTCAAGAGAGTAAACGCATTTTAAATTAAAACTATTTGAATTGGAATTTAGAATATTGCCGTAACATTTTAAATAAAGCCTAAAATAATGTTTTCTTACACAAAATAATTGACAGACATCATAAAGGTCTACACTATTTTCTTTTGTTCCCGACATGGTAAGGAGCTTGGCTGCATCGAACCAGTACTAAATGATTTATTTTGTTTTCCTTTTTTCTATTTAAAATGTGCATAAAATAAAGCATTTTTATGAATTTATTATAAAATATATCTCCGTGGCATCATCACGCAAACAAGCCATACCGACCGAACGGTCGCCGTCTGTTAGAGAAGATAGTGCCAACTTCTGTAGATAGAGGCTGTTATGTGATCAACACAACGAACTCCCTGGCCGTTAATCTAGATAATAGAGGACATAGGCGGTCTTTTTAATATTCCTCAATAGTTATTGTAAACAAAAATAAATAAAATTATATGCTCAAAGGCACCCTGATTTATAAATCAATTGTGTAACTATCAAGCTTCTGAATTATTAATAATAATAACTCATATTTAGTAGTAAAAATATTTTTGATATTATATTCCGTTTAAAAATATTTGCATCGTACTAAAACTAGTAAATACACATTTTTAAGAACCAAACCCTAGTTAAGAACCGAAAAGAATAGGAACTTTTATTTTTCTAGAACCGGAACCTTTAAAATGTTGTTTGGAGGATCGGAACTGGAACCAGAACCGATAAGTATTTCGGTTCGACTCCTTGCTTAGAGTTGATAATAATTACATGGTGGAATATAAAGGGGGAGGGCCCGTGGCGTTGGCCGGAAAAACATGACATTTTCTGCTCCAAGATAAAACCTCTGAAAAGTGCAGGTACACCTATCCTAGAGGTGAAATTAGTTGGGGCTGTACGGGACGCGGGAAAAGGCCAGTGTTTTTGCAGTTTTTATAGCAAAACTCTTTTTGGCTGAAATAAAAATATTACTTCAGTAGAAAAAAAGTTCAATTTTCTTCACAGTGTTATATCAACATTTGTTTGTTGAATATCTGTCATGTGCATAGCGGCATTGAATGACAAAACTTTTTAAATGAAAAGAAAAATTTGTCATTAAATTCCAGAACAGCCTTGACAGATATTCAACTACTTTTGAAATCAAGATGTGTAGAAAATTAAACCCTATGGTTGTACTGAAGCATTATTTGATTTATTTTGACCAAAAACAAAAGTTTTGCTATAAAAACTACAAAAGCACTTACCACTTTTTCGTGTCCCCTACACTCCCACCTTACGTGACTTTTCCTCAACTTGATTTTGTATTAACAAATTTCTTTAAAAAATGACCCGCCTCGGTGGCGTAGTTGGCTAACGCGCTTGTCGTGTGGAGCTCGACTGCTGAGGACGGGGAGATCGAGGTTCGAATCTCGGTCGGGTGAACTGGGGGGGGGGGGGTCATAAATCGTTTTCCACTCTCCCTCCACGCAAATGCGGGTTCACTTCCTCTAATTTGACCTTCCCAATTCCTAATCCATTAGCGTAATTAGTACTTAAAGCGTATAAACCCGAACGGGTAGTAAGACGAGGCGCTAATATTATATTATTTAAAAAATGTCTTCACCTACGTAACATTTCTTGATTGCAGTTGTCTCGCGCACTCAGTTTTTCGCCTTCATTGCAAGGTGTAGCACGTTTGTGTTGAACTTTTTCATATATATACTTCCGTTTTACATATCTACTAGCAAAGTATATTTTTTTTATCACCGCGTCTTGCTACCAGTTCGGGTTATACATCTATGTTCTAATTACGCTAGTGGTTTTATGTATTAGGAAGGTAATATTTAGAAGAATTTTACCTACACTCAGTGGAGGGACAGTGGAAAACCATTTTGGAAAAATCACCCTCAATACACCCAACCAAGATCTACCCGTTTTTGACAGTCTAGTATACTGCGAGAGTAGCGCGTCAGACCATGCGGATAACTTGTATTAGATGGCTGACGTGTACACACTATTCGTGACTGCGTGCATATCAAAATTGCTGTTGCGTTCTTATCCTGAGATAAAAATGGGGAAAAGGTGGTTATATACTAGTGTCTGAATGTTTTGCTCCACCAGCGATTATTTCTCCAAAGACAACCACTTGAGTGTTCATAAAGGCGAGGATTACAACAAAAACTATTTCATTTCTCAACTGAGTGCATTGTTGTGTATTATATTTTACTATTATTTCCCTCTACCTTAGAAGCAACACCAAAGTCATCAACGGAATCAAGAAGCTCTAAACATTCATCTACGCCAGATACACTCAACAGCCTCTTATGTCAACCCTTAGATTCTTGCTGTGAGTCTCTTTTGGAGGTAGTACCATAACCTTCACAAGGCTTGCACAAGATTATGTTACTATCGACCAAAATATTTTTTTAAATATATTTGTTCATGGAACATGGAACACTTTATTAATTTGTAATATTATAAAATCGTGTATTGGGTCACAATATGATTATTGATAAGCATTTCCACTAGGGAATGGATGGATCTAGAAAATACAATTGTTTCACTTATTAAAATATATCTGTAGCGTATGAAAGTGTCAGTCTTCCTGGAAGGTGTATTCTTACATAAGTGGAGTAGGTGGCTGTACCACTAACTTGGTGTGCGTTGTTAACTCCACAAGGAAGTGATTACAAAATAAACTTTGGGGCGTGTTCAGTGGGAATAACTGTATCCGTCAGTTACAAATATTACTAAAACTTATTTATTGCCGTACGACAAGTCATCTGACCAGTGCAGCTGTCGCTTTTGATAGATGGCATCAATACCTATAAAACAACATTGAAAAAATGTAGTGTGTTTGTATTTTCTGTAAGTTTCTTCTTAGTAGGCTATAATCGTACCATATCTCCCATCTACCCCTGCCAATAAATATTCTAGGCCGTGTATTTCGAGATGGAGAAGAATATTGGTTGGCTTATCGTATTCTTTCAACGGAAAGAGTTTATCCACAATAAGTAATATTATATGTCCACTTATAGACAATTCACTGGCGCCTTTTAATTTTAAAACTAACCTTATAAGAACGAGGCATTAAAAAAAAGCCGTGATAGCTCAACATAATTGTATCGACATTTTTACTTTATATTAAAAATTGTTTGTTTTTAATACTACTTATTTACTCTATGGCATTAGGGACTCGAAGGTTCATTGCCATACTTACAAAAGTACGCCACCTATCTTGAGCTAGTATTATCCAGTCAACCTCACTACACTTTATCACTTTCCGGTCCATTCTAATGTTATCCTCTCATCTGTCTCTTAGGGTGGTATGCAAGAACGTTAATGAATGCTCATTGGACAGATAGTGTGGTCCACCTTTTAACTTATGACCACGCAAGCAAACCCACGCTAGTGTCCACTTAGTGAAGTTCTTGCATACGGCCATAAGTTTTTTCAAGAGTCTCTTCCCATTTGCGTTTGCCATTCAATATAACCAGAACAAGGGTCTAGAATCTCCCCTCCGCGCTGAAAGTCTTGCCCTCAGTAATCTACGTGATTTGATTACTCTAACAATGTCTTGTTATGGGTACAGGGTATGTAACTCATCATTATGTAACCTCGTCAACTCCATAGCCTCATCCTCTTTTGGACCAAATATCTTCCAAAGTATTCTATTTTCAAACACCCTACATTTATTTCGGTCATAAAAGGTAATAGACCACGTTTCACACTCATAGAGAACAATCTATATTCTGAGTTTTTTTACATTCCTTGAAAGCAGGCGAGATGATAACTTACTGACCGAGTAACAGCATGGATTTCCCGACTATTGTTTTCCTTATCTCCATTCTAATATCATTATTGATGGTTAGTATTTTTCATAAATATTTATACTCATTAACCCTGTCAAATGATATGTTGTTCGCAGTAATCTCTAAATTATCGACCCAAATCAGTGTTTACATAATTATTAATACGCCAAATACAAGCTTTTTTTAATGGTTTAATTTTTAAGGTATAAGTTTGAAAAACTTTGCCCGCATTACAAAATAATAAAATATATTTTGTTTAATGTTGGATACACTTCATACTTTTTAAATATAAAAATAGAAAAGACGCTTAAAATATCCTACACTCCTTATTAGGTGTGGCGCAGTCTCTCTTACTCTTTTAATCTCTCGAATTGTTTAGATAAAACGCTTTGAAGATATAAAACATTGTTATCCTTACAAGCTGTGTGATACGTCTCATTGTTATTTTTATTCTTCGTCCCCCATTTTATTTAAGATTGTAAAATGAATAACAACCTGGGTTTGCTCGGTTTAATATCCGTTCTCGAGGTATCTTCATGTTCGCCGTGTAAAAAAAAGTGCACATTTCGAGCTCTGAAGGACGCCATTGTTATTATGAGGAGAGGAGAATAAACGAAATATTAAGCAGTAAAATGAGTCTGTTAATGACCTGGTATTATGCCTGAAACTTTACATCGGGTTTTAGAATATAGACCACATAAAATGATGTATAGTTGAATATTGCTTGCGCTTTGAAGTTTTGATTGGTTTATAGCATTAGCGGTTTTACATTTGGGTTTCCAACGAAGTTAATATACTTTTAAAGATATATATTTTATTTTAATATTCGCGGTACATTAATGTAATGTTCAGTGTTTCACCCGTGTCTGAATGACATTGAAAGTTGACTCTAGGTACAGGGAACCTTGGTTCATTCCCAAGTACAGATATTTTGTTATATCTTAAAAGGAGAGGAGTTGTGTTGGTTATGTATTGGGTAAAAAAAAAAAATGACAAAATGACAGTTTTTCCCCGTAATCCGCATCGTATTACCCGTCATGACTATCAGCATATTTACAATGATGGGATAGATATGAAGATGGTAAACCCTCACCTTCACCCTCGTGAACCCTAACTCTTAGATTAAGACAGTATTGTCAGCTTTAGATAGAAAGGAATTATTTGAGATTTAGAAAATCTACTATATCTTTTGGTAGAAAATATCAATATTTATGAAATAATTTTAATGATCAATTAACCCGCTTTTGTGGTTGCTTGGTCTAAGGCGTCACTCTTGAAATAGACTAAACTGCCGATGACGGAAAGATTGGATTTCGATCCCAGTCGTGTGTATGGTTTTTTTTCCCCTAAATAGTTTTCCACTCTACCTCCACGCAAACGCCTGTACACTTTCACTAAATTTAACCTTTCTCATCCATAACACATTAGAGTAATTATTAAATTTGCGTACAACCCGAACGGGTAGTAAGACGTGGTGCTAAAAAATCAAGTAAAATGTTATCAATGTTTACCGAGAAATAAAGTGTTTTTTCTAATAGTTCCTTTCTAGCAAAATTATATTAAAGTTGGTAGCCCTTGTGTTGAACACCACTAAAGTGTCATTTCTGAAAAGAAAATACTAAAGATAATCAGGATATAAACCATGGGAGGCTTAGTTTTGTCGAATCATCGCAGAGGAACGGTTTCTCCATACTTTCCGCTTCATATAATCATCCCTCCTTAGTTTGAGTTGCATGGGATGATTATTCTTCCTCATAAACCGGCAACGCCTAACCTACCCCTCTTCATCACTATTGCTAGTTAGAAATACTGTTCTCGAGGCCCGTGAAGCAATCGGAGGAAACCCCTTCACAAGGTCATTTTCTAAAATGTTGATTCTTGAATTCACTCACCGATACTGAGGAAAAGAAAGTCTTGCTCTACCAGCTAAATAGATGGTTCATGGTTTCGAAACATCTTGTTTCCTACTATTTGTAAGAAAGAATAAGTGGAAAAAAGGTGATTCATATCAACTCTCTAAACACACTTTTTTTATAATCAATTGTTTAGTAAATTTAAATTGCTTACATTTGTTGTTTGTGATACAAATGGTTTTTTTTATTTATTGTGGTTAAAAATATGTTTTATAACAACGCGTCTTACTACCCGTTCGGTGTATACGTTTATGTACTAATACGCTAGCGGGTTAGGGATGAGGCAAAATTTGAATTTAGAGGAAGTGTACCCGCATTTACGTGGAGGCAAATTGGTGAACCCCTCAAGAAATACCACCCCGGTACATCCGACCGAAATGTGGACCTTGGTCTCCCCTTCATCGGCAATCTAGTCTACTACGAGAGACCATGCGACAACCGAAGCTGTTAATGCTTTAAACATTTATTCCTCGACATTTAAAAAGTGTTTTTTTGCCTATTTCTTATACAATCCAATTTTATTTTTATTTTTTTATGAAGAGCCTTATCTGATAACTATAAAAGTTAACATATTTACTTTTAAATATTCATGTGATGAGCTGCAGCTGTCGCTTTTGATATCAATCTATATTAAATAACACTTTTCATATAAATTCATATGTTTCACAAACTGATATGTGATGGTTATACTCAGGGTCAGTCTTGATATCCGAATCAAATTCACTTATGTGAAAAGTTATAACCTGGACGCGAGAATTGAACCCGGGAGTTTTGGCCTTGCATGCCAATTCTCTGCCACTGATCCATCCTGGTTCGTCTTTAATCCTGGGCCATCATTCAGGATGACTCATTGGTAGAGCATTTCCTGGATATGAGATGAACCAGGATGGCTTAGTGGCAGAGGATTGGTGCTCAAATCCAAAGGTCCTGGGCTCGTTTCCCGTGTCCAGGTTGTCATTATCTACTTAATTAAGCTAATAGTTTAGTAAAATGCTTTACAACATAAAAACATGTTTGTATGGATTGACAAGTATGAAGTATCTCTGACTCGCTTTAACCAATCAATGTCTCAATTATAAAAACTATATCCCAACACAAATGTATCTTGTAAACTCTTAAGTGTGAACTGAGTGATTCCTTGTTTGTTACAGGCGTTCCTCGAGATGGCCGATGAAGTGGCAGCTTCCACGATGGTTAACTACTTCACGAGTTGTATGGCCCAGCTGCGAGGCAGAGCCGTCTATGTGCAGTTCTCCAACCACAAAGAGCTCAAGACGGACCAGACGCATTCCAACGCGGTAAGTATCTTTCTGAGCAGTCTGAATGATCGAGAGTTTCTAGAAAACAGTAGTGGGCAGCAGGAAATTGAAACATAATAGTGGAGGAACAGGATATTAAGATGTGGATGTAGGAGACGCGAGTAAAGACAAGCGTTTTTGCAGAATTTATAGCAATACTTCTTTTCTTTTTTTTCGAGATAAATAAAATGTTGCTTCACTCTACAAACATAAGATTTTGTCTCCACGTGGTGATATCAACAGTGTTGTTAAATGAGCGTCATTAGATGACAAACTTTTTAATTTAGAGAAAAGTTGTCATTAAATTCCAGCTCACTTGTTTGGACTGAAGCAATATTTGATTTATTTTGACCAAAAAAAATGTTAGTGATAAAAAATTGCAAAACCGCTGGCCTTTTCTCGCGTTTCCTACATTCCCACATTAAGGAATTTGGTGCCAAGGACACGACATTATCTGACAATTACAAAAGCTACCAAAGCTATGTTTGTGTATTCATAACTATAATTAATTATGTAACTGTCAATTTTGATAATTAGTGTCGTTGACCAGAAAAGAAAAGAAATCAACTGTATTTTCTAAACTTGTAGATTTTGTATGGGAAGAAACTTTAATCAAATACAAACTTATTTTGGTTGCTTTTAACATAAACATTGTTTTAATATATTATAGGGATTATTTCATAGGAATTTATAGTATTTATAAAAACTGATAGCTACAGATTACATTACTAGTTATGTAAATACACGAACATTGTTTCGGTAAATTTTGCCTAGAAAGGTTGATTTCTCTGAATCTCACATAACCTGCCTACTGCGTTCTTGCTACACTGTGTCACTCCGCGTTAAGAAAGAGAGCGAACCTAAGGGCACTGTTATATGCAGTACTATCACTGGCTTCCCCGCAATGGATAGGTTTTTATTTTCGATAGTTTTCAACGCTAGGAGCAACTGCCGCCTATTTGTTACTCGGAATACACTTCCGTCCAAAAGAAAATACGGAAAACTTTATATCGAAGAAAGTTTGGAATGGTGTCCAATACGCACCATAACGGTTTTAATTTGGGGTAGTTTAGTAAAATAGTTAATAGTCACGCTCCTATTATTTAAAAACTGGAGACAGATTTTACGATTCAATTATTTTTAGTTGGTAGGATCTTTCAAATTTTACTGCCAAAAAGGTTTATTAATCACTCAAGAATGTATGATGAAATATGCACTCACACACACAGTTTACAAAACAACTAAGCTAAATAGGTTTATTAATCAAATGAATCTATAATAAAATGCAATCATGACCTTTTTAAACACATAATTTATTTGAATCATTAGCTATTTCACACCTGCCACCAAAGGTTTCTTTTTTATTTTCCTCCGGGTTACTGTGGGTGCGGGTCGTCAGTTGCACCACACTGGTCTAGATAGAGCATCACTCTCATGTTATACTGACTGGTCTGCTCGAATCCCTGTCGAGTGTACTGAGGAGGGTTTTTCCTAAATAGTTTTATAAGCTTCCTCGCAAATGCGGGTGCACTTAACCTAAATCCAACCTTTATCATCACTAACACATTAATCCTGTTAGTGCATGTGCATTTAATCTGAATAGGTAGTTAGACACGGTGCTTATATATATATATATATATATATATATATATATATATATATATATATATATATATATATATATAACGCACGCACACATACATATCCAACCGAAAAATAATTAAGGTATTTTATAGAAGGGCAAAAAAAAATTGTATCTAGGCATTGTTAAACATTAGTCATTACAAATAAAATGGCAACTTTGATGTTCCCATGTAAACTATTTTGAGAGTACTTTACATAAATGGAGATTTCCCGTTTATATGTCTCCGCAGCTATTTTAGTTATGAAATAACATCATTTTAAAGTATTAAAAATAAGAAACGTGTATTTAAAATATATTTTCATAAAACGCATAGTTTCCGAGCTCTTAACATATATATATATATATTATATATATATATATATATATAAAATATATGTTAAGAGCTCGGAAACTATGCGTTTTATGAAAATATATTTTAAATACATAATTATATATATTTAAATTATGGTCTGAGTAATTGAAATTGGATTGTTATGCTTTATGGTGGACAGAGATGTTCTGGCCCCAATATGTTTTTGTAACCGTGTACGGTATATTATTTCATTTGTTCTCTTTGGTAGGGTTTCACTTTTTTATTATGTTTCTACAACAATGTATATTATTTCGTTTAACACATCTTACAATATTGAATTGAATATCTCAATCTCTAGGTATAGGAACGAGAAGATCTGTATAGTTTTTTTAAACGAATTTTTGGGAAATTTCAAAATCTTTTTTGTTCAACTTAATTGAATGTTTTTATACAAATTTAATTTGCGAATCGGTTTTATGCTTTTTCTAATTCACGATGTAACAAAAAAGAGAAAGAACAGGTGGTTTTTTTTTTATCTACTGGTCTACTGAAGATGATAGTCCTTTCTAGAAGGCGAGGAGTTTTGAGGGACCGGGACGTATCGACCAAAGTAAATACACTCGAGCGGGACGTGGGAGCATGTCGTGCCGGATAGGAGACCAGGAATGTCAAGAGGTGTATTAGACATGTGGGTTGAGGAAGGGGTGGAAATATTGGACGCTGTGTAGCTAGCTGGAAGCGGTTGACTTCTCTCTCGCTCTCCTTCTATCTTTAGTCAACCTCAACTCTCTTCCTCTACATTACTCCTTCACTTGTTTTTATTTCTTCTCTTCTTGTGGTTTCACTAAGCTGTGTTTCTTATACTTTGATTCATTCTAACAATCAATTAAATCTTTATATAACTTTTATTCATCATATTTCGCGTTCTCATTTTACTCTAAAGGTATATTTGTACATGCCAATTTTCATATGAAGAGGCTTATCTGAGAGCTGGTAAAGCTACTAGATCTACTCACACGTATTCGTACGTCAAGTCATGTGATCTTCAGTTGTAACTTTCGATGGATAATATCATAGTATTTATTCGTTAAATTGACAAATCGACGCCTGGACACGGGAATAGCACCCGGGACCTATAGCTTAATACGCCAATGCTCTAACCAATGAGCTATCCAGGAGTCGAACCGTGCTCAGGGTCATTATTCACTCAGATTTTAAGGTAGTCTCTCTGATGAGCGTGCATACATCATCAGCTACATACGTGTGATATCTCAAGAGCACAAGCTATCGGATAACACACCCACCTTCAACTTGGCAGGGTCTTATGCTGCTGATGACAATCATCGGACGAATGCGTATATCTTGATGGATTAAATAGCCAAGCTATTATAGTTGTTAATTAGAATATGAGTTGAGACCCATGGCACGGGATGACTCCTGGATAGCTCAGTGGTTAAAACATTCGCGTACTAAGCCATGGGTCGTGGTTTCGAGTCCCGTACCCAGGTTACATTTTTTCAAATTTTATAATATGCTATCTATATGCGGCTGTATACGTAATTATCAAATATAATTACTTGACTATTTTACCACCATGAATAATATAGTAAAATATGATCAATGTTGACAACAAAAAATATTCGTACTTGTATTTTTTTAAAGGTACATGCTATTAAAATTTTACTGTATGTTTGTGCGTAAAACGTGCCTCGCTCACAATTTTTTTTTAACTCTTGTTACTTTATTTGCTGCTGGTTTCAACACACTATTCAGTTTCTCCCAGCCTCTCGGATAGATTGAGGGGGACTTATGATGGTGCCGAGAGCACCTCATGGACGGGGAGGTGCCTTCTCGAGAACTTGCCTGTAGCCTGTGCATGAGAACTAGGGCTCGGCGAACTGTTGATTGAAACTAGGATTCTTCATCTGTTGTTCACCACTTTAGAGCAGTTCCTTACTTATCATAGATTGCCTATCGTTTCCGCGCATTTAAGGAGTCTTGACGAGCTGAATTTAGCGCCCTCGTTGAGTCTCACTAGGTTTCATGTTGTGCCTCTCTTGGAGACTATTGAGGGTCCGGATGTAGATCGGGGTGAAGGTTCTAAATCCTAACGTGGTGCGAAATTGGGTTAGAGTGCTGCTAATTCCGAGCTCACTCACTATAAGTGTCCTTAGCATGTTTTGAAGGTTTGAAAGAAATAAAAAACTTTAGTTCTTCTCAATTCACAAGCAACCTATTTTTTTTCCACCGCGCCTTATCACCAGGCTAAGCTATAAGCTTTTCAACTACTCTAGTGATTTGGATGAGGAAGGTAGAACTAAGATCAAATGTACCCTGATTTTCGTGAAGGGAGAGTGAGCAACCTTTTAGGAAATATATCCGTTTCGGTGGCCGCGTGGTCTAAAGCACTACTCTCGTGTTAGATTAGATTGCTAAAGATGGGAAGATTGAGGTCAGATCCCGGCCGGTTGCACTGAGGGTGTTTTTACTAAATGGGTTTTCACCCTCTTCCCACGCAAATGCGGGTGCGCTTCATTTCAATTAAACCGTCCTAATCCCTTAACCATTTGTGTGATTTGTACATAGGAGTATAACCCGAACGAGTAGTAAGATGCGGTGATAAAAATAATTATGAAAAACCATCGTCAGCACTGTTGGCTTTGACTCGAACCCAGGCATTTAGTCCGCGTTCCCGCTGATGTTTATGAATGCATAAGGATAGGTATGCCGCACTACATGCACAGATTTCCTCGCGGGCTTACTGACAATGGTTTCTCCATGGGGTACCTGTTTACGTACGAACTTCCCCATCATTTTCAGAAAAAAAAAAGTTCACACAGGTGCAAGTAGCCCCTCAATAACACAACAAGACGGCTACAGTACATCTAATCAGAGCCTGCTCCGAAAAAACACCTGGGTGTGGAGACTGACGCATGCTCACTAGAATAAAATTACGCGGAGAAATCTAAACCTCCATTAGACATACGGACTTAACGAGCATCTTACCCACGGGGAAGCACTTCTCAAGTAAACCCGTGTGAAAGTCGTTGCGTGTAATGCGGACTTTAAAAAAAAACACTTGTCCTCATCCTATGACTATTTCTAGCCTGTTTCCCATGTTAAGTGATTTGGCGAGTGATACTAACGATTCAATACCAGAAGTGGATTTGAATGGAGCGAAGTGATATAGTTATTTATATCATATATCATTTCAGAGTCAATAGTTTGCCTGATTTAGGGAGGGAGGGGGGGATGTCGTCTGTCTAAACCTCCCGCCAGTCTACCTAGTATTGATTCAACTTGGAGACCGTATAACACTTTTATAGCTCGTGTTTAGTATGACTTTTATCTACATCTTGGGGCCTTATCTCTTCCCCCCCCCACCCGATCCCCCGCCACAATCTCCAAACTTCTACGCTCTTAAAAATAACGTCGCTGTAATAGAATCGTTGTGAGCGACCCAGTCGTAATCGCGGTTCTTCAAGGGTTCAAGAAACCGATTTGCTCTAGCATTAAAATGACTTTGAATCTTATTGTTT
Organism: Timema cristinae; assembly: GCA_039000515.1. Lineage (NCBI taxonomy): Eukaryota > Metazoa > Arthropoda > Insecta > Phasmatodea > Timematidae > Timema > Timema cristinae. The sequence goes on along the minus strand of JBCFYV010000935.1, from coordinate 34,160,639 downwards.
CTCCAACATCATTAGCTATTCCGTAAACTCACATAGTTTTTACGCCACGTATTTCTACGTCTATTGACGTCTTAATCTTCTTCCTTTACAAGCACTGGCCAATCGCCTTGCGCCAATGCTAGACAATGTGACTCATACGCCTCGCCCATGTCTCGGCAAGTAATTAAATCAAATGATGGAACGCCTATATAGAGTAAGAGCGCGCAGTTTGGAGTGTAAACGCATACTTTTTTTTTAAACAAAAGTTAGATTTACTTTTACTTTTATATATATACACACGTCATAATCTATATGTCCTGCAGCTGTCACGTTTGACATAAGGGTGCGTTTAATTATCATGTAATCACATTTTTGCCCATTTTGGGCCCCCACCCCGCTTTTTAAGCAAAACCATAACCATTATTTTCTATGCAATTTATATTTTTTTGGTGATTATTATAATAGAGGTGTAATTTTTTTTATCATTCTGTCTTACTACCTGTTCTGGTTCTATCCCTATGTACACATTACACTAATGGGTTAGGGATTAGGAAAGCTTGATTTAGAGGATATGCACCCGCATTTGCGTGGTGGGAGAGAGTAAACCCATTTAGGGGAAAACACCCTCAGTCGGCAGTCTAGTCCAACACGAATTTAGCGCGTTAGACGATGTGGCCACCGAAGTGGGTAAGGTGTAAATGAATGGTGCGAAATAGTAATTAACAATAAATAGTCTACTGTCGTAAACTGAATTTATATTTATTGTACTAAACAAGTAAAATTATAACTTATGTTTTATTGTCTTTAATTTACACTTGGTTGAAATCATAAAAAAAAGTATTTTTTAGTGAGTACATTAATTTACTATTGTTTGGTTAACTTTGTCCCCACCTATTTGGTTTGATTTGTTTTAATGTTGGCAACAGTGTCAAGACTGGAAACGGGGCCTTGTTCTTCCAATAAAAAAAAACCAGTTTATCTCTACTCGAGAGATGTCAATTTGTCGAGAACAATTCGCATGAGTACAGAATGAAAAAACTTATTAGATGTGATGTTCAACAATATTACAACTAAACAACTATAGCTATAAGAAAACTCTAAACCACTTTTAATCTGATGACCAAGGACCTTGAAACCACATTTTGACACCTTTAATTATTGTGTGTCCATTTGAGTGGCATTATTGCATTATTCTTGCCCTCTGTCTTACGTAAGTATTGTTCTGACCTTCCCTTACCCCTTTGTCAGAAAAATAAGCAAAGCTAGAACCCCTTCTTATCCCTTAAGGTGTCAATTTTAACAGCTATCAGATAAATATAGTGCCTTTTTTTTTGGTCAAATTATTTATTTATATACAAACTCTAAAAGGTGTTTCATATGGCTCTCCGACTATCCTTGACGACGAGGCCGTGATTTGATCTATTGTTCGATGTGCTGAGATAAAAGCCTGAAGTTGTGAGCTAGAGGGGGGGGGGGGAGGCTGCCTATCACCTGTCCAATCAAAAGTTCCTCAAGGCAAGGGGGGGAGGGGGGATGGTACGGATCCCTCCGCTGCTGTGCTGGAGAAGAAAGCAAAAACCAAGGAGAAACACGGAGCTGTATAAGCTAGACTGGATACACCTTGGTTTAGGGAGGAGGCGGGGGAGAATATAATCCCGTCTAGATGAAAAATACCGGAGCAAATATAAAGGATGAAGAGGGAGGAGGGGTGGTTTGTTTTGAAAGCGAACTGCACGAGATGTTTCCAGACAGACTACAACTTGGGTTTGACGGGGAGGGAGGGGTCAAGTGGCGTGTATAGCTCGCTCTGTGAGCCGGGTTGGGTTCGGAAGCAAAGCAGACCAACCTCCCGGTCACGATGTGGTCACATTCTCGAGATGTCTTCCAATCTGGTACACCCGTAAAAGATATGGGAATGATACATTTTATTTAGGCACTCTCACAGTTGTAGCTTTAAAACAATCTTGATTAATTCAATATTTTATAAATAATAATAATTAAATTCACCCTTTATTTCTACTTGTATGGGCTATCCCCGTATTTACCTTAATGGGGTAAGGTAGAGGTAGAATTGGTAGGAAATGTACCCTCATTTATGTGGAGTGAGAGAGTCTATCCAGTGGAAATCGTCCTCCAATACACCCGCCATGGGTTCGAACACTGACCTTCTAGTCACTGGTAAATCATAACAGATGATATTGACGCCTCAGCTAAAATACCCACCAATGTGGGCTTTCTTTCACAATATTAAGCTATAAAAACTAAATGTATTAGAAAAATGTGTTTTAGGTAAGGATTCAAACCATGCACTCTAGGTTTAGTGTGCCTCTTTTCTAGCTATTGAGGTTCTTAGAGTGAGTGGTCAGCATTTTTAAGTTCAATCGACATCTTGTTACCGGCATTTTGAGATATTAGAAGAAGGAAAAAATAATAGTTTATATTTGAGAATCTTATAAAATACATTTGTAAATTAAGCTAGTTGTTGGAAAGCTAGCTAATTATACGTATTTATTTATATTAAACTAATCGTGATTTACTCGAAATAAACACTATTTTTTTTATATATAACCTAAAAATGTGCTTCTGAGAAAATAGTCAATTTAATAATTTTGGGCCGGCTTCGGTGGCCACATAGTCTAAGGCACTACTCTCACAATAGACTAAATTGATGGCGACTTGTGATATCGTGGTTTGATCCTGGCTGGGTGTACTGAAGATGATTTTTTCCTAAACGGTTTCTCACTCTCCACGCAAATGCGGGCAAACTTACTCTAGATCCAACCTTCCTTAACCCATTAGCGTAGTAGTGCAAGCGTATTACCCGAACGGGTAATAAAACGCAGCGCTAAAAAAAAATCGGGCCAGTAGTAGACAATTTAATTGTCTGTGGAAATAGGTTAAAAGTTTGGAAAGTGGGTGAATGTATTTGTTAAAATGACAATCTTAAACAATATTGATATTCACACTCGTTCTTTTACAAATTACAAAGTTAAATCTCTTAAATATGTTTTAATGACTATATGCCACACAAACCTTAATATATTCTAGATATTCTAGTTTCTTAGGGATAGCTTTTGAAAGGAAAAGCATCCCCATTATAATGGAGAAAGATTGATAAAACCACAATGATAACTCACATATGGCAAATCCATTCAAAGTACTACACCCGGACGAGATTTCAACTTAAACTTTCCCGTCACCAGCAATCCAATATATTACGATCTTGGCGTCTTAGACTGTTTGATCACCGGTGTGGGCCTTATCAAACTTTATTTTCTATAATTTAGACTATGTAATTTTAGAAAATCTAACTGTCACGGTCGAGCCCATGGTGTCATAAAAAAAGTTTGTCAATGTGTGAACGTGTTTGATCACAATGCAGTTTTCCAAATCGGGAGGTTTTAGACCAAAATTGTTATTCCGAATGATGAGGTGAACAAGGTTCATTAACAACTTCGTTCGCAGAGTTTTGTTTTGAACCCTTCGACATTACACACCGGGTGGTGAAGGGTTGTAAGAGAGAGGCGGAAAAAGTTTTTTTTTTAAATATATAAAATTGTTTTTCTCGTAACTGTTCAAATTAAACTGCACAATGCGAGATGATTACGAAGTTGAAAAAACTCTCTTTGTGCCGTTGGAAGGGGGAAGGAGAAAACTGTGTTGCTTTTGTCTCTGTCGTTAAATTCTGTCCCGATTGTATCACTAAGGATTCAGCTGTGCTTGTTAAACTGTGTTCACACCGGATAATGTGTAAACACAAAACTAAAGCAAAATATGACAATATAGGTGTCAAGTTGGGTATTGCACTAGATGCTTTGTAAACAGAACGCTTTAAGTTCACAATGAGAATATAGTTGTCAAACGATGCTCACACTAATAATGGCAGTAGTTGTTAAGTTGGACTCGCACTATATATGTTGTAAACAGAACTCTTAAAACCTAAGCGAATAGTTTAGTTCCTAAGCTGTGTTTATAATAAATACTTGTCTGACCAGAACACTTATAATTAATGCCTAATTATGTAAACTTAACATTTCACGCTAAAGACAACAGTTTGATTGTTTAGGATGGTAAAGATCTTGCCTGCTTACAAAATTAGGAATACAAAAAAAATATTTATTAGCACTTGTGATACCTAGCTTATATTATCTTATTAAACTTAAGGGTTTAGATGGGGAGAGTAATTTTTAGAGAAAGGGTATTTGCGTGGAAATGGGATGGAAACCCCCGTTATAAAGCCCATATTATCTGGCTGAGATTCAAACCTTTACTTCTTTGTCACCGGCATTTTATCAAGTGTGTTGAGACTTGCTAGGTTTCGCGTGGCGGGAAAGCGGGCGAGGGACGAGTTATTCGGAGTTAGCTATGTATAATTCTGTGCTCAGGGATGTAAACTTTAGTTTTTAAATTTATTTGAGGTATTTAATGTGCACTTTCTTAACCGGCTGATTATATCGGCACTCGACTTATCAACTAAATTAAATTTATAACAGACACAACACCCAGAACCCGACCGTTAATTTATCACTATGAAAGGGTAAATCCACATTTCACAAATGCTACATTTTTTTTTGCCATGCTAGGGATCTAAACTGGAACCCTTCGCTCATTGTTTTTGTTTTGAGGCTTTCTTTCGTGTCCCGATGAGATGAGAGTGAATATGACGTGGTGGAGCTATTGAAGCTCTTAACCTAACTTAAGCCTAATTAATCAAACTCTGGCGACCATGGGAATTATTCCCCTTTCGAGAAAAATACCCTGCTACCGGTAGGGAATCGAACCCGGGACCTCTTGGTCAGCAGACAAGAGCTCTGACCACTATACCATGAGGCCGGTTATCATGGAGTTATGTAGCCAGAAGTCCCACAGCAATAATTTCACAGAATATCTTTTAAAACAGACTTCGCCTCTCTATTTATTGTCACTTATCAGACAGTTCTCTCCAAGCTACTAGATATATTTTAATATGATAATTATGTAGCTAGGAATGTTTAATTCGTCTATGGTTTTATTTTTGTAGATAATGAGCAGCTAGTAGAATGAGCATTGGTCACTTAGTTGGCTACTCTACAATTAAAAGTGTCATGAAAATACAATCTTAGAATGTGTGCCTGTGTGGGTTAACATAAACAAACTCATTTTCAGAAAATCAGACCTAATTTATATTTTATTACTAAAATTTGATAACTCTAAGAATCCAGTAGAAAGTCTTGAAGGTAGTCGAATAATGTTGGCGAGGGTAGGACGACCAGTCCCGTCCAGGGTTTTATCCCCATGCTGTTCTCTTTCCCCCTTCCCCTGCTTGGAATGACGAGCTAGGGAGGGAGGGGGGTCGAGCAGGTTGAGCGTCATCCGCTTCACCACCACCCTCCACCCCCCCACCCCCACACCTATATTATACCAAGGATCGACAAACTCGGGCTCGATAAAAAGCTGTATTGTGACACTTGGCTCGGTCGTAGCTGGGACCTTGAAATGTTTTATGCTCTCACCTCCAAGACAGTGGTTTAAATCTCGATTGCACTGTAGATGCACCTGGAAAATCAAGAAAACACAGGATGTTTATGGTGTCTGGAAAAAAACGGGAATTTCGCGCACATCAAAAAATATAGTAAAAATCGGGATTATAAAATAATGTGAATTTGGGACACTTTGAGCGCAAGACTAGACATTTAGTCGAACACACTTTTCCCCATCAAGCTCAAATTGTCCTGTTTTAAACACCAATTATATGACTTATTCATTATTTATTTCAATCATAGTTGTGTAGAAAAATGGGATTTTTCTTCTTTAAAACCTGAGTAAAATGGGAATTTGTAGTAATAAAATAGTGAGAACCTTTTGTACGAATAATTTGGTGTTCACTATCATTGCGATGTCGGACATCTATATATAGGCTTTAAAGTGCTCGTACAAACAATACACTAGTATATTCAAACATTAAATAAATCTCAGTTATTCGTGTATTCATATTAAGGGGTGGTTAGAGATATTCATTTGGAAGAAGAAAAGTATTCGCAATACTGTGCACCCTGGGCTGCCTATTCTCTTGAAGTGGGAGAGGGGGGGAACCCTTATCTTAATCCAGGGCTCACTCCACCAGAGTGAGGTCTGGGGGAATTGGGTTCGTTAGACGGCGCACAGACAAGAAGTGAAAAGGGAGGGTCGATGTCGGCGCACCTAGGACGGACTTGCACCGACGCCACTCATTAGTACTGGAGCGGGCGGACTCCCAGGGACGACTGGAGGACGTGGCTTGGGAACAAACTAGTTCCAGTAGTGCTTCAGATCAACTAGTTGCGCTGGAACGATTTCTCACAAATATTATTCAGATTTCATTCACTTTTTTTTTATTGTGTCACACCTCTCTTACGAGTCGACAGTCGGGTTTAAATATAGATCAATGTTTTTTGTTACCCGCTTCGGTGTCCGCATGGTCTAAGGCGCTACTCTAGCATTATACTAGACTGCTGATGGCGGGAAGATCAAATCTCGGGTGGGTGTACCGAGTTATTTTTTTCAAGAGGGTTTTCCTATCTTTCTCCACGTAAATGCAGGTACACTTCATCTAAATGTAACCTTCTTAATTCCTAAAACCATTAGCGTAATTAGTAGATAAGTGTATAACCCAAACGGGTATTAATTAAGGTGGGATGGAAGGGGAAGCGAGAAAAGGCAAGTGTGTTTGCAGTTTTTATGGCAAAGCACTTTTTTTTTTGCTAGAATAAATAAATTGTTTTAGTTCAAACATAGAACTTAATTTTATTCACATGTTGATATCAACAGCTCCTGAATATCCATCATGTGCATAACAGCATTAGATGAGAAACTTTTTAAATTAAGAGAAAAGTTGTTATTAAAATCCAGGACACTCTTGACAGATATTCAAGAACTGTTTATGAACATTCGAAGAAAATTAAATTCAATGTTTGTACTGAAGCACTATTTTATTTATTTTGGCCAAACACATTTTTTGTCTTGAAAACTTGCAAAATCACTGGCCTTTTCTCGCGTCCCCTTCCATCTCACCTTAAGACGCGGGGCTGAAGAAAAAGTTTTGTGCTACCTTTCCTGCATCCATCACAAATAGAGGGCTAGCCTCAAGATCTCCAAGTAGGCAACGTCGTTAATAGACGTTCTAGTATCAGGACTATTGCTGGGGATTTTTTTTTTTTTTAACATTAGACCTCCCTGTCCCCAAATGAAGCTAAACCAAATTCTGGGGTGTTCTGGTGGACGCAGCCTGGTATGTGTTCCCAGCTTTTAGTCGAAACCCAACACTTATCTCGGAATATTGTTACCATGAAGAAACGCACATAGAGATCATTATAGACAGTCGTAATGTTAATTTCCCATTTAGTTTTTTCTCGTGCTCTACGTCTTACTACTCGTTCAGGCAATCCGCTAACTAAACACTTAAAGGGGTAGAATTTAGAGGAAGTATATCTGAATTTATATGGAAAGAGGAGTAGAAAACAATTTTAGAAAAATATTACTTCCATATGGGGTGAATAAATAGTACGAGGCTGGTACATTTGTCCGCTTATTCACCAATGTGGATCGTAATATAAATAAAAAAAATCCCTATATCTGCAGAAGCTGGTGCTGTCTTCGCCAGCAGGTGGTGGCCGCTCGGTCGCTATAGATTGATTGTGGACTCACTCCATCGAGTTTTTTTGTGGGGGGTGGGGTCTTCACATCTAAAAGACTAAATAAAAATGTATTTTTGTTAGCTGTTTTGTCAAAATTTCAAAATTAGCCATTTATGGTACCATGTTCCTTTAGTGTGTGTAAATCTGGTTTCAGTTCTCTAAATTTCTTATAACATGCTACTTTTGTGTTTGTAAATCTTGTTTATAGATGTTCTAAACTACGGGTGGAATGAGAAGGGCGGAGGATGGTGTTTGTCCATAGGCAGTAGTTCCCTATCTATTTCTATCAGAGACTAATTCATGAAACGTACTGAACGGTATTTAAAAACATTTTAAAAAGTTTGTTTCCCGCCTTCTCTTTGCCTCTGTGAATCTCGTAGCACAGCCGTTCGGTGGAGGGGATGGGGTGGTCACTAATCTCTTATCTGCAAACCGATTCACGGAGCATCTGTTTGAGCAGAATGAGGGGGAAGGGGATGCGTACCTGCTGCTGCGTTTGTGGGACATTGTGAAGCGGGTGGTATGGAACTCCTTTGAAATTTTTTCATGTGTATTTGTTTAGAATGTCCGCCTGGGGCTCTCTCTGGAAATCTTTATGACTTGTTTGAAGGATTTCCGGACAGGGTATGTTTCTGGATCATAATATACGGAACAGTTTTGATCGAAAGTAAATGTCGAGTATAAGAGGCAAAAAAAAACTGCCTGCATTTACTTGCTCGAATACCATACATTAATTTACATTTTACTAACCAAAACACTTTTTTTTACCCGCGTTGGGGGCGTAGTTAGCTAACACGCTAGATTCATGTTGAGCTAGACTGCCGAGAACGGGGAGATTGAGGTTCGAATCTCGCTCGGATGAATTGGGAGTGATTTTGAATTCTCACTTCTCTTATCAAGTAAATGTAAACAAGAGAAATAGAATTACATAAGTTTTAAATAGATATTAGATCAAATAGTCACTTGTTATTAAATGCAACTTTATTCAGTTAGTCGTATACTATCCGATAGGCAGAAATATAAATAAGTTCCTTGATGACTAGAAACTCTAGAAATGCGGATCAACGCTCATTCTCCTACGAAGGTGCGTCCGCCTCAATATAGCGGTAGTCATAGATAGGCGACAAATATTAATTTAAGGTTAAGCCACAATACATAAAGAAATCCAGCCTAGCTAATACCATACTAAGACCTGAAAGGTCTATTCATGACTAATGGAACTTTAGTGAACGAAAACAAGGGGTATTAAATCCTAATTTTATAGAGTTACTATGAAGGAAGTTAGCTTGAGTTAACTCCATAGAGAGTTACGAAAACCTAAGAACAATCTCCTAGAGGAGGAACTAGCATATTACAAATAGTAAATGACGAGCTATCAGGCATTTATGCGGTTAGACTACTATGGGCGGTCAATTTTTAAAAAGTACTGCCTGCACATTCAATCGTATATTTATATTTCCACCCTAACTTGGGCACACTATAAATAGTACAAACAATAATTGTGTTACTTAATACAAACGTTGTTTGAAGGGATTGGAGACAAAGCACTATTCCCGTGAGCCACTACTTTGAACTAGTAGTGCTCCCACAGGTTGCGCACCGTTAATAGATACACAAACAAGAAATTATTATTATTATTATTATTATTATTATTATTATTATTATTATTATTATTATTATTATTAGCACCGCGTCTTACTACCCGTTCGGGTTATACGCACTTACGCTAATGTGTAATGGTAGGGTGATTGTGAGATGAAATGAAGGACCTACAGTTTAACGTGGAATCCGAACCATGGTGGAGGCCTGGCATTCCCCACATTCACAAACAAACAAGAAATAATAGTGACTGGTATGTGTCACTGACCTAACTAGGTCATAGAAGAAAACGTTAGATAACCTGATTTCCGCCATAAGGAGATCCTAAACATGGTCATTCCTTTTAAGGAGTCATTATTATTCCCAAATATTAAAAAAAAAAAAATTAAGGACTTAGAAAAAGTAGTCAGGCACTCTTATATAGTAAATAAACTCGTATGGACCGAGATTAACAGAGCATTAAGCCCTTTATTCTAAACTACGCCATATGGGCATAGGAAAATATATCCTAATTTTGAGAAACAACACTATGTCTTATGGACATAGAAAAAAAGCGTTAAGACTAACATTCAAAACTTTTCCTTAAAGGCATAGAAAATAGACATTCTGACACAAAAAACTATATCTGATGAACATAGAAAATAGTCAGACATTCTATCACAAAAAACTATATCTGATGAACATAGAAAATAGTCAGACATTCTATCACAAAAAACTATATCTGATGAACATAGAAAATAGTCAGACATTCTGACACAAAAAACTATATCTGATGAACATAGAAAATAGTCAGACATTCTGACACAAAAAATATCTAGGCCTATGTCTGATGAACATAAAAAATAGACAATCTGACACAAAAATATCTATGTCTGATGAACATAAAAAATAGTCAGACATTCTGACACAAAAAAACTATGTCTGATATACATAGCTAGAAAGGTGTTACGAATCAATCCCAGATTATGTCAAATATTTAAAGTCTCAGATGAGGCTTCGGTTCGTCTTTGACGAGGTGGAGAGACCGACGCCTGACACATTGTAGTCACCAGTAGTTCCTTCGGCAATTTAGATTTACGTCCTAGTACTTCCTCCGTCGAATTGATAAAATAGAATACAAAATGTGAAGCGAGGAATGTCTGTTATATAGTAACAGAACTGATGAACTCAGGGAAGGTTTGCATCTGGACATCTAAGGGGGGAAGGCGGCTAAGTTGCGAAATTGCGCTGAATGACCACTAGCGAGCGCTAGTTGATGGTGTGGCGCCTAGAGAAAATCAACTCTACCGTTTCTTCGAAGTGGGACCTGTGAGTAAGATGTATTTTAGCTGATGGTCCCGGCATAATCAGCTGGGGCAGTTTTCCTGGAGCTTGGGTGATTCCCGGCAACATAATTACATCTGAGTTAATATCTGCCACACATTATTAAAATATATTAGCTTTTGTATTCATTGTGTTAATTATATTTATGGGATTTTTATTGTACATATTATACAGCAGGTTTAATATGCTACAGTTTTTCCTAAATAGTTTTCCACTCTCCACGCAAATGCGGGTTCACTTCATATATATTCAACCTTCCCAAGTTCTAACCCACTAGCGCAATTAATACTTAAGCGTATAACCCTGAACGGGTAGTAGGACGTGGTGCTAAGTATTATTATTAGCTATATTTTTATTTATTTTAGATTTTTAATATTTGAGCATGTTGTTTGGAATGTGTGGTTTTTTTTTTCTCTTCTCTGTTCGCAAAATAGCCAATAGTGTATTTCACAGTAAATTTACCTATATCACAACAGGTATAAGCATTTATAACATGGCTCCAGAAATGTGAGGCGTTAGCTACCGGCTCTATAGACGAACCTTGTTGAAGGTTTTGCAACTATTCTCCCGAGAAAGAAAACGTGGAATCAGAAGAAATACACGTTTATCTTCCCCTTCCTTGGGTTTGAGAATAGTTTCCTCATATCCCCCCCCCCCTTCCATCTTCTTCCGTCGTGAACTAGGAAAAAAAAAGACTTATTTCTGTTAGATTGAATTTTAAAATTTTAACGCGGGAATTACACATCCTTGGTGAAGTGAAGTGGGGTAAGGAAGGTAGAAGGTTACAGAGAGGGAGGAGGGAGGTTTGTTCCGTGTGGATGTTAACCCACACAGCATAGCCGAGATGTATGTGGGGGAATGCTACAACGGATGATACTTTCCCAGCTTACTGGGAACCAGGATAACGTTCCTTCTGTTGGTTCAGAGGAACATTGGAATATGGGGGTGTGGTATCACCCCCAAACAAATATATATAGTTTAAAAATAGTTATAGGAACTACAGTCTTTAAAAATGTGTGTCAGTTTGTAAATTTGTGAAGATAGTTAGATGGGGCTTCATTATTCTGTGCTTGGTAATTTCCTTGGTTTTATTTTAGCTTTTTACTAAAAGTTTTTTCAGGGGCATTTATTATTGATGGCCACAATCAAAGAAACCTGGAAATGACAGGAAAATTGTATATTTGGCTCTCTTAGGAGATTAAACATTTATTAGATCTTATTATTTATTATTATTAATTATTATTATTATTAATATTATTATTATTATTGAGTGCACCCCAAAAATAATTATTACATGGGTTTTATAGTCAGGTAAATTTGTATTTTTGGATCAAGGAAATGTCAGAGGAATTGTGTGGCCACCCTGATATACGGATATATTACTAAAGAAATAACACTACTTGGTATTTAAACTATAAAGTACTAGGTAAAGAATCATTTTGCTCCGCATTTCCCCGAGTGAGTCAAGTCTTGTCCCTTAGCCCCGTGTTGCATTTGCCTCGCAGACACCACCCATTCGTTATCCGGGTTCAGCCTCTTCGTCTTGGCCTCTCGTCTCTCTCCATATTCTTTTCTTTCATTTTCTCTTTTTTTTTATTCCCTCTCCCTGCATTCGTTATTTATTCAATTCCAATTTTCTGTCTTCATTTGGAGCAAATATTTTTTTGTTTTTTTCAATGTGTTTTTTTCACACTTGCACATTTCTCTCTCTCTCTCTCTCTCTCTTCTTCTCTCTCTCTCCCGTGTTTTGATTTGTCACTTTAGGTCCGTTTGGAAGTTGTTTTAATGACTTATGATTTATTGCAAGGTAGGATTAAAATGCTCGAACGATAAAAATGATATTTTTCTTAAGAGTAGAAAAACTCTTTTGAAAGTTATGGAAAACTATTTTTTTTAATGTTAAAAATTAGGGATATCAAGATTAATTTATGGGTATTTGTATTCCTCTCTCAAATACAGTCAAGATTATTAATTATTTTAACTGGTCATTTTCTCTGACTGAAGGAAAGTAATGAAATATTATAGCACTTTCCCTCACATTTCATAGATAAACGTTCAGGAAAGGGTAGTATTATATTACAGCTATTAAATACAATATATCGAGTAGTCACACTATATTCTTCACTCGGCCATAAACTCAATAAAGGAAGTTTGCAGGATTATTATTGAATTACAAAGTAAACTTTTTTTTAAAAGAAAGCTTGTCCCTCTCGTTTGTGATAATGAGGCTCATTAGGATTATATTTTGACAAATACACTCACTATTCAAGATTACATTGTCATTTTTATGTATTCTCAAAACAAAAATAAAATAATAACAGCGAAAAACGGCAATTCTGGCTGTCCTACGGGTAGGTCAACATTACATGTTAAGTTTGCCACGCACGTGGAGAACCGGGAAAACATGGGTAAATTTTGCAAAATCTAATAAAAATACTGGAATATTTGTTAATTTGGGACGACTAAAAGCTTAAAATAGTTTGTCTTTAGATTGACGAAAAATGTGAACTTAAGAATTAAACACGCTGATTCAAACATGTCTTATTATTCCCATCAATCTTAAATCATCCTTTTTTTAGACATAATTTTGTATTAAGAACGTACTCACAACCCTGAATGTCCCGCAAACTTAAGTTCACTGTACAAATAACAAACCTCTATTTTTTGCATAACACTGTTTTGTTTTGGGTACGTGCTGCGTTAGCAGAAAATGGACCAATCCAACGGGTGCAAATTATAATTATAAAAGTACAGACTAAATTTCCCCTGAAATAACTTCAAATGTTTCAAAATTAAAGGTTGGCGTTATTTTTCTGTGCCTGCTTCTTTTACATTTTGGAACATCTATCTAGTTCACATCATTAGTAGTTTGGTTAAACCATAACTCTAGATTTGTTCGAAAGCTTTCGATTTTGTCAGATGTATTAAAATATTAGTAAGCGCCTGTGAGTAAGAAAAACTGGCGACGCACGGCTGCCGCTCGTACCAACTTCATTCGACGGCGATGCTTGGCGCTCTGGGTTGTTCGCCGCCGTTGTGGAACACTGCCTTAGAGTGCAGGGTCCGACACTTTTTTTCATCCGTGATCCCTTTGCATACCATAAAATTACTTCAACCTCGAGCACTAGGTTAATGGTCAAGAAAAGTTTTTTAAGCTTCGTGTTCTACTTGTTTAGACAATACGTTTCCGTTAAGATAAGTGTTTTTTATCGTATTTTGAGTTTTAGATTAAATTAGAAATAGTGAGCCTATTTACTGCATACATGCAGTTATATTTAATTGTATTATATATATTTTAATATAATGTTCACACTTTAAATATGCAGTTAACCATGGAAACTATCATCTTATTAAATTAAAACAGTTTGTATAATCATGCCGAATGGCGTTTATATCTGCAATAAACTAAGCACATATGAAGGAAAGGTGGTAGTATATTGTAATTTCAATAGTATTGCATGTGTAGTAGTATAGCAGGTGTATTCTGTGGCGTTAGCTTACTCTGGTACAAGAGTGACTGCAGCTAGACCCAGATGTATTGTTGAGAAGGGGGAGTTGAGGTTTCCCAACTTATTACCTCTGACACTAGAGCTTATGTCTATATAGTATAATATTTGAAATATTTAAGAAAATAATACATTTTATTCAACATTTAAAATATAGAATAACTTTGAATTTATTTTTTAAATGTTCCACGGGGTAGAAAGGATCGAGGCAGAGGTCTTTAATTCTTAATTTGTCGCTTTCTGATTTAAGTTAAAGTTATTTTTACTAAGTTTTTCGATGTATCCTTGGAAAGGCCAAGATTCGTGTTTAAATTGTTTTTGTTTTCCAATATTTCTTCTCAACCTTTCAAAATACAACCTAGAGAAAATAACGATTCCTCATACCTCTGGGTATACTTTATAAAACGAGGAGGTAGAGAAACTTGTAAAAAGAAATGTACAAGATATTTAAATTGACCTCGTCGCTCCCAAATTGGATACTTCCCGTTACAAAGTTCTTGAAATCAAAACCAATTCCACATAATTTCCTATACTGTCGCAGATGTGTGTTTACTTAGTTATTTTTTTATCCTTATTTCTTTCTAACCTTTCCTTCCGTTTTCATTCCTTCAACTTTCGAATGAAGAAGTGATGGAAACGTTTGAAACAGAAACTGCTCAAGTCGTATTGGGAATGAAATATGTTGAGTTCAGCCCTTGGAAAGATATAGTTTCCTCTAATTTATTTTAGTTGTGCTTTCATGATCGATATTACAATTTTCTCTCAAACCAGAGTCGGATACTCGAAAAACAAGATTTATATATTTCTTTTTGTGGAAGAGTTTTTCTTTTGTATATAATATATTATTTTGCTTCAGCGCAAGTGTGTTAGACATTAGAAACTTATAGGCTACTATCTAATCTAAGGGAATTGGATGAGGGTAATATTTTAAAGGAACTACACCAGCACTCGCTTGAACCAGTCTTGTCAACCTCAGCTAAACTTACGGTCACACTGCTTTAATAAATCGAATTTTAAGTAATATTGATCATCCTATCACTCACTCATTAAATAACTCTGTCATCGTCTTCATTAAAAAAAAAGCTAAACAAAGCTACAGTTTTAAAATCACAATAAAAAAGTATAAATTCTAATTCACGTTTTACTGGTGTAACTTTATATAGGCCTATATTAAAATGAAAGAGAAAAGTGGGTGGATTAACTGTGGTACACCATGGGCATAAATATTTGACAGGTCAAGTTTGGTAAAACACTAATATCCATATCTAGAAAAATATATGTTTAATTCTTTATCAAACTAGTTATGAAACGGGATATCTAATGGTCAATCTCAAGAACAAATTAATAATATCAGCACATGATAAACCTTTCTGTGCATATAAAAAATAAACGTAAAGTAATCAACATTGAATAACGGTTACTCTTTATCTTCCAGCTGTCACGTTTTGAAAACCTTTAAATTAGTGCAAGTAACTCTTTTTTTTTTAACTAAAATACAAATTTCTCTTATTGTCAATCCACCGGGCAAGGATCTTCTATCCAACAGCTCACAAATACGCCATGGGAGGTGTTTTTGACAGCAATTATCTACTCAGCTTCTGTTCTCCCATATAATAAAGTATGAAGATCAAGGGAGTGTTTTGAGGTCATCACTAGCAAGAGTTGTTTAATTTTTCTCCTGAGACATTTTAAAGTGTATCGCGGATAGGGTTTGGGGGGGGGGTGTGAAGAGGGGGTGGCAACGTAGTAAACGAGACGGCGGCAGAAGGGAGAACCAGAGATCTGTGTCGCTGCGCCTGCTTGATCCGGCCAATTACAGTGGCGGCAATGTGATTAGCTCACTGGATTTACTCCCCTTCCTCAAGACTTGTTGCGACCAGGGATATACAGACTTGGTGGAGCTTCATACAAGTGGTTGGTGGGGGATTAGTTTTCACTTGAGTCCGGTCGGGCACAGATTTGTTTTGAAAGATAACACTGCCCTAACAATTTAATATATTTTGGATACACTATTTTCACTGGCCTATCAAAATAAATCCATATACCTAGGAGTAACTTTTTTAAACTGTATTTCATAAAAATACATATAATCCTACAGCCGGGTTTTGTTGTTATTTAGAACTTTAGGTTGGTTTTATTTTAAATAAAGCCAAGTTTATATGCTACCTAATGAAAAATCTTAAAGCCCTCATGAAACCACGTGTTCTACAGATCGTTCGTAAGATTTAATCTGCCCAATAGTCTATTTAATCACCTAGCACATCAAATGGTTACTAGATTTAATCTGATTTATGTACAGTATTTATTTAAAACCCAAGCGTTTGCATTACAGCCTCAATTGTTTACAGTTCTTGAAGTGCCCTTTTTCAGAGAGTAACTTTTCTACATTTATTTTTATATTTTCTCTACACCATTACCAACATAGGAGGCTAACTGTATTAGATTGACAGAATCATTCAAAAGAAACCTCTGCGCGGGTAGCCCCAAATTGCCGTAAAAACTATGTCATAATTGGGTCGTTTTCTTGTGGCTCACACGTCTACAGATAATTTGTACCTTCGCTTCCAACCCCTTCATCCAACACGCCTGAGTAAGTTGAAATAATTGCTTGCTTCTACCCCTTCGTCTTTTTCGTATTTAATGATATGATGAGGAATTGACATAACTGCGTCAACCTTTCTCTAAGTTATGTATTTTGTTTGATATGCTCTAGTGTCTCAGTGCATTGGGGATAAACTATTTATTATTTATATTTAACCTCTGCATCATAAGGGTGAGCTGAAAAAACTCGCAAGTAATTGTATTGGTAGGAAAGGTAAACATTGTCACTCAAGCTCGCGTTCGGGAACTGAACCCCGGCCTCCAGAGGCAGTCTCTCCACTTTATGAGCTACCTTCAATGGCTGTCTCATAGTGATAGCGAGCGTAACAAAATAGTTTATCCCGGTGATTAGAGTTTTGCGTCTCCGGGCAATGCAGGTTCCTTAGTCCGCATGATCATTGGTGCAGGTGTATTTCCTCTTATTCTCAACACCACCTTATATTAAATATTCTGAAGCCCTGTTTATTGAAATATATTAGTATAAAACTAGGTTAAGATCAACTGAGTGTTGTAGCAAGTCTTAAAGGCGTCACTCTTGCAATAGACTGGGTTTCTGATGACTGAAAGATTGGGGCTCGAATCCTGATTGGTTTGCTACAACTCTTCTCATCAAGGAAGTATTTGACATGAGCTACATCGAGTATATTTAATTGATTTAATCTATTTATTTTAATTCCTTCAAAGATTACTTAAAACACTTTATCTTTAACTTACTTACTGTCCCAACTTATTCCTCATGACTTAACTTAGAGGACGTGACGTCCCTGAGTGTCTTATTTAAAGGGACACACTAAGTGGAAGCTCATCGTTTGTCGTGTTTGGATACTATTTTTGAAAATAAACCAAGCGTATAACCCGAACGGGTAGTAAGGCGTGGGGTAGGGGGGGAGGGGTGTAAGTAAACCACTAAATATAGGAGTAACATCTTGTAAATACCGTGACCCTTGATCGTATATAGAAGGCGCATCTGCCCTAGCTGGATCAACACGTGATGGTACTTTTAGTGTCCTTGGAACCTGTTGCTCCGGTAAGGGTACCCATCTATAGTAAGGGGTTGCGTACAATTTTTTTTCAGGACTGCGTCTTACTAACCGTTCGGGTTAAGCGCTTATCTGTACTAATTACATTAGTGGTTTTAGGAATTAGGAAGGTTGGGTTTAGAGGAAGCGTACCTGCATCCGCGTTGATGCAGTGTGGGAAACCGTTTAGGAAAAACCAACTTAGGTACATCAGACCGGGATCGAACCACGATATTCCGTCATAGTCTAGTCTATTGCGAGAGTGAAGTCTTAGACGATTCGGCCACAAACGCGGATTATTATTGATTTCAAATTTGTTTTTAAATGGTTCCAGTCGAACATAACTTCTTGGTGTATGCTGGTACCTTGCTCTGCAGCATGTTCTGTAAACAAACGTTCCTTGGGACCTTTTCACAATCTGACAGGCCAAGCGTTAAACTGTTAACTTTACGTCAGTTATCCGAGTATTTAACGCACTCGCTAACCGGTAATTTTCAAAACTGTTTCTGTGCGGGAGCGCCGGGAAGTCTTCTAAACCAAGTCCGTAAAATTTACATTTTAATCTTATTTTAGTCTCGTGCAAGAATCTTCTGTAAATTGGACTTCATGAAATAAAGCGAAGCCAGCTCAGGTTTGCTTTGTAAAACAAAGTTTGTGGTTTCCGTCCCGAATAAAGTGAAATTTTGCTTACATTTTTACTAGCTTAGTTTTAATTTTACGACACTTAACTGTTTTAAATAGACCGCGCTATATTTTCTACCAGCTGGCTGAATTTCTCACTGCCATTTCACGCACTCGCATCTTTTTAGTTTTTTTTTAAACTATGGTACATGTTTTAAAAACACGTTATCTTTAGGTACTATTCTGCGCTAAGGGCCCGGGGTTCAATCGTCGGTCCCGGCACAGATTTATCTGATTACCAAACCCTTCCTTCACCTCTGACAATACGTGTATTAATCACAACTTGTGAATGTGGGGAATGCCAGGCCTCCACCGGGGTTCGGATTCCGCGTTAAACTGTAGGTCCTCTATTTCATCTTACAATCACCCTACCATTACACATTAGCGTAAGTGCGTATAACCCGAAAGGATAGTAAGACGCGGTGCTAATAATAATAATAATAATATTAATTTAGGTACTATTGTCTTTTATCTTAAGCGATCTCTTATGAATATTAACATTTTTTTTAAGACATTAAGTACTTAATGAAAAGTTGTTGGCATGCATTTTAAATTAGGATAAATACGGTGGGAATTAAATATTCACTTTCTAAAAATCAAATTATAAAATATATCCGCGTCAGTGCCGAATGTTTTAAAGCGTCACTCTCGTGCTGATGACGGGGTATTGGGCTCGAATCCCGGTCGGGTCTATTGAGAGTGGTTTTTCCTAAATGGTTTTCTCACTCTCCTTCCACACAAATGCGTGTGGGCTAAATTATCTCTAAAATACCACCTTCCTGATCCCTACCCCATTAGACTATAATATATGCGTATAACCTGAACAGGCGCGGGAGTGTAAAACATAATAATTTAAATTATATACGGCGGTCGCGTAGTCTAAGGTATTAGATTGGCAATAGGCTACATTGCCGGTGACGTAAAAGTTAAGGGTTGAATTTCGGCCAGGTGCATATAATATGTGAATTACGTATCATTATGACTTTCCCATACTTTCTCCGCGTTACTGCGGGAGCACTTCCTCTAAATGACTATCCTTTCATACCCCCCCTCCCCCTTTAATAACCTTTGGGAAAGTACTAATAAGAACAAGTGCTCTTAAATGTTTTCCTTTCAGCTTCAAGTGAACCCTTAAACATAGCATTCCAGTTCAACCGGTAACTGACTATACTTTGAAGTCGATGTTTAGTAGTTACTAGGACATGGCTGTAATAAGTCATTTGATGAGGTCCAGTATTTTCCAACTTCCGTGCAGAAATGAGTTCCCTAAAACCATTTCATTTCATCAGGCTTCACCCCCTCAGCTCTGAACTCTATCTTGTGGCCCCCTATCCACCTCCCTCGCACTCTCCCCCATGTCAGGTCTTCTCTCTCTCTTTCTCTCATTCTCTCATTCCACCAAATCAATGTTACATTGAACCTCATCAATCGTGCAAGTCTATATTTCTGGACCAAATACACTGCACGCTGTTTGAACCTTTTATTACTATTACTATATGATGTACTTTTGTTGTATTTCGGGATTGGTATGTTTGACCGATAGTAAATAATAAATAAAAGTATCGTTCTTCCCTGTTTGTGGCGATTATTTGCTGTGTTTACTGCAAAGTTGGCAAACATTCTCTTTTTTTCAACCCTGGTCCACTCGGTTTTTTTGTGTGACTTTTTAATTCTGGTTTCCAGTGAATTTAATTTGCTATGTGCTTAACGCCCAATATATATGCTATATTGTCTTATTTAGAAAAATAACTATGTCTAAGTGCACTGGTAATTTAGTTTAAATTCGTTTCTGTGACCGCATATTCTAAGGCGTTACTCTCGCAGTATACTAAACTGCCGATGACGGTAAAATTGAGGTTCGAATCTCGCTCGGGTGTACTGATAGGTTTTCTAGATATTTCCACACTCTCACTCCGCGCAAATGCTAGTACACTTCTAAATCTAACCTTTCTCATCTCTAACATATTAAGGTAATCAGTGCCAATATGTGTATAAACCTAACGGGCAGAAAGACTTGGTGCTAAAAAATGTTTTATTGCGTACATGATTTCAATCCCCAAAGTCCTTTTTTTAAATGTAATTATTATTATTATTATTGCGCTAATGAGTTAGGTAATATAAATGTTGAATTTGAGGACATTTACCCGAATTTGTGTGGAGGGAGAGGGGGGAAACCATTGAGGGAAAACCACCCTTAGTACATCCTTTGTGGTCACTGAAGCAGGTCACCCCATTAATCAAAATACTTATATCCTATACGGGTTGTAAGATCGGTGGGGGGAAAATTTATCTGGACTGCTTGTTTATTTATTGAACACATCTCGTTATTTTAATATAACCAAGTAAACTGTTAACTCACCATAATTTACGGTTACTCACTCCGTGCTATTCGAAAGTCCGATGATGGGACAGAATCCAACTTTTGAATTGGCCACCCCCTATTACACCCCCTACGTGCGGAATATCGGCTTCGTCTGCATGGCAGACAACTTCCACTTTATTCGCCGGCATCCGTTCTCAAGATGTCAATAGTTCAAAAGACAGATTCAATGACCAAGGACCGGAGAAATAGCGAAAAGGTTAACGAAAAGGGGGGGGGGGGAGGGGTAGACTGCTAGTCGATTTCCGATTGAGGTTGAGAGGAAAGAAGTCTTGCGGTGGTGGGTAGTCTCTACCACATCCTTCGATGAATTGTCATCGCCTTTTGTCTCCCCAACTCGTGAAGATACTCTTCGATTCGGGGCCGGTTTTCACCTGATATCTTGAGGGGAGGGTCACAAATTCTTAATCCCTCTGCGACCTTTAACCTTTAGCATTTGTTAGTCAGATTTGATTGAATAGGATAGTTGGTCGGGTTATTTGAAGTATTGTTATTCCTGAATTAATTTTTAACTCATTCTGGATTTGAATTATTGGAGAAATTTCATTGATTTACCGGAAAGGTGCCCACCCCTTTCCCTTTAGTACAGTTTCACGTACCTTGCTTCCACTGCATCTGAAATGAAACAAACTCTCTGATTCTTAAACTAGGAATTTCGAATATCCAAACTTGCCTATGGAGTTGCGCTTGAGCCGCCACTGCAGTCTGCTTGTCTTGAGAGGCTGGTAGCATGGCGTAGCCTGCATTATCATCACCGGTGTCGTCACTTAGTATTTAAATGCAGCCGCGTTCTCTTGATTGACTTTCTCAACGGAGTGTGCCTACATATAATCTCTCCCCATTCCTCGTCGCCGTGCTTGTAAAGGAGTGTGCTCTTTAAATAACTAATTTGAATTCAACATATTATATTAATATATATATATTAGTGTGTGTGTGTGTGTGTGTGTGTGTGTGTGTGTGTTAGAGATAGGTCGAATCCCATGTGACTGGAATCAGAATTTTAAATTTTCTTTTGAGTCATGAATCCAAATTCAAATCTTCGAATTTTTAAATATGTACAATTTTAGAGTAGTGAAATATTTAAAATTCAATTCAAAAAAGTTGTTAAAAGCTTGGTTTCACTGACAAACGCTATTTTGTTTGTCTTATATGTTATTAAAAATACTTTTTTAGTAAATTATTGTTATATTAACACAATTTGTTGTCTTTTTTTCTGCGATTTTGTATATATAATTTTATCACTTGCTTATAATTGTAATTTCAAGCAATGGCATTCATAATCATTTGATTCAAGATAGCTTTTTGAGAGATTTTTACGAATTTCGAATCTCTCCAATACCATAGGATTTGATCGTCTCATCTCATATATATAATATATATATGATGAGACGATCAAATCCTATGGTATTGTAGGAATTGGGAAGGTTATATATATATATATATATATATATATATGTTATATATATATTATATTATATATATATATATATATTATTCCATTAGTGTAATTAGTACTTAAGCGTATAACCCGAACGGGTAGTAAGACGCGGTTCTAAATTTAAAAAAACTTATTAATGTTATGTTTCTTAGGTTACATGGCATTGTGATTATTTTCCTCCTAGTTCTTATAGCCAAATATATATATTCCTAATTTAGATTAGTTAAAGCAATTTTAGGTTAAATTAATTTAGTGGGGGGCCCGGCAAGTAACCCCGCCTACAGCCTCGCATACCTTAGAACCGCCTCTGGACTTGTGTTCGTTCTCGCCATATGAAGTTGTTATTGTGTACTCAATTTATTGATTACTACTTTATTTTCACTGATGGAATAGAGTCGGGAAAATATAAGTAGGCCTACTTTATTATAAATGTACAGAGATCAGCTGGTTATATGGAATGCTAAATGTGAGGACTATAAAAATAGAAATAAGAAATATGAAGCATGGCAAGATATTCAAGAAGCGTCCAGTAAAAAAAATAACTTGACAATGTTGATTTGGTCTGGAAACCTAGTTAAAGAAACATGTTGTCAACGTTCATACGATTTGTTGCCGTGGTGTGGACGTACCTTAACGCTTTGTCTCCACTGGGGCAACATGGAGCAACTTATGTGTTGCACAAATGTTGTAAGATGCTTCGCATTCGAAAATTACTTAAACGACTTAAGTCAACAAACCGTCCACACTGTAAGAGCGTTGTTTCATCAAGTTGGTGTTTGCTTTCTATGATTAAAACTAGATCCAACACTTGTGTCTACACTGAATAAACCGTTTATAGTTTGTGTCGACATGTGGGATGGAGATGTTTTTGTGGCGGCCCAGCACTTATCTTTTGTGTAGTTGGGCTTCCAAAGACACGTGTTGTTTGTAATTATCAATAACTAACTTTTGCCCGCGGCTTCGCTCGCGTTAATGTTTATTTTGTCAATAAAAACTTTTTTTAAGAAAAAAAAATATATACCTAACCTAAAAATTAAAACAAAAAAACTATTGCCTTAAAGGTAAGAAAAAAATAGAATTAGAAGTAAGATAACTAACCTAAAAATAATAAATGATAAACTATCGCTCAAGGAGAAAAATGAACAATATAAACTGAAAACGTAAAACAATTACAATAGTATTAAAATAGGACTATACACAGATGAATAAACGGTAACTAATCAATGTTTGTAAACAAATGAATCGCAAACATGTATTGTTATTTCCCATCGATACGGTCCCCAAACTCCCTTTCTCCAACTTCACAATATTATGAGTTTAAAATAGCCATCGATAATACAAAACGATACGCGTTTTAAAATGTGCTCAGCGCCATCTATCGGATTTTGGGAGTAATGAAATCTTAGTACATTAAATAGTACAAATCGATACCGCGCTATCTATCGAGTTGTTATAATACTAAACGTTAAAGGCACTTTAGTAAAAATAATGTTTTTATTTGAGTTCATCACAGTATAATACCAAACTTCTTACCACAATTTTGTCATTTACCATAACGGTGAACAGACAGAGCTTAATTAGCTGAATGTAATTATTTTTAATCATTTTAAGATAGATGTGCCTAAAATAACTTGGGAACAGATTTGTATTAATCATTTTAAGATAGGTGTGCCTAAAATAACTCGAGGACAGATTTTAATTCGGATATCAGATTTCTTCGGGATACTGCAGGTCCTTTTTCTGTACTCCAGGCATCATGTTGCAATTCATGTTCATATCAGTAGGCCGAGTTGTTATGCCGGACGACCTTCTAAAAGTTTTTTTTTTTCTATCCCTCGGGAACAGTACTTTTTTTTCTGGGTGAATTCTGTACCCATGACAATGTGTTTGCAAAATTTCATTATGATCGGTCGAGTAGTTTAGGCGTGAAAGCGTAACAAACAATCACACAAACTCACATTCGCATTTATAATATTAGTTAGAATTGAGTGAAATTCTCTTAACTTTATTTAAATGCCGTTCCGAATAACTAATTAATTGTTAGTGCAACCGTTTTTAGCCACCAGTTGACCTGACTCGGTGGCTGCACTGTTTAAGGCGTTACTCTCGTGTTGGACTATACTTCCGATGACAGAGAGATCGGGGTTCGAATCCTGGTCGGGTGTACTGCTACAGCTACAGGCAAGAACAACTTATTTTAAAGTTACCTGATGTTTCCGACGTAATGATGATTTGTGTATCTTGTTTCAGAACGCCTCCGCCCAGGCAGCGCTGCAGGCGGCCTCTGCTCTTTCCGGCCAGAACGACACTCAGGGCGGGCCCAACACAGTCCTCAGGGTGATCGTCGAGCATATGGTCTACCCTGTCACGCTCGACGTGCTTTGCCAGGTCAGTATCTTCTCTTTACAAACAGGGTTGCCACACACGCAGAATTTTTTGTGTGTGTCTGTGTGTGTCTAGGAAAAACTGTGAAATCATAGGTAATTTCTCAAAATCTTGTAAAAATACTGGAATATTGGTCAATCTCGTTATTTAACAGAAAGCTTAAAATAGTAGCTATTTGGATAGAAGAAAAAGTGAACCTAAGAAGTAAGCATCCTTAAACCAGGGTTGTGACGTGACAGAAGATTTATTTCTTCATTAATCTTAAATAATTTCAAACAAAAAATACACCAGTCAGTTTTATGAAAAATTAAATTTTACTACTCTTTTCTTCAATCTAACGCGCATAGAAAAATTGGATTCGCTTCTGGGAAACCTAAAAACAACAGGGAATTTGGTGATTAAAAAAAGTAGTGGAAACCCTGTTTGGAGCTTTCGAATTACATTAGAAACCCTCTCAGAACACTTGAGTAAACTTAAAAGTTTTAATCAGTAAGATTGTTTTAAATAATTATTATTTTTAGTCTCTTAAATGAGCAAGCTGGAAATAAATTTTAAAACCGAAGAAAGGAGACATATTAATACATTATTACTTTGTTTCTGGTATTCTTAATTGACCAAGCCAAGAGTGGCCACATTTTGGAGATTTTAATACTATTTTTCTAGTTTTCGATAGCCATTACAAAGCCTAAAGCAAAACCTATAAATATGGTTTGATTTATAAAAGAAATATGTAAGCCTGAAGCTATTGAAAATAAAATGTTGGTATTGGAATTTAATTTGTGAAAAAATAGTTTTAAACAATTTATAGCATTACTTACATTTTCTATTTACACGTTTTCATGGTTTATACGTACCTGGAAAACTGGGTAAAGTCGGGGGAGTTTCAAAAACACTATCAATTTTTCTGTTAAATTATTATTACTATTATTATTATATTATTATTATTATTATTATTATTACCCGTTCAGGTTATACACACTTAAGCTAATGTTTAATGGTAGGGTGATGTGAGGTGAAATGGAGGACCTACAGTTAAACGTGGAATCCGAACCACGGTGAAGGTCTGGCATTCCACACATTTACAAGTTGTGATTAATGCACGTCTTGTCAGAGGTGAAGGAAGGGTTTGGAAATCAGATAAATCTGTGCCGGGACCGAGGATTGAACCCCGGACCCCCAGCATGGAAGTCTGACACCTTACCCCTAGACCGCCAGGTCATCCTTCTGTTATAACTTTAAGTAGCTAACACGGCAGGGGTTTAAGTGTTAATCCCTCCTCCCCTTAAAGTATTCTTAATCTATTTTTTTTCATGCTTCCATGCCTAAGCTAGAAGCGTATTTGGGTCTTATAAATTTGATAACACTTACAATCCCAATTAGGTTTTGTCTTTTTTAAATACTTTAATTTATTCAAACCTGCTTCTGTGACCACATGGTCTATGGCGTCTCTCTTGTGTTAGACTAGACTACTGGTGGCAGGGAAATCGGGGCTCGAATTTCGGTCGGGTATACTGAGGGTGGTTTCCCAAAATAGTTTTCCACTCTCCCTCCATGCAAATATGGGTACATTTCCTTTAAATCCAACCTTCTTCCTCCCTAACTCATTAGCGTAATCAGTATATATGCGTTCAGCCTCAACAGTAGTAAGGCGCGGGGCTTGGAGGGAAAAAAATGCCTTAAGAGGGATTTAATGTTACAAAAAGTAATTACTGCTTAGGTTGGGAGACTTAACCAGGAGCCAGCGTAGGTTTCAAAATTAAATTTCTGGTTCTGCCCTTATAGCTATTAGGTGAATTAAGAGAAGGAATAACCCGCCTCGGTGGGTAGTTGGCTAACGCGCTTGTCGTGTTGAGCTCAGACTGCTGAGGACGGGGAGATGGAGGTTCGAATCTCGGTCGGGTGAACTGGGGGTGGTTTTTCCTAAATGGTTTTCCACTCTCCCTCCACGCAAATGCGGGTTCACGTCCTCTAATTCAACCTTCCCAATTCCTAATCCATTAGCGTAATTAGTACTTAAAAGCGTATAACCCGAACGGGTAGTAAGACGCGGTGCTAAATATTATATAAGAGAAGGAATAGGCTGGGCATTTTCCTCAAAGGGACTATATGAAAATCTTAGTTTCTATTATGTTAGACCATATTATAGGTGCCTTGTGTTAAAAATCATGTGATGTATGGTAAAGAAACTCGAGAAAAAAAATAATGGTATGGTAAGCCTGGAAAAGTTTGGAAATTTTAAAACTGGCAAAGCGGATGGATCTACCCTGACTATTATCGCTACGATAGTAATTAATATAACGTAATATTTAATACATACCTACCTAATTACGCCGTTCCCTTACGAGGGAGATAAGAAACAAATAAAAACACATTCTAGTTCACAACCTTCATTTTTAACTTGTTTACTTGTGTTGATACTCCCTTGATGTGAACTAAGACGTCAGTAAAGTTATCTATAGTTTCATTGAGTAACTCCTATGCCTGTACTTATGGACATAGAGAATAAACATCAAACTCGTCTACAGTGCAATTTTCACAGGAAGGGTCTTAACTTAGCAGCTAGAAAGTTACTATATCTAATCACATGTGAGTCAGCTCGTGTGATCTACAGCAGTCACTTTTGATAGATAATAATAATCAGTATAAAATAATATTAATAATAATAATGTAATAAGTTAGCAATATTGGTTGAAAAAATGTGTATTTTTAAAGGGCTTTTTCTATCAATATTTAACTGTAGTTTGGTTTACTGGGGATGGAAAGTTTGGGGTTCTAAATTGTTTCTCACTCTCCCTCCCGCAAATGTAAGTACAGATCCTCCAACCCCTCGTACTTACCACTTTATTGTAATGGGGATCGTCCGAACAGTTAGAGAGCCATTGAGGGGGGGGGGGGGGCTTAGAAATAAGGTAAGGATGTAGAGAACGCGAGAAAGGACCCGTGTTTTTTGCAGTTTACTTATAGCAAAAATCTTTATAAATAAATAAAATACTGCTCAGGTAGAAACATAGATTTAATTTTCTTGACATGGTCTACTCAACAATAATTGTTGAATATCTGTCATGAGCATAGCGATCATTACATGAAAAACCTTTTAATTAAATATAAAAAAAATTGTCTTTACATTTCTGAACAATCTTAATCGATATTCAAGAAATGTTGGTGTCACCATGTGAAGAAAATTAAACTCTATGTTTGTACTAAAGTAAAATTTCATTTATTTTGACTAGAAAAAAAAGTGTTTGGTAAAAAAAACACCCGTAAAAACACTGATCTTTTCTCGGTAGCTCATCAAGACTCAATTTTGACCCAACTTGAATTAAAGGCCTAGCCAATCGAGGACTAAACACAAGTGTGTCCTTTTTGCCCGAATTTTCTCACATGTTCCAATTCTTGAACACGGTGGTATCAATCTTGTCAGCCATATTTCTTTTTTACTGGACCTTGAGTAAACTGCCAAAGTTAGGGTGCAAGCAGCAGACACTGATGTTTTGTTTCCTTAAATCCCCCCCCCCCCCTTTCCCGCAGTTTCTTACTGTGAGTGATTTTCCATTTTACATCTCCCTCTCTTCCAATCCTTGTTTCTCGCGGTTGTAACTTCAGGGTTTTGAATGAATTTTGCAAGCTAAGGACGCGATGGGGCGTGAAGTCAAGATTGTTGCAAGTGTCAATTTTATCTCACGGCATTTCTTTAGCTGGGAACTTTGGTAAAGGCTCACGTATTCATTTATAATATCACTATTTCCATTGGCTAGCTGATAGGGCTGGTGTAGTGGCTTGCAATCCTGACTCTTGCCCAAGAAGTTTAGGTTCAGATCCAACCCGTTGCACTGACAAGATTATTTTTTTCTACTAAGAGTGTCGCATACTTTAAGGGATATATCCTCACGATGCAATATTTTTGAGCTTTAAAATCATAAAACCATCCTTTATCTTGAAAAGTTATATTGTAATATATTGTAATACCAACCATAGTAATTAACTATTTATTTAAGTAAGGTTGGACCTATTTTTCTCTTCATCTATCTAAATTTTAGAATTGTGATATCACACTGAATAAGTCGTTGATAATTAGCTAATCGAACCGCTCTTACATTTTCAAACAAAAAAAACTATAAAGCAAGTGTTTTTTTTTTAATATATAGCAAAATGCTGGTACCTTTCCCCTCGATTAGTGTGGCCTGAACCATATTTTAAAATTAAAAGGCACATTTTGAATAGTAGGATCTCTGACTGACTACACTGTTTTCTTTGTCCTGGTAGGCGACCACCCAATCACCCCCTAGTGACTTCCCATACCCTCCAGACGAAATGTATTGCATTTTTATTTGTTCTACTCAATTATTTTTCAAATATAAACATTAAATCACTTCTGATTTATTGTGAGCAAATATATATAAGCATTAGCCTATACCAACAAAACTGTAAATATTTATTACTGGCCATTTGTATTGCAGTAGCTTTTGTGAGAGCATTAACTATATCCTTCAATTTTGTTTAAAAGCATTCTGAGCGAATAAAACGGAAAATATTTTATTTTTAACTATCACAGCTTGTATGTAAAATTGTTAACATGAATCGTATAGCTATTTATTGTCTCGTCCTTTATATACATTCATACATACAATATTTACAGACACACTTCACACTTAAGGTGGAGTGCTAATGAGCGTGAGTTTAGGGCAGTATTTTTGCAGTTTTTATAGCACAAACCTCTTTTGGCCAAAATAAATCAAATATTTCTTCTATAGAAACATAGAGTTTTGTTTTCTGCACATGCTAATCTCAACAGTTGTTGAATATCTGCCATGCTCATGACAGATATTCAACAACTGTTGAGATTAACATGTGCAGAAAACAAAACTCTATGTTTCTATGGAAGAAATGTTAGATTTATTTTGGCCAAAAAACTAAAAACTGCCCTAAACTCACGCTCACTAGCACCCCGCCTTAAGTCGTTGTTCATCTGAATCCCATTTTTTATTCTTTGCAGGATTATGTTCTCTCTTCTCCCCTCTCCTTTACTGCCCCTTGTATTCAACCTTACCTTCTTTCTGGTGAGCGCTAGGAACGACGCCCAAAGAAAGAGTGAGAGGGAGGGCTCTGCGTATGGTTTCTTTTTCTTGCATACTATTATTATGTTTATTGATTTTATTTTCTTAGAGTAGAGAAAGAAGAGGTGTTTGTGCATGAACCTGCAAAAAGAGTTGTTTATTTGGTCTTTTTGCGTAGAGGTAGGAACTATTTTGGTTCACTTTTTCGAAACAAAATTTCAACAATCATTCGCATCGATGATCACGTTATCTAAAGTGACAGGCTCTTCAAACTGCACTCCTTTAGCACCCATTCATTACTTTGTTCATACGAGTTTTTCCCACATACATTTCTATGATGTCCCATTTCAACCACATTCACCTTGCTCTTGTTTTTCTCCTGACAAACTCATGCTTTACATCCATAAAACAATGTGGCGTTAACACACTTTTACATCTGCCATCTTTACCTATTTCGATACTAGTTCATTTTTTTACAATAAACAACTATGGCGACATAACACAACTTCGTTCTCGTTCACCCAATCATCACTATACATTCCTAACACTCTCTGAATTCTCTCTTTGGATACCCACGAAGCCATTCATATCCCCTAACAAGATAATTCTACGAATGTCCTCTTTTCGTGCGTACCCATAGAAGTCTAGATGACACCAACTCATAACTACTCACAAACAGCTTAGCTGTTGGGCTTAGGATTAAACCTACTCCCTGACTTCCCCATACCCGTTTATCAACACCTGACCACAGTGCCAGGCTACCTACCATCACTCGTCATAAAAACACATTTCCCTTGATTTCACACACACACAGAATATCAATTTTTCTTCCAATTATTTCCTCTAACGGTACATTCTCTTTACTATATACTCCTCTCACATTCCAATAGCCCATGTTCTCGCCAGCTTGTCAACAGATGGGGGCCTTCAGTTTTAACCTCAGAATCCATTAAAGCTTTGGTCATCCGAGACTAATATTGTACAGTTTCTTTTAGTAACTAGTTAGTGTAGAGTAGACACTAAAGCGTATGAATTTAAAATTTAAAAAAAACTACCACAGCTTACTCCAATATTGTGTTTTCACAACTCATCACTGTAGTGTTTTGCATGTTTATTTGCAAAAGGACTGCGCATTCTTACTTAACTTGTTCATTCCTCTGTACCCCCAGAATGTTGTTCCACATTTTCGCCTCGTATTTATTCCACTGTCTTTTATTATTTTATTATTTTATCTCCTCTCGTTGTCTCAATGTTTACCATGTGTTTACTTGGCTTGTGTGCTCTTGATTTACATAATAGACGGTTCGACGCTGGCTGCGTTCCGCGTTGCAGAGTGAGAGTTTCGTATCGGAAACTCTTCATCGCTCGTAGACCGTAGTCTTCCGTTTTTTTTCTCCCCGCCCCCGGCTATCTCTTGTAAGCCACCACGGGCGGAAAGAATTCGAGTGTTTCACAGTACATTCTGCCAGAGACTTAAATCAATCCAGGTCTACCTCACTCTTATTTGGAGACCTTACTAGTCGATTGTTATATTAGTATAAAAGTGATTTCTAGAGTGTAAATGTGATTGCTAATTTAGTGCAAATGCAAGTGATAAATTGGTATAAATGTTAAGAGTATAAATGTGAGTGTAAATGCCAATGATAAATTAGTGTAGGCCTAAATGAGTACTAAATGTGGTTTCTAAATACCATTAAATGAGGTTGATAAGTAAGTACAAATGCTTTTGCTAAATTAATGTGAATGGGAGTGTAAATGGGAATTATAAATGAATGTAAATGCCTTACGGTGAAGAAATCATTCACACAACTGAAGCTCTTTCCACAGGTATGGAAATCTCAAGCAAGCTTAACCATAGAGCTTATAAAAGCTGTCTAGTCGTTTATTACGTCAGAAAATAACCATTAGAGTTAAACAAAGAAAATCGATCCAGACAAACAAATTTTTCAAAAATACCATTTCTGTTTATTTAAGGCTTTCCGAATTAATTGTAAAATAAACTATAACATCTGTGTTTCAAACATTACCGGTCTGCCATACAATGCTTTAACACAGGGGTCGGCAACCCGTCGATCTCGTGGACATTTTCTGTCGATCGCTTAGTTAGGAAGCCTAAATTTTTTTCATTTAAACGTCAATCTTTGAGTGTGATTAAAATTACCTTATTCGGTCACACTTGGTCATGTTAAAAGAAAATTAAAAAGTTTAATATAAAAATATATTTTATAGCTATTCTATATTTACTTCTAGAAGGTTGATAACAAAATTATTTGAGGAAGATTGATTTTAGGAGATAAAAATAGTGATACAGACTTTCTCTCTCTTTAATCTTAAAATAGAGACATTTACTAAAGGCTCGTAAGATTTGTGAAACGAAATAATATAACTTGTTGAAGAAACACTCCATCAAAAAGCCTAAATTAAATGAAATGCACTGTTAGAGAAATATTGAATGAAGAGGAGAATCTCTGTCCACAAAAGAGCATCCCATTTAATTTCAAATCTCAAAAGTATTCCATAAAAAGTATATGTGTGCTCATGGATCAGAAAATATTGGTTGTTTAGAGCTCTATTTCAGACAAAAGAGTTTGAGATTTAATAGTAAACTACATCTTTACAATAAATAATAAGTTAATTCATATCTCAATTAGTTGAATCAAAACTGTAACTGTCTGCTGCATATGTATATTACACTCAGTCATTTTCAGGGGAAAATTATCTGCTTTTAGATTTAAACCGTGTCTAAATACAAAATTTAATCAAAATCGTTAGAGCTAATTTCAAGAATAGCGATTTTTTTTTCCGTAAACTACCAAATTATCCTTTATATTAGGGATGAATATATAAATCCAAAAACTCACAGGGGGAACCCTAGATACCAAGTTTTAGTTAAATCGGTAAAATGGTTTCTACTGACAGACGGCATTGCAAAAATAACTTTTTATGTTTCAGGGGGACAGGAAACATCGACATTTATCCAAAACCTTGAGTTCGATTTTTTTGACGATGACAATACTTCTCTCTCTTAGGGGTCGAGAGAAAGTAAAAAGATGTATAGAAAAAAAGCTGAGTGAAGAAACTATGGATGATCGCAGTACTTTTGTTTGATAAGTTTATAAGTCATTCGGGGCCCTTTGTGGTGGCCAACCCTTGCTTTCAAGACTTAAGAATATAATGAGCATCAACCATTTTTAACTGCTATGTGTAGTGAACAAAGATAGTATTGATCCACCCCGTGCACCCTTTTTCTGATCGTATTTTTCTCCCCTTATTCACACACCATACAGTAGCCCATGACTTCTTTGGTGCTGACTTCTGACAG
The DNA here is from genome assembly GCA_039000515.1 of Timema cristinae. NCBI lineage: Eukaryota > Metazoa > Arthropoda > Insecta > Phasmatodea > Timematidae > Timema > Timema cristinae. The sequence continues at coordinate 34,127,700 of JBCFYV010000935.1, read as the reverse complement.
TCAACATTTAGGTATATACCTAATTTTGACTGTCAGAAGTGACAGCTGCTAAACATATGTTTTTGCAGATCATATGGTTCGGCGTAGGGATAAAATAATTTGGTCTGGTAACTTTTCAAAGCCGTCAGCTGTCAATCAGCACAAAGAAGCCATGGGGCTACTGTACTTCCTAAGGGTAAAGTGTCATCTTTCCTAAGCTTAGGTTGCTTGTTGGACACTCTTTAGGATGATTTACATCAGCGGTACAGTCTCGATCTACTCACGGTACAGTAACGATACGATACGTTAAGCTATTCTTTCCATTGTTTTGAATGTGACTGTTTACATCCACGATGATGCTTTGACCTCGATTCAGTCATGGTACATCCTCGCTCTCACTACTATACTCTTGATAAAATATGTTACCTTAACTCCATCGTAGCTATATTGTATCATATCGCCAATGGAGCGTTAGTTTTGTCCTAGAAAGGCGGTCTACACACTCTCTACCACGGTTAATCACGTTTGTCGACACTCTAATGTCTTTAAAATACCAAAATAAACCTCTTACTGCAGTCTACTTTTTGCTGGCAGATTTTGATCCCTATTCATTTTAACGGCTTCGTCCTCATCATCCAAATAGTTGCCATAAAATCCAGCTCTAAATTTGAAAAACTGCACATTATTGATTCGATCCAGTGAACACGACCCTAACTGAAAGCCATCGAGCAAAAAAATTGCTAACCGTAAAAAGCTAAACATGTCCACAAAATACGTAAATTGAGATATTTACAAATTCATAGCCTCTATAAACATACTCCTCGTTTATTTCCTAATGGAACCAAACATGTGCTGTAAACTACCATTGTATGGCGTCACTTTAAAAATTAAATTTACCGCAGATGGGAAACAAGTCCTGAATTTCAAAATATATATTTTTGTTTCTCCTGAAAAAATTGGGCTTTTGGCTAATTCCTTTGTGCGGCTAGCAATTAAAAAATTGACCGTTCCTGCATCGAGTAGTTACCACTTATCGTTGCAGTATCGTTGATGTGATCGCGATTGTATCATATATATATATAGTCATTGTATCGTTACTTTATCGTGACAATACCACTGACATTAATAGAGCCTTGGGAAGTCACCTGGGATTTAGCCGATGGTTAATTATTTTTAAAACCTTTTTGAAACCTCAAATTTCCAATGAGTCATACGTCAGGCCATCTTACAGTATTAATGAAGTATAATGTGTGGAGAATTAAGCTACATATGAAACCTTTATTTGTAGGTGACAAAAGTTTTTTTGTGTGTGTGTGTGTGTGTGTGTGTGTGTGAAATGTGGTGTGTGCGTGCTCTTTCCTTGGTGACAAAGAATTGCCGTGTGTGTGTTTAGAGGACTACCTTGCGTGTTCTTCTTGCTTCGCTCTCAGATTTCATTTCTAACGTCATCTCTCCCCTTCAAATGTACGGTATTGACACTAAGAAATCACTTGGCCGGTATATATTGTGGTCAGGACACCCTGACTCCTCGTTTTTTACTCACTCTCAAGACTAGTTTTTTCATCCGGAAATATTGTGTTTACTGTAGCCACACCTTTTTACAATCGCAATTAAATTTATTTAGTTCACTTTTCCACACTAAAGACTACATTTTTAACCATGACACAATGGTTAGTGTACATTCTTTTTTTCTTCCTCCCACTCCCCCTTTATTCCCCTTCAATACACCCCTCCCCCTATTAATTGCGCTAATAATGTATAGATGAGGAACGTAGAGTAGAGTGGAAATCTACCCACATTCGCGTGGTGGGAAGTAATTTACGGAAGACCACCCTCAATGTACCCGACCGGGATTGTAACCCCAATCTCAATCATCGGTATCCCAGTCTCATGCAAGAGTGACGCGTTAAACCGCACGAATATTGATGCGGGTTGGATTACTGTTTGTCGATGACTTTTTTAACATGTTCTATGTTTTAAACTTGGGATCTATGCTATTAAGAGGGAATTTTGAAACATTTTAAAATAATGAATGCTAGATTTCTTTGAACCAGCAGACCAGTTTTGGCCACACTTTATATGCGTGTATTCCCAAGGGGTATACGGCATTTATACGCGTATACCGCGTTTTAATAGCTGTTCAGATTATAAGCATTATATTATAACTACTCTAATAGTGTATGCATGAGAAAGGACGCATTTTAGAGGTAATCTACCCGCATTCGCGTGGAAGGAGAGTGAGAAACAAACTATATCAAATCTTATCCATTTGATCCATACTACCCAGGCCAAGTATAGCCAAAAAATGTCGGTCAATAATAGTAACAATGTGATGGTAAACAATAATGGGCCAAATTTGTGTTTTAAAAAAGACCCCCAAGGTCTTGTTATGAAAAAAAAAGGTATTAAAGTCATGGTTCAAAGATCAGATAAAGATCAGCCCATAATAGTGTGGTGTGATGGATTCCAGATGTTGATTAAATTTGAAAATTTGAAACTCACCAAGGCCTATCCAAATCAATTTTATATTTGGTCGATTACATACATATATTTTATAAATGGTTCAACTATATTAATTAAGGGTGTGCGAAGTCCATTTTTTGAATTCAAAGCTAACTCATATCGAATATATGAAATATTCTCGAATAGGTAAATGTCGTATTGCACAAATATTTCTAATGTTTAGTTTAAAATTTGAATAAATCAACTTAGAAATAAATTAAATTATATGAATATTATCTTAAGCATGGTACAAAACAGTCCAGAATGGCAATAATTGACCATTATTGGCAAAGATTAGTAACTGTAAAAGCCCGCTTTTTTTCGAAGCGAAGTCAAAGCTGACATTTGTTTCGAAGCCAATTTCGAAGCTTGGCATACCCCTAATATAAATTAATATTCGAATATTACTTTCAAATAAGAAATATCCCTTGTGTTAGTTTAGGGGTCACACCATTAGAGATTGCAATTTTCTGACAATATATAAGGGATTCTAAGCTATTAAATTTGTTTTAAAGGATTCCTTGTGGGCGTTCTGAACATTCTCATACCAAGGTAACGGGCAGGTTTATCCGCTGTTTGTTGAAAACATGTCAACTGTCATAGGCTACTTTAATAGCTCAGGTCACTGGTTCTATTTTCACAAAATGTGTGTCCGAATTGTAGAGGGAAATGAAAATAAACTCGTTGGTTGTGCCTCTATATCCGGACTGCAGCTTGTCGAGGATGGGTAGTTTTATTGGAGGCGAGACTCGAACTGTCACTGAAAGTTGTTGAATAATTTAGTGGGTATAAAGTCCCACGCCTAATCTCGGGAACCCTCCACCCCCCTGTTGCTGTTGTTGCCTCTTACTTATTGACGTCTTAACAACTCTGACGTGTTTTGGCGGATGACGTGATGGAGAAACTGTGTCCCACACCCTTCTCTCTCTCTAATTGCAATCCCCTTCCCTCATTTCACCCCAACACGTCCAAACCAATCGTTGCTAATTTCCTGGCCCTGCAGCCACCGGCCATAGGCGGCGGGTGAATAATTTCTGGGTGCGTCCGCCGCCGTCTCCCTGTCATGTGTCGCTCCCGTATTTTTCAAATAGATTTTCGCAGGTCTGCCATGTCTCTCTCCCCCCTCTATTTTTTGTTGCCATTTATTATTTAGCACGTTTTCGCTGTGTACGCGTGTTTTGTTGTGGTCCAGACTTTCTATTCTCGCTTGGCTGCATTATTAACTTTAGAGACTGTTGGGGGTGGGGGATACAACACATTTTTTTAGGAAGGCGGGGGAGGTGCTGTTGTTTGTTTGTGTGTGTGTGAGTGAGAGAAGGGGTTATTCTGTGACTGCCTTCTCTCAGCGGTTCTTCCCCCCTTTACCTTCTCCCTTGGGAGACGTCTTACTGCCTGAGTCCGGAATATAATCCATCAATTTGAAATTCCCCAGCCCATGAGTGAGACGCAGCTATAGAGGGGGTGGGGGGAGAGGTCACTAATCAAGCTGCTGCCGGGGGTGTCACTGAAGTTTACTGATTTATTCCGCGACCCCGGGGAGTTTCATTCTCTCTCTCTCTCTCTCTCTCTCTCTCTGTACTTTTGCTATAACATCCTCCCCAACGAATTAACCTCCCGTGCGAGCTGGAGGTGTCATGTGATTCCCTCAATGCCATATTTTGGGGAGGGCCAGAAAGTGACGAACTTAATTTGAATTCTCAGATGGATTACCTGAAAGCCATTTGCATTTGCTTTGAGTTTTAAAGTGTTTGTATGAATGCGGGCGCTTAGCCCAAGCTAACATTTCATCTCTCTTTTTGTTCCCTTGACGAGCTGTATTGCACTTTGTTGCGTCACAAATTTATTTGAATTTAAATCGAAGGATATGTATCCGATACCGGGTATATTTTATACTGTTCTACTGTACCACCCGACCAATACACACATCTTCGATCTACCGTTCCTTTCTTCGTCACGCCAATACTTGACCCCTTCCAAAGCTCCGCTGTCTGGAATTGTACCTGCTTTAACCGGGGCCCCTGTGTGGCTTATCGGCAAGACTCTACCAGCCGTAGATAATGATCATCTTGCCACAATGCATTACAACAATTAATAAACAATACATAGACTTAAAAACTACCTAAAAATTTGATAGCATTTTAATACTAAAATAATATATAATCTCATTAAATTATTAATATTTAGCCAAATACATTGCTAAAACAAAACTGGAAACTTCAATTTTGTATGTTCTCGGGGGTGATGATTATTATTATTATTATTATTATTATTATTTATATAAAAGATAAACCTCTTGACAATGTTATTATTATTATTAGCACCGCGTCTTACTACCCATTCGGGTTATACGCACTTACGCTAATGTGTAATGGTAGGGTGATTGTGAGATGAAATGAAGGACCTACAGTTTAACGTGGAATCCGAACCACGGTGGAGGCCTGGCATTCCCCACATTCACAAGATGTCTTGTCAGAGGTGAAGGAAGGGTTTGGTAATCAGATAAATCTGTGCTGGGACCGAGGATTGAACCCCGGCCGCCAGCACAGAAGTCTGACACCTTACCCCTAGACCGCCAGGTCACCTCTTGACAATGTTTATCAATCTAAAATTGTTGAGGGAACTTTCCTTATACCCACCTAAATCGAAACTGCAGCTTGATTTTAATTAAACTAGCCCAAAATATAGATTTTGTTTTTAAAGTATGGCTCACATAATGTAAGGAATCAACATGTTAATTCATGGTGGCTACAGACAGGGAAAATCTGGAAAAGTGAGGGAATTTTTGGGTGACAGGGAAAGCAGGGAATTTTTGGATGAAAGGGAAATGTCAGGGAATTTAACTAAAAATAAGTAAAAGTCAGGGAATTAAAAAATATTTCTAAAATATCCCATTAATTTCACAACTAAACACTAAAACAAAAGTTAATAATATCTAAATAAAATAACATTTTAATTTTTTAAATAACTAATAAAACCGTTTATGTTTAATAGATACAAACTTTTTTTTAATATGTGATCAATAATAAATAAAACTAAAGTCAGCATCCACCATTAAAACTCGAAAAAAGATAGTCAGGAAAAATTGAAAAAATGTTGCCTGGAAAACCTGGAAAAGTTAGGGAATTTTGTAAAATATGTTTTGTAGCCACCTGTAATTCTCAATATGGCGTGTGTATTGCACACATATGTTACACCCCTATTCATGAATTGGGCGAATTCTTGCCCATTCCGTGAACTGATCTCTTCTGATCATTTCACGAACTTGGTAAAAAAAATCTTAATCATGAATTGGGTAGCGCTTGCGCTGCCCAGTTTATGGACTGGCTATTTCATGAACTGGGCATCTCCACTCATTACTCATTACATGAGCTGGGCGAGTTTTTGCCCGGTTCCTGAAATGTACAAGCGAAGAACAGGTTTGGTTTTTAAATTAATTTAACTTTAAATAGTTTTAGAATGGAAGGTTAGGTTAAGTTATGTTGAGTTAGTTTAATATTATAATATCTTAAAATTAGTTTCATTTAAGCGTGTAGTAGATAATACAATAGGTTCCAGTTCATTAATGGCCAAGAGTTAATGCAATTTTTGCCTAGTTCGTTAAATGGTCAAACGCAGGAGCCAGTTCATAGAATTAGCATAAATCCGGCCAATTCATGAAAAGTCTGTTTAATTATACAATACATATATTGAAATAAAATTTTAGTCAAATAGATATTCTGAAATACTGCTTGAAATAGCACATTAAAATAAAAGCACTTAAAAAAAGTTTTTGTTTCACTCAAAACAAGTGTATATTCACTTTGGTTTAAAATATCATGTTTTATGGAAATTAATTGTGTGCACCATTGCCTTTAAGTGATCATGTCACACTTTGTAACTTGAACTTGAACTTGAATTTGGAAACAGGATTGGCTTCTAAAGTAACCTGGTACTGGCAAATACCGGCTGTCTACCAAGCTAAAGCCCTCACCAAGTTAACTTTTTGTATAATTGATCAAATACAGGATAACCCAGACCCCTGCGGTGTTTTGTAGAAAATATAATGTACCTTAAGGTGGTGTATCGAAAACGAAAGACAAGTCTAGTGTTTTTGCAGTTTTTATATCAACTTTTTTTTTATAAATTAGTAAAATATTGCCTCAATACTATCATAAGGTTTAATTTTCTTCGCATGGTAATATAAACAGTTCCTGAATATCTGTCATGAGCATAGCGGCAGTAGATGAGAAACTTTTTAAATGAAGAGAAAAAGTTGTTATTGAAAGATATTCAAGAACTGTTTAGGTCCCCATGCGAAGAAAATTAAACTTTTTATTTGTGTACTGACTGATTTCTTTTGACAAAAAAAGTTTTGCTCTTAAAAAACTGCTAAAACACTGATCTTTTCTCGCGTCCCCAAATGCCCACCTCAAACCATCATATTCATCACTGTTAAGGCTTTTTTCGGGGTTTACATTCATAGTGTAACACCTTGATGGCACACTCTATGTTTGCCGGAAAAAATGTTCTCTAATGTCCAGTTTTTACAACCGTGCTTTTTATATCAAAAATTACATTTTTAATTATTCTGTACCCGTTTTGGTGGCCGAATGCTCTAAGGCATCACTCTCGTTTTATACTGGCCTGCTGATCAGGGGGAGGTCGGGGCTCGTATTCCGGTCAGTTCTGCTAAGGATGGATTTTCCTAAATGGTTTCTCATTTTTCTTTCACGCAAATGCGGATAGGTTACCTCTAAGATACATTTTTCCTCATCCTCACCCCTTAGAGTAATTATCATATATGCGTGGGCCTATACCCTGAATAGGTAGTAAGGCGTGATGGTAAAACAAAATCATCCCGGAATCTTTTAGATGAAGCATGCTTTGAAGAAATAATACTAGTATAATAATTAAATTATAAGAGACGTTAATTGATAGTTTAGTAGGTGGCAGATTTAATTTTGAATGGGATTGTTTAATCATTGCGCTGGAAATAAACCCAAATAATACAACTTAACAATGACCGTGTAACTCTTTCCTCCCTTGAGTGTCTTTCTTTCACTTTTAAACTAGATGTTGAATGTTATATTCTTCGAGAAGTTTTTGACATGTTGGCTTTCATCCCTCCTCTTCCCTTCTATTGGTTGGTTCAGTAAGTCGTGGTCGGCTGCACATTATGAAGCTTTCCTCCCCTCCCCTCCATTCACCACACAAAGCTCTCCAAGGATTTCTGGGTGAACAAGATGCCTGCAGTTTTTATCCTTGGGATCTGGTGTAGGGGATCCTCTTTCTCTAAGACGTTATCCACCCGATAGAGGTCTCTGGCGTGTCGTTATCGTCGCTATGGTCACTTATTCTCATTACCCCCGCTTCTTGGATCCCAAGGGGGAAGGTGTGAAGGGTTAAAACTCTGGAACGGAAATATTCCCGCAAGTTTTTGAAGCCCATTTATCCCCGTACCTGCCCCATTAACTATTTCCGCCATCTCCTATTTCTTCCTCGTATATTTTTGGGGAGGCACCCTGAATGCTATCGTTTGCGCGAGTTCCATTATTTTCCCTTGTGGTGTGATGTGTGGGAAACCGGTTTGGAATGTAAAGCTCCTTGATTTTGGAGAAATTCTCCCAGGTATCACTTTGTGCAAACCTAAAGTTAAAATTAGTAATAAAACTACTATAATTGTGTAATCACACACTCACTAAAACTTTTTTTGAAAATTCATGATGTTATTGAATCATTATAAAAAAATCCATGTTACAATTTTACCCAATGAAATTATGGGTGTACGTCTTTTAAATGTTCAGCACTACTTACTCTTTGTGCTTCGTTTGTATGTACGGATTAACTATCATTCAAGTAATCATCAGGATTAGGTACTTGGTGGTAGTGTTCTAGATATATTATTGTGAGTCTTATCAGTTTGTTTTCCTTTCATCGCTTGAACTAGTTGATGGATTGATACAAAACTATTTAAACACATATGACATATTTTATCTTACCTCAGGATACCATCCTGTCACCAGGCCTACCCAAATTTCTGAATATGTGTCAAGCTTAGTTCCAATTTGTTGTTCAAAATGTAATACAAATAATTAAACCATGGTATCTATGTTGGCGTACTTAAACCGTGGACAAGACACTTAAGTCCAAATGGTGTTTCTTTATAATATGTGTTTATTAATTTTATAGAAAGGGTGTCCAAATAAGGCCAATAATGATTTAGTTCTTCAAACTTCAATTAAACTGTACGAAAATAGAATCCTGGAGTTTTACCCCAAAAAAATCTATATTAATAAAATGAGAGTTTTTTTTTGTACTCCGAGTGTTGTGTGATATTCTTATTGTACCTCACGAGTGTTGTGTGATATCTAGCTTATTTGTACCTCACGAGTGTTGTGTGATATCTAGCTTATTGTACTACGAGTGTTGTGATATAGCTTATTGTACCTCACGAGTGTTGTGTGATATCTAGTAGCAGAGGACTGGAATTTTAGAATTAGTAGCCCCTATGCACAAACATTGGCACCTTGAAGCTGGAATTTTAAATTTTTTAAATTTTAATAAAAACTTGGTTGGAAGAAAAAAAAAAAAATTTTCCTGTCAGTTTGAAGCAAAGAAAAGCGTTACCTCGGGCAACCCGGGTACTTCTGCTTGTCAACTATAATATAACGTGTGAGTTTGGTTCTCAAGAGGTTATAATAAAATATAAATCGGGAACTTATCATTGTTGGTGTACCTTTGCTGTGTATCCTACACAATATCTGGGCCAGAAGTGTTTAGAGAACTGTATGTAACTCTCTGTTTAATATATCCTTATTAGGCTAATTAGGGAACAATAGCGCCACACCTGGAACATTATCACGCCATATATCATGATAATCTGACCTCGGGTGGATGGGAAGCGACACGCGGCAACGCCAGGAAACACTCCCCCCTCCCTCCCTCCCTGATCCCTGATCCCTGATCCCTGACTACCCATGCGCTCATTACCTGCAAACATGCGCCCATCCTCATACCTTGGCTAGGTCAGGCACACGCCATTTTGGTACTATGCTTTATTTGTTAATATATTCTCTCACATTTTTATTGCCATATTTTGTTGTATATAATAATAATAATTCAACACTAATAACCCTCACTATATTACAAATTAATGAAAAATAAAAGTAATGATTTTCATATTTCCAAACTTCCCTGTCACTTAAAGGGAACATCCATATGCATGCATTCATTCTATTTGTTTTTTTGAGAAATTTGAGAAAATAAACATAATTTTATCAAATTTGTTACATACCAAGGCATTTTCACCGATTCATATTCTTCCTGACCTCCTTTCTAGGGCCAAGAATTATTAAATAAACTATTTGAACAGTCTGATAGTTTAATATAGGCTATTTTAAAATACGATTTATAAAAACGATGTTCACAGTTTGCTAACATCTTTGAAACAAAATAATTAAAAAATCTTATTTTTAAACAAATATTTCCTATAATTCATATTTTAATTATAATCACCAAGATGTTAATTATATCTTAAATTTTTTCTAGGAGGTCAAGATTATAGCTTGATTATATACATAGATAGTTATTTCAATTATTCTAATTATTAACATTTTAGTTTTTTCAATTTGCAGGTAATTTTTTTAGTATATAATTATTTATTTAAAAACACTTATTCTACTTTGTTTTCACTATCAGGTTATTGTATTTCAAATTTTCATTCAAAATTAGTAAAACTTTTGCTACTTAACCAATTCTATAGAAGAGGGTAAGAAACCACATTAGATCATTATTCACTAGAATATGATTTGAAAACATTGTTGGTAATAAACACCCCTTGTGGATCTGGTCTGACTAGAATCCTGGTCAAATGTGTAGACCAACTATATTAGGCAGATAATTACAATTGACGACTGTTAAATAAGGATGTTTAATATATTAATATTCCAAGCAAAGATTTTCTTACTTAGGTGCTCACCAATATATTTTATATCTAAGGTATTTAATTTTAAAATAATCTTAAACTATACATTACTCTTTCTAACCTTGCTACCAGAACTTTTGTGCAAACACAATTTTTGATTTATCATCCTTAGGTAATTTTACTTATTTGTAATAGTTATATATCACTTCCAATACTTTTTATATTTACTACTAAATACTCACTTATTAGTCTTGTTAATTGCAGTTTCAGCTATCAATATTTCATTCATGTAATGTTACCTTATTTCATAGCCACAGGTCCATTTTTTTGTTAAACTACATTTTCAGGTACACCTATTTTCTTAAACTTTACTTTATTGACTATACTAAAGCCTTCAATTTTTCATACCTTCCTCTAAATATATAAAACTGCTTTCCTTTCGTTCATTTTGCGTCTATTGACCATACATTCATGTGGATAGCATTTTATACTCTTTGTGGAGTGTTTACTTCTTTCAGAGGGCCAGTACAACATCAAGAACAGAGTTTTTAGAATCCCTTGGGAAATTCCAAATGTTGAGCTTTCATTTTTATTTGTCTGTCCATTTACTTTCTTTTTTCCTTTGAGTTTACACTCGACCATTATTGACTTTTCTTGACTTGTGAAAGAATATAAAAAGTAGTATTGTATGGACATTCATAACTTATTATTCGCTATTTGTTGAGCTCCCTAAATCATTGTACCATGTTTAAAAGGGAACTACATTAAATGCTTGAATAATTATAAAAAATTTAAAATGTAAATATAATATTGTTCTAAGTGTTAGTATACCTTCTGACCATTGTATTTTTTGAAATTTATTTTAAAAATTTAATCCAATCATGAAACAGTCTATATTAAAGAAACTAATTTAATTTTTCTATAATAGTTTATTATTTTGATCTAGAGCCATTAAAAACTTATTTTTAGAAACATAATCAATGAAAAGAAAAGCAAAACTCTATAAACTACTGATAAATTACCTTTCTCTCTCAAAATCATAACCTATAACATTTAAAAGATTTATAAAATGAAATGATATTGAACTAGTGAGTCAAAGTGTTGTCTATATTATTATTTACAAACTAAAAAGTTTTTCCTTATATTTTACAACCAAAGTTTTAATTGGAATTTGCTATGAAGGAAATTGAACTTGAGCACACACAGAAAGAAGCAAGGAGTTGTATCAGAGATAAGAAGTCAAGTTTGTTTTAAAGTTGAAGTCGTTAATTAGATTTTTTATAAATCGATGCCCTGCCCACCAGTTTTAGTGCATATTTTCCCTTCACAGTAATTAATGTGAAGGACATTTGGAGTGTCGTTTTGTTTTTTCTTATAAAAATTAAGCAAATTTAATTTTGTTTGTAATTTTGAAGAACTAACATATTCCTATCATAATAGCCATATGATGACTTTTAATATTGAAATAAATTTAAAGAAGTTAAACACCTCTCCTACATTATGTGTAATTTATTCACTGGTGTAAGTAATAGTAGAGATGCATGTTTGGAATTATAAATATTAAAACAATGTAAATGAATTGATAATTTGCATTGGTATTATTAACATATATTTTATTAACAGTATGCACCTAATAATTGGAAGTTGTTGATATAGATCTATATATACTATATTTTGAGACTTTACCAATTATAATAACTAAGTGTGTATTTTTTTTATTTACAATAATCTATATTAATAGACTAAAGAGTTTGTTTTTCTGTAATGAATGAGCATTTCATAATATCTACCACATGCACACAGAGGGCTGAAATTTTAAAAATGAGAAGCTCCTGTGCACAAACATGTTCAACTTGAAGCTAGAATTTTAATTTTTTTATTATATATTTTTAAATTTAGTATTAAAAACAGGGTTGGAAGAAAGAAAAAATTAAGAGATTGATTTTTTCTGTCTGTTTGAAGCAAAGATAATCATTTCCTAGGTACTTCTGCTAGTATTTTAATAATTAATGTGTTACACATTATATTGCTTACATTCCACGGTGAAGTTAGAAAATCCCTGTATATTAAACTATGATCAATTTTTGTTTGGATGCCAACTTTGTAAGCCAGTGGTCGTGCTCTTTAAATATCAAGCTTACATTAAACTGTATTTCTGGTGAATAAGAGGTTGAGGTTTGAATCTTGGCAGGATGGACGGGGAATGGTTTTCCATATTGGATTTATCACATGGTCTCCTCATCCCTTCTCTTTAGAACCTTGGTGTTAACGGTACAATGAAAGAAAAAAAAAACTTTCTAAGACAAATTTTCTTTTGTTGCAGATTTTTACGCGGTTTGGGAAAGTAATGAAAATTGTCACCTTTACCAAAAATAGTGAGTATCTTTATTTTATTTAGCTAATATGTAGTTATATAAGAGAACTTAAAGCGGCAGAAGAAACACTATACAATTGTGTGTATATATATGTTTGCATTTGGCATGATCCATATTTGCTTTTACACTCTTATTACTTTAATTTTATGTCTAGGTCGACTATAAACTTTTAATAATTTATTCTTATTATTATCTTCATCATTGTCAGAATTGTGACCATATTCATTCAAACTCATTCTTATCATTTCAGGTGTATAACTATTGAGACAAACTTTTGTTTTCTTTACAGATACGTTCCAGGCTCTTATACAGTATCCAGATGTCGTCACTGCCCAGGCTGCCAAGTTGGTGAGTTCAGAAACATTTTCTTGGTAATAACTATTATTAAACTATACTATGCCACTTTCCTATGCTATTTCAGAAGTCCTCATGTTATGACCAAAGATGTTTACTCGATCATCTTTTCTTTACTATTTGGTAGTTGACAATTTTTTAGGTAGTGTACACTTTATTATTCAAATACTAATAGGTAGTTCGGTTTTACCCCTAATTTACTTTCAACTTTTATCTATTCTTTCAAAGCATATGACAATAAAATATATTTGATTAAAATTTTAAATATAGTTATATGTTAACATTTATCTTAAATTCAATGTGATACTTATTCTCCTTGGAAAAACATTTTGTGTGCCCAGATTTGAATCTTTTTGATTTCTTATAAGATAGCAGTGGTATCAATAACTCAGCAAATGGGATATTATTATTTTCCTAATGGTATTTGCTGTACTAAAATGAGATAGCTATCTTTTGCAGTTAAAGCAATTTATAACACTTATGTAACCTTCAAACTATGATTAAATACCACCATGAATGTACCTAATGTTGAGGCAATAAAGGCATATAGGATTGTAAAACTTGAAGACATAGTCACCCTCTGGGAAGTAGGGTTATAGAAGATCACATTAGTGACATTAAGAGTTCTAAAACTGTAGGTCTGCAGGTATAGTCAATGGGGCAAACATATTATTGAAGCTCAAGTTTTTTGGTCCCCCGCCCCGACATTCAGGTACACTTTCACACTGTTTTTTTTTTACATAAAGACATGTCTATTACATAAATGTTATTATTTGGAATGGTATCCATTTGATTTTGTATCTTAGATAATAATAGTTGGAGTCCAACATAATTTTTTTGTGAGAGCTTTAGTAACTAAAATGTAAGAGGTAAGGAGGTACACTGGCTTAGTTGGGATATCGTCACCCCAGAATGCAAGTGTTCTATCTCCAAAATTGTTAAATTTGAGATATTTGGTGTTTACGTATATTTAGAATGTACTTGATCCACCTGTGGTGAAATTAGACTACTATATAATTACATAGTAGATACAAACTCGAGTTGTCATCTAGTAACATTGGTTTTATACACAAGGTCAAACTCCAATCTCTTTTACACAAAAGTGAAAAATTGGACATAGAACACTTGCATTCTCGGGTTACGATATGTTTTTGATATCCTTATCCACAAAATTGTGATTCACTTTCATTTATTCACATTAGTTTGAATATCTTATGTCTTACTGAGTAAGCAGTTATTAAAATTCATTTTACAAATTTTTATTCAAGAACTTTTTTTTAAATCAATCTTAAGATTTATTTTCAAAATGTATTTATGTTTATACCAAAAATGCTTGATTAAAAGATATACAATAATTTATAATAGTTACCTAAGGTCTAGATTTTTTAATTTACTTTACATCAAAACCTAAACTCAACACTTGTTAATTGAAATCTTTAGTTTTTATTTGGAAAACTTACAATTTAAAAATAAATTAATATAAAAAGTTTGAGTGTGTATTTTTTTCCTATGTTTTTTTAATACAAGATTACAGAATCTAGATTTATCGTTAAGTCCTATCCTATAACTGCAACTGAATCAGAGATTTTGTCCCTTTTCCCTGACCCCATTCTTCGATATTTTTGACATGTACCACTACATTTAATTTAATTGAAACTAAAAAATTTGATCCCTTTCTGATCAAATTGTCATACACTGTAATGGCCTTGTTCTGAGCCCTCTGTGGGGCATAATAACCGCAACTCTTCAACGCTTCTAATTTTACCTTCAAATTATTTGTTTATTGGAATGAATGGGAAGGCTAAGCTTAGACTAAAATTATACACTTGAAAAATAAATATAAACCTAAACTCAAAAATTATTTTTCTTCCCGTTCTCGCGGGAAATTGTTATTTTCTGAAGTCGAAATGTCACTCTCACACAGGCCTATTTAAAACTTATTTTTCTTTTCTAGGTAAATTTCTATGTAAACTAAAAACTGTTGACCCTTATAACAGTCTTCTAACCCCTTCCCTTCATAAAAATAAGTATATTTCCCTCCGCATAGCCCCTGTGTGTTTTCCTCTTCATTTAAAAACATAATTCCAAGTTAAACATTGTTAATTAACTAGTGTGTTGTTTCAAAATTAAAAATATGAGAAAAGTAAGGCTGCCACGAAGAAATGGTATAAGTAGGAAGGGTTAAAAGAAAATGAATGTGAAAGCTTTTTGCACAAAAGAGCAGGGTAGAAAAATCTCACAAGCTAGTAATAAAATTTAATTCCAAGTTTCACTATCTTCTGTGGGCAAGCAGAGGAGTGGGAATAATATGACAAATAGATGGAGATTAAGTTCAATGTGCTAAAAGGAACTAAGGAGGTTAGCTTTTCACCGAGATTTAGTTTTAATCAAATAATACTTTTTAGTATATTTTGAGTTTGATGGCAGTAGTGCTAATGGAATATTTCATAGTTTTTGTTAATATGTCTAACATGAAGAGAACTAATGATTTATTTAAGGGACTAAAGATGAAAAAAGCGCACTTGAATTAGTGTGGAGAGAGGATGACTCTACACCATTCAGTATTTGAACTGGGACCTCCCCCTCAATGGTGACCTTCAGTAATATGAGTCTTATGTCCTGCACTATGTTGCCACTGCTTTGGGTAGTAACAATAGTAGTAATATATTGTATTTATTTAGAACTCATGAAGAAGGATGATATTGATTAATTTTTAATAAAACTGTAAATTGAAACTTTTTTTTTTATAATTGAAGTACCTTATAGCTTTGAATGCAATCAATTTAACTAATTAGGATACACTACTTTGAACAAACTACTGTTGATACTCCAACAACTCATTATTGTTGATTTTGGTCTGTGGTCATTACATTATTACTTTCTCATTCTATTAAACTTATGATACACAACTTACTTTAATTAATTTTGCTCATGTCCATGCAAGTATCATAAAACTCAAAATACATTATTTTTAAGAGACGACCCAGTCATAGTGACTAAACCTGGTCCGACACCTTAGCTAAGTTGGTAGCGTGTGTCTCTACTGAGCTAGGGGTCCCAGGTTCAATTCCTGGCATGGCTGAAAAATGTATCATTGTTGAAATGTGGGTTTCCCCTTTCACAGATATGAATTAACGCCCGGGGAGTGGACATTGTCTCTCTTATATATTTAAGTGATTTATAAATGTGCTGATATAATCAGTCTGTTTAAAATTGTCTCTCTTATATATTTAAGTGATTTATAAATGTGCTGATATAATCAGTCTGTTTAGAAGTGCACGTGAAATAAATTAAATGAAAATAACTAAACTGGGATTTGTGTCTAAGGGATATTACTGAGAATAACATTCATATATCATTTAGTGATATAATATTAACATGCAAGGACTACTAGGGTAAAAGAGGCAAAGAATCAAAATGACAACATAGACACAGGGACTAAACCCGAGCCACTTGTGTCCCAATGCTATACTACTGTGCTGTCTTTGTTTGTCTCATATTATTGACCACGTTTTAGTAGCTTTTGTTTTAAGTCTAATTTGAGCCAAACCCAAAGGCTCACTTAACTGAAAACAAAATTAGTTTTGTGCACTATTTTATTGGTTCAGACAAAGTTCTAGGCACAGCCAGAAAAATCATACTAGCTTCACATTCATTAAATAAAGCTTGTATGCCCCATGTCCCTCACATTTGTGAGTATTTACCATATTTCTCCAGCATAGATTAAGACAAATTGCAATTTTAATTACTTAGCTTAAAACAATATTGAGCAGAAGATATCTTTAATTCTCTATAGATTATATGTGTATCTATTTTGTTAAAAGTTGAATCTTTAAAGGAATTTATTTCCTGGACAACTTCCCTTCCTATTAAGTTCTTAATATATTTATAACAAAGCAAATAATCTACTCAATCACTAAAAAAATTATTCTTAATTGGCTCCTTTTTTGGTACATTGTTGTAATTGTGTTACATTTTATCTTTTCGTTATTTTTTATTAATGTTAAACTTTCATTTGTATTAAGTTTGTTATATTCCCCGAATTTTAATGCATTGCTGATTAGTATTATTTTAAAACTTGGATAAATAACATTTCTTCATAATAAAATTATTAATTTTTATATACGGTATATATCAAGGGGAATTTGTTTGAAGTAATGTGTAAAACCATTTTAAAAGCCTTCTGGAGATGGTTTAATTCACTCTCAATATTGGCAAGCCTTGGTAAATAAACTTGAAAATCTTGTTTCACTCTTTTAGAACAGGTGAATTAGTTGATTTCCTCATCCAATCATGTTTGTTGTTATATTAGATGTTGATTCAATAAAGACGTGTCTTAATGGCCACATGCTCAAATACATTTACCTCATATTGTGTTTCATGTTATATTCACTAACCAGCAGCAATTATCTCAGCTCTCCCATTATAATACACTGTTTCATAATTTACCTATGTAGCTCTGCGGTGTGTAATTCAAACTTTGACAGTAATTGAGCTGGAACTATATGTAGCTGAACAACGAGCAGGTGTATTTAGCTTGAACAACCAACCCCCTCTCTCTTTCCCTCGGCTTATAAATCTGATCCTCTGTATCATTTTCAAAATGAGGAGGGGAAATTTAATGTAAATTGCTACTCAAATAATTAGTACCTAGGGTTGTTTGAATTTTTTACTCCTATTATTATCAAATTTATTGGCAAATGTTCAGTGGAAAGTTTTTGAATGGTTAGGGTAAAAGCTTTATATTTTAGTATATTAAGAACTAATACTTCTGTCCCATGTACATATTTTGTGATTTGGTAAGACTATTACATATTATATAAAGTTTGAAGAATAGGATTTTATTTTACTACTAAAAGCTAAAGCTCTGAAAATTAATTATCACTATAAACATATATTTTATTAATCAATTAATTATTTAACTCACAATTATTTTGAAACAATTATCAGCTCATTCAATTCTTAGTCTCGCCATTTTTTTCCTTATTGTACTGAATGTACATTTTCATTAAAATAATGGAGAAAAAAATTATGTGTGGATATAGATATAATCTACCTACCAAATTATTTACTCACTCACAGATAGTTTAAATTTTATCTTGCTAATTTATTTGGTACATTGAATTAATTTTATAGGTTATAATACTACACAAATACTTATTGATTTATACTATTTATTTTTAAATACTACATAAATGTTTTTGAAACTTGGCATTATGTGGTTGAGTGTATATTACTTACAGTCATGTAACATTTACCTTTATTGTTAAGTCAAACATTATTTATTGTAAATTCATACTTTTATTTTACACTGATTCTCAATACCATTTTAACCATCCAAATTTGCACAAATGGGGTAAAGATATGGAAGGAAGAATTTAGTAAAGATTTATTGGCATTAGCTTGAAGTGAGAGTGGAAAACCTCTTTGGAAAATAAACCCATGGTACACCTGTCCAGCATACGATCCCTGATCTCCTCTCCACTGGAATACCAGACTATAGGGGCTTGACATTCAGTTTGCATGCCCATTTATTCGGGTTGAATATTATTTACGTAAGTGCTGTATAAGAAATCTCTATAATGCTCTACAACTACAGTACTTGATTGTTAACTGATTATTTTACTATGTTTTTCATACCAAAATTAATGTATTTTTTTAATAATGTTTGATGCATTTAACAACAAGCTTCACCATACTATTTAGTAGAATGACTAGTCACTTTTGTAGGCTACAATGGTACAAGGAAAAAATAAAACAAACTTATATTATTTCAAAGTGTAGACAAACAAAATTTTCTAACTTTTCCTCCTTCAATTCTCATTCTCAACACAAATATGTCAACACTGCTAACCACAAGCTGAGGTGAACACGCCATCTTTGGGAGTGATAATAATATTTCACAAGATAGTCCATCCACTTAAAAACCAATTTTTGTTTAAGAAATTAAAATGTTTAAATTTGATTGTTTCAGTCTCTTGATGGTCAAAACATCTACAACTCATGCTGCACCCTGCGCATCGAGTACTCCAAGCTTTCAAGCCTGAATGTGAAGTACAACAACGACAAGAGCCGCGATTATATGAACCCCAACCTGCCTACAGGGGACCCCGGGCTGGACGCCACCCTAGCGCTCGGGGGTGAGTTGATCCCTCAGCTGTTGCTAGCGGCGCAAGGGGGGCGGCACAGAGAGCAGGCCACAGCAAGACTCCCTAACCCAGGTACAACCCTCCCTTCATGAGATTACTTAAAAGCTGTCACACAACTGCTCAAATATGAATTTTTACTCATCTGCACAAAAGCAAAAATTGTATTTTCACATCTTGGTTAGCATTGCATTAGTCACTTAACACATACTACACAGACTTAATTTTACTTATATAGAAACAGCAAAAGCTACTAATATATATATATATATATGTGGTTACCCAATTGGGTTTTTATCTGTTTGTGAAGTAGTTGAAATCATTGTTTGTCGGCTGGCTCAGAATAAAGGAGCAATTATTGAAATAATTTGAGTAATTGCTGTGCACTTTCTGTAATCATGACTTCTTCTTGTGCTTGTTTATACTTGTCAGATTACATGGTCTGGTCAACATGTGTCCAGCTCTTATGTACTGCCAACATAAACATACATGTGAATGAGAACTTTCCATTGGTGGACCAGGGTATTTTGTCACACAGATATTGCCTGTACTCATAACCAAACAAATCTTCTGATAACTTTTATGAGTATAACTGAACTATATTCCTTATTAAATTATATTTAATTCGTTAACTACTTTAATTAGCTTAGATGCTATTTTTTTTAACCATAATCAATGATATGGGATTTAATTTTTATAAAAATGCAAGTTTTGTTTACCTACATTAGTAAAATAGGTGATGGAAATTTTAAACCATATAAATCTGTTTATAATTATTTTAAACTATTTCAACATTATTTGTGTGAACATTTACTCATACCTCACCAGTTTGTGACAGTCTTCCAAAACCTACTTGCCATTTGCTTTTTTGTTTTCTAGCCTCTTTTATCATTATGTTTTGGATTGTAACTTATATTTCTTTTACTCTTGATTGTTTGGAGCATGTTTTATTCTGTTTACACTTTTGGCTGAAACTTTCCTTTTGTTCTAAAATGTGGTTCCTGTTTTGTTTGTGTATTGTTAAACACATTTTTTTTATTTGTTTAACATTAAACAATTTTCTTAGTGGTGGGCTGATGCTAATACTAGAGTCCTTTTTACCATAACATCAACAGATGAAGTAATTAATCATATATATATATTGAAAGAATGATAAAATTAAAAAGCAGACATACTTTTGGAGGCCCAATATTAACATTTAAAACACAACACATCACAGTCATTTTCTGAGCATATAAGTTACCTTCTTCTTAACATATGGCATATTTGACCATGAGAAATGCATTATCTAGCTAGGTCGCCATGTATGTAGATTTTTAACGGTGTTGTGGTAACATAATGTTGCCCATGGTATACCTTGGAGGTTATCTATACATCATGCTTGCAATAAGATGACGTGAGGATAGTGATTATGAAAGTGTGGAACTAGTGGAAATCTTAACTTAAGTCTTAATAACCAGACCATGGTGATCATAGGAACAGTTCCTCTTTCGGGAATAATACCTATGGCACCACCGGGAATCGAACCCGTTACTTCTAAATCAGTAGCCAGGCCCCTTTATTGGCAGATAAATAAATTATGCCCTTTTTTTTTATCAATCTGTACATTCATGTATGTGCTATGAATTATTCATACTTACCTCAAAACATGCTCAATTTGAAACAAACAACTATAGATCATGAAATAGGCCAACAAACCTTTTTCAATTTCTATTGTAAACACATTCACTTCAAGTATACAGTTTGAGTCAACTGAACTGGTATTGAGATCAGCTATTTAAGTACTGAGAAAAAGTTGCTATCGGCTGATCACTAGTTTTTTCCTCCCCTAATTTTCCATTTGTCCCTCTCCCTATGTGTGGAAGGTTGAGTAATGGAGATGATTCCATCCCTTATTGCTTATTGTATTGTGTCTGTGTGTGGCGTTACTTGGCCGCTCCCCTTGTGACCTGATGGTGGTGGTTTGACATAGTTGGAGGGATTGAAAATTTACTTAATTATTAGATATAAATGACCTTTGATAAACATGTTCTTTTTTCACAAATGCTATTGAAATTATTTAGTTTCTTTGTCAGTTTATTAATTTACTTGGTTGCCTTAAATTGTCTATACTTACTATTTAATTTATTTAAAAGTAATGTTATTTTGATAACATATATATATCATATTCAATTTATAATAAATATACTATCCAAAAAAATTCTATAAACAAGTTTTTTTTTAATAATTTCCAACTATAAAGAGCTAATTTGGGTATTTTTATATTAAAATAATCCAATAACATTTGGTATTTTTAAAATGTTTACAAACCCTTTTAATTAACTTGGAAAAAAATTATTATTGATATTTGACCTTATCTACCAGTTTATTAAAATTAGAAAGGAAATATTGAAATTTTTTTTTATTAGTAGTTCTGTGAACTATAGACCTCACTCCCTCCATGTTATTATCATTACTACAGGGTTCCTACGCTCTGGAAAGTCAGGGAAAAAAATAATAGTCAGGGAAAGTCAGGGAAGCTTTAAAAAGGTCAGGGAAAGTCAGGGAAATGACAATTCATGTCTTCATGTCACACTTAGAAAAAACAAAGAAAATATTTTTTCTATTTACTGCGTCATAAGCCACTGCCCCAATGAAGAAAGCTGAGGGGCACTTACCATGCTCAAACTTGCCCTAACACAAGTTTTGGTAGCATTTTATTTCAGAATGTGAACGCAGAGGTCTCCTAGCCTGCACATGACAATTCTTTTAACTTTAGTGATCACTTGTTTTTGTTCTTGTTCAAGGTTTGTCATCGTTATAGTTTGATACAGTGCACCAGGACTGATTAGACTACACCAGCAATGTCTAACAAAAAAACCGTTTTTAACCAGCTCTGGCTAAGCCCAGACCATTTTCCTGAATTCTCATACTGGATAAGTGGTGTTGAAAGTAATAAGCTGCAGGCATTTTGTAAAGTGTGCAAAAAAATTATAAACTTAAGTAATATGGGAAAGCAAGCATTAGCTTCCCATGCAAAAGGACCAACTCATATCAAAACTCTTGAAACTTTGACAAATCAACGCTCTCTGTTGACTTTTTTTTTCAAAAAAGTCAAGTGATTCAGGTTCATCGAGCTCCCCAGTTTCAAGAGAATCTCTGGCACACAAAGACATTCTACCTAGTGATGATTCTGCTGGTTGCTCGAAGAGTTTTTCTGTTTCATCGAAAATTGTAACGTCGCAGAAGGAAGCTGTTGCTAAAGGTGAAATTAGTGTAGTGCCTCAAAGAAACCATAACACTTTTGTTATAAAAGATGATATAACTAAGGCGGAAGTCATTTGGGCTATGCAAGTTGTTGACAAAAAAATGTCTTTCAATTCGTGCAATAATTTAAGTACAATTTTTCAATTGATGTTTCCCGAGTGTTCCATTGCCAATGCCTTTACCCTTGGTGGAGACAAGGCTGCATACTTCATTGTGCATGGCTTGGCTCCATTCTTTCATAATAATTTACTGGACCGCCTAAAATCATGTAACAACTTTGTAATTTGTTTTGATGAGGCATTGAATAAAGTTATTCAAAGAGGACAGATGGACATTGTAATTAGATTCTGGGACAAGGAAAATCATAAAGTCATCAGTCGTTACTTAAACAGTGTGTTTTTCGATAGGAGCACTGCTGAAGAATTACTGAAGCATTTTCTGGATGGTATTTCTCCTCTTCCACTCTCTAAGTTGATACAAGTGTCAATGGATGGCCCAAATGTCAATTTAAAGTTTATAACACTTCTTCAGGAACACCTCAAATCTGTAACAGACAATGAAGTATGTAGTTTGCTAAATCTGGGAACATGTGGGCTTCATGTTGTTCATGGTTCCTTGAGAACAGGAGTAGAGTCTGTTGATTGGGATATAAGTAGCTTATTACGTCACATGTACTACCTGTTCACTGACTCTCCAGCTCGTCGAGCATTGTTCACCCAGTTGACAGGGTGTACAACTTTTCCATTGAAGTTCTGTGGTGTGCGTTGGTTAGAGAATGCGAAGTGCTTTCAAAGGGCATTACAAATTTGGGACCATGTTATTAAGTTTCTCAAAGAAGCAAAACTTCCTAAAACAAAACCTGTAGAGACACTGAAAAGAGCAGCCTGTGATCCATTCCTAAAGTGTAAACTAGCGTTCTGCAAGACAATTGCAGATGAATGTCAGCCTTTCCTGCAACGGTTCCAGACATCAAAACCAATGACTCCATATCTTTTTGAAGCTGTAGAGAAACTTCTAAGATACCTTATGAATCGTTGTGTGAAACCTGATCTTATGAAGTGCACGGGTCCAAAGTTACTGTCTATTGACACAAAAAAATCAGAAAATTTGATCCTTAGCAAAAATATTGATATAGGATTTGCAACAAAACGTTTGTTAGGAGAAACTGCGATCACAGTAACAGAAAGACAAAAATTAGAATTTATACATGAGTGCCGCAGTATGTTAACCACCATGATTGCAAAACTACAAGAAAAAAGTCCCTTAAAACAGAAAGCTGTGAGAGGTTTGTCTTCATTGGATCCTTGTGTTATTCAACATTCACCTCAACTGGCCCAGAAGAGATTTTCTTTTCTTTTGGAGGAACTCAACCATGCCAACATCATAAATGATGTTCTGGCTGAAAATGCCAAGAAAGAATACTTGCATTTTTGCAACCTCAAAAAATCTGAGCTTCAAGAAATATTTCGTCCTTGTGATCAGTTTAGTGATGAAGTAGGACTTGACACTATTTATGGTAGCTTTCTAATAGGAGAAGCAAACTACAAACATCTTTGGGAAGTAATAAAGATTTGCCTTGTCTTGTCGCATGGGAATGCAACTGTTGAAGGTGGTTTTTCAGTCAATAAATCTTTACTGGTTGAAAACATGCATGAAAAGACAGTTATTGCACAGCGTCACATTCATGATGAGATACAAGAAGCAGGAGGGATTAAAAATATACACATTAGCAAAAAGATGTTGGATTACGTGAGAGGTGCTCGGAAACGCTATCATGAATACTTAGAGATGAAGAAGCAAGAAAAAAGTGAAAAAGACAAGAAGAAGGCAGAAAAGAGGAAATTAGATATACAAGTTAAAGATTTAGAAGGAGAAAGAAAAAAATTAATGATGGCAACTGAAGAGAAACGAGAAGCAATAGACGTGGAGTTGCAAGAACTGAAGAAGAAGCAAGCTTCACTTTATTAAATATAACATAGTTTCTTATTGTATGACTATAGTGATAATTTTAATAAAAATAAAATTGACTTGAGACATGAATAATATGAAAGCAGACAGAGTTCCTGTTGTAAGCTATTCAGTTCAGGAAATGTACAGTTTAGGTAAAATAAAACTGTAATGATACCAAACTCTTTAGTATGTTCTTAGTGGCCTGTTATTTAATACGTATTTCTGCACATGATACCAAAGGGAATCAAGTTTGTTACAAATTTTTGATAGGGATTATTTTTCCATCATTTTCCCTCAACTGATTGGCAAGATGTCTGCTTTCTTATTCTTCCATGAGAGGTGAGGCAAGGTCGGCTGTAAGGGGGGAGGAGGCCGAAATAAATTTATTTAAATTAATATTTTCACGTGTATAGTACCGTAAAGTTATAATGGAAATTTTATGAGAAATTGGTCAGGGAACTTGGGAAAATAGTCAGGGAAAAGTCAGGGAGAATATTTTTACAAATACTGTAGGAACCCTGTTACTACATTCTTAATATTTCTCTTTGGTTTAAAAGTTAAAATATTTCCTATAACTTCTCCTTGGATTAATTGACGTAGTTAATATATATTTTGGTGATCAACTTAGACTAAAAACAAATTAATTATATACTCCATAGTACACTATATTGGTAAAGAATAGCCGTGGCTTTTATGGTTTAAGGTGTTAGTCTCGCAATGTGTCTAATTTCTTTAAATAGGCCTTCGGTACTTGCTTTATTAGTTAAAATTATAAACTCAAATCATTTGAGAAAAGCTATTAAACGAAAAAAGTCTTCTGAGCTCGTTGTTACATTGAAACCATATCATAAAACCATGTGTGTACCTTGCTTGGTCTAGTTCCCCGCTAAATCTAGTTAAAATTGGTCCAAGCATTTGGCAGTTATTGCTGGACAAAGATCTAGGCAGTCGGACAAAATGCCGTTCATAACCTCTTCTTTTATATAGTGATTTGTTTTTATGTGTTTAAAACTTTCTAATATAATTCTGACTTTGTTTGATCTTTTTATTATAAAACAAATTCTTTTTAAATGGCCTATTCTGGCAATTGTTTAAACTTTAATGAAAGTAAAATAATTTCAAAATGATCATTTTTCTAAAACTCTCTTATTTTTCATTTATATAGAGAATCGTCAAATTTTGCACATAAAAGCATGTAGCAAGTGTGATTGAATTATTAACATAATATTATCTTTAATATTAGCATGAAATTTGATTCCTTAAGGATTTGATTATAATTTAGTATTAAGACATTCATTCTATTGTTAAAAAAAACTTTTCACTATATTGAGCATGATAACCATGTTTGGTCAATTAATACTTTTAATAATAAAATTATATAGCTAATGATAAAGTGTTTCTTTTCTTTAGATGTTTATTTCAAATGATTATTTTGCAACCATTCTTTTGAATTTTTGAAAATCGGTATAAATATCAATATGGTTTTTAAAGTGAACACACATTTCACTCTGCTAATACCAAGTGTATATAAAATATAGGAAATTCGAAAATTATACTTGCATTTTGAACATCGGGAAAAGTTCTTGAATTTATCTGTTTGTAGATAATTTATAAATATTTATAACTTTTATTCAAAAGTGTAACCTTACTAACCTACATAAATATCCTAAACTCGATTTGGTATTAAATTTTCAGAAAAATCACACTACTTCAGATTTTTAGCACTAACACGGCTGCCATCGTTTATTGTCAGCTTCAGAAAGAAAGTCAATTTTTTGGCAGTTAGCGCATTTACTAAAACAATTATAATACATCTTTATGTAAAGTAACATACTGACAACTTGGTTGGTTGACTACATTACTAGCAGGTTCCAGCAACCGACCAGTGTACAAAGCTATGCAAACAGCAGAACTAATGGAAATAATTATATTCTACAGGGATTTGTAATTTTGATATCACAATATATCCAGCCCATGTTGGCTCCCCCGAAAATATAACAAGCATAACGTAGAGTAGGAAAATGATCTCAAACAGATAGTGTATTGGATCATAATATACAAGTGTTAAAAAAAAGTCATATAAACATTGGCAATAGGCATTACAAGCCTTGTTATTCTCAAACAACAAATTTTCAAATGTGTAAAACTAGTAGTGTAAATACAATGACCAGTGATACACATAAACCCATAAAAATATTATATCCTTTGAAATGATAATCTTTGAAAAATGGGTATTACCAAAAAAACAAATCAAAATATTAATATGGGCCATCAAGGCTAATACGCAACATAGGATGGTCTAATTCTAATACTAGATAGATAGCTTTACCTTTTACAATACTAAAGTAGGATATTAGAAAATATACATAATTAAATATATACAGGAGAATTCTGCGCCTAACTATACATACAATTACCCCATCTGAAGGTGGCATTGGGATTGTCCGAGAAGCATGCTAGTCACAATACCAGCCCCAAAAAAAATTTTTATTTAAGTTACACATATAAAAAAGTTGAAATTTCTCCTACCAAAGACAACTATACAGAAATTATTGTCCTAGATTGGGAAATTTGCAAAGCTATACCTAATTTAAGCTAAACATAAAAAATTTCATGCTATATAGACTTACTCTTCATACTGGGCCCTATTGAAAAAATTTTAGAAAAAATAAAGAATGCATCCAACGTGAGCTACCTACATTTGAAGTGCAAAACACACGGAAGAGAATTCTGATACCTCACGACCCCCGACATAAAATTTTGCATACAGATCAAAAACCAAAATGTAATTTAGTAAAAAAATAAAAATAAAAAGAAAAAAGTAATTTTTCTCACATAATCTTAAATAGTTATACCTAAAAATAAAGTTTTATGAAAGAAAAAATAAATAAACGGGGCCCAAAATTAATTTTTAAATTAATTTGAACACAAGTAAGTCCCTACAACTCGCTGGACAACAAAGAGTAAAAAAAAGAAAATAAAAGACTGCCTCTGGTGGGGTATTATGACACTGTAGACCAAATTTTTTCACCCTCAGTTTGGGGGGTTTTTCTTAAGCTGACGTGATCTGGACGGCGGGAAGCAACGTTGAAATGGAGTAAATCTGTGGAAAGTTTTTTTGTAAAAAAAAGTGCCATGAGGATATAGATTAATTCCATGGCTGTGCCTTGAATATCTTTTGGGGTCATATCTGTGATGGCTTGTGGTGAATCCCCCCACGGGGAGAAGGGGAATGAAATAAATTTTTGCCCAGGGTCATCTTGAAGTAATTTAAAGTGCTTAAAAAAATAATTGAGGTTGCAACCCGTTTAAAGT